>OY037009.1:29626307-30224349 GCA_955831195.1 Pilophorus perplexus | reverse complement strand
TTTAAAGGCGGATTCGTTTGGGCTGGAGCTCTGCAATGTCCGTGTCTGGCATCCATGGTCCTTTGCAGCAGCATCGGTAATTTCGATAACTCTTCGTCCTCGTCTTCTTCCAACTCCTTCTAAGGCGCTTTTTCGCAGGAGAGGCCGGAGCGATATTTACATGCAGAAGAGCCGTTGAGGTCATATTTTAAACGACCGCATGCAGCTTATTTGTAGTTATTTACATAGCTCATTTCAGAGCTGGAGACTCGATAAAAGTCACCGAGTGTGGATTTCTTGAAAGTTGGTAAAAGTAGTTTTTTCCACTTCCGATTACGCCCATATATAATACAACAGGATGGAATTTCAACTTTTATACTCAGTCGACGCGTAATTTTAAGCTGTTTCATATTAATACTGGACGATGTTTTTTGTAAGATGCGTTATTTTCAACAAATTGGCCAAAAACTGAAAATGTGCTAGAATTTCGTGGTTTTTTTTCGGCCCGAAATATTGCCGAGGATTTGTAAAGGTTGAAAAACTTGGGGTCTTCACCTTCTCTACAATAAATAAACGATAAACCAAAAAGCATCTACCTCATTTAGCGCTACTATCACCCCCTCTTGACGACACCTTTCCTGGACTTCAACTTATTGGGAGACCGAACATGTCCCATTGCAGGTTCAGCTCCAGGAGGCTTGGATCCTACTTAGACAGTGGCACGTCTGGTTGAGCCCGGAGGCTTCAGATAAGTACATTGCGCTTGAGGGTAATTAAATAATGGGAGGCTTCGTGTGTGCCCATTTGAACCAGCTCTTTCACCCAACTGATCTGAGCAGTCTACATCACCAATACCAGTTTTGAACTGCACTGCTTCATCACAAACCGCTTTCTTCACCCCAAACCAGTGGTGCAAACCAGTTTACCTCTCCTGTGGAGGTATTATACCTCAGGTATACCCCCAATTTTCACCCATTGATATAATATATCAATCATCTTATAAATCAATCCAACAGTGATATAATATATATATTATATCACTGTACTATATCAATATATATATTGTATTGATATATCAATATTATCACCTTAAATCAATCAACAACCAGTCATTTGCCCTGAACAAACACTTGGGATATTCCTGCCGAGAAAATTCTGTTAATAATAATTATTAGATTACACAAGATATTTGCATAGGAGTCATCATGAGGTTGATCATTAGCTAATTCGAAGACTGTCATATTATATTAAACAAAACACGAACGATAACTATCAGTTACACTGCTCTATAAAAAAAGTGACCTGAAAGTTGGCGGCCTCATTTTATCATGGAAGGGGGTTTTCGAGGGTGCTGAATGCGAGTCCCGTGGTCCTTTTTTTCCGATTGGGCGATTTTTTTTTTTTCGATTTTTCGACGTTTTTATTACTTTACGGTGTATGTTCCTGGTCATCACGAACTTGGTCCAAAAAAATTATAATTGGGCTAGATTTGTAGGAAATTCCATGTTGAATCCAAATAATATTTGGATTCAACATATTATGACCCAATTTTTTTCACATTGATCCAAACCTTCCAAATCCACCAAAAACCTATGAAAAACTAAAAATAGATTTCAAGAGGTCTAGATTCCAAAACCGAAATGTTTGTCCGCCGTCTGCCGTTCGAGCCGTTTTGGGCAGTAGGCATTTTTTTTAAATCTGAAATTTTGACAAAATACCTCCTTGTTTACCATCTAATAGTGCCCGCAAGGTTTTCAGCCAGATCGCCCAAACCCGTGGGGCGCTATGGGGCTACGGGAGGTTTTTTTTTTAAAGGGTTTTGGCTATGGGATCGAGTTAGCTGTCGTTTTCGATGTATTTTTGGACGTAGAATCCATTTTTGGGGGTCCCGGTACGAGCCGATTTTACCGTATGGGGCTTTCATGGGGCTAAAAATGGGATTTTTGAAGGATCCCAGAAGGTCAAATATTTTACGAGTTAAAAAAAAAAACTTTTTTTCAAACTTTTTTACTGATCTTCGCACTAGTAACCTATATCAAAGAATAATAACCAAGAAGAATAATAAAAACCCTTGTGTAAAATTTGCAGCGATTTTTGCCTATTTATCACTTACATTTTTGTTTTTGTTGACTCCAATCATTGGAGTCAACAAAAACAAAAATTATGGACCTGCCAAAAAATTCCGAGGGCAACCATACGAAAGTTTAGACTCGCCTGCGTCGAATGAGACCAACCGGAACTCTCAAAAGTCGTTACGATAAAAACCATAAAAACGTCGAAAAATCGAAAAACCGTCCAATCGGAAAAACGGACAACGGATTCGGATTCAGCACCCTCGAAACCCCCATCCATGATAAAATGAGGCAATTTTCAGGTCACTTTTTTTGGAGAGCACTTTCAGGTCACTTTTTTATGTAACACGAGCTGAACTGATAGTAGAAATGTTGAATCTTCCATTTCAACAAGTGCCTGGTGGGTGGTTATGGGGCCGATAACTTCTAAACCCTGACACCTGGAAAAGACATGTTTCATTAATCGTAAATAAGAACATCCTTACTTGATCATACTGAGGAAATACACCAACCAAGTCCAAATTGGAAGAAATGGCACCAATACATCGTTTCTTGTGTCTGCTGGCACAGGCCCATCTGACACAACCTGAGCTCCGTATTTTCTGTGTGTACGCGTATCCTGCCAGTGTTAGTTTGGGCCTTCCCACTCTCGACCCGGTCAGTATGGGATTCAAGAGTTCACCGCACCAAGCTGCGTACAACGTTGATTTGAAAAAGAAAAAAAAACGGCACGGTCAATTTCTCAACTGGGCAAAATATTAGACCATGTTAGGTCTAATTATAAAATATGACCTAGCATTAGCATTAAAACTTCTAGTTACAAGTGCAGGACAATCTTCAACGTCGTGCAGAGATGAAATAAATGATTTTTGTAGGAATAGAGACGTTAGATTGTTTTCGTACATCAATATTAAGTGGTGTTTGGCGGAGTTCCTAAGGTGCATACTCCATGTTCACACTGCCGTTTGATTTAGAGGAGGGGACGGAGAATACTGGAATAGATCCTCCATCTGACGGCGCGCCGTCAGGCGGTCCGGAGTTTCCATGTTTGCTCGTAGCGTCGAGTTTTGCTTTCCAGCAAAAAAATAAAAGTTAGCTTTCAAAATGAAAATCTTACTTCTTACTAAGCAAGTTAAGACAACAGTTACTGCAGTCAGCGGAGGACGGGGTCAGCAAACATCGGGAAGTCGTCTCAAAGTATCTGCACCATCATGCCGCATTCAAAGTCAGCGCCACCTATATAGCGACGCCGAGCCGTACTATTGAGCCCGCTACAATAACAATAAATATTATTGTACTTACCACTTTCATTAATTTCCCAGAAGCCTCAAGTTATCACCTACCAAATATGATGAAATCCGAGAAAATGAAAAATGCAATCATTCAAGTATGGTCAGCACACCAATACAGAATCAGCAAAAACTGCTGATATCACTCAGGATTCGAAGTTTTCTTCGTCATCTTTCTTTTCTTCATCTATCTTGTTCAGAATTGCTAGTGGCTCTAGGTCTGTTAAAGACCTAGAGCAACTAGCAATAGCTAGCAGTACAGTACTCCACCAGCAAAAAAAGAGATAGAAATTTCGGTTCTTTTCAGCTATCCAGCTTCGTCGTTCAGCTCGGCCCTCACACAACACTGCCTTTCCATTATCTGGCCTCAAACTCAATGATTTTCGAGTATCACAAAATGTATTGTTGTATAGTGGAGACTGAACCTAACGATATGAGTTCCGATATTCTGGTGATGGGCGATGCAGGTGAACTCCTGCGCCTCAGAGGAAATCTGGCAAGGATTTTTGTCCGATCTAGAAATCGGCTTCTAGGAAAAATGTACAGCAGAAGTTTTTTTCTCAGCGGTTATCCATTTTGTTTGGGTTGGTATAACGACCCAGGCACATCAGTTAACTATTGAAAAACATTTAAGAGGCACATTACAACTCAACGGCACAGCAGAGTAGAGGGGGGAATTCGGGCTGTATTTCTTTTACTTGGAGCCAAAAAATGGTCTATCTTCAGAGCGCTCTAGCGGACGGCCTATTGAACATAGAAAAAAAATTTATTCTTGTAGGAAATTATGTCTACTTTAATATAGTACATACTGCTATTTTTGCTCAAATGTACCATTTTCAAGATAAATGCAGGAAACTAAAAAACTAAGTCCGACATTTTCGAGGTTTTTGGCGTTCCCTGAAGTTAGCACACCCCGAGCGAAGGGGCAAACCTCCAATTCGGATTCAGCCCCCCCCCCCCCCCATCACCACCACAATCGTAGAACCGCTGAGAAACATTAAATTTTGTCCTTGGAATTTACTGGACTAAATGCTGCATAGGTATAGCTGCCTACCTGCACAGCTTGACTTTTTTTCCGACCTCTTGCATCTCTTTGATCTTTTTTCCTTGGGTTTATACGGGTCATGGATCCATGACGTTTTTTCCTTTGACTTTATTTCCGCCAATCGAGTACCTAGGTACCTACTCAATATTTTGCCAATATAGAAATAGCATCTTGTTATAATGGGGACATTGCAACATTGATTGATTTCAATAATCGAATGTCGCATTCGGATGTCCCATCACTAACTGCCGCCTGCACGCGGAAGGAATAGCTTTGGAACAAACCGTAGGAATCGCAGGAGGAATGAAAGGGGGTGTCGTGTGATGCCGAGCGGTACCGAAAACCGATAGAAAATTTCGCCTTAATTCCTAACAAATATATTTAATATATCTGAAAATTAATTCTGTATTAATAGGTAGAAAATAGGTGTTTTTGAAAATAAATAAATAAAAAATAATTGTACAATGTTTGGACAGATGAGGGATTTCGAAAAGTAGATATTCCTCCTTGAAGGGATCCTTCAAAAATCCCATTTGTAGCCCCATGAGAGCCCCTTCGATCCCCACGGTGAAATCTGATCTTTTGGGACCCCCAAAAATGGATTATACGTTCAAAAATACTTCGAAAACGACACCTAACCCATAGCCGAAACCCTTCAAAAACCCCTCCTGTAACTCCCTTCATTTTAGCCCCACGGGTCTGGGCGATCGGGCTGAAAACCTAGCGGGCACAAGTAGATGGTAAACCGAGGATTTCGTCACAATTTCAGATTTTTAAAAACTTCCTACTGCCCAAAACGGCTCGGACAGCGGAAGGCGTACAGCAGACGGACATCAAATAATTCTAAACAATTAAACGAAATTTTTGTTTTTGAAATCTACATCTGAAAACATCTAAGTATGTAATGTCAAATTTTGAGGCCGATCAGAATTTTCGACCTCGGCGAATAATAAACCAAAAGGGGTAAGTGGCGAGGGCGGTCTCTCCTTCGGAGGTTGTCATGTTCCCAGGGCTGTAGCTAGCATGGCGCAGGCGGGGCGGTGCCCCAGGGCCCCCGATGGGAAGGGGCCCCAAAGACGACCACTTTTTTGGCCCTGAAAGAGCCTTAACTCGGCAAAGACTTTGGCCTCCTGAAAGTACCTCAAATTGAACACCCCAAAATAAAATAATTCTACATTTTTTTGTAGTTTTATTAGATAATGTATAAAATAACATCTTTGTACAGGAAAACTTATTGAAAAAAGATTTCGGTATGGGGGCCCCAAATTTACTTGTTGCCCCAGGGCCCCCGAAGCTCTAGCTAAGGCACTGCAGGTTCCCGAGCACAAAACATTAAATGTTATGCCAATATAAATTTTATATTTTAACCTACGCGTTTTATCAAATCAGGAAAATATTTCAAACCCCCCCTACAACTGGAGTGGGCGATGCCCTCTAACCAGGAAAATTACTCCAAACGGTTTGAAGAAAATATTTAATTCCGAGTGAGTTCAAAATCAACTATATTTAGTCACTAACGATCCATGTACATAAAGAAGTAGGTACACAACAATACCTACTTGACCCTACGTTAAATGGGAGAAAATACATTCAAAACATTCGTATTCTGGATTACACTCATTTAATACCCTCATTATTCATATGCTTAAAATAATGGATCAGCTGAAAATACATTCTCAAGTTTGATGCAAAACTTTGGTGCAAAACTAACCTTGGAGGTGTGGCATTGTGGGGAAAAGAGATGGATAAAAAGATAAGGCCAGAGTATTGAATTATATTTCATTTAACAGAATATATATCATATATGATTTTGTCTTAATTTTGGTGTAGGTAATCAACCGCAGGGGAAATTATTTCCTAGTGGGTTCATGGCCACGGATGAGTTGGAAAAAATTGATCATGAACCCACTTATTCATGGATTTTAAGATTTCGAAAATTCGTATGAGCTCGTGAGAGCTGAGTTGGCCGAATGGCACAGTGAATTGAATTTGCACACGCAATAAAATTTTATTGTATTGCTATCTAATAGCAATGGAAAATACAAAATTAGGACCGCAGCTGGTGAAGCGTTTCAAAAAGACTAAGCGGCACATTAGATTCAACGAGGTGTTGCGGGTCGTCTTTTGGGGGAGGGTGATTATGGGGAACCACCTTACCGTACCAATGTTCACCGTCAATGACCTGAGTCACGGCTGTCGCCTTACAATTGAACTTCTTCTTCTTATTGCAATGCCACCAGTAAGTGTTGTTGTTGTTGTTCTTGATTCGCAAATAAAATGTATAGCCGTCCTGGACTACTTTGATGCCGCCTTTTTTAGTCGGGACGACAGTCGCTTTCAGCGGAGCGGTAGTCTCTGTACATGGCAAATACAGCACTACATAAGCTTTGAAGATCACGAAGAAGGACAAAAATGTTATGGAAAAAGTCACTGCGTCATCCTCCTACAAATGCCTTCAATAACTTTGACTATGTAAATAAGTATATAAAGATAATGCAGAATACATATTTAAATAGTCTAATAGGAGATTATTTATTTTCGTCAGGTATTCATGAATGCATACATTTAAATGTGCAAATTACGCCAAATGATTATAATGAACTGCGTCTTACCTATATGCACAAGCCACAGGCATAGTGCACATGATAATAATATTATAATATTACTATCATATTATGGCAATAACTTCACTGCTTGCAAATGCAGAATGCAAAAAGACAACGAGGCTAGTAGATATACGGAGCTCCAACCACCACAATTTGAGCAGGCTGACGTCACGAATTTGGTTGGAATAGCCGACTTGGGAGCATTAAATTTTGAGATCTGGCAAGCTCCTAAATTGCATACCTATTTATGCCGCGAATCGTCTCCAACGTTGGGCCTACCAACTCTCTACTTACAACTTTCAAGTGAAATTCTTCAAATCGGAGGCTAACATTGCCGATTTTTTGTTCCGTATTAAAATACCGGGCAAAAGCCCGACTGATCTCCTAGAAACAGTACATTACCTCCAGTATATACCTAAACGAGTCGACCCCCTCCCTTTTGAACTGGCGCAAGATAAAAGACCTTACTGCGACAGAATCTGATGGCCTACTGATGGTGATACAATCTTTTTTAGTAGGCCATCTGATGGCCTACTAAAAAAGGTTGTATCGTGTGTTCACCGCGGCCTGTGGTCCACCAAAATCGACACAGCTGATCAACTGTACCCGTTTTACCTTCGTAATTTCGAATTGACCGTCGAGCATGGATGTTTGATGTGGGGGTGTCGTGTTGTGATACCACAACCCCTTCGGACATCTGTCCTTAAATTGCTGCACGACTCTCATCTGGGCATTGTAAAAATGAAAAGCTTATCCAGGCCATTCTTCTGGTGGCCTGGGCTCGACAGGGCGATTTAAGAAATCTCTGCAAATTGTAGTGTATGCATTCAACTCAGAAATGAAACTCCGAAAGCTGTTCTTAACCCGTGGCCCTGGCCCACCAACCATGGGACCGCCTCCACGTGGACTTCCTCGGCCCATGGAAAACCATAATTTTTTTTGTAATTACGGACGCACACTCCAAGTGGGTTGTATGCTACATGACCGGCTCCCCGTCAACTGAGGTTGAGATTGACCAACTCACAGTGTTTCGCCCGGTTCGGATTACCACGAACTGTGACTTCCGATGGCGGCACCTGACCTTTTACCAGTCAGCAGTTCGGAGAATGTTTGGTCCACCTAGGTGTGAATTTAAAAATTGGCGCCCCCCCCCCCCCCCCCCCACCAAACGAACGGGGCGGCGGAATCCGGCGTCAAATTGGTTAAGCATTTCTTAAAAAAGAATTCAGATTTTACCGGCTCCACCCTGGTTCGAGCACTCCACAATTTTATTTTTTTGTACCGTGCTACGATGCAAAGCACCACTTAACAATCCCCCTCCAGACTTCTGCTGGGGGCACGATTTTTGATAAATTATTACCTGATACGGAAGACATTGTTCTGGAAAATCAACTAAAGCAGCAGGCAAATTATAAAGGTAAACGCACCGTTGTCTTCGAAATCGCCGACCCCGTGCTAGCTCGCGATTTCAGAGGGGGTAGGTACATACGAAGTGGGTGAAAGTTGCTATTATGGAAATTTTGGAACCTCAGTTGTGGAAAAGACACATCAATTAGTTATTGCCTCATCGTGAGGTACCCAAAGCAGAGAGACATCCTGTCCCACCCTCTCACTCCTCGGCTTACACCGTTTTCAAGGGCGACTCGCCCAAACGTAGTGAGCACCCCATCATTCGACGTCCTAATGGTAAAACGTCCAGATTTTTTTTTTCAATCATCATAATCAACCATGACGACCATGTTAGTCATAATAATATATGGTAAGACAAAACTGGTGCATTATTTTGCATAACTTGGTATAGGTACTCTCCAAAAGTTCCGGACATATTATTTTGTATTAACATTTCTAGATGTAAAAGGAATCTATCTAGATGTATCTAGAATGTTTCTAGATGTAGAAGGAATGTATTTATTCCTCCTAAGCACACCGGAACATCCAGGAGGGGGAAGCCCTATGTAACCTCTAGGGACGTGTTATGGCGTCCCGCAATACAGCGCGTCTGAAGCGAGCTAAATACTCCACATTCCCCTTTTCAAGTGTAGGCTTGGAGTTGCACGTTTCCCATTGTTATTCAGAAAAAACGCTGCAATTTTCACACAAGGGTTCATTATTCTTTGATATAGGTTACTTGTGCAACAATTAATTCTGTGCCAATAAAAAAATATTTAAAAAAAAAAAAGTACATTAGGTAGCCTAATGGGCATTAACAATCTATTGTTCGAACAGATGTGGGACCTCGAAAAATGGATTATGCGCTCAAAATTACTCGGAAAATATTTGAACTCCTGGGATCCTTCAAAAAGCCCATTTGTGGCCCCATGATAGCCCCAAGTCGTGACGTCAGCCGTCTCAAACTGTGGTGGTAAGGACCTCGAATATCTACTCAGGCTGAATAATCATTAGTCCAGCCGGAAATAACAGAATCTGTTATATTACCGTTATTTGAAATAATTCCTAAGGCAGCACTTTATACAAGGATGACCAGCAAACAAGTAATTTTTTTTACACTGCTCGGGACCAATAAGAAAGAGTCGTTGCAAATCAAAATCTAAAGTGTTACAATTCACATAGATGCGTGCACAAAACTCTTGAATGGACCAGCTCAATGCTTCTACGACATGCTTTTGGGGGATTGTCAGGAATTGGAGAGAATATTTCATGAAAGATAACAACGTAACAGACACACACAGCCACACACACAAAATAAAATTACTTGGGAGTGAGGTTTTATCGGAACACCATTCAAGTAGTCAAATTTCGCTGTTCGTATAATGCTACAAAATAATAGAACAATCATTGAAGAGGGTGATTAATGAACACGTTACTTTTAAAAAACGTTCGAGTTTTATTCAATGTCTTTTCAACGACCAGTGATTGTGAGGAATCACCCTTGTCAACCAGTGGTCCCCTTTGATGTAATGAGTCATGGCAGTGGAGTTACAATTGAATTTATTTTTATCCTTACAGTACCACCAATATTTATTGTTGTTCTTGTGCCTGACGTAGAAAGTGTAGCCGTCAAGGATGACTTTGATGCCGCCAGCATTCGTCGGTATGACTCCTACCTTGAACGGTTTGCACGGCGTTGGGTACTGTTGAGGCATCTCTACATGTGACATAGGTAAATTTTAAACATATTAGTAATGATATTCACAGTTTTTGGGCTACAAAAATGACGAGAATAGTTACATCAGGTATTGAGGATTATTCCGTAACTGTTCGACACGCAATTTTTCAATAGATTTTAAATCCACAGGTTTGGAAACCGTCAGAACACAGGTATGTCAAAAGGGACAAGGCAATGAAGAGTAACTCAACCATAACATTTAATTCAACAACTACATAAACGAGAACTGAAACATGGAGTAAATTATGGACTAGACAAAGGACAAATAAACTGTACCATGACGCGCTCATAAGGACAAAACTGTAACGTAAAACCATGGTTTTTTTTATGCATATGTGCACATAAAGTTACGTAAACTGTAACGTAAAGGCCACCTTGATGAGGCGATTTTTCAAAAATAATAAATAAACGTTTTGGGCACGTTAGGGTAAAACCCCAAAGGGCAGTAGGTAAGTATTAGGCTCTACCGGAAAAAATTAGGAAAATTTAAGTGAAAGTCCGAAATCTTGATGGAAACAGAACTTTCGTCACTTGGGTTGGTGAATGTCCGGATTTACAACCGTTTTAGGCTCTGTGACGATTACTAGGCGAACACGAACTTCCACCAATGCTACAGGAAATTCCTAGGATTTTCCGGTAAATTCCAACATTACTACTCTTCGGTGATTTACAGTAACATAGCTGGTGTAGTTATTTTACAAATTTTGAAATCCGCAACGAGCATATCTAGAAAATTACTCATTGAGACTAGCTTCTTTGGCCAAAATAGTCAAGGCTTTCCCTACCAAAGAATTGACTAGAAAATACGCTCAATCGAGCCATTGGGAGATACTATAAGAAAATAGAAATTTCAGTTCTCAACTCGATGTATAAATAACGTGACGTTTTTTGGCAGTTAGCTCATGGCTAGCATGTTCTATGCTGAATGTATTCCAAGTTAATTCCGAGAAAGTAATTCAAGTTAATAGAATGAAAGGAGCCGCCTCACAATGAACACTAAGATGCGGCCAAAACTACCTCGGAACAATTCCAACTACCTACCGTCGCAAAATGATCGACTCACCAAAATTTCGAAGGGGCACTCGTGATAAGTATACTTATAACGATTCGATATTTCACATTGAGACAATAACGCAAAAGAGCATCGATATCGAAAAAACCGGAAGAAAAATATCAATTTCAACAATATCGACAAAATCATTTGATAATACTAAGTGATTTTATCGATATTATTAAATCGATATTATTATGTATGTACTTGACTTTTTTTAAAATATCAATATAATCTATTATATTGAATTGTCACATCAGCTTGTCATGCTCAAAAGCCATTCAAGGCCAAGTCAAAACTCACAAGTTTGGGAAAGTTTTTTTAGGAAGACAAATTTATTCGAGAGGTAAGTCGTTCCCAACCCACCTACTGCAATATGTGAAGTTTTAGGACAAGAACTTATCCTATCTAGCGAGCTTGTCCAATCTAGGACAGTGATTTATAAATTTAACCCATCTTGACCATCAGGCCCTAAGTAGAACCAGCAGTTACCTATGTACAAAACAGGAATCAAAAGACGAGCTCACTATCGAGAAGAAACAATGTACCTGGGTGTATTCCCGGCGTTATCTGTTCATTTTGAGCGGCAAGCACACAGCAAACGGCCCATCAAAAGGTACCTGCTGTGTACTAACACGGCGGTGTGCTTGTCGCATTGCGTAACCCCCTATTTTAACAGGATCACGTCACTATGACGATTGACGATGTGGATTTGAATGTTCTGTTTCCGATGGCTTCTGTAGGGACAGAACTCGCAGCTGAACCGTGGTGGTTTCCCGCATTCCCTTTTATGTCGGGAATAATTACTCGGATGGGAGAACCCCTTTTGGCAGATGTTGCACCACATACCTGAAATTCAACGACAATCGTCATCACTGCAATGACCGTGGTTGATATCACAAAATTGAGCGATCATTGAAATCGTGGCCAGAACAGTGTGTGGCACAGAGGGTTTACGACCAATACAGCCTCACACCAAGTTCCACACAATGTTCGCAGAGCGAATTCTGTTCGTTCGGAATCGATATGGAACTCAAACGCTTACGGGTATCAAACTCTCCTTTCAGATAGCATAATCCCCAATGCGCTTGCGCCAAACGATTCCGATCTGCAAAATTTGCTTTGCAAAGTTACGTAAAACCGAGCAAATTCGATCAACGTGGTTCTAATATTTTTATAAAAAATTTAATTTAATTTATAAATTAAAAAATAAGTTCTGAGGTGGTAGCACAGATAACCATGACTTGAATCGATTCTACTTCCAAATTTACATTTAAAAAAGTGTAATAATATTATACCAGATTCATCTCACTTGACTCGTGAAAGCTCATGAGCCGGACACAGATGTAGGTCTACAAGTTCTACCACTCTACTATCGGACAATAAAATATATTTTTTGACAGCTCTTACAAAAGAATGTTTAGAATCTGCTGCGGTTTTGGAACCTAATCATTTGAGATGAATCGAAAATGTTGTCCACTGTCGCAACAATAAAGATTGATTAGGTACCATAATAATAAAACAAAAATCAACTTACAAGGGGCCTGCAGTTACTCCTTCATACTCCGTGCTGTTAAACTAAGAAATTTTAAAAATGAACCAAATACACATAGCATTGAAGCATTCAGTGAAAACCTGCCAGATAAATTTGATTACTGATTTACCTGTGACTAGTTAGAGGAAAACTACCATCGAACGAATACATAGTTCAACAGGTAGCTGGAGAAATGAAAAACTGGAATTCTAATTGTTCAAACTTATAATAGAAATAATTTTGTTATGGTATGAAAGGTATTCACATACTTCGTAATATTTAAAGGTTGTGTTTACGAGGTACTATAATTTTTGGGGCACTTTCTAGTCGGTAAGGGAGCATACGGTTAGATAGCTTACCTAAGTAAGCGTATCATGGTCCTAACCTAAAAATAACGTTTTTTGGAGTGCTGAATCCGAAAATGACCTCCATTATAAATTCGACCATCACGTAAAGGCACGGAACCAAACGGCGGGAACCAATTTGGCTCACTGAGCCACCAATGAGGGGGGGGGGGGGGGGGCTAGTTCTATTATACTGGAGCTGCAACCCGAGGAGAAGAACGAAAGTCATTTTTATTCGAAGGTAGGCTGCTACTTCTAGAAATCGGAAAAATTTGAAATTTGAAATTGAGCCAAAAATTTGGCTTAATACGACCAATTTGAACCAAAAAGTGTTCACAAATAGGAACAAAGCGAGTTTAGAGAATGGAGGTGTCCAACGGGGGTCTTTGGAAGGGAGGGAAGAGAGCGAAAAGAAACAACTCTCCCTCCTCCCGCTCAAAGTGAATCGGATCCCCACGTAATGTAACATTCACAAACAATAGTAAAAGCGTGCTCTAATGGGGTGGGGGAAAAGGGGGGGCTAGCGAGGCGAAAACCGCTGATCTCTCGGTGAGAGTTGGCCAAAGGAGGGGTAAAAATAGATTTAACCCTCCAATGAATCCTTCATTCATCCTGTATTTCTTTAAGGAAAAAAAAACTATTCATTGTCGAAAAGAAAGCAGAAGGGGTTTGAGGAGGGGCGTCCATGACCTCGCTCCCGCCGAACCAAAAGTGAGTGGGGCTGTAGCAAAAGTGATGTTTACGATGTAAGGACTCGCACCGAAGGGAGGGCAGAAATTGAGGTGCGAGTTCAAAATCGGTCGTATATAGGTGCGAGTTCAAGAACAAGATGGCACAACTAGATGGTAAACCAAGTATTTTGTCAAAATTTCAGATTTAAAAAAAAAATTCCTAGGTACTGCCCAAAACGGCCCGGACGGCGGACTGACATTTCGGATTTAGAATGTAGACCTCTTGAAACTTGAATGTGACCCCCGTCGCGAAATCACATAGGTGTACAACTATTATTCAAAGAATTATAGTATTATTCCAAGAATAATAAACCAAAAGTGGATCATGAAATGTATCAATAAGTTGGATGACGGTGATATTTCATCATACAAATTTGTGAAAAAACTGTCTTCCAAATTGCGGCCATTGTTGGACGACGAGTCGAAGGAAACCCCTGTCTTTCCCGACTTATAGGGCGTTGAGACTTGTTTATATTTTGACTATATTTATTACTAGATGCCCGCACGTGCTTCGCACGAAATATCAGATTTCCGTCCATCACCTATCAACGATGCACCCGTGGCGACGCTTTTTGACCCGTCTCTCGTTGCTCCGTTCGCGTATTATGCAGCCCATAGCAACCCATCAACTCCAAATGAAATTACCTAGTACCTATCAAACTAATCGAAGGCTTGCAAAAAATACTCGTACCCACCTACCGACGATCTTCGAATAACTTGCGAACGGGTTATCGGACAGAAATCGTTTTGTGCTCGTTGAAATCTGCGCGAAAAGCTCGTTTTAACAAACGTAGTTTCGTTCAAAACCGACGACAAAAGTTGTACTGGGTTTCGGAGTTTCGAAAATTTTCCTAGCGATCCCTAGTAACGACGCTATTTGACCCGTCTCTCGTCGCGAAGGAGCACCCGAAAACCGATGAAGGGGATGAGGGAGGAAAAATCAAGGTAGCCTATGACCATCGCGCTGGTTTTTGGAACAGGTCGCAATAAACGGCACGCGAATCGGTCATTCTGTTCAGGCGTGAAAAGGGAAAAAACAGACAGACAGATAGACATTTCTCGGTTTTTATTAGGTGGGATTTGTTATTTGACAAGGTGGCTCCTTACTACCGATTATTGACAGATTGATGCTTTATTTATTTGACGAGGTGACGTGCGTCACTGATGTCGGGGAACAAAATGAGCAGCCTCCTCATGGTGTCCTCTGGGAAACGCTAATAGCTCACTCATTCTGTTCGTAAAGTCGCGGGTGCGAGTATAACTTCGAACTTTTGCGGGTGCGAGTACCTACTACTGCAAACTTTTGCGGGGGCGAGTTCTACTTGTCAGTTTTGATTACGACCGGGTGCGAGTTTGACGTTCTAATCCCCCCTCCCGGGTGCGAGCTCATGAACTCCCTTGAGGAGCTAGGAGAGGTCAGGGGTTGGCTGGCTAATGCAGGGGGTTGCTACTATAATATAGTAATATACTATAAATATTATTTTAAAGCCCCAACGCGAGGAGAATAGGAGGACAATGATACAGACGGCGCCATCTTTATTCTAGAATACCTCTGGCAGCAGTAAGAAAAAATTGAAAAAAAAAAAAGAAGACCAAAACCACAACAAAGTAGCCCCATTTGGCGTAAGTAATCTGAAGGCAGAAATTTCGCGGAAGATGGAAGAATATACCAAACTTATGATTAAATTTGAACCAACAAGAAGCCTTTTTTGCGTTAGCGACCGCAACAGTAATTATTGTTATTATTATTATATTTTATTTTTATTTTTATTATCATTTTATTTATTTTATTTTATTTATTTATTTATTTTTTTTTTTTTGCGAGGAATCAAAATCTTCAATCCAATTATTGGATTGTCAAAACTTCAGATCAAAGTGGATCAAAAGAGTGCGAGAATACAAAACACAATAAATTCGGGAAAATCACCGTGAATCTTTGGTTTATCGCAATTCATGAACCTCAAATTTCTTTTACTACAATTTTCAATATCGTTTTCCCTTCATTTTTTTCACGCTGAAACCAATATGTGAAATTGGATTTTTTTAAACCTTGATACCTACCTTCTTTAAGGAAAAAAGTATAATAAACGAGAAAAGCAAGTTGGGGGGTCATTGGCCAGGGTGGAACAGGCAGGGGTAGGCTGGCGCAGCAGGGGATTGCCCCCTATTTTTCCTAATAGGCTAAAAAGCAGCAAGTTACGAAAAAATTGTATGTGATAGGAAAATTGAGGTCATTTTCGTGTTCAGCTGATCAAAAAACATGATTTAGTAAAAATATTTCTTGCAGATATCCAAGAACATGTTTTAGCAGAACTGTGTTCTTGATGCTAAGCTCTTGATCAGCTGATGGAGCTTAAAAAATTAAATTTTGGTTCTAAATGACCTTAGTAGCCTTTTGGCCCAAGACGTGAGACATCGTTAAAATCACCATGGAACCAAACTTGTTTTGCACCATTTCTGGCGTAGAACGCAATAAAGTCACTTATCGGCCAAAGTGTACATATGTATGTATACACTTGAACCAATCAGCCAATATAAACTAGCCAAAACGTAGAACATACTAAATACTCAACTACACCTTTACTGTTACACTAATCAACTACGAGATAAATTATTTTGTGCAAATACCCTCACAATTCAAGTTTTGTCAGCAAATAGGTACTAAAATACAAACTATAGCACTTAATAACATAACGGATTTACACAGTTTTCACGAACCAACATAATAACAATAAATTTGTACCTTGCAATTGAGAACGTTCGAGGCAATAATGACATTGAGGCCAGCTAATATTTACGATACAGTGAAATTGGGAGAATAAGCACAATGTGTTGCTGGATGAAGTGAAAACCATGGGAAATCAGAAAATCCTTGGGATTGAGTCAGATTGCTCTCTCTCACTCTGAGAGCAATTTTGTTCTGCCTAATTTACACGTCATGCCTCCTTACAAATACACATTGTGGGTCAGCCTGGAGTGAGCTTTAAGAGAGTTGAATGCCTCGGACATGTAAGGGCAAAACGGGCACATGTGTACCGGTCTGTGTTTGACGCCAGGCTTTTTACACGTTTGCGAGTGCCTGCTGAGCTCAGCCGGGTGGAGGGCCGTCCTGCAGTCTGTGCAAACCAGTCGGCCTGCAAAAGCGCACCAGTTTGACTCTTTTCCGAAAACGGTTTGGCCAACAGTAACTGGTGGAAACAAACCTAAATGGTCCTTATTCGAGGTCACCAACAGGAAAAGGGTTAGAATTGTTAGCCAACCTTCGAGCGGTTTAGATATGTTAGCTTCCAAAGAGGTTAGACGTGTTCCCGTACCTCTTGAGAGGTGGGGCAGGTTAAGCAACGTCGGATGAGGATCTACGAGGAGCACAGGGGAAAAACGTGCTTTCACAAAATTACCATTTTCTTCAAAAAACGAAATAATTTCAGTCCAAACAGTCGTAAAATTCCAATTTTTTTTTTTTTGCTTTTTGAGTTCCTTTGGATGTAAACCACTTCCCTCGTTAACACGAACACCACGGGACCGCAAAATGACCCGTTCGTGTAATAAAAATTGGTTTAATCCGATTCGGTTAACACGAATTAGTCCCTACGTTGAAGTATGTATAGGGGATCCTTCGGGACCAGGAAAATGGTTCGCGCTAACCCTAATTCGTGTTAACCGAGTTCGAGTAAACGAGGGTGTACTGTAATGTGAGTACCGAAATCACGGAAAAAAAAAAAATTATTGGCATGATGTTATGAAACAAATAAAGAGCAAAACCCAAATTGTACACGGGAAAAATGTGCTATTATGAACTGTGAGGCACGTTTGTGAAATCACTTCACTTCACCCAATTTGGCGAGGTGATGAACGTCTCCGTAATTCTCCTTTGAAATTGGGATTTTTTTCCTGGAATGCACGTACCGGGTGGTGTAATTCTCCTTCTTTGAGGGGTCGACGTGTAGTTTGAGGTGCTCGGGTTGTTTTTCAGGCAGCGTTGGCTGCTCGTTTTGGTTGCCTGGGAGAAAGGACAGCACTTTGGAAGGTCTGATTCCAAGAGTTCCTGAAGTTCTTGGTGGTTGGTGTCGACTCGAAGTTCTCGGATGGGTAGAGCCTTCAGCAGCTTTGGCTGCGTACAAATACTGCACGTGTCTTTGCGGGGGTATCCGAAACTTATGTTGAAGGCGTTGAAGATCGTACGGTAGGTTTCGTACGAGGCAGGATTATTCGGATACTTTTCCTCGTACAGTTTTTGAACATTTTCATGATGTTGAGGCCTACTTTTCTTGATTTCTTGAGGCTGTAGTGGCTCGTCCGCCCTTTATATGACTGAATCTTGATGCATTCCTCCGTTGCTGCAGAGAGTTTCTTTGGGCGAGATTTATGCAAACCGCGCCTATCTTTCGGTGGATACCCCTTATCCATCAAACTCTTCTGAATCGTTTCAATCCGCCTTCTTGTAATGCCATGAATCGATATAAACGCCTTTTTACAAAATTCAATCTCATGAATGGTGTCGCTTCGTTGGACCCGAACTTTATAGTGGAATGAGTTACGGAACCTGGAACTTAGATCATCGTCCGCAGTTTCAACAGATCTCTGAGATACATGAGTCATGACAATGAGCCCACTCTAGTAAGAGCTCTGATCGTTCCATGAAGACATCAAGTTAAACAAACGAATAATTTCAAGCCTCTCTTCAACGGGAATTTCCTCAAAGCAATGTAGTCTTTGGCACTTACAGTCTGGTCCACTTTCATGTCTCTGTAGTCGGAGTTTCTTGGTCACTTCACTCATTCTTCCAGTCACTTTCCGCTTACGGATCGCCGGGACGGTTTTTTCGACATCAGAAACATTAGGTCTCTCCTTGGAAGCCAAATTGAAACTGAGAAGAATCAACAACTAAGAAAACTCAGGCAGAGGGACACGATGAAACAGGCCAATTTGTGGAAAATCAGGCACTAGGAGAAGATGCTGAGAAGCACGTTCTTCCCTGGGACCGCCCGGATAGCACGCTCTTCCCCTGTAAAGATTTTACTCACTCTAGATTTTTTCCCGTTCGAACACGTTTTTCGCCTGAACTGACCACGTCATCGGATTTCTCGTGAGCCAAAGCATTAGGAACCATTATCCCCTAAATTTCGAAAAAAAACAGTAACCTAACACGTTTTCCCCCAGGACTCCCTGTATTACAGGTTCTACTCGGCAAGCTCTACGGGCCTACCATAATTACAAAATTTGTAATTAATTTCATTTAATGAAAACGCTTGATTTCAAATTCAACTTCAATTCCTTCAAGTATCTTCATTATAAAAAGCAAAAATGTATTTTCAGAGGTAGGTATAGAAAAATACTCTCATGTACTTAACTTAGATTTTAATTTAAAATCAAAGTACAAGAATTATTACCAATAAAAGGATAACGCATGACTATTTCCAAAAAGTGGAAATAAGAATAACCACTCATCAGGAATGCACTAACGGACGGCTTCTTGCATCAATATTACAACAACAACAACAACAACAACAACAACAACAACAACAAAAAGGAAAAAAAGAGACATCGTGTAACTTCGGCGTGAAAGCAGAGTACACTAGACCAAAAGAAGAAGAACACAAAATCAAGACCATTTATATCATAAAATTGAATGATATCTCAAAAATCACTCCGCATAAATTCAGACTAGTTTGAATTAATGAGAAAATAGAACAATAATTGTTATATTGCAATAATTATTGTTGCTGGCAACTTCTTAAGACTGGACCATGCTTCTGATGCGTTGAACATCCGTCAGGCATGTACGATGTTCACCATGTTTAATACAATGATTAAATTAGTTAATGCACACACGAGATGATCTGAATGAATTCTCGTTTCGGTTCCTCGCACTCATCCTCCATTGCATTTCAGTGCAATCAAGTACCTGGAAAATTAACGCAGTATCAAATTCAAATATTCTGCTTCCAAATCTCGTATCGAACGTGGTGATTCAATATTGTGACATGAGTGCCTGTCTTCCAGTATAGTAACAGGTTTGTTCCAGGTTTGACGGGCTGTTAACAGAAATCGACAGAGACATGCGCAGTTTAGAAACTGCTGTTCCAGGTCGATCGTAGGTTGACAGCAGTTGGACGGAAACCGACAGCTCCAGTATGACATACTTACATTGTGCGGTCGGGATCTGTCGACAGCTGTCCAACTTCTGTCAACCGACGCCGTCAGACCTGGAACAAACTTAACAATAATCTCTTGTTTTTTTGTTGTTGTTTTTTTACCTGAGACGGTTATCACATCCTTGAAAACGCGCATTTCTACCGTATGTCGAATTAATTTTTCGTTCCGTATGATACCTAGGGATCTTACCATAGTTTTGAACATAGAACATCTATGATAAATTTTTAATTTTTTTAACGCTATAATCTCTATTATAATAGAGTTATAAAAGTCTACGTAATGGTTGAAACGTTACGAATAACACAGGTCTACAAAAAAAATTTTTGAACAGCTGTTTTGATTTTTCCGACTGATTCAAAGTATTTTTTGGGCGCTGAATCCGAAAATGACCGCCGTTTTACTCTGGGACGTCAGGTTTGTGAACAAATTGAACTAGATTAATACACTGATGATAAAAATTTGACTAAACACGAAAAGCAATATTTTATTGGGAAAAGCGACAAAAAATTCTAATGCGATCAAGATATTTATGCAGATCACTGATATTTAAGAGGAATTCTTGCTGAATCTCTTCTTCTTGAAGTGCAAGCTCCGTTTCGAACTCGTCCTCTTGTGTGTTGCTTCCGGGAGATCTCTGTACAACATCCAACAAAAGTCCGCCATCATTGACACACTCCACCTTCCTTGATATCTTCTTTCCATTTCCTTTATGACCTGATGGAAACGCTCTCCTTGCTCTTCACTCACTGCCCCCAAATTTTCCGGAAAGTAGTCAAGGTGTGAGTTGAGAAAATGAACTTTCAAGCTCATGGAACAACCAAGTTTCTTGTAAGATTTCAACATTTCCTCGACAATTTCTTTGTAATTCGGGTCCTTGTGGTTTCCCGAAAAGTTCTGAACCACCTTTGTGAAAGCATTCCATGCTTCTTTTTGGGGAGGCGTCATAGATCCGACGAAGTTCTGGTCGGACATTAGTTCTCTGATGTCCGGTCCGACAAAAATCCTTCTTTTAATTTTGCTTCAGACAGAGCTGGAAACTTGGATCCAAGGTATTTGAAGCATTCGCCGTCTTTGGGGAGTGCTTTAACGAACTGCTTCATTAGGCCCAACTTGATGTGAAGGGGTGGCAGAAGCACTTTTTCACGGGGAACGAGATTTTCCCGAAGGACATTTTTTTCCCCAACAACCAAATTTCTGGGTGGCCAATCTCTCCGAATCCAGTGATTCGATCGGTCTCTACTGTCCCATAAACATAGAAAACAAGGAAATTTGGTATAACCACCCTGTTGTCCCAGCAGCATACAATTGTATGCAGAATGGAGGCTTTTCATCAACTCGTCCAAAAGAAGCCTGAAAGCTGTCCTGCTTCACAACAACAGTCGTTACGCATCCATCCCCGTTGGTCATTCTGAGTACTTGAAGGAGACATATGAGAACTTGGAGTTGGTGCTCAATAAGCTGGGATACCAAAACCATAAATGGTTTGTGTTGGAAGTACCTTCAAATCCCCACACACCAACCATTTATGGTTTTGGTATCCCAGCTTATTGAGCACCAACTCCAAGTTCTCAAATGTCGTAATGTAAGGTGGATGCGGCGAGATAGTGGGAATCCATCTTAAAAAAGACGATTTAAGACGAAATAGTCTATTTCCACGATAAAAATATATAAACTTGTAGACGCGTTTCGGTTGATTAGACCATCATCAGTACAATACCATCATCAGTATTGTACTGATGATGGTCTAATCAACCGAAACGCGTCTACAAGTTTATATATTTTTATCTTGGAAATAGACTATTTCGTCTTAAATCGCCTTTTTTTTTTTTTTTTTCTCATAATAATATTATGTCTCCTTCAAGTACTCAGAATGACCAACGGGGATGGATGCGTAACGACTGTTGTTGTGAAGCAGGACAGCTTTCAGGCTTCTTTTGGACGAGTCGATGAAAAGCCTCCATTCTGCAGGATCGTGGTTTACATGGAACTGAGCCATTAATCCCTCCACGTTCGAGCAGAATACCAAGTCCCTTGGCAAGAAAGCTTGCACGTACGAGCTTGTTTGGGCAGGTCCAAGCCTGCTCTTTTTGAGATCCTGCCGTTTCTTTCATTGCCAGTCTGCTGGTATTTTCTTATTCTTCGTAGCACTTGTGATTAAAATGGATTAAAACCCCGAGTCAAGATTTTTGGGA
This sequence comes from Pilophorus perplexus, assembly GCA_955831195.1. Lineage (NCBI taxonomy): Eukaryota > Metazoa > Arthropoda > Insecta > Hemiptera > Miridae > Pilophorus > Pilophorus perplexus. The sequence continues at coordinate 30,202,223 of OY037009.1, read as the reverse complement.
TTGCAAAATTCGAAAAAATATCAATATGAGAGGAAAACGTAATATCCGTACAACCAATGAACGATTGTGAAAAAACTTGACGTCCCAGAGAAAAATGGTGATCATTTTCGAATTCAGCACATCAAAAAACATGGAAATAAGCTAAAATAATCAAAACAGCTTTTGGGTTGTAAACCTGTGTAATTTCAAGCATTCCTACTGTATGAGTTTTAGCTTAATTTTCCGTTTCGCGGTTAGGTGATCTTCCATTGGATGACTGATGTGATACCATTTGGACCCATGACAAAATATGTACCTGTTATTTTCACTTTCAGGGATCAAATGGGTAGAAGCCCTTAAGGACATCAGATTGAATCAATACGCTCTATGCATGCGCAAATGTGCAATTCTTCAAAGTGGCATAACTTGAACACGTTTGATTCAAACTCGCTCAAATTTTCCGGGAATATAAGGGTGGGTGATTCTACAAAAATAGGGAACTATGACCCACCAAATTTCCTAAAATGAGTTTCACAGTATTCATATTTTTTTTTTTTTTTTTTTTTTTGCATGGAATCTGTGGAGCCCCCCACAATTAATAAAGATTGTAAATAACTTGTAATAACTGCAGAGAGCAATAAAGAAAAGGAAAGCAGAGAGGAAAAGATAGGACTCTCGCCTCTCAGAGAAGGCGCAGGCCTTCCCCAAGAGGGCCTCACGGGGTTGTTGCAGGTCCCCCGATTTCATTTGCAGCTCCCCCGATTTGCAACTCCCCCGGTCAATTTCAGATTAGCAACTCCCCCGATTATCAACTCCCCCGGTCAGAGGAGATTTAAAAAACTCGCCCTGGATGAACAGAGATCTGTTATTGCCGCGACGCATGGATTCGTGTTCCCTTCGGCCTTCTCCACCAGTTTCGTGTATTGTGCAGTGATGGTTTCTTGAATTTCGGAGCAGCGGAAGCCTTGTGTTCACTTTCGGGAGAAAAACAATTTTTGTTGTCCAAATTCAAAATTTCCACTCGCATTTTGCGTTTCATAGCCTACTGAACAAATTTGGTTGGGGTCTGTCCGCATTTCCTTGTTACAGCCATAATTTCCACAATTTTTAGCGCATGCGCTAACGTGAAATTCTTGAAACAGGCATAACTTTCTCAATTTTGATCGGATTTCAATCAAATTTTCAGGAATTGTGTGCGTATAGCTCTAGATGGTACCCTGTCAGTTTCATCACGATTGAATCGGCGGTACGCTCAGCGCATGCGCGAACGTAATTTCCTTGCCACAGTTAGTCTTCCAAGTTAGTCTACGGTCTATGGTCAAACCTAGATACTGAACTTGACTTTTCCTTGGAAGTAAACCACCACAGAGACCGACGTTGCTGACCGTTCAAGACTAGTAGTTGAGCACCACGTTGCGAAGTAATAATATTATATTCGATCACAGCAGACATCATCAGCAACAATAAACAGGTGGCCGGGGGAGCTGTCGGGCATCCATCTCATTAGTGAAATGTAAACAAGCGGAGTTGATTCTTAGGATTATAAACGTCGCTTTCACTTCGGGGGAGGTGCAACCGACCCGGCCTCCCACCAAGGGGACTCAACCCCCTTCTTGGCAACTGCCAAAGAGGGGGGCGCCCCAAGGTGTATGGGTCATTCCGCGAAAGTAACTACCTAAATTTCAGTCCTGATAGTGCTACTCCGTCCCAGTTGGACTTCTTTTTTTTCAACGTTGAGTGGTTGATTATGCCTGCTAACGATTCATTCAATTATGTATTTCAAAATACTATTTTTTTAATGAAATTTTTCAATTTAAATAGCCAAAACCACCTGCCGAGCCGCGAGTGATTTATTTCAAATTTTTAGCTTGGTTTTGGTTTATTATTCTTGGAATAATACACCTATGTTTTTGCGAAGGGGGTCGACGACACCAATCGGCATCAAAATTTGACATTATCCGTTTCAAGAGGTCTACATTCGAAATCCGAAATGTCCGTCCGCCGTCCGCTGTACGCCGTCCGCCGTCCGGGCCGTTTTGGGCAGTAGTAATTTTTTTAAAATAGATAGATAGATAGATAGATAGATAGATAGATGCTTTATTGTGTTAAACAGTAGTTTTTCACAAGGAGTTCGCATAGTGGAGAAAAGGAAATTAAAGTACAACTTCTAGGAACATAATCAGAGAAAATAAATGAGAAAATGCAGTCTGAAGGGCACAGAATAGGAGAAAATGAAAACAACGGAAGTTAATACACCGAGTAGTGGCGGTGGAGGAGGTGGTGGCGCAAAACAAAGCACGTATAAGCCTACATTGGCTACGATTAGATGACCAAGAACCCCTCATTAATAGTGAAAGCTCTTTGACGCAGTACCGTTTGAAGAAACCCAACAACCTTGCGGACCAGGCCTCTGTCCTCAAAGAGAAGCAAAGAGAAGAAGTAGCTCTCATCAAAAGAAGGGAAACCAAAGAATTTAAAACGCTCATACGTGTACACTGGACAGGCAGCGATGAGATGGAAAAGAGAGTCTGGGCTGTTCGAGTTGCATATGGAGCACGTTGCGGAGCTGTCGAAGCGATTTGTAATGCGGTGGAGTATTATCCTGCTGTACCTAGGGTTTGCACATCTTACTTGACATAAGAGTCTTTTGGCGAACAACGGCAGGTCACCCGAGAGGTAGGGCGCACATTGACCCAGGCGGCGGGAAGAGCCTCTTGGGCAATAGTAGAAAGAGGAGGCTGCCGCTTTCTCCAGATCCGCCCTGAGTAATTTTGAACGCAAGCAATCCAGGACTTCCGGTTTTGCCTTCCTCAGAGCCGCAGCACCTCGCTCGGTCCACAAATCCTCCCTGCCAGCCTCCCCAAGAGAGGTCCTCAACTGCAAGGCCCAGTTGTATTTTGTGTCCGGGAAGCTCAGTGAGATGTCCACAAGTCTCTCGAAGCACACCCTTGGCAGCCTCTCCCGAGGCATGCCCAGCAGCTTGAACCACCATCCAAACATGGCTTTTATAATCGAAAACTTGATATGACAGAGGCCCAGCTCCGATCTGACTACGTAATCCGGGGTATTAGACGCCAGTCCCAAAAGAGACTTGAAAGATCGTACCTGGACACGTTCCAAGCACTCAGCATAAGAGAAGCCCCAGATCTCAGCACCATAGAGAGAGGTACTGGCCACAGCACCCGAAAACAACCCGCACCAAGTCTCCGGAGCCGCCGCCTGAGACTTGAAGATAACTGGCCAGATATTCTTGTATGCGGCAGTTCCTCTGGAGACGGCGTGCCGCGCCTGCTCGGCAAAGACGCCTGACCTGGAGAACACAACGCCCAAGTATGTGTATGAGGACACCCTTTCTAATTCCTCTGCGCCACACCAAAACCTGTGCTGAGCTTGTTTCCCCCTCCTCTGGAATACCATTACCTTCGACTTTGCCGCGTTTACAGTCAGTTTGTTCAGGAGGCAATAATCATTTAAAGCTGCTAACACGCGGTTCATATTATGGGGCGAGTACGCAAGCAAGACCTGGTCGTCAGCATAAAATAGAGAGTTGAGAGAAACCATTCCGACAATGGCGACCCCTTCAATCCCTCTTGAAAGTAGGAAAGAGTCGAAATCCGCGACAAATAGAGCAAAGAGAATGGGGGACAGAATATCGCCCTGCAAAATACCTGAGGTTATGTCGTAATGCTTCGAAGCCTCGGTACCCAGCTTAACGGAGAATATGGCTCGTTCGTACCAGCCTCTAACAACGTTGATGAAGCGAGCGCTTACTCCCATTGCATGCAGCTTACTCCATAACAGGCCATGGGAAATGCTGTCGAACGCCCGCTTGTAGTCAATGAAGGCGCAGTAAAGCTTTTGATTTTTTAGCCTAGTAGAAATTTGCACTATGCTGGCCAAAGTGAAGATCGAGTCAATGGTTCCTCTTCCCTTTCTAAACCCATTCTGGTTTTCTGGCAGGAGGCACCTGTTGGAGGCAAAAGCAAGCAGCCTATTGAGGAGAATTTGAGAGAAGATTTTCGCCAGGGCGTTGATGAGCGAGATTCCACGATAGTTACCAACGTCTGCGGCATCACCCTTCTTGAACAACAGGAAGACCCGGATCGACGCCCAGCCGGCAGGAATGGTTCCACTGGAGAGAATCAAATTGAAAAGAGAGAGAATGTATGGGAGCCCTTCCTCCGGCATGTTTTTGAAGAATTCATATGAAATTAGATCGTCGCCAGGCGCCTTATTATCCTTGAAGGAGGAGATAGCCTTGGAGAGTTCATCTCTTTCAATAACTGCATCCAGGATCGGGTCATAAGTTCCTTGAAAAATATCTCTCTCCACGGCTTCGCGACTGGGGTAGAGCGCGTCGTAAAAGGCTTCTATTTGCTCCATTTTAAGCTCACAAGTACGTGCTCCGCGGCCTCTAAGCTTCCGGACCGCGCCCCAAAAGGCTTTGGGATTGCGACAAGACGACAGGAGACCTCTCAGGTCAGAAAAGAAATTCTTCTTCTTGGCCCCGATCAGACCCCTGTAAGCCTTTTTCCTATCCAAGTACTCCCCCACGAAGGGCTGGACGAAACCTTTCCGCCGCAGCCTTCTGAAACTGGCCCTCATCTCGTATTTCGCTGAGACACAATCAGAGTCGAACCATGGGTTGTGATGAACGTTGTGACTGCGTGGTTTAGGAGGGAGAAACATGCTCAACTCTTTGGCACATTCGAGTATGAGGGCTTTAAGCTCATTATAAATGGAGTCAACCGACTCAGACTGAACCACTGGCAGTTTTTTTGAAATTAAATGCCGGTACTCGGCACATCTGACTGGATCCCATTTGAGCTTAGCATCCAACCAGTTCGACGAAGTGGCCCGATCAAACGAGGGCTCGCACGCCTGCACCTCCAACCTCACCAAGCACGGGTAATTTTTTTAAAATATGAAATTTTGAAAAAAATACTTGGTTTTCCATCTAGTTGTGCCCGCCAGGTTTTCAGCCCGATCGCCCGAACCTGTGGGGCGCTATGGGGCTATGGGAGGGGGTTTTTGAAGGCTTTCGGCTATGGGATCGAGTTCGGTGTCGTTTTCGAAGTATTTTTGGACGTAGAATCCATTTTCGGGGGTCCCGGAACGATCCGATTTCACTGTGGCAATCGGGGGGATCTATGTACCTATAGAGCTTTCATGGGGCTAAAAATGGGATTTTTGAAGGATCCCAGGAGGTTAAATATTTTTCGAATAATAAATAGAGTTTTGAAGAAAAACAATTTAAAAAAATAAAAAATAAAATCCGAAAAAAAAATCCAAACAAAATATTTTTTTTTTTTTCAAAATTTTTTCTATTGAAACAGAAATAATTTTTGCACAAGTAACCTATATCAAAGAATAATAAACCCTTGTGTAAAATTTGCAGCGTTTTTTATTTTATTCTATCTCCCTTACTGCCTTTGAATGAGGAAACGGAAACGCGTTATTATTATACTGCGGGACGCTTCGAGAGGTATCACAAGGATTGCATAAGAAATAATCCACTGCAGTGGAATCAGCTGATGCCTCTGCTCGCAACAGAAGCGGGCAATACCCAAAACCTATCTCCGTCATTCACGAAGTTGTGAGGGAGATAGAATGTGAATGAGGGAGTTAGACCAATATGCTGTTAGTTAAGCATATGATGTTTAAAAACACATATTGAACACAAAGTGGTTGTTTGCTGATGGTGCAGAGGTCTAATCCAATAAGGTGGTTAGGGAGAGAGTACGACTCCTCTGCTGGTTTGAATAGGTACTAAATTGTTTATTTCGGTAAACAATTATAGCGTGGGGACCAGTTTCGAGCAACTAAGCTCATCTACAGCCCTGAAAAGTTTAGTATTCAAACCAGCAGAGGAGTCGTTCTCTCTCCCTAACCACCACAATATGTCATATTGAACAAATTACTAAAAACGCTGCAAATTTTACACAAGGGATTATTATTCTTTGATATAGGTTACTTGTACATTTTAATTCTGTTTCAATGAAAAAAGTTTTTGAACAATTTTTTTTTTCAAAAATGTTTTTTGGATTTTTTTAAAATTTTTGTACCTACTCGAAAAATATTTGACCTCCTGGGATCCTTCAAAAATCCCATTTGTAGTCCCATGAAAGCCCTATAGATCGCCACAGTGAAATCGGATGGTTCCGGGACCCCCAAAAATGGATTCTACGCCCGAAAATATACTTCGAATACTGTGAAAACGACACCTAAGTCGATCCCATAGCCAAAGCCTTCAAATAACCCCTCCCGTAGCTCCATAGTGCCCCACGGGTTTGGGCGATCGGGCTGAATACATTGCGGGCACAACTAGATGGTAAACCAGTATTTTGTCAAAATTTCAGATTTAAAAAAATTCCTACTGCCCAAAACGGCCCGGACGGCGGACGGACATTTCGGTTTTGGAATCTAGACCTCTTCAAACGGATGATGTCAAATTTTGAGGCCGATCGAAGTCGTCGATCTCCATCGCGAAAAAAATAGGTGTATTATTCCAAGAATAATAAACCAAAAGGAATTGTTACACATTTTCATTTTGTATTTAGTTTCTTTTTAAGGGTCAGGGGATCATGGCGAAGATCAAAAGTGGTGATGAAGAGAAGAAAAAGGAGTACGACAGGCTCAGATGGTTGAAAATAAAATGCGATTCATTCCTAGCAGCGGAACAGAAAAAGAAAGAGCATCTGACGTATAAGCAGAAACTTGAGAAAAATCAGGTCCCCCCCCCCCCTTCTGCCCAATATTCACGGTGTTTTCATCACGATGATATCGCAGCTGTCTCTGCTAGCATACCATCTTCGCTAACAACCTTCAAAGGGACGATGAAAACTCAACAGGTGGTGTACGATTCAAGTGTGCCACATCTCAAAATGAATCGGTCAAGTTGTGTTGACTGCTTGAACTGTGCCAAGTTGGCTTCTACAGTGTGCGACTACCGAAGGTAACGCTGCTGTAACCCTCCAGCCCAGAAGAACAGCAACCAAGGATTAATCGACAAAGCACAATACGAGTGTTGTTTGAGTCAGCAAGTGACCCCTCTGCCAAACGATTTCTAGCAGAAACCTCTCGCCGAAGCCATGACGTCGACAATGCCCCAAGGACTTCATTCGATGTTGAAGACGACGTTGTTTTAACATCGAGGTTAAAACCTCGATACCGAGCAGCAACAAGCCCCAGCCCTCACTCTGCTGGGGCATTTGTGCTTTGAGTGTGGTGGCAGCGTAAAACCCGGAATTGCCATCTCTTGCGCGTTATGCTCAAAAATGTTTCACAAGACTGTAGCATCTTGAGGATAAAAGCTGCTTTATTTGTGACGTTTGTATGCTGTGACGCCTCTATGTGACAGAATGCATTTTAATATTTTATTTATAAATTGATCTATATCTATAAAAATGACTGCCAAATCTTTGACGACTCACTACTTAAAAACCAGTGGAGTGTTTGGCACCAAATTGTATGGATATGTTTGTGAAGCATCGTAGATCGTAAAACTCTTTGCCAATTGATAGAATCGTGGATCCCACAGGAGTGATGTCCTTACTATCTCAGCCTCGTACATTCTTAAATGCTTTGTTGTACGCCTATGAAAATTATGCGGCATTCGGCGTCGCATCCCACAATTACAATACACGGAATGCCTCCAAGTTTGTACCTGATTTCGTTCGGCTGGATGCAGCGCGTGAGGCTACGAACTGGTGAGCGATAAAACTGTTCTACTGTGTACCTCTTAGTGATGAATAAACGATCATTCAAAGCTCATGCTGGTCGATTTCTCAGAGCATTGGCACCGTACTCTTTGGAGGACTTCTTCGTGGCAGCGGATGGTTGGATGCCTTATACTACTTTTGACGATTGTTCTATACGATTTGTATGCTGACAATAAAAAAACGATCTCTCTCTAAGAGGAACCACTGCTACAAGTTTGTCTGGATTAAGAATGGGAAGGTGATGCTGCGTAAAGACGAGAAATCTCCCCCTCTGGAAGTGAAGGATGTTGGAACTTTGACTGCCCTCTCGTCAAAAAACGGAGAACGCAGCGATTCTACGTCCGGCAAATGACAGAAGACGACTCCTCCTGCCAACGGCTACGTGGATACGGACACGGTATCGTCAGAAGTTTCATAATTTTTATTTTAACTAATATTCACGTTCTCTTGAAAAGATGTAAAATTTACATGTATTGCCTTCATTTTCATTCACCAAATGAGGTTTGCACGTTTCACCATTATTTCATGGGATATTTTTCTACTCTTTGTGTATATAAGCGTGAAAATACGGTGGTGGATGCTAGGTGCCAATAGAGAGTTCCTAAAGAAACATCCGAGATACGTCGACCGTTAATTTTTAACGCCGTAAGGGATTTGTCTAGGGAGAATCAAAGAAAAGCTAACTTCACATAAGACCGTAACAGAGATACGGTCTTATCAAAATTCACGCTAAATTTAAAGTGCCGCTATTTACGTTCTATTGCTCGAAATTAACGGCGATATCCTTAAGACCGTAAGCTTATTGTCGTAACTTTACGGCAATAACGTTCGACGTTAGGCACAAGGACGTAAGTTATCACCGTTATTTCTGCGCATGCGCGAAATCTCGAGTTACGTCGACCGTAACTCATCACCGTTAGGCAAAAAGTGGCTTTAGGAACTCTCTAATGTAGAATGATTTTTTTTTGTTTTGTTTTGTTAATCTATCGTGGATAATACCTACTAGAACGATCTTGAAGAATCGATTTAGTGTTGTCAAAGGCGGTTTGAATCTGGCTCATGCCAACATCGAATCGGTCGTACCTACTTCGATGAATTTAAAGATATCATGGCCGACCGAATTTTCGATATTTTTGCGCTATGTGAAACTTTTCTGAAACCTAGTATATCAAACTCTTCATTGAATATATCGGGGTACACCTGGATCCGGAATGATAGGGTGGAGAAACGTGGTGGCATTCCTAATTAGAAGCGATCTGAGAGCTAGCTCGCTCTGATGGAGTCTACTCCAAGAGCCCTGAGCCATCTGTTTATTAGGGTAGAATGTAAAAGTGCCGATTTAGTGCTCGGAGTCATATACAGGCCTCCTAAAATCGGTAAAATTGCCTCGGTATTCACGGTAAGTGATCGGAGATATGTCTGCCATAATATGCTGATATATTATATCAGCATATTACAATATATCAGCACATGCTGATATATTATATCAGCATGTAGACGTAATGGGCGACCTGAACGCCAATTTACTGTCTGACTCAGCATATTCGAAACAGTTGAAGAGGTTATTAGAAGCTTATAGTTTGCACTGTTGCACTTGCTTATAGTTTGCCCTACCTTCCATACCACTCATTCTGCGACGTTACTAGACTTAATTTTGGTGAACGATCTGAATATAGTTCAGATGCATGACCAGACAGTCTCATCACGATCTCAAATTCTGAAATCTGAAGCTAAAAAAGTGTCATGTTAAAACCAAATTTATCCAGATTCGTTCCAGGCGTAATTTCGATGAGAAACGTTTCGTAAATGAAGCTTTGAACCTCGATTGGAGTTCTGTCAGAACCTGATGTAAACATGAAAGCCGAAGCATTTAATAATATACTACTTCAACTCTATGACAAGCATTGCCCGATGGTAAAAATTAGAAACTCCTTCACCGTGCATCAAAACATCGAATGATTACACCATCTTATTTGGTATAGGAAAAAAAAAAAAAATACGGTCAAAAAACGAAGATTTTTCCCAACTTAGTCCAAAACTGGGATATTATAGTGTTTTTAACATGTCACATTTCTATCGTTTTTGGAAATCGTACGAGATTTTGAACCTCAACGAAACTCGGAGGCTTGCATGTGTGCTGAGGACATTAAATGTGTGAAACTTGAAATTTTCAAGGTGCTCTGAGGGTGGGCATTTCAAGAATCAAGCACGTTCAATCTGATTTACTCGTGTCAATATGTATGATTAGAGAAAATGTAAAAAAATAAATAAATAAAATAAACGAAAAATCTAATGCAAAATTTGTATTAATTAAATAGATCAGGTCTATCTATTTCTGTAGAAAGCTTCGTCTGTTTACAAATCAGTCGGAGCGCTGATCAGCCTGGTTCGAATCTGGGGCCGAACACCAATGTTTGACCAAAAGTCAATCACGTGTTGTAATACCGGTCTTGTCGGCAGACAATACCTCTGAACGCAAGTTTATGTGGAGCAAGAATTTCTAAAGCTTATCTAAGTACAGTGTGGGGTCGGCTCCTGCCCCACTTGTGAGAACCAATTGGTTAACACAAAAAAACCCACTATACTTTACTTACTTCTATTTCTGTAGAATCACCCGGGTACATCTCTCTGAGGTCCCTCATGAACTCCATTATGATTAAATCGGCGTTAGACTCAGCGCATTCAAAATTTCATTGTTACAACCATAACTTCCACAATTTTGATTCAATTTCATTCAAATGCAGAGATTATGCGCATGAGGGAGTAGGAAAATCTTGAACCACCTAGCGGAACACTCTGGAAACCTTTTAGGCCGTATTTTTTCCTCAACTCCTTTACTACAAATCCCGACGTTTCAAAAGCGTGTCAGCTTCCATCATCATAGGCACGTACTTCATCATTCACAAATCTCAATGCCACAAGCATCGTCGTCAACAAGGAACTCCCACTAGGACATCTCGCAACAGCAGATGGAACAGGAGACCAGGGGTAAATTTCAGTACTGCGGCAAAACTACCGGACATAATACAATTCTACATCATTTCGTACGATTTTAATTGCGGCGTGTTCCTTTTAAATTAGCAAAAATTTTAAAGCTCAACCCAGTTCCTATTTATCTAGTCAAATTCCCCCCGTTGTAATACGTCGAGTAGTTTTGCCGCGGTACTGAAATTTACCCCTGGTGTCCTGTTCCATCTGCTGTTGTGAGATGTCCTAGTACGAGTTCCTTGTTGACGTCGATGCTTGTGGCATTGAGATTTATGAATGATGAAGTACGTGCCTATGCCCAGATGATGGAAGCTGACACGCTTTTGAAACGTCGGGATTTGTCGTAAAGGAGTTGAGGAAAAAATACGGGCTAATTAAACTCTCCCTGGGAATACCATGGAATCGTGAATACGCGAATATGTAGGCCAACGAAGACCAACGTAACTCTGGAAACCCCTGCCATAAACCAGTAATTCATTGCATTAAACACTCAAGCGAATGGGTCATGTAGTAAATAAAGTCACGAATAAAGAAATTTTATTGTAAGATAAAATTATGGATCAACATTTCACTTCTGTAACAAGTCTATTTATAAAATCGAATGTTAAGTCCATGTTCAATCATAAAAACTAATAACATCACTACATAACACCAAAATACACAATGCACACAATGTATTTTAGACAGTCAGACATTTACTGTACTGGAAGCTATTTATTTTCGAGTTATCGCAGTGTATTGTGGGCTCGCTGCAATTTGAAAGGAACCAAGGGACCACCACCGAGCCAAGGGGTCTAGTCTTAGCAAGGAAAGGCATGTTCCATGAATTCGCCCTCAGGTTGCAAAACGTCAGTAGACTGAAAATCGAAAACCCAACAATACAACTTGGAAAATTCGGCGCACAAAAATTGGTATAGGTACACGATGTCTAATTCAATATAATCTCAGAGCTCATCTCTACCACATTAATTTTAATAATTAAGTCTGGGACCCCGTTTCAATTCCAAAATGTCTTCGACCAGTTGGGAAACCAAAGAATGATTATCGAAAGAATAATAATTAAAAACTCTCAACATCTGAAGTATTGATAGAATAGAGCAATGAATGAAGTGTAAAGTGCGTTAACTGAGCGAGTTCTGGCAGTTCGGAATCGAATCAGTACTCGAACGCTTACAAGAATCAAACTCTCCCCTCCACTTTTATGATGGTTGGAATTTCAGAACTATGAACGACGCTTTTTAGTCCCAAGATGAGACCAAAGAATGAAATAAAATCGGAATCAGTTCCAAACTGTCAGAATCGCTGTGCGACCTCACCTAACATTAAGGAAATGTCCTTCAATAGTAAACGGAAAATAACATCAAGTTAGTTTCATCAACTTAGTTACACCAACCAGACAATAAAATTAGAAACTAAGTCTGGGTCTTTGCAAAAAAATATCTTTACTAAAAATATAATAGGTACGTAATAATTGACAAAACGTTCAGCCGCGAGCTTCGCGCTCGGCCTGTGAGCTTCGCTTTCTTGCTTTGAATTCCTTCATTTCTTCCTTTTCCTCGGCTGATCTTGAATGTTCATTACCGGACTTAACGATAAACAAAACCTGGTGAAACAAAGATGTTTTCAGCAGTCAAGCAGTCATACACTGAGATGAGATCTTAAGAGGGCCACAAACCCAGCAAAGATCATGCTAGAGATATTGGAAAGAGAGATTATTACATAGACATGATATCAAAAAGAGAAATATCAAAGAAGAATAAGGTTGTTTCGGGCTATTTTCTTATATTTCAATACTACAATATTGTAGTGTAGTATATTATATAATATTAACATATTGTACATGTCATATACATTTTACTGTTCTTACTGTTCGGTTCCTGCTACTGCTTTTCAGCTCTCTTCTTCTTCTTCTTCTTCTTCTTGTTTCGTAGGCCAAAATAAATTTGGGGTAATAATAGTTGGAATAATATGAATTCTCCCTTCTCTTGGCTTATATCTGAAGACGTGGAGAATGAAATCTCAAGCAATGTTAGACCTGGTTTATCAAAGCTCCGAATCGTTTACATTTAATAGGTACTAGAAGATAGGTAGGTAGTAATTTGCTGTATAATGTTAGCTACTTCATAAATTACACATAGGCTTGCTTAACGACAACTTTTTCCTTTGGAAGGCTGAGTTCAATCGTATGCATTTTAAATTTGATTAAATTACAAAATTTCCAGCTAATTCAGCATCCAGGCTCTAAGGGCTATAATTAGGTCACCTTTGGTAAGGCCACTGACGAAATTTGCAATTCAATGAAAGAAATGTGGATAGGACGAGATGATCAGCCTTCTCAAAGAACTACCGACGTATTTGGGTAGTATAAAACGAATATCATATTACGAACACTTACCCATTGTTTTGATTAATTTTACGTTCAAGAAACACCCGTAATTTCTAATGCTTCACCTTCACTACCTAGCCGAAGTTGCTAAAACGCAAATCAAGTATGCACTGGAGAAATAAGAATCGCGGAACTGTTAACTTTGAGGTGCCTGAAATATAACGCGTACGTTGTCGAGCCTTAGTTGATATAGGGAACACAAATATTGCAAAGAATAATTCAAAAAATTACACCAAAGGAAAAATTACAAAGAGTAGGTACTTACGTGACGCACCACCTGCAATAATCATCCTAAGAAGATGACCTGAGGTGATGTCTTTGGCCAACAAGATGTTTAACTTCTCGCAAAATGCTCATCCGGCAACATATTCAACACTTTGAAAATTTTTTTGTGTAAAAACAGAAAGAATAATTATTTGTGTCACAGAAGATTACGTTAATGATTATTATTCCCCGAGTGTTAATCTAAAATCCCACCTAACCTAAAAATCTCAAGTAAAAGAATCTTTCATCTGTTGCTGATTTTTCTAGAACACTGTGGGAATGGGAAAATGGTCAAAATACATGGATAGAATAGAAGCAGGCTAAAATGGTCAATAGAAAACACGAATATCATGATAGGTACATATACCTACATAAAAACTAAATACCTACCTAGAATACTCTTGTTCTCTATTAACCATTTTGGTCTGCTGTTATACTAGCCATGTACGTCTGGGGATAACATCTTTTACATCCCCATTAACAGGTCACACTAGAGGGAACAATTTTACCACATCAGGCGAGCGTTCCTCAAAATTGTACAAAGCAAGCATGCTGGCGTCTGGGGACAGGGCCAGTGAGGGATATATATCTCAAGAGCTCCCTCGCGGTAGTTAAATTGAACGCAGCCTTTACGGATTTTCCTCACCTTCCAGTTGAGAGATATGAGTTGACCCGAGCTGGGCAAGAGGTCCCCACTTCTGATACTTGCACGATATCTTCGGAGACCAAACTATTTCCTCGGTTTCGGAGACCAAACTATTTCCTCCAAAAATTTGGGCCAGTGCGCAGTTCTTACTCAAATCACCAACGCGTGCAAAAACTTTCATTCCCATTTTAAAAAGAATTTAGAAAAGCCCAACCAAATATTTATAAAGCAATGGAAGAGTTGACGAAATGCAAGAAAACGCTGCAAATTTTACACCAACGTTTATTATTCTTTGATATAGAAAAATTGTGCAAAAATTGACGGATACACCGCGAAACAACAAAATTTCCCTCCTCTGTGCTTTTTCTGACGATTTTGGTTATTGAGTAATCAATCAAACCACATACCTACTCTATCCCTTTTTTTCTGACGATTTCGGATTGTGATAAATCAATCAAGCCACAAATGTTTAACCACACCTCCAGAATACTGTCCTAAGTGGGAAGGAAAATTTGGGCTACCATACGTTTGCGCCAGTCAGCTTAAGAAACGACGTTTGCGCCTGTTTGGGAAGGGAAGAGGCATACGTATGGGGGGACTACGGGCAGATCCTCGGAAGGAGCAGGAGAAAACTGACTTACCCTGCACAATGGTCGAGTTGGGAAAGGTTTTCTGCTGCCGCAGTTGTAACGACGGGTGTTTCCCTGGCTTCCAATCTCTAATTGTCGAGGATGGACTCCTAGACAACAGGCCCTCGCAAAGTTGCTATTTCCTCCTCGGAAATCCCGTTTGATGCGTCGGCGGGGATTTCCGGATTGTTGGAAATAGAGCGAAAATAACTGCGATTAAGTGTGATAATGCACAGAATGTCGGGCTATGACAGCTGCCGGTGGTGAGTTTGAGGGGCTAAGATCAACCCCCCCCCCCCCCCCCCCCCAGTTGACATCTGTGGTGCTCCATGTAGTGCATTCAGGACTTATATCGAGAAGTAGGTACCTCGCCAAGCTTGCTCCATACAATTTTGACGAATTCTGGTATTGGTGGAGGAGAAGAACTTCTTATTTCCAAATTAGTTCAAATACCTATTGTGATTTTGTAGATTGATTCGTTTTGGCCTGGTTTGTTCCAATGGCACATACATGCACTTGACATGTGCATGTATGTACCTCTAGTTTAGCCTGTAAGACATCAATCTGACCATTGTCATATACCATGTGTACACGAAAAATAAAGCTTCTTCTGATTCTGATTCTGGTTTGTTCAAATAATGTGAAAAGTGAAGAGAGTGCATAGATAGGATACATAGATAGGATACATAGATGGATGCATCTACGAATATGAAAATACAAATGTGGCGGCTGGAAAATGAAGTTTTCAATAATTCTCCAAATGAAGTTTTCAATAATTTGTATAAAGACAATTATTGTCTTTATAAAAAAATGTGCACTTGAAGCTGGTCAGGCTGGCAGCCAAACCAAGTCGGAAGACTTGAGCTAGGCAGACCAAGGGGAGAGCGTTATTAGTGGCCGAACATAGCCATGTACTCATGTACTTACGCAGACAATACATTAGTTTGTAGTCAATTCAAAAATAAAAACCCGATGGGTAAACTAGCTAGCTCATGAAGGCGACTGAATATAGTACGTGTTGATGGATGATGTCGCATCACTCTCCGAGCCATAGGAGGGTAAAATCATCCTCCATTCAGGGAATCCACCCTCTTCGGTCCCTCTCAACCTCAAGTGACACTGCCTAAATTGTTGCCATTCGCAGTCGCAATCTTGTCCACCCGAGGACCTGGGCTTTTTCCATCTTCAGGAGTCTAGTGGTCATTGGGAGGCCTGAAATTCTGCGCAGAATGGTTCGCCATTCTGATGAGGGGGAGGGGGGAATGAAAGATTTTGCTTATGCTGCAGCAAGTTCGAAGTCAGTAATGCGAGAGATAGGAGTCGGCGTGAGCATTAAATGCTGACAAATTTTGTAATGCGGTTGTCGAAAAATACCGGTCAATTTATCAAATTTTGGGGAAAAATTATTAGGTAACTTGATGTTATTACGATATCAACATAATATGTGATGATAATCACAATATGGGTATTCTGATTCGATAATGATCGGAAGCAATAAATATTATCAAGTCGCAGGTCCGCTCATGGCGTCCACCCAAATGCCTTTAGCCGACTGCCAACAACAATCCACCAATCCGAACAACTCTGTCAAGCAGGTTGTTGGTAATTACGAATCTGCGCACACTACTATAATTTAGTATACTAGAGATGTGTTATACCTCATGGGGCTCATTCAAACGCCATTTTAACCAAGACGGTTTTATTTGTTATTGAAACTGTTATTCATTTTCCAGCGGTCATTTAAAAGTGATGAAACAGCGTTTTTCTCAACAAGATAATACCAACAGCACCGAATACTTTCACACGCAGAACTTGAGACGTCAAGTTCTTCCTACATTCCAATTGTAAAAAGCTTACTTACAGTCGGGGATCAGAATGCAAAACGCTGTTTCATTGATGGATTCGGAACTTACCGCCTCAGCATACCAGCATACCTGACAACAGAGGAAAAAAAAAATTAATATAACAAAATGTTGAACTGACCTTTCTGCAAAAATGAATTTGTTTATAGACATCTCTCCTATGCGATGGTGCTGACTGACACATACATCATCAGTTAACGGGTCATCCCTTAAAAAATGGAAAGAAACGCCCCAGAGCCACCACTCAACCCCTGATGAAGTTAGGGACTTAAGTTTTTTTGGTTTATTATTCTTGGAATAATACACCTATGTTTTCGCGACGGGGGTCGACGACTCCGATCGGGCTCAAAATTTGACATTATCCGTTTCAAGAGGTCTACATTCTAAATCCGAAATGTCCGTCCGCCGTACGCCGTCCGCCGTCCAGGCCGTTTTGGGCAGTAGGAATTTTTTTAAAAATCTGAAATTTTGAGAAAATACTTGGTTTACTATCTAGTTGTGCCCGCAAGGTTTTCAGTCCGATCGCCCAAACCCGTGGGGCGCTATGGGGCTATAATGGGGCTACGGGAGGGGTTTTTTGAAGGCTTTTAGCTATGGGATCGAGTTAGGTGTCGTTTTCGAAGTATTTTTGGACGTAGAATCCATTTTTTGGGGTCCCAGAACGATCCGATTTCACTGTGGCGATCTATAGGGCTTTCATGGGGCTAAAAATTGGATTTTTGAAGGATCCCAGGATGTTAAATATTTTTCGAGTAAAAATACAGAATTTTTGAAAAAACACATTTTTGAACAAGAAAATCCAAAAAAAAAATTTTCGAGATAAAAATCCAAAAAAAAAATTTTTTTTAATTTTTTTCATTGACAGAATTAAATTTCTGCACAAGTAACGTACTTATATCAAAGAATAATAAACCCTTGTGTAAAATTTGCAGCGTTTTTCAACTAACCAACTCAAGACTAATGAGTACTCAGCAGAGGAGTCATTTCTCACCCTAACCACCTCTGCAACGTCGGCAAAAACCACACCGAACTCATGACTATTACACAACTCTGCATGATTTTCGTTGTTTGAAAACGGATAGGTGATTCTCAATGGTTTTTCAGCGCTGAATTCGAATCCGTTGGAGTTTTATCGCTATCACGTCTAGTTCTCTCGCAATTCTCAAATTAAGGTTCTGCAGAGAGACATTTTTCTTGGGTAGAAACAAATGGCAACCCTGAGCCATGACGGTGGTTCTGTGATTCACAGGCTCTAACCTGTTCTTTACTTTTCCTTCTTCCTAGGTGGCCTTTGTTCAATCAATTTAACTAGTTATCTTGACTTTCGTAATGGACATGAGTACTTTTTCTAGCGCACTAGAAAAGAGCGCGTTTTCTAGCGCCTGAGGCATAAGTGCGTGAACAATCCCAATGTTTTTGCTTCATCTGTTGTGACCGAAAAACAGAAACAGGTGATTACTCCTTTTGTGATGAAAGCGTACCTCGCCTGCTTTGAGATGAAGCTAGGCGATCAGGACGAACCGTGGGCTCCTCATATGTGTGTCGCTCCTAAGTTGAACAAATGAGATGTTGGATCAAAGTTTTGCTCCCTCCACTGCACATTACCTTAGTAAGCTTGGTTTGATGAAAAAATTTGTTACCAAACTGGACCGAGAAAATGATTGCTTTGGGGTGATCACGTTCTATAAAATAAATGCAGGCATTTTTGTGGGTCCACAAATACGCAAACTCTTTCATGAAAGATCCCCAGTTTGAAGAACGCATGCCCGCTCTTGAAAAAAAAATGCTTGGGCGAGTTTCAAGTCATAACTGACCTTGCAGAAACCTTCTTGGGTAACAACAAAGATCTCTTGGTAAAAACAAGGAACTGATGGACAAGATGCTCACAGCATTTCAAACACTGGGTTGTAACATGAGTGTGAATCTCCACTCGCACTCAGAAAACTTGGGTGACTACAGCGAGGAACACGGGGAAAGATTTCATCAGGGTATCAAAACGATGGAACAGCGTTATCAAGGAAGATGACACACCAGTTATTGGTATTACCTATACGATGGCTGACTTCGTAATTATTATGAAATGTTGTAGTTGCATGTACATGGAGACCTCTGACCAGAGGTCTACTATCTATAGTAACAACAATTTATAACAAATGAGTGAAGTTGATTGCGAAAAACCTTCTCTTTCTATAAATTTTCAGTCCACTGGATCACGTTGTGGGTACCAAAGTGAGTCTCTTTTTATTTTACTTTTGCGAAAAATCTGAACGTGATTGGGGAAAACCGAGCTGATATTCGTATTCAGCATTAAAAATCCTTTGAGAATCACCTACTAGACTCAAAACAACGATCAAAAACTTCCAAAATGCAGAGTTGTGTTATAGACCAACAGAAGTCGTCATATAACTGATACGAAATGTGGACAAAAATGGCCGCCGGCAATAAGCGCCTTAAAATTCGTTCCCCTGGCATGTCTCCGCCGACCGTAGTGACTTTAGGAAAATCATAGCTGCACAATGGATATGTACACGTCCTGAATATTTGGACCGAACTTAATACCAGTTGCAATGGTAACCCTGGGCCTAGCTCATCCATCACAGTTTTGTTATTCTGTTAGTTCCGATGGGGTTGAGCTGGAGGCGTCGCCTCCGAGGCGACCCTCCGTTTTGCTGCTTGTAGGATTCGTGAGGGGCGCCCCTTTCAGGTGCTGGGACGAAGCGTTGAGCCTTTGGGCCTTTTCTCGGGCAGGCTGCGCCAAGATGCGCTGGACATGCTTGTGGGCCAATGGCAGGAGGAGTGGGCTGGTGAGTTTTTCCCATTTGTAGCTCAGCGGTTGCGGATGCCATGGGTGGGCTCTGATCATGGGATGGCTAGTGATCCTGGCTGCACATCGTGCGGCAGCCCTGAAGGTTTGGGAAAGCAAGTGCTTCGGAGTTATCCAGGTTTTGCGAGGGAGAGCGAGTTCTCCAGCCCGTCGAGATACAGAGCGTTTGCTGCCTTTGCAGCAGCTGATGCCCCGGCGGAAACAAGGCCCCGGCTGACCTAGTAGGGGATGACAGCTGGTTGAGCGACAGCTTCCAATAGTTATCCCCCCCCCCCCCCCCCCCCAGGAAGACCTGCTTACGCCTTTGGGCGGCGTCAGAGCGGTATGAAGGATGAAGCATCGAAAGGAAAACATCGATGTTCACCATTATTCGTGCCATCGCTTACATGGGGGCCCTATGTTCTATTTTGCCCCGGGCCCGCTTTTTCTCTCGGCGGCCCTGCTCATAGTACATAAGTGGCAGAAAGAATCATAACCCGAAAGAAATAGTTGGGCAGCAGTAGTTCCAGGGGGTGCGTAATGACCACCACGAGACAAGGCAGTTTACTTCAATCGTATATGTATCTATGAACTTCTTATAAATACGCGTCTCACCTCAAGTATTGCTCTACGCCGCTTCGAGTTCTTCTTTCTTGAGTAACCAACCACACACGGAACTGCATTTACAATCACTGATTAAATCATCGTTATAAGCCACGTGCCTCCAGTAACGGTTCATTTTGACTAGAACTTAATTTAGAAGAGAATGGTAGAATTTAACAATCGTATCTTAATATATTAATATATTATACCAATCGGTGTATTGAGAGTAGTACGGAAACTTCACAGTCCTTTGTTCACCCAGTAAACTCCCCTTTTTGGGGCACGCAGCCTCCAAACCCCCGTTCTTTGGCCTGTGGCCTAGTTAGTATCCACATCGGTTACATTAGCAAAAGATGGGGCAGATTTATCGTCTCCAGGCGACGAGACGAGTAAGGGTCTAATCCAGCTCGATAGAGGAAAAAATGCGAGTTGTTCGCGTTTCATCAGTGCTCAGAAGGGTTTGCAGCAAGGTAACTACGATGATGGCTGCTCATGAGCACCACTGACACAATCCTGCTTCATGGCGCAGAGATATGTGCTAACTCGTTGAAGCATGCAAGTTGCAGGGCTCGAGTGGAGGCTATCCAGAGAAGGGGTCCCCTACGAATCTATAGCGCACGCAGAACAGTTCGTCCAGATTACACAGAGGGGCGGGGGACACAGTTACTGTGTCCCCCGCCCCTCTGTGTAATCTGGACGAACCAGAACGGCGACGCCAACTGAGGGAAGATAAAGGGCAGACCCAGGCAATGAAGGAGGAGGGGGAAGAGACATTCCGCAGATGCCATAAGCTTAAGGCAAACGTCAAAACTGCAAACCTTTGCCACCACCTGATAAAAGACATTAGGGAGCAGTACAAGTAAGTAAAGCAGCGTTATAGACGTCAGATACCATGATGGTTGAATTTCCTGGATTCGTATCCCTAATTTGACCGATTATGCTCAAAATTATCGGCAAGACATCCCCAAGAAGGTGTACCTAGTGGATGTTTGCTCTCCTCTGCTTTTGTACTAAATTGTTTATTCACAATAAACAATAATTGTAGGGTGGGAACTAAGCGCATCTACAGCCCTAACAAGAACACTAGTCATTATCATTACAGTTACAAACATGAGAACATAAAAGCCTGTACTGAAAATATATCGCATAACAAGTAGCTGTATTGAAGGCAATTTAAACTGATGAGACCAAAACTGAGTACCTATAGGTTCAACCGCTGCAAGTCACTCTGGTAAGCTCCTCTAGTTATTTCATTTTAGTAAAAATTCAACTAAACTATCTATGTTAAACTCTAGGTACTCTAGGTACTAGGTACCTAGTTACTTGTTTTCATAATTACTTATTTCAATTCTCCGTCATTTAATTTCATAAGAGTAGTATAGCCAAATTAGTTTTCAGATAGAACTTGCAGTGGAGCCAATTTCAGAAATGGGGTCCAACTTCCAAAACTTCGAGTGCCATACCCGCTAACAGGCGCAGGGAACCTCTCGATACTAACTTCTGTTGCACGTGTTTAACGGTTATTACTGAAGTAGTAGGGACCTACTGATTAATGCTGGTTCCGAACGGCAAATGTGAGAGGCTTTCCTGGGCAAGATACTCTCGGAGGTTTGCCATTTCCTTCCGAGAGGTTATTATCAGTATAAAGAAGATGTTTAGAGGCTGCTGGGATCGAACCAGCAACCTTTGACTCAGCAGTCCAACGCCCAAACCACTGATAACCCAAAACTACTACTGTAAAATTTCCCCACCATCATTCTGCACTGGGTTTCATATGATTAAATTGCCTTCACTACAGCTACCTACTTGTTATGCAATATATGTACCTTCAGTATAGGCCAGGGGTCCCCAACCTTTTTTTACCCCCCCCCCCCCCCCCCTAGGTCGGTGTGAACACCATTGGGCCCCCCCCTTGATCTATGTAATTATACTCTCCCCCTCCTCAAAAATGCTAAGTGTAAGTATAATCATGGTATCATTTTAATGAGTAGTATTTTAATTCAAATTCAAACGGAACTTCTTATTCGTTGTTGTATTCATGTTGGCAAACACTCACGCTCCAGCCTATTTACCTACCTAAATAATTAGGAATGGAAACTTTTCTGGATTATTTTTTGTTTTTATCGATAGAAGACGTCCAAATAATACTACAAATGGGGTTAAAACACAAACTGCAAGCTCGTATGAATTTATAAAATTTATGGAAAAATTTCTATTTGAATTTTGGCGGAAACCCGAGGTCAGCTCCTATTGGTCGAAGAGTTGGCCACCATTACAAAACTAAAAAAATGAAGAATCGGTCATTGGAATAAGTTAATTTATATCACAAATAAGTTGAGTAAATAAGCATGATCACATTAAAAACAAAGCGAACACGGCCATTTTCGCGTAACTCCAGTGTCATTAGAGCCAAATGCCAAGAAAAAATCGACCTGCACTCTGTTGTTTTTTGATTGGAAACCGGAACCACTATAGGTGACGTCACCTACAGCGGTTTTTGAATCGGCCAGAATTACTTAAGATGATTATAAACTTTTTGTCAGTTTTTGAGCCTCGATCGCGCCTCCCCTGGAGACCCTTCACGCCCCCCCAAGGGGGGCGTGCCCCCCAGGTTGGGAATCCCTGGTATAGGCTATTAAACAAATTGTGCTCTTATGTTAGTAACTGTAAGGCTAGCGACTAGGTACTGTTCTTCTCAGGGCTGTAGATGAGCCTAGTTGCTCGAAACTGGTCCCCACATCAGGGGATTCATCCTTCTCTCTAATATCCACAGTACATCTAAAATATTGTTCGTTTCCCCGCATTACAGAGCCCACTCTCAAAATGAAACCTCCAAGTGAGAGGCAAGAGATAAAGAATGCTGTGGGAAAAGCCCCAGCACGAGGCGAGATACGAATGCTTGTTGACCTTTTGACAGGTCGACACCTCCAAAAATTGGATTCATGCAAATTAAAGAATGCCACCGTACGCAGCGTACTGAACGTATGCGGTGCGTATTCTCAATTCCAATTTATATGTCTCAGGGACATCACGTGTACGCAGGTACATCACAGTCATGTCTTCTGTACTGCTGAGAACATACACAGACTAAAACCATCACCATTGGGGGTCTGGCTACACTTTGTGGAAGGGTGTTTAGCTGCTGGATTAGGTTCTATCTGATAAAACCTCCTGAGTTTGGGAAGATTGAGTCCAACCCAGGACGGGAGCTTCCACATTAGACACCAGCGCCTGGCAGGACGCCTGCTGTTGGTTTCTACATGTGCATGTTGGCTGGCGAAGTATGCAGGTTCGTTAGACCATTGGTGTGTGGACGAATTACTGAAAAAATAGGAAAGCATTAGGTAATAATTTACCCATTACTGAGACCCATCGCTCAGATCACACCGTTTAGAAAAACAAATCACCGCAAATTGGATTACAAAATTTGTAATCCCATTTAATGGGAATCATTGTTTGAGCTGCGGGATATCTTTCAAGTTGTCAGACTCATCTGAAACCCCCTTAAATTCGTCCAAAATGACTACGCTATCGAAACCTCACTGAAAATCCTGCAAAATCTTAATCTGTTGTCACTTCGTAGCCCCAGAGAGCCTATTATTAAGAACAAATTTGAGACCCCCAATCGATTAGGTACGCCCAAAATTAAGGAGCTTGATTCCTAGATACTAAAGACCATTCTGGTCGAAACCGTGTTAACCCTTTCCTCGGGTTTTAGGGGGGTAGCACTACACAAACATGCGATCGTTTCGGAGCAAAAGATACTCTATCCCCTTGAAAAACGTGGGTGAATGTTCGGTTTCATTACAAAAGGTACAGTTCTACGATCAAAAGACTGCAGTCGGGAATCAGTTACTAGCCGTGCAAAATAAGTTCGGTCGAACCCTTCCCTTTCAGTTCAGCTAAAATTTCAGTGCTGGACGTCGTTAAGGAACGAGCATCAATTACGCGAAAAGGGTAGTGCAACGTGTTAAGATAGGGATAGGGGCCATCTACCTGCTTTTGGCCGACTGCAGTATTTTGATCGTCGAACTGTACCTACTACATCTACCACACTGGCGGATTATAATCCGTCTTGGATAATTATCCGTCTTGTTTCATAAAGTAGGTACCATAATATAGTATCATCAGGATATTATCCAGTGTCAGGTAGCGTGTATATAGGTTTTGCTATTTTGGGCAAACGGTACTACAGTAGACTCTCGGAATATCCAAGGTGAAGGGACCAGGGAAAAACTTCAATATACCGAGAGGTAGATAAGATCATCATAAGAGGTAGGATCATTTAACAAAATTTGTTGTTTTTCGTTCCCTCCAGTCAAAGCGTGCCTCCGAAGTTGCTCTCATACTTCTTGATATCTTCACCACTTTTGGAGCTCTCAATGTCTCCGCGCTTGGGAAATCTTTTACGGCTAAGCCAATTTATCAAAATAATTAAAACCTGAAAACGTGACAGCCATTCACCCTCATTACTACAGGTATTTGCTGAGGAATATTTACGTTAATTAAACTAATTTCAACGCATGCAGTGCTTGAAAGGTAATAATCATTTTTCAATTATTGAAAAGTGGCCAACAATCTTCTCCCTGCAGAAAGAAAGATGGACGCAGTTGGAGGTTGCAACAAATCTCTACTACCCAATTAGTTGTTGTGATTTTTCTAATGATAGGTCCCTCACTGCTCATATAAATATGTGATATTTCGACCCAGTAGGTAATGCGATTGTTTTCTGAAGAAAAAAAAATATTTTCGAAGTATTTTTGGACGTAGAATTCATTTTTTTGGGTCCCGGAACGATCCGTTTTCACTGTGGGGATCTATAGGGCTTTCATGGGGCTACAAATGGGGTTTTAGAAAAATCCCAGGAGGTCGAATATTTTCCGAGAAAAAAAAATGAAGTAATTTTGAAAAAAATATTCAAATTTTTTGTTGACACAAAATTAATATTTGGACATGTAACCTATATCAAAGAATAATAAACCCTTGTGTAAAATTTACAGCGTTTTTATTTTAGGCGACCGAACAGCCTTATTTTAGCATTACTTTACCGGAAAAATATAATATTGTATTATTATGGACCTATTATTTAGTTTCAAAAGTACGATAATTATCCATAAATCTCAAGTCACTTTAAACTTTGAACTAATTTTCACTTTTTACAAAAAATATTTCTCCTAATTTAGAAATGTATTAAAATAAATACCATTGGTTAATAGCACGCTCTTCAGGTCTTAATAGGGTTTCGTGTTTTCCTCATATTTTACCAAAACGGAAATACCTAGTACCTTTTGGAATCAAACTCCTCATTTACGTCGAGACAACACTTCACTCTACATTTTTCTAAAACACTACGAAGTAGGTCCACTCCACCCGGGCAGAATGATAGCCAGGCCGGCATGCCTCTAAACTGTGGCGGATGAAACTGCATCCTTCGTCATCTCCGAGTGTCCAACACACATATCACATTAAATTCTAAGTTTTAGCATCTAAAGGGTTGAAACTCCCTATGAAGGATGAGAGGTATTCCTCAAAGACCGAACCACTGCCAGTGCAAAGGGACATGCAACATCCGGTTCATAAACTGAGCCATAATTAACTCCAACGTCTTCAGTTATTAGACCAATGCCAATTTTCAATCATTTGTTTCGAAACAAAAATATGATTGCCATCGTTCGGTCACAAGAAAGGGAAATAACGGCGCCCCGTCTCAGGCTACCTTCCGACAACTGTTTGTTTGGGAACACCAAACTATATGAAAATACCTCACTTTATAAGTGAGCATGACTTAACAACGACCAAACATTACGAAATTGTCTAATCTCGCTAATGATTCGCAAAATGCCGCCGGAAGTGGTCAAAATCGTTGGATACTGAGAGAAAAAAAGGTCGTGTTTTGTCAGGAAAAATCTAACCTCCAAACGCCACTTTAGACACAAACAACAACGGAAGCTTTTTAGTAGGTACGAGCCAAAGTTATCAGAATGGCTCACTAAAACGACTACCAAACCGTATACTATCCAACAGAATAACCATACATAAAGGATTTTTGTTGTTTAGAAAAAGACCGTACAAACGATGTTGTAGGTACATCGTTTCAAGAGGGCACACGACACAACACTTGAAACGAACGAAATCACAACAAACACACTTCAGGGGTTGTAAATCGCGAAAGGAGCGCAAGTTGAGTCTAAATTTATCGGTTAATTGTGTTTATGACCAAATTGAAGACCGACACAGAAATAAGAATAATCGCGAAATCTAAAGCGGGGGAACAGTTGCCAGATTCGATTTGAGTCAACCGTTCTTTCATCTTCTTCGATTTAACAGGTCTAGGGGGAATGAAACGATGCTAACCAAAGTCCGGCGGGAGGAGCCATTATGGTTTCTGGTTTTTCTGGTTTCTCAGAATAATCAACGGTGCCAAACATTTTGATTGACCTCTAAATTTGCCCTGAAAACTTTCAAGATGTACCTATAGAATCCAAAAATTAAATGTACGTCCGCCGTCCAGGCCGTTTTAGTCAGTTTAAAAAACGCTGCAAATTTTACACAAGGGTTTATTATTCTTTGATATAGGTTACTTGTGCATAAGTAATTTCTTTTTTTCATTAACACAGAATTAAATTATTTAATTCTGTGTTAATGAAAAAAAAAATTTAAAAAATGTTTACTTATTTTATTTTTTCCAAAAAAGATTTTTTTTTGATTTTGTTTTTTTCAAAAAACATTTTTTTTCAAATTTTGTTTTGTTTTTTACTTGAAAAATATTTGCCCTCCTGGGATCATTCAAAAATCCCATTTGTAGCCCCATGAAAGCTCTATAGATCGCAACAGTGAAATCAGATTGCTGCGGGACCCCAAAAAATGGGTTCTACGTCCAAAAATACTTCGAAAACGACACCTGACTCGATCCCATAGCAAAAAGCCTTAAAAAAACCCTTCTGTAGCCCCATTTTAGCCCCATAGCGCCCCACGGGTTTGGGCGATCGGGCTGAAAACCTTGCGGGCACAACTAGATGGTAAACCGAGTATTTTGTCAAAATTTCAGATTTTTTGAAAAATTCCTACTGCCCAAAACGGCCCGGACGGCGGACGGCGTACGGCGGATGGACATTTCGGTTTTGGAATCTTGACCACTTGAAACGGATAATGTCAAATTTTGAGGCCGATCGGAGTCGTCGACCCCCGTCGCGAAAACATAGGTGTATTATTCCAAGAATAATAAACCAGAAATGAAGTCTTGACACAATACCTACCTACTGAAAAGGGGCTACGGGAGGAGTTTTCGGCATGGGGTCGAGTTAGGTGTTTTCGATGTTGTTTTGTTCGTAGGTAGAATCTATTTTTGGAGGTCCAAGAATCATACGATTTCAACTTGGGGATCAATGGGGCTTTCATGAGGCTACAAATGGAGCTTTTGAAAGATGGGGTCAAAAGAGGTGTCGTTTTCCGTATTTTGGACATCTATACCACTAATATAATTGTTAGGAAATGGAGGTCTACCTCATAGCTAGGTAGGTACTACCTTGGGTGTGACGTCACTCTCTAACCAGGAATGCTCTATACTCAGACCGTGTTTGTCATGTTGGTACAAGTGAGTCGCGTCAGGTGTGTAGAAGGCTGTGAGCTTCCACTTCTCTCGTTTGGACTTGAGTGCGCGTCAGAAGACAATCGTTTGAGTGATACTTTATTCTTTTAGTGTTTCTTTTAGATCGATTCTTCTTGACAACACAGATTTGGTATGTAATTGATGACAATATATTATTGATTGATTCTTAGATTGTTTAGCTAAACCTAACGCTCGACATGAATTCAATGGTTCCCCACGGGATCGGGGACTTTTGAGCAAGGTTCAGTGAGCTCTGTGTTTGGTCTTATCCGGTCGGAAGTCCAACATTTTCCCCTTACAAAATGTAATTTCGGTGCTAGGAAAATTCAGACACGTCGATGTAAATTGACGTTAAGTATATGACGAAACTTTTGTAGGAAGCAAAATTTCGTCTAATCAGTTTTTTTAGGCCGATTTGACTTGGCTTGGTCCACGTCAATTTGGTGTTGGGGTTGTACATCAGATTAGCCCGAAATTAAATCAGACGGTACGGCGCGAGAGGTTCCCGTCGTTTTTCTTCGTTGTTTGAGACATTTTGACGAAGAAATAAAATCATCAGAATTTTTTGTGTGGATCGGGATAGTCGACACGACAGCGGCAGTGTGTTTCGCTGTGCGCGTGTGTGTGTGTATTAGAAGTTTCGATCAACCACATCAGATGGCGTCTGCGTCCAGGCAGCAGAGTTGGGCAAAAAGTAGTTCTGAAACTAAAACTAAAAACTAAAACTAAATTAGTTCCGAAGTGGAACTAAAAACTGAAACTATTAGTTTCAGTTCGACTTTCGAAACTAACTTTTGGAACTACATTAGTTTCATTTTCAACTGTTGAAACTGAAACTAATTTAGTTGCAAAAGTTAGTTTCGAAGTTGCGAATAAAAACTAAAGTAGTTTCATCTTTTATTCGTAGTTTCGGAACTAAAAATGAAACTAATTTTTTTTCCTCGCGTTTTTTACTGATTTGAAGGGGATGTGTGTTCGTGTGTGTGTTTCAACGAAATGTGGGTGATGGGTGCGAACAAGTTCTTTTTTTCAGGGTCGTAGAAGAATAGATTAAAGTTTCCTCCCCTCCCCACCACTTTGAGTGGAACATCAAACGTTTTCAGAAACGTATCGAAGAATTTAGGGTGATAAGTAATTTATTATGTCTGGAGAAAAAAAAATTGCGAGGAAAAAAAATGTCTGCGAGGAAAAAAAATTTAGTTTCATTTTTAGTTCCGAAACTACGAATAAAAGATGAAACTACTTTAGTTTTTATTCGCAACTTCGAAACTAACTTGTGGAACTAAATTAGTTTTAGTTTCAACAGTTGAAACTAAAACTAATTTAGTTCCAAAATTAGTTTCGAAAGTCAAACTAAAAACTAAATTAGTTTTTAGTTTCACTTTCGAAACTAAAAACTAATTAGTTTTTAGTTTCAACTTTAGTTCAACTAAATTTTTATTCGAATAATCCCAACTCTGCCAGGCAGGTTTTTGATTCACGCCAGGTTCGTTCAGAGAAGGTTGAATTGGTGTTGCGAACCGATTCAAACTTTAGAATTTCACGACCATGCCTTGTTGACCAATTTGACGAATGTTGGCACACGGATATTTCGGAACTATGAGAGAGATTCCCCTTTCAGAGTTTGGTAAAGTTCCGAGGGGGATAATTAGACTCAGCTGAGTGGGGTTGCGCACCGGTTTGTCTTGGAATAAAAATAGACCATGGGACGGGTAGGTAATAAAATATTCGTCGTTCAGATTTGGAAAAATGTCGAATCCCGTCAGGTGCGTCATGGTGTGTATTGAGACCGCTGACCCAGGTCAATGAAGTATAAGATGGTATTTATCTTCCCATCAGAGCTGGTTAAATTCAGAAAGACAAACCACTGCCTTTTTAGCCTTAAGCTGAAAAGAAGTTTTGATGTGTAGTTCCCAGAGACTGTAAAAGCCTCACACATCAAAATGGATCGAAGTTGTTCGGATGCGGGGCTGTGGGCGGTGCACAGTCTACAGCTCCGGGCCGATTCAATTTCTGATCTATAGGGATCTATAGAGGAGTGTTGGCTGACTGATTTGACCATTCATAGAAAACTCATTATCAGAAATCTCACTATCTACTGGTATCTAGTTGACTCTAGGTTAACTGGACTGGAATTAAATTTATTTGCCGTGGTGGCCTCGGCGCGGGGGTGCCGCTCTGCTTGGCGGGTGTTTGGTGTTGAATATTACTTAATATTTGATATTTGATGTTTGATATTGAGTATTACAGATTTTGTTGGGCGGAGCGGTGTCCTGCGTTCGGGTTGCCGCGGTCAAACATGTTTCAAGGTATGCCAGTGTGGGAGTGGTGAACCGCTTGAGCTCGAAGGTACATTGGGAGCGGTCGGATCTCTTGGAGTGCATTTCCGCGGGGCTGCTGATGGTGCGAGGTAAATTTATGGTTGGACCATAATGGTCTCAGCATGGATTAAATTCCACAACGCATGTGGCGGATTTCATAGGTATTTTTAAAAAAAAAGTTCAGAATGGAATCTGCGCTTGCGTTCCAGTGTACCGTGTGCGCTGTGGCGTTAGGAACGAGTACTGCAGAGTTTTCTTCCGTTTGAGGTCCTGGGGCATAATTCTCCACATATGGACGGTAATCCGGCCGATTTAATCGGACATACTGATGACCGTCTAGGGGGAAGCCCCTGTCTTCTGCGGTACAGAGATCCCAATTCGTTGATGCCATCCTAGTGGATACTTCGTGGTCCATCCCTGCGGAAGTGCGACTTCTCGAGAGTCCGGGAGCGTGAACTCAGACTGTATATGTATTTCGGAGTTTTTTAATCTCTTTTTTCCTTGTCCTTAGCTGTTCAGGATGTGATCGTAGTGCCGACGGACTTCGCAACCCGTTGGTCTATGGTCGACTATTCATGCTGGTTAATCTATGTAGCGAAAGGAAGGCGGTCCATGTCATATCAGAATAACCTCACGGTTGTGCTTGTAGGTACTCACCTTACTCTTTTGTCCGTATTCGGGATATAGCCGTAATAGGACAGGGGGAAGAGAGGGAGTTCGGTGATCTTGTAGAAGGTTTTTAAGATTGCCACTTAAGCCCATTTACTCAGAGTTAAGTGATTTTGCAGAATGGTTTTTGACATTTATGCCTATTTCCCATATTGAGTTGGGGGGAAGTTCCTTTCGGATTCAGAAACGTGAAATAGTCTATGCATCACCATTGATCAGTTATTGGGCCTGGTGAGGGGATTAAAAATCGGAAGAGTTTTGTTGTGGTTTCTTTCTCAAGTAATATTCAGAAATTGACATAGGCTAACCTACTTCGTTTCTTCTTCTGTGTAGACTCCTAATAAACCATGGATATTGGCGATATAGAACTCGATTATGAAATCGAAGAAGCAGAAGGCCAATGGCATAATCCAGAATTCTGATGTTGGATCTGAAAACCCAGATGTGAATAATTCAGATGAGGTATTGCTTGGCTCAGACAAGCGGCAGCTCGAGCGCGAGGCTGAGTGGAGAGCTAGGTGGCCGGAATTATATAGGAGCTGGATGCGGCTGAGTTGCTTCAGGCCAAGACTGTCAAAGAGTCCAGGCAAACCCAGAAAAAAGGCTGAGCAGGATAAAAAGCTCAAACAAATCTTGGACAAAGACGCAGAACTTGACAGAAAAATTCAGAAAGTAAATGAAATTCTTCAAAAGTAATCAGAGCTGAATGAGAAGTTGCTGAAGGTAAAAGATGCTCGCCGGCAACTTGAACAAGATTTTCTTAGAAAAGAAAATGAACTGAAGGAACGAGTGGCCGAGGCATTCAGGGACCGAGCTGGGACTATTGAGCGGCAGGTGACGCAGTTTGCAGAGGAGGTAAAAGCCAGAATGCAAGCCTTGAGCTCCCTTTACCGGGATTCATACGACCCTGCTGCGGAACCTCGTGTTCATGGGTCTTCACTGGGCCCTGCCAAAACTCAGACGAGCCAGGTTTCCAAGAAAAAGTCAGCCGCTGCAATCTCAACTCAGAAGGACCCAATTCTGAACCTGAAGTATGGGCAGAATAAGTACGTTGAAGGCGAAGACTACAGAGTATGGCGGAGAATTCTTATTCTTGAATGGGCCATGCATGATTGTCAATTTCTCGTTGACAAAAACTCAGAATCGTCCAGAGCATACACTCAGAGTGAGATATCGAAGAGGGCGAGTGCTGTCGTGACATATATTCTCAGTAATATGCCGGCTAAGTATCAGCCGATGCTAGAGGACAGTGACTCCCCAGAAGAAATGATCGACATGCTGGACAGTGCAATCATACCGCCTTCAAACTAAGAAGAGCACTTACTTTGGGTGGAGCTCTTGGATCTTTACTTTGACCCAAATCGAGAGACGGTTGTGGATTTCACAGCTCAGGGTCCAGGCATTGGTAAACCAGAAAAAGTAAAATCCAGGGGTTACCAACCAGCAGATTTGGAGGCAGGTGTTGGCAGCAATAGCTGGTGCCTACCCAAATCTGGCGGCACAGGCAGTTAAGGACCGCACCATTCCTCTGAGCCAGGTGTACTCAGAAATGGCGGCTCAGAAGGGTATGGTTAAGGATATTACCAGAAGAGTCAATAGCAAGAGCCTGCAAAATCGGAAACGATGGCAGCTGTGACCTTGAGGAAAGACAGAGGCTCTAATGATCCACATGCCTCGAACGAGTCTTTTGCCAGTCTAGCTGTCTTCGATGGTAATTTTCCTCAGATACATTTCATGGTAGACACGGGAGTGTGCGAGCACATGGTGAACAATGCGTCCGTTTTTTTTTTGCGGAGATGAGAACATTAGAAACTCCAATAACCATTACTTGCGCTAATAAAGAAGAAAGTGCTTCTGTGATAGTGAATCAGATAGGGGACATAATCACTTATTTACTTGAACTCAGAAAGAATGTGTTACTTCGCGGTGTGTTGTATGCTCCCGGTCTAGTCCAGAATTTATTTGCTGTTAGAAAGATCCTAGATCGAAGTTTACAGGCAAATTTTGGTAGTAAGTATCTTGAAAGAATAGATGAACGTTCAGAAGAGGTAACTAAGACAGGAAATGTAGTTGGTAATTTTTTATGGTTATCTTTTGGTTTACCCTATTACCACTATAATAGTAATAATTACCATAAGAGTCGTGCAGTTAGTCGTTCCATGGTAGCTCAGATTAGAAATTGCCAACTAGTGGTATAATCAGAAAATCAAAAGCTCAGAAATAAGCAATTCAGAACAGAGTAACACAGAAGGAGAAAACACAGAAGTATGTAGTAGAAAAGTCAGAAGAGGAAAATTCAGAAAATATAATTCAGAAAAGATTGAACAAAATTAAGAAAAGAAAGAGTAAGTCAGGTAGTCTAAATAGGGAAGGGAAGAAATGCAGATTAGAATCAGATGGAAATAAAACACAACAAACGGAGGCTGCTGAACAAGGGGCAGTAACGCAATCATGTGAGACAGGTCGTGAAGCTGAAAGACTTGAAGTAGCACTACCTTTGAATCACTGCTCCAAGAAATATTTGGAGATAGCTTCAAAGGTGGTGTCAGAACTTACGGGAACTAAGTTCGGGTCAAAATGTGATGGATTGCTCATACTGTAAGTTAGCCAAAGCCAAGAGAAAAGCTTGTTCACAGCAGCGCCACAGGTCAGATCAACCTTGTGCTAGGTTGTACTCAGATCTTGTGGGACCTCTAAAGCCAGGTGCTTTCAGGTCAAACGCGAGGTATTTTGTGACCTTCTCAGACGATGCAACTTGTTATGCGTTTGCATACGAGATGAAAGATGAGAAGCAAGTATACGAAGCATTCAGGTTTTGCCTGGAGGATATCAGAAAATTGACAGGTCCAAATACGAAAGTATCAGAACTCCATATAGGAGGGTTAGAGTATCAGACTGTGGAGCTTAAAGAGCTCTTAAATTCAGAAGGGGTGGCTGTGACGGTATGTGAACCGTACACTCCATAACATAACATAACGGCACTTCAGAAAGATTAAATCTTGAATTAGAACAAAAGATTAGGGTTAATTTGTTGGCCTCAGGTGTACCAACATATTTGTGGCCGTTTACTAAGAGACATGTTCTCCATGTACTCAATAGATCACCTAATGCTGTGAATGACTTTAGGTCACCTTATGAAGTCCTGAAGAATGAGGTACCTAGTGTCAAACATTTTAGAAGGTATGTGTGTGAAGCTTACATGCTAGATCCTAAGGCTAAACAGAAATCCAAGTTTGCTCCTAGGACTATTTTGTATTTCTTAGTGGAGTGTGGCGACACTGGGTAAACGTTTTTCAACCCAATCAATAGAATGGTCGTACGCTCAAAGGATGTAGATTTTGTGGAAAGTCGTACTTATGTAGATTATGATAATAATCAAGCCAGAAAGTACCAGGGGAAGTCCATAGAAGTGGAAGAACCAGACCTGGTAGAAAATACTCAGAATCAGAATGAGTTAAGTGCGGATTCAGAACTTACATCCTTACCTCAGAAGGAACAAACAGTTGGAAAAGTATGTGAAGAGGTGTTCAGCCATCGGCTCCTTCTACATCCAGTTTCAGAAAGATTGGTGAAACCTACCAGTTCGAGTTTTTCCAAGAGGATGAAGGAGAAGTGGATCTAGCTTGCTTCATGAACCCAGAATTGACATCAGATTTAGGGAACAGAGAACCTCGAGACTATTATAGGGAGGCGATGAGCTCGCCTGACGCTGAGCACTGGGAGAAAGCTATACACCAGGAATTTGCAGCTCTTGAGCGATGCAAAACCTGGAGAATAGTAAAAAGAAATGAGGTGCCAAAGGGCGCCAAAATAATGTCTACCCGTTGGGTGCACAAACATAAGCTTGAAGCTGATGGTAGCACTCGCTCCCGAAGTAGACTCGTAGTTCGGGGGTTTGCAGATTTCTAATTCGTGTGAACTATCAGAAATCTATGCCCCAGTAGCTAGATTGCCAGATGTTAGATTCATCCTTGTAGTTGTAGCCAAATATGGACTTAAGCTTTCTCAGATGGATGTCAAAACAGATTTCTTGAATGGTTTGCTTGACAAACTAGTTTAAGTAAATTTTCCTGAGGGTTACGTGAAGTTCTTGGGAAAGGGAAAGAAACCCAGACAAGATTCGGTGTGCGAAGTTCATAGGGCTTTATATGGATTGAAGGTGCGAACGTGTCCTGGAAGTTGTTCCTGGAACGTGTCCTGGAAGCTGTGTGTTTTGTTGCATACAAATTTCAAGCATGCCTGTTTGTTTGGAAAGACCAGAAAAATGGGCAATTCTGTTGCTCTATGTAGATGATGTTCTTCTGGCATCTAATTGCTCTCAGAAAAATGCAGAAGTAGAGTCACTACTGAGCGGGGAATTTTCCATTACAGATTTGGGAACTCCAAAGAAATTTTTATGCAAGGAAATAAATATATCAGATAAGGGATATATTAGACTAAATCAAGACATTCAAGACATTCAGGACATGGTAGAGAAGTTTTATTCAGAATCTCAGAAGGAATATGAAATTCCTATGGTTCCAGATTTTAGAGATGGTCATAAGATGACAGAATCAGACACCCAGATAGACCGAGATAGCATACCATATCGGCAAGCTATCGGTAAGTTGATGTAGGTACCTTCAAAATGGTACCAGACCAGATATATCATTATATTAATAGCAAATTTTACTGTTAATGTGTTGAGTCGAAGACAGGGTGATTTTACTCAGAATCATTGGGATGCTGTTAAGCGCCTAATGGGATACCTAAAGAACACCAAAGATGTTTGCTTAACGTTTTCCCCAAATTCAGATGAGATGAAATGCTTTGTAGATGCCTCCCTAGGCATGAGTGCTGAAAGTGGTCATTCAACCACAGGGTATATTATTTACCTGTTTTCCTGTCCAGTTGTGTGGAAAACTAAATAGCAAAACCATTAGCGCTGTCCTCAGCGGAATCAGAATTTGGTTATGAGCTAAGCGTGCAAGGAATTAGCAAGTTTGCTGTCCATGTGCAGTGAGATTTTAGGTTTGAAAATCATACCTGTTACGTTTGAAGACTCTAGACCAGCTATGTATTGGACTAGCAGAGGTAGATGACTCATCCACTTTGAAATATTTGGTGTGCTTGTCCTACTTGTATGTTAGATAGTTTCACAAGGAAGGCAGGGTATGGATGGAGTGGGTAAGAACTGAGGATCAAGTTGCTGATTGTCTCACAAACTTCTATTCAGGATCAAATTTTCAAAATTCAGAGACGCAATGATGAGTCTTCATCCAAAGCTTGTCTAATCCTGGCGTTGTTCTTTTCAGACCGATTGGTGTAATTTAGAACCAATGACAAATTAAACTCGGATCAGTAACTAAAAATTCAGACGTGCTCAAACTCAGAAATGAAGTACAATTCAGAGAATAGTGAGAGGTTTGTTCCAGGTTTGACGGAGTGTTATCAGAAATCGCGGGAGACATGCGCAGTTTAGAAACTGCTGTTTCAGGTCGATTGGGGGTTGGCGGCAGTTGGGCGGAGGCCGACGGTTCGAGTGTGTGTGGTCGGGTTCTGTCGACGGCTGTCCGGCTCCTGTCGACAGGCACGGTCGGACCTGGAACGAACCTAAGATAAAACTTGTTTACTATAATTAGAGGGTGCAATTGTGGAGTTGTAGTTGGTAAGCTACAATGAAGCAGTACTCTCTGAACTCAGACGCCTTTCCCAGCGTGTCAGGGGCACTAGCGCAACCCCTAATTATTAGAGGTACAATTGGTAAATCCGATGTGTGCCGGTGATGGTCCGCTATCACACGGGAATCAATGGCTCCCTGGAAGACGGAGCAGAAGCCTCAGAGGACGTCCGCGTTCCGGGTACTATGGCAATGGCGCCTAGTACAAAAGTGCCATACTCAAGATCTTATGGACGAATAAAATCAGAGTTGTACCAACTTACCAGATGATACTTGTATGTATCTAGAGCGCATTAACTCAGAAGTGGTGGTTATTCCGTTGGAAGGAGTTTGACGTAGAACCAGGTTTGCCAATTTGCTCCTTTCCTGACTGTTCAGAGACGTCCATGACGGTAGCCCTGGGGGAAGTGTTAGGAAATGGAGGTCTACCTCATAGCTAGGTAGGTACTACCTTGGGTGTGACGTCACTCTCTAACCAGGAATGCTCTATACTCAGACCGTGTTTGTCATGTTGGTACAAGTGAGTCGCGTCAGGTGTGTAGAAGGCTGTGAGCTTCCACTTCTCTCGTTTGGACTTGAGTGCGCGTCAGAAGACAATCGTTTGAGTGATACTTTATTCTTTTAGTGTTTCTTTTAGATCGATTCTTCTTGACAACACAGATTTGGTATGTAATTGATGACAATATATTATTGATTGATTCTTAGATTGTTTAGCTAAACCTAACGCTCGACAATAATTAATTTTTCATCCATCCAAACACTTTGTTGTAAAGAATTACCTACACCTAGTGTAATTTTTTTTATTTTTTTATTTTTTTGAAACTTGTTTGGATGGATGAAAATTGAATTATATGTCCAAAATACGGAAAACGTCATGTCGTATCGCTTGGAAAATTTGGCGAAAAGTCGTTTCTACTTTTTTTTAAATCAAGAAAAAACGCTGCAAATTTTACACAAGGGTTTATTATTCTTTGATATACGTTACTTGTGCAGAAATTTAATTCTGCCAATGAAAAAATTTAAAAAAAAAAATTTTTTTTTTGGATTTTTTTTTTTTTTCAAAAATTCTTCATTTTTTACTCGAATAATATTTAACATCCTGGGATCCTTAAAAAATCCCATTTTTAGCCCCATGAAAGCCCTAAAGATCGCCCCAGTAAAATCGGATCGTTCCGGGACCCCAAAAAATGGATTCTACGCCAAAAATACTTCGAAAACGACACCTAACTCGATCCCATAGCAAAAACCCCTTTCAACAAGAAACATCCGTAGAAACCAACTGTATCGGTGAAGCATATCCAGGGATGTGGGATCAGGATAGGGCTAACATAAACGATCAGCCGTCTTGAAGGGTGGTTCAGATTAGCCAACCTTCGCGGACATGAAATCTGTTCATTCGATGCCAGCGTCCATGGTGGCGTTGTGTTGTACTACTTTCGGAAGATCAATCTTACCACCAAAAGTTCAAACGCTGATTATTTTCATACTCTATCCTGATTTCCGTAGAGAATTAAAAACTGTGCAGACGGTATAAAACAAGTAGGTATTTTACTCTACAGAATGGGATTCGATTTCTAGGTATTGTCAAATTCCCTTCTGCACTGGTTTCATCAATTTTACCTTATACTTGTTCCAATATCTTCAGTTCTCTGTGATGTTATTAGAGAGTTCCTAAAGCCACTTTTTGCCTAACGGTGATGAGTTACGGTCGACGTAACTCGAGATTTCGCGCATGCGCAGAAATAACGGTTATAACTTACGTCCTTATGCCTAACGTCGAACGTTATTGCCGTAAAGTTACGGCAATAAACTTACGGTCTTAAGGATACCGCCATTAATTTCGAGCAATAGAACGTAAATAGCGGCACTTTAAATTTAGCGTGACTTTTGATAAGACCTTATCTCTGTTAAGGTCTTATGTGAAGTTAGCTTTTCATTGATTCTCCCTAGACAAATCCCTTACGGTGATAAAAATTAACGGTCGACGTAACTCGGATGTTTCTTTAGGAACTCTCTAATGACTAGTAGTCATAATTTGGCTACTAGTCATTAGAGAGTTCCTAAAGAAACATCCGAGTTACGACCGTTAATTTTTATCACCTTAAGGGATTTGTCTAGGGAGAATCAATGAAAAGCTAACTTCACATAAGACTGTAACAGAGGACAAAAAAAAGGTCTGTCTTATCAAAAGTCACGCTAAATTTAAAGTGCCGCTATTTACGTTCTATTGCTCGAAATTTACGGCGGTATCCTTAAGACCGTAAGTTTATTGCCGTAACTTTACGGCAATAACGTTCGACGTTAGGCATAAGGACGTAAGTTATCACCGTTATTTCTGCGCATGCGCGAAATCTCGAGTTAGGTACGTCGACCGTAACTCATCACCGTTAGACAAAAAGTGGCTTTAGGAACTCTCTATTGACTACCTACCTAATGTTTCTTGTTAGGGCTGTAGAATCATCTGATGAGCTTAGATGCTCGAATCCGGTCCCCACGCAACAATAACAATTATTGTTTACCTATTCCAATAAACAATTTAGTCGACACAATGTGATCATCAGCAGAGGAGTCGTTTTCTTTCCCTAACCACCTCATTTAATCAACCTAAGTTTTTGCGACGGGGGTCAAGAAGTTTGGTTGGCTTGAAATTTGTCCTTACACTAAGTGTAAAGACTAGAAAGTCTTTCTAGACGAGTAGATTTCCAAACTGAAAATTTCATGTTCATGAACGAATGATGAATCTGCAGTCCGCCTTACACAGTCCACGCCGTTTTCGGCAGGCTTTTTTGAATTCCGAAATTTTAACAAAATAATTTTGTACCAATTATTGGTACATAATATGTTACATATTATGTAGGTAGGTACCAACCTACTCGGTTCAAACAAAGGTTTGGCATTAACGTGACCCTCAGCCTCTTCCACAACCACTTCTGCACCGTCAGACAGATTCCCAACTGGTCCTGAGATAAATAATACTACATAAATACTAAATAATACAAAATAATTTTGTACCAATTATTGGTACATATGTACCAACCTACTCGGTTCAAACAAAGGTTTGGCATTTAAGTGACCGTCAGCCTCTTCCACAACCACCTCTGCATCGTCAGACAGATTCCCAACTGGTCCTGAGATAATGCCGTAATACTCGGTTTTCCATCTAGTTGTGCCCTCAAACATTAAATTTTCATTCCTACCGATCAAACTCGTGAGAATTTGAGAGACTTGAAAGGGGATATGGGTGAGGGGGGGGTTGAGATTTTCAGGGGTTGGGTAAGTATCATTTTCCAAGTATTTTTAAATTCAGTATTGGTATAAAATTGATTTCTTCCCAATAATTGGGAAATAATTATTATTTCCATCATGGAATGTGAGACGACTTCAAATAAGTCAAATTTAAATGTTGCCAAATCAAACCTCTCCGATCAATGGGTATTCTGATTGAGAATTGCTCCTGGTCAGAGGGCCATGCGCAGAGTAGGTGCGCACATGTCCCTGTTCGCCATTACTACGTTTTTGAGTTTTTCCCGATGTTACTTCCTTTGTTCTGTTATTGTGCCAATGTGATTCAAATACTTTATCGTTGATGAAATAAACCGATTATATCGAGGTAAGATGTTTTAAACAAGTTTTGATGATTGCTGAATCCCCGCGTACCCGACATACATGTATGTTCGGCGTATGTTTAGTTAAACCGTTTTGGGTAGGACTAACAATGCCGGCGCGATGGTTCTGAAACCTCTACGACTTATTTTAGTTTGGTACGAGTAACCCCACGACATGATTGGAGCCTCAGAATTGAGGGTCACGATGTTTTGATGTTTATTTGTCGATGTACGATGGACACTCAGAATTGAGGGTCACGATGTTTCCTTCTATGGTTGCTTGACGATGTACGATGGACACTCAGAATTGAGGGTCACGATGTTTCGATGGTTGCTTGACGATGTACGATGGCGTTGGGTGAGAAAAGACCACCTCACCAACGCGACAGGTAAATCTTGGTACCAAGTAGTTGTCTTTGGGATTTGCCTGGATCCCGGGGTTCGATGACAATGGGTATTTCTATGAATCCACCACATAGAGAAACTCGTACGATTTGGGAGGAACCACGAATGGTTCTTTCACGATGATGGTCTCAGGAGTATTGGTGGTTGCACGTTGGGGGTTACTGTACACGACGGTTTTATACGTAAGATAAGTAAAATTGCAAGGGCAAGTTTTTACGGGGTTTCCGAATTGTCGTAAACAAGACATAATTAATTTATTGAACTTTGAGGGGTTCAGCAAATCCAGTTTGATAAATCACGCTTTGACGTGGGTTATGAAATTTATAAACTTTTAATATCTTACATCTCGCGTTTCCAAAGTCAAAGTTTCTTTCATTGTTGAATCGAAATAGCACAACAAGGCTAGCTGGTGGAATTCATCATGGAAGTGATGGCTTGCTTACAGTATCGATAGAATTATTACGTTTTTAAAAGCGATTTTATTTGAGTGCATTTCTTTTGTCTCGAGTGTTAGTAAGTAACTAACTCCAACTGTTGGATGATGAGCTCTAATCGTATTCCTAGCGTCCCGGCTCTGAGCCCTTGGCGTTACTGGCTTTGTGCATTTATTTCGCCGGCTTTGGGGGGGCACAAATGCCCTGGCTCCCGGCTTTGCGAGGTTCATGCTACCGGCTTTGTGTGTTAAGGGATTTCCGGCCTTGGGGGGAATACCTTCGGAGTCAGGCATCTTGTACATGGGGATGGTAAGTGACCAGCTCACAAGATGTAGGAAGGATTTGGGACGGTGAGTACCCAGTTCACACGATGTAG
The DNA here is from genome assembly GCA_955831195.1 of Pilophorus perplexus. Lineage (NCBI taxonomy): Eukaryota > Metazoa > Arthropoda > Insecta > Hemiptera > Miridae > Pilophorus > Pilophorus perplexus. The sequence goes on along the minus strand of OY037009.1, from coordinate 30,161,264 downwards.
GAAGGATTTGGGATGGTGAGTGACCAGCTCACACGATGTAGGAAGGATTTGGGACGGTGAGTACCCAGCTCACACGATGTAGGAAGGATTTGGGACGGTGAGTACCCAGTTCACACGATGTAGGAAGGATTTGGGATGGTGAGTGACCAGCTCACACGATGTAGGAAGGATTTGGGACGGCGAGTGACCAGCTCACACGATGAAGGCGATTGGACGAATGAAAGAAATAGTTTCTCGAAGCCGACGAATCCGAATGGTCGTTTTCAAAGACGATGTTTGAGTAGGATGAATCCAAGAAGGAGCCTCTTGAATCGGATGAATCCGAGTCAAAGAGGATGGTTGAATTGGAAGAATCCAATTGTCATTGATTATTGTGTTCTCGAAGCGAAAGTTGATTTTCGAAAGAAATAGTTTCTCGAAGCCGACGAATCCGAATGGACGTTTTCAAAGACGATGTTTGAGTAGGATGAATCCAAAAAGGAGCCTCTTGAATCGGATGAATCCGAGTCAAAGGGGATGTTTAAATTGGAAGAATCCAATTGTCGATGATTGTTGTTTTCGATGATTCGAGATACCTAGGTGAATAGTCGATGGCTGTACTGATGTGAAGTTATGTCTCAATGAGAGCCTGACTGTGACATCGAACATCTTGCGACCGACATCACCAGAGACAAGATACGACTGCACCACTAGAACCAGTGAAGAACAGGAACCATCGACGTCTTGGAGGCGTGGAAGAAGTTTTGCCGCTGTTGATCCTCACCGATGGAAAAGACTTCAGTTTCCTACGCTCGACTTGAAGCTTTCTGAAGAGACGAACTACATACCTACTGTGGAAAGACAAGATGGCATCCGAGATTCAAGTCAATGGTTGTGATTTCCTTCTAGAAGAAAATCCAGTACCTACTACCAGAGGGCCTTGCTGATGATGATCTGAAACTGCTAAGGTTAAGGTTCGCAATTTCCTCATAAAACGCCTAGATGAAGTTCATTTTGGCATAGTGAGGGGCGACTAGATGCCATATGAAATTATGAAGAATCTGGATCAACAAGGAGAACCAAAACTGTTACTGTGAGAATGAGGAAACTTGCTGACATGACACAAATGAAGCTTGACTTGGGGACTGATACATCTCAGAATTCAACAATAAAATGGCAGAAGTTGCTCTCCATGGGACAGTTGTTACCGAAGAAAGTCAGATGGATAGCAGGGTTTTTCAAAAGCCTAGAACTGAAAGTCTGATCAAATCCAAAGGATGACCCTAACCGACTGAAAAAACCAGCTGCTGCGAGAAGAATCAGCTTTCCTGATGCGCAATCCTGACTTCCGACGGGAAAAGGTAATGAACAGCAACTCCCGCTTCAATCAAGATATGTCAACGAAAACGGATGAGACCAAACGTGAGAACCGATGCTTCAGATGTGGTAGTGAGAAGCACACACTCAAGCAGTGCAACGTCGAGGGAATTTTGTGTTATTGTTGTTAAAAAATCACTGACCACGTACGCCGAGACTGTCCTCTAGTGAACAAAACGAACACAGAGAACGGTCCCAGTTCTTCCACCTCTAACACCAAGTCAGTGCGAAAACTTACCGCAATTATCTTGAAAAATTGAAATGGACCACTTGGACATGGAAGAAAATGAGGCACTGGTCCTGTATGCCGCATCACATCTTGATTTTGACGATGACCCGACCACTGCCTCTACTACCTGGGAAGAACCTTCTACTTCTCACCAATGTGAGTACCGTTCCACGAATAGGGGTAGCAAATTGTTTTCATTTTAGATTTAGGGTCCGCTGACCTTTGTAATGATGTTCGTGCATTCAGTAATGTTAGAAAGTTTCCGAACCCAAAAAGAATTAAGTGTGCCAATGGTTCGTTCCACGCTTACCTGAAAGTAGAAGCAATAGGTGACAATGTCATGTTGATTGGTGATGATTCTGGAACTCCTATAGGATGCCTAAGAAACGTGTTGTTTGCCCCGGAATTGGTTGATAATTTATTTTCTCTAAGAAAATTGATGATATAATATATCATTATATTATAATGAAAATAATATAACATTATATTATAATGTTCAAGCAGTCTTCACAAACAAAGTTGTTAAAATTATTGATTTGGATGATGATTCACTTATGACTAGTGGGATTTTTGATGGTAGGTTCTGGAAAATATCATTCTCTCTATCTCCACTTAATGTTGTATCTGAATTTGTTGTGCCTAGAGTGGTAGGAAAATTTGCGACCCGAAAAAGATGTAGAGAAGCGATTGATAGGTACTTCAAGAAAACAAGCCAAACTGATTTCTGGTTTAGTTCAGGGTGCTTCCACTAGTGATGATGGTGGTGTCGCACCTTCTAGTTCCAGGTTCCTAGGACAGTTCTTAGGACAGCACAAGGTATTTTGGGCACTTAAACCGAAATTAAACCATGGTTCGAAAAATTACTTAGAGCGGATTGCTACTCAAGTCCTAATTTTCAATAATGTTAAATTTACTACCAGTAGTGAAATTCTGGACTGTAGAGATTGTAAAATTGCTAAAGCAAAACGCCAACCTAAACGGAGGAACAGATCTACCGTTCCTTTTGCCCAAATTTGCACAGATGTAATGGGAGCCATTAACCAGTTGCTCTGGCTACTCATGCACAATGTATAGCTGGAACCTACCTTTACTTGTTGCTTCTCGAGATATGTTTGTCTTTCGCTATCAAAGATAAGACTTCGGTTCATTTAGCTTTAAGGGAAAGCATCAGCTTAACGGTTTGTGAACCTTCCATACCTCAGCACAATGGAGTCTCTGAAAGACTAAATTTAGAGCTTCAATAAAAAATCAGAGTTAATTTACTGTCAGCCAAGATGCCTAACTATTTTTGGCCATATGCCATGAAACATTCAATCCACATTCACAACAAAATGCTTATGCTGCAAATCGTTGTTTCCCCTTATAAGGGGAATAATCATGAACTTGTGCATAACCGTAAACCCGATTTTAATTATATAAAACGTTCGTGGCTGTGAAGCTTATGTACTTCATAATGATGCCAAAGCAAACTCTAAATTTCCACCGAGGTCGCGGAAAGACTTTCTTTTAGCGTGTAGTGACTCAGGGTGTACCTTAGTTCAAGCCCACAACAAAGTAATTATCAGATCAAAGCATGTTGAATTAAATCTACAAACATTTGGGCCTGAAACATATTCAAAAACTCATGAAGTTTTTGAGGTGGGCTCTTCTTTGGATCAGAGGGAGTTAAATCCTGAAACTCCTGCAGCACCAACAACGCCACGAGAGGAAACTGCAGACATTCCTGCACTGCCGCCTGCAAGCTCTCCAAAAGTTGGAGAAATTGAAGAGGATCCATCTCCTGAAGCTGGTGAAAACTCTCGGAAGGTCATTGGTGAGATTGATGAGGCCGAGTTTTATGTTGATGAAGAAGACAAAGATCTCCTAGCTTTTATGTGACTCAAAGCATCAGGAATTTCCCAATTAGATCCTATGTCATAATCTGAAGCAATGATGAGCCACGAGAAGTATAAATGACAAGAAGCCATAAATGAAGAATTTGATGATTTATTCAAATGAGACTTGGATTACGATACCAAAGAGGCAACTACCAAATGGAAGCAAGTCATAAAATCCAGATGTGTGCATCGGAAGAAAAGAGAAACCAATGGGACCATCAGATTTCGAAGCAAGCTGGTAGCCATGGGGTTTGCAGATTCCAAAGTATATGAAAGAATGGAAGTCTACTCACCTGTCGCCCGATTAGCTGATGTCAGATTTTTTGATCATTGCTAACAAATGCGATTTGGACATCGAACAATTCAACATACGAACAGCTTTTCCCAATGGAACGATTGAAAAGAAGGAGTATATGGAATGGAAGGAAATTGAAAAGAAGGAGTAAATGGAAGGAGTATAATGTACTATGGTGTATATGGCATAGTGTGTTATATAGTATTACTGTGTTATATATAGTATTACTATATTATATTGCCCGATGGATTACCAGCATAGGTACGGAAAAACAGATGAATCTTTTCGTTTCCAAAATGTCTGTGAACTGAAGAGGGCGTTGTATGGCCTTAAGATATCACCACAAAGATTTGTCAGATTTGTAGATGTAGCAACGCGCATGGGATTTGAAACGTACGAGTCATTTCACTCTCATGTTACTCTACGTTGATGATATCCTTGTGAAATATCAAAGTCACAGACTTGGGTGAACCAACGAAATTCCTGGGCATCGAAGTAAGACGAGATTGGGAAAAAAGACGATTTCAGACGAAGTAGTCTAGAGATTGGGAAGGCAGAACAATGTGTCTGCACCAAATTCAGTTCATAGAATCTCTGTGGAGAGACGTGGATTCGAAGTTCCTGAGCGATTGAAGACTCAAAACCCTATGATTCTCAAGAACAGGGAAAGACTGAATCTGTCTCAGAAACTGAATCAAATCCGATTGACTTGAGTGTCATCCCTTACCGGCAGGCAATTGACTCCCTGATCTACTTACAAAATGGGACTCATCCAGATCTCATGTTTGCTGTGTCAATGCCAAAAGTCCGAAACAATCGAATTTCAGATCTGAAGATTGGCATGACGTCATAAGAATTTTGATCTACGTGCAAAATACCTCAAACTTGGGTTTGAAATACGAAGGCAAGGGATATGAATTTGAGTGTTATGTGGACGGCTCTTTAGGTTCCTATGATCTGGATGGTCACTCGACTAGTGGATTATTTGGCGACCCTATTTCTTGGCAAACCAAGAAGCAAACGAAGTAGCTCTATCTTCTTCGGAAAGTCTCTTAGCTAGCACGTAGGGAATTGGTCTGCATTCGCCAGATGTGCAGTTCAATAATAATAAGAGCTGAGGTGAGGAATGGTAATGTTGAGGTCAAGTGGGTTAGTACTAAGGACCAATTGGGCGATTTATTTACCAAAGCTCTCCCTACGCCTCTGTTTCCAGACTTTAGAGATGCTTTAGTGAAAGCCATTTATTGTCTATGCAATAATGTCTAGTATTTGACCTCTTCATTTCTTAATATATGGTGCTGATGAAGGTCAGAAGACACGATTTAAGTCTGAAGACACGATGAGCGTCAGAAGACACGATTAAGTAAAGTCTGAAGACACGATGCTATGGTTTTTACACCTTGATTCTATTGATGGGCGAAGAATGTTTTTTTTTAACTTTCCGCCTAGTACCTACCTGTTGTTCTCTCTATACATGGACTTTTTTGTTTTGCGTCCTTGTAAGATGAATTTACTTGACCTACATTTATACTAGGTAGGTACATATTTTAATATGCGGACTAGATAGATAAATTGTGACTCATTGTGAAGAGAGGGAGTGTGAGACGACTTCAAATAAGTCAAATTTAAATGTTGCCAAATCAAACCTCTCCGATCAATGGGTATTCTGATTGAGAATTGCTCCTGGTCAGAGGGCCATGCGCAGAGTAGGTGCGCACATGTCCCTGTTCGCCATTACTACGTTTTTGAGTTTTTCCCGATGTTACTTCCTTTGTTCTGTTATTGTGCCAATGTGATTCAAATACTTTATCGTTGATGAAATAAACCGATTATATCGAGGTAAGATGTTTTAAACAAGTTTTGATGATTGCTGAATCCCCGCGTACCCGACATGGAACAATAAACCGTTGTGTAAAACTGTCTTTCAGTCGGCGGTTTTCGTTTTGCTACATAGTAGGTAGCTTATCTCGTAGGCCATCTGGCAGCCTGTTCATTCGGAGCTGGTTTCAACGACGGCTTACCTTTTTCAGGGTAAACAACCACTTTTTCTTCACACTGATTAGATTTAGGAGTGTACGATACTTCAATAAGTATCGACATTGTAAATTATATCGATGGTCTTAAAAAGTATCGAAAAGTGATTCCGAAAAAGCATCGCTACTTTCGATTATTGATACCTACCTACCTTTTTTAAAAGAATGCTAAAAATTGTTCACGAAGGTTTATTATGTCGTGCCTGACTAATATAAGTCTTGTTAGTTTCTGTGACTGGTTAGTTTCAATGAAAGAAGAACGTCAATTCAATAGAATTCCAGAGCTCGGTGTCTCAAGTTTTAATAAATGGTTTGAAGTTTGCATGTTGAAATTTGAATGTTGATTGTATAGAATGAAATTCTGTTCACAAATTTTGTGAACATCCTCTCACGGGTTTCTTGGTTGGCTACCAGGTGTGTTTCGTCACCCCATGGGAACCAGTGTTGTCAGGTCTGCAAGGTTGAGTTACCGTACGAGCCTCTCAAAATTACCTTTTTTTCCCCAAAATTACCGTACGCATTTCCTTTTTTCTCCAAAAATTACCGTACGCATTATGTCATTGTAAAAACGCTGCAAATTTTACACAAGGGTTTATTATTCTTGGATATAGGTTACTTGTGCAAAAATTAAATTCTGTGTCAATGAAAAAAAAAATTTTTTTTCAACAAAATTCTTTTTTTTCAAATGTTTTGTTTTTTACTTGAAAAATATTTGACCTCCTGGGATCCATCAAAAATCTCATTTGTAGCCACATGAAAGCCCTATAGATCGCAACAGTGAAATTGGATCGTTGCGGGACTCCAACAAATGGATTCTACGTCCAAAAATACTTCGAATACGACATCGACTCGATCCCATAGCCAAAAGCCTTAAAAAAAAACCTCTCATAGCCCCACCATTTTAGCCCCATAGCGCACCACGGGTTTGGGCGATCGGGCTGAAAACCTTGCGGGCACAACTAGATGGCAAAATGAGTATTTTGTCGAAATTTCAGATTTAAAAAAAAAAAAAAAATCCTACAGCTCAAAACGGCCCGGACGGCGGACGGACATTTGGGTTTTGGAATGTAGACCTCTTGAAACGGATAATGTCAAATTTTGAGGCCGATCCGAGTCGAAGAAGATTAAAGAAGATTCCAAATGCCCCCATTAATCAATTTTTTTATTATTAAATTGTACGGATGGAGTGTTTTTTCCTTAAAATCTTTGAAAACGTCAGGAAGAAAGGCTCAATCCTAAATTACCGTACAAAAGGGCGATACCCTACAGGTGATACCGTACATCCTACAGAGCCCGGAATTACCGTACAAAACGGTAATTACCGTACACCTGACAACACTGATGGGAACCAGCTTCCGAGTGGACCAACTTCTCCAGATACTTTATTTTATCAAATCATCAATAATAATGTAAATTTCCCAACAATATAACTATCAAAGTTTTACCATATTATGGTAAAAAAAGTATGAAACCACGGTGAAAGTGAAAACTTTTTAAAGTGAAACTTTTATTACATCGCCTCAAATTTTTTCGTCTGTGTGTCGTTTTCCGTAACGTAATATCACGCTACCGTTCTGATGATTTTCGGTTACAACCGATTCGTTGCTACGGAACTTCATCTTCGCCAGTTATCATCGTACAAAAATCGTTCACCATTCGTTGGAAAGCTCTCGATTTATCACGCATTTCATTCGTACTTGTTCTTCGTCATTATGTCCCTTGTTTTTTTTTATAGGTGAATGAGTATGAAATGGGGGGGGGGGGGGGGGGGACGACGACTAAAGACATAAAGTGCCCCAACGTGTTGCAGACTCGTATGCAAGCATAATTAACAAAACAGTTCTTTCTTATGAGCTACGCAATGTTAGTATGATTTCTAATAGTTTAAAAGAACTTACTTTTCTCTCTAATGTCTAATATTATATAATATTATAATATAATGTAATATATAAATGTGGGCATCATTTCCTGAAACTAGTGTGAAAAAAAGTTTCACTTTTACCGTGGTTTCATAAAACCACACCCCCATTTTTTCACATTATAGACATTTAACTACAAATTTTCGGAATAATAGGGAATAAAATACCTATTCCATTAAGGGTATAAAAAAAAATTGAACTCGCCCCCTCCCCCTCGGTTTTTTTGAAAACCGACTTCGGAATCGGATTCGCCATAGATTGTAGTAATCCTATAAATATATTATAGCAAACTTGGCTGCAGCCAGGACATCAAGTTGAAAGAAAAAAAAAAATCTGCCAATTTCAAACAAGGGTTCATTATTCAAATATTTTCCGGGTGGTTTCATTGTTCAAAAATTATTTGCGTCATTACTTACGAGCGAATTTTTGAACAAATTAAAAAAATTTAAAAAAAAATCTGTACTATGAACAGATGTGGGACTTGTTTTTCTAAAAGATCTGAACTGACAGCTGTACCTACATTGACAGTGGAAACAATCAGACTTTGGCAGGCAGACATAAGCACCTACATAAAACTATTATTTTCTCCTTTCTTCGAGGCACGACCAGGCTTTCATGAAAATGTCGAACAGTCAGGTCACAGGGAAAAATCTGATAGGTACTTTTTGCTCAAACATATCGATGCATACTTTTCAAAAGTATCGATACATTGTCCACATCCCTAATTGCATTCATGATAACCATGATATGATTACATTGGGCTGTTCTCTGTTACTCTGTGCCACAGATTCTGTGCATAATATTTGAATAATTATTTTTAAATATTATTTCATCAATAGTCCAATATTTTTTTTTTTAATAAACTGTTATCTGTCTTCATGTTGCAGTTGGGTTCCAGAAGTGTAATTTATTCTTTAGTGATTCCAGTCCAAAGATGCCGAACTAAATAGAGAGCTCTGCATTATTATTGTTCAACACTTTGGTTGTTTGATAAGTTGAAACTGTTTTTGGAAGCAATGAGTGGCGACTTGAATAAATTGACGCAGTTTCCGCCTTTGTCGCCGGCTGAAGAGGAGAGTTCGGGAATCACCGGAATAATATCGAGGTTCTTCAGAGCCAGCTCCACTTCCAAACGTACGTGAGTATGGTATGGTTTCTTCGCATAATCAACCGCTGTTTGTGATTTGGATGAGGCTCTGAAATGCAGCCATGCAGGTTGAACCTACAGAACTCGTTAGATCAAGGAAGAACTAGTGTCAGACGAATATTTTTTCAAAATTTCAGATGTAAAAAAATTCCAGCCTGGACGGCGGACGGAAATTTCGTCTTAGGAGTCTGCCTACACATCTTGAAACAAACAATGACACATTTTGAGGCCAATCACGTCCGCCGTACTGCAGCCGTTTTGGGCAGTAGGATATTTTTTTTTTTTTTTAACATCTGAAATTTTGGCAAAATACTTGTTTTAGGTACCATCTATTTGTGCCCCCAAAGTTAACAAGGTTGGCATGCCAGACTAGCGTTTCGGTTGATATTTTCAAGCCCAAAGCGTTCAGAGTGTTGGGGAACTGATAAGGGAAAAACATTCATAAATGTTCTGATTTATCTTGAGAATCTTCAAGTTTCGGTCTACAAGTCGGTCCTGTGTGTATACAGACCTTAATAGGTATTCATCACAATAACGGCTTTTTATTATTATATTATTATTATTTTTATTATTATTATTATTATTATTATTACGACATCATCGGAGGAGTCTCTCAGGTCTTCGAAAATGGTGTCCTGCTATTTGTAGTCGGATAGAAGTGCCCTGGGTACCTTTAGGAATAGAGATTACATCAGCGGTTACATGAATCTTATTCGGTTAAAAAGGTAAGTAGCAGTAGGTTAGGTAAGTAGCAGTAGAGTAGTCGGCAACTCACAAGGCGGGAGGCTCTACTCCCCAATCTACATGAAAGTGACCGATCATCTCAAATGTAAACATTGACCACATTGAAAACCTTGAGTCACGCGCTCAAGCCAATATTTAATATTGGCCATCTGGCTTGAGCGCATAAATTTTATGGAATAGTTACTATTCTTGACGTTCGCAAAAACGTAGCCTCTACTTACCTCCGAGTTGCACGAAGTCCAATGCGCTGTGTTTTGTGCAACCTCTTACAGTTTTGTGGATTGCCGTCCTCTGTTAAGTCATATTTTGATTCGGCATAAAAGTGATGCCCCATTTTTAAGGACTCTGCGAAGTAAGAGACTGCGCTCGAGTGAGCACAAGCATCATCAAATTTGATGTATTTATACTTCTGATGAGTATTTATACTCCTGAGACACAATCACGTTCTGGTAAACATCTCGTTGACATGTATTGTCCCGCCGACCAATTTATGCATCCTGGTTGTTCATCTCCCCCGTTGGGGTAAAAATCAACATCACCGACTTTATAGTCGACTCCAAAGCAGCCTCCATACGTGTGAATGACGTCAACAAATTCACCGTCTCCTTTATTCACTCTCCCATCAGGATCGTTTTGCGTGAAAATAAACGGGGAGGCTGGGTCCAATCCTGAGAAATCGTTAATGTAACAGGTACTCGAGCAACATAAGTACTAAAGTAGGTAGGTACCTAGTGCAGGTATTGAATCACTTACATGCATCATAAACCGGCTTTTCTTATAATATAAGTATATTATACAACTGACCTGTTATTCTGTCTAAAACTGTTCAGGAACAGGACTGCAAGTTTAGTCCTCTTCTCAGCAAAACCTGCGACATGCGCGCCCAAACTATGCCCAATCAAGTGGGTATCTTTTGGCGATAAATGGTTTTCGAACATGAAGAGCAGAAAACGCCCAACATACATTCCTACATGTGGGACTGCATGTTCAGGTTTGGGGTAGTAGAGATCGTCAGATATTGCATCCCAGTCGACCACAATTACGTTAAAGTCACCTCCCTCTAATAATGCTGAGGAAAAATGGATAGATTTAATGTATTGTGAGACAATAATATTATGTCATGTTATTTCATTATGATAATCTATACCACTAATATTATTAATATTATGATTTACACAACTCGGAGCACTTGAACACTTACCTATGTCTGATCTCTTTTAACTTACCATCTCTTACTTCTGGGGCCATTCCAGAATAAACACAACTCAAATATCCATGAATTACAAACTTGGTCTTGCGATCAGCTCGGAATTTGGATCTTTGCACACACGTATGTACTTGTGTGCAAAGATCCATCTGGATAATGTAACGTTACATTATCCAGATACAGCCATTGTTACTGCTTGGGGTTCTTTCTGCATAATTCAACATGCAAGATGTAATACGACGATATTCCTTGCGAGCGTATAGAATTTCTCAATTAAGTGGTCAAATTATTAGTAACAGCTTGTGCGTTTACCTTGTGTATAAGTCGAACTTTATGAGGGAGTTTAAGGTTGTGTTGCCGTTTCCAGCTGCAATGTCCCATTTTTTCACCTTATTCCTATTATTCTTACAATTAACTTCTCCAGCTACGAGAAGTAGGCAAGCGACAATCACCAAGCTGACGGAGAACATTGTGTACCTACCTACCTCAGAAGGTACACCCAGCAATGTAAATCCAACTAGGGTTTCGCAGTATTTTTACTTTGGTTGAAAGTATAGGTATTTATACTTTATGATGATTGAACTATATTTATACTTTATGATGATTGAACTATATTTATACTTCAAATTGTGGTACGATTCAAGGTAGGTGAGACTAATAATTAGAAGTGGTTTATAAGAGAGAGGAGACCAGACAATGGTAAATATGTTTTAACTAATTGTGTTAAACCCACCTCGTTAAATCTAGTTTTACCTGCATCTTCTTCCCTGAGGTTCGTCATTGTATCGTCTCTAATTTAAGCTTTTATCGACGTTACAAAATTTGTAATTTAATGCATTGTTTGTATTTAATGCTACTCAAATTTTGATTACTCTTCTTAAGCTCAATTACATCCTCAATAATTGTTGTAAACCTTCTGCATGTCCAAAGATTCAAAAGCGTATGATTTTGGACCTTTTTTGACAAACATGAGCTATCCAGCTGAATTGTTACCACCTATCTCATAACTGATTTTATGATTGTCAGAAGCGTCTCTCTACTACATCATCACTCTCTACTACATACTTTCATTTCATTCTAATCATCACTCTCTACTACATAGGTACTTACATTTCATTCTTATCATCATTCATTAATTTTTTCAATTTTATATTCAATTCTTTTTTTGTCTTATCATATTATTCATATTAGAAACTGGATCAAAATATAACTATTAGTTATATAACTATTAGTTAGTTACTAACTATGTAACAAAAATAAACAAGTAAAAATCTTAGGATCTAGAAAACACCTGTTTGAGCCCGCTGGGTACCACATTTGAGCTTTTTTGAGAATCACTCATATATAATACCTTCACGAATAGAAATACCACCATATCCCCATGACATCCTTGTCCATCGGAACACCCTTTCTTGTGGAGGAATAGCTGAAAAAAAAGTTTGACACAAATTCCGGTGAACTTGACTGAGAAGTTGAATAATTTTGCAATCATAAATGATGTGTAATACCGTTGGTTAAATTTTACAGCTCCAGATGTCGACGAGTCCAGGCAGGATTCAGTGGAACAGTCGTCAGCCAGCAGCAGCTACGAGGAGTGGGGAGATCAAGTATGTTTGTCAATTATATTGCACACTTTTTCATCGAATGTGTAATTTTTCTTCAATTCGATGTTTCAGAACGAAAAGGAAGACAAGGAAGAAGATGGCATGCCCATCAACATAAAGGAAGGGAGGAGCCTCCCGAGCGTGCGCAAGCGCATTGGCAGTTTGCTCGCTCTTAAGAGCACCGTACGTATTTCTTCCCACTTACAATGGGGTGAGATTTAGGAGTTCTGGTGTATCTAACAAGTTGATCAACCATTTCCCATGTTTAGCAAAATGTGCCATCCTCATTTTTCTACCACATACAGACGGTTTCTTTCTTCCATGCATGTTTTGAAGGCTTGTGGCCAGGGGTTCGTGTGAGGTGTCTTTCAGAAGTACCGGGTCACGGGGAGTTGGAATTCTCGGAAATTTAAAATCCATCAAATAATTTATTTTACCGGCCTGCAAAAAAGGAGAAGGTGGGATTCTTGTGGGAAAGGTTACCTACTATTAAAATTACGTAGACAGGACACCTCCCATCTACAGAATGTCTCTTCCCTCTCCTCCTTCATTATGGTGTGAGTCTGTTCCTGAAATATATGAGATGGCGTTCCGCAGCCATCACGCAGATCAGTATTGCTCCAGATACTACTAGTATCAAGTCTTGAGGTGAGGGGCCTGACACAGTTCTATATGCACCACAGATACGTAGGGTGCTTCTTCTCTGGGCAGCCTCTTAGCATGTTTCAGTGAGCCTGTGGTCGCTTGACGTGAAGGAGAAGTGTCCGAAGTGAACCTCCACTGCGACATTCGTACCTCTTTTAGAAGACTTCTAACCTTAGAATAAAGATGGTTCTACTTCTTCTACTTAGTACCTTAGAATAATGATGGTTCTCGTTCTCCTCCTCCTCGGGCTGGAGCTCCAATAAGACTAGGGGGTCACTCCCTGCTGATCAGAGCCAGCCAACCCCCGACCGTATCTCACCTGCCTCAGGCCACTTTCCCATGGTCTTTATGCTTTTTTCCTGAAAGAAATACTAGGTTTGTTCCAGGTCAACAGAAATCGACGGAGACACGCGCAGTTGAGATAACTGCTGTTCCAGATCGTTCGGTCCGCTGTTCCAGGTGTCGATATATAGATTGATAGTTGGAACCGCGGGAACCGACAGCTCGATTGAGTGTGGTTGGGAGCTGTCGAACTTGATAATCCTACCCAGCTGAAACCTCTCTCATAACCTACTCACTTTATTTTGGTGCTTTGTTTGTCAAGATGTCCACTCGTCATATCCTCCAGTTGTCCTCGCGTCCTCCTGGAGTCTTCGTTGATACCCTCAACATGTTAAATTCCCGCCCTTCTGAAACTCTTCTCTCGAAAAGAGGTTTATTATTCTGAACACAATAAAGCAAAAAGTATCCAAGTTAATCAATTTCGGGGTGTTTTTTTTTTTTGTCATCCATTGAAAATTGGATGCCTAAAAAACGCTGCGAATTTTACACGAGGGTTTATTATTCTTCGATATTGGTCAACTTTGCTTTTGAAAGTAAATGGTGCTTTTGAAGGATATCAGGCGGTCGAATGATGAGGTGCCGTTTCCCAAGTAATTTTGGACGAGCAATCCATATTTTGGGGTGCCCCATCTCTCCAAACATTGTAAGTGCTACAGGAAATTTTATTTTATTTATTTTTATTGACTTGGAATTAATTTTTGCACAGTTGACGTATATCAAAGAATAATAAACCCTAACATAATGTAAGGTGGATGCGGCGAGATAGTGGGAATCCATCTTAAAAAAGACGATTTAAGACGAAATAGTCTATTTCCACGATAAATCGTGGAAATAGACTATTTCGTCTTAAATCGTCCTTTTTTATAATAAACCCTCGTGTAAAAATCGCAGGGCTTTTGAATAGGTATCAGATTCTCATTTTCAACGGATGACGAAAAAGCCCCTCGAACGCTCCCCAAATCGGATGGCTCTAAAACCCCAACAAATTGATTCTACGACCAAAAATACTTCTAAACGACATCGTATGAAATTTACAGTCAGGTGAATAACCATGATGTAACGCTACAGCAGTTTGTCGACAGTTCGGCGGTCAAGGTCTGCCGGTGCGTTGTTGGATGAAGTCCAACAACGATCTAGAAGGCAATGGGACAGCTGTCAACTTCTGTCGACAGATGACATCAAACCTGGAACAAACCTACAGGATCATGATTGATGACAATGCTTTCCCCAAGCCCTCGGCTCCCCAACGTAATCCTCGCTGATTCCTTGAAATTTGTGGGAGTAGCCAGGGCTCCACAAAGCCACGAAAAAGGGATCCTTGGAGGGAGGGAAGTTTTCCGTTACCCCCCCCCCCCCCCCCCCCCAACTACTAACTCGAGGTAGGTAAAAAAGAGAGTGATCACATCTAAAAGCAATAGCCATCCAATAGCCACACAGGCCGGCGTCGTTGTAGTATATTAAATATATACATTTTAAATCAGATATAAAATTTATATGTAGTAATTCTAGTAATGATTTTTGGGATCACAGACATGTCTGGCTACTACAAATATTTCGTTGAAAATGATGTTACATTTCCGCGTAATGCAATTCACAGAATCTCTCACGTTTGTTTATTATCCGTGATTTCATAGCGCACTGATAGTGAGTTGTCCTTGTGTCGCCAAGCAGTTGTTTCAATGAAATTAGTCACCGACTCGATCGATTAGTTCTTTATCGCTTCGCCGCTCGTTTTTATTGCTCCTTTTACTGTAAAAGATCACGACCTGAGCAAGTCGTTAGTTATCTGGAGCTATGTCGTACTACTCGGTTTTAGAATCGTCTTGCGAAACGTTCCTTGATTTCGTACAGAAACTTGCGGTTAGTATCGATAGTCATCATCAACTTTAATTGTCACAATGTTGAAATGTTTTTTGTTCTTCTTTCAGGGGAGGCAGTCGTACAATGACACCGAGCTGAAGCAGTATTGGATGCCGGATTCTGTCAGCAAAGAGTGTTACAACTGCGGCGAGCGGTTCACGACATTTCGTAGACGCCATCATTGCAGGGTAATATTGTGTTAGGTAGTTCAAAAGTATGCTACGGTGAGCATATTTTGATTGTGTGTGTTACTTGTAGGTGTGCGGCCAGATTTTCTGCTCAAGATGTTGTTACCAGCAAATTCCTGGAAAAATAATGAACTGCACTGGTAAGTTGCTGGTTCGGATTTATGGACTCTGATGGCGACTCACGGTGGACCTTCAAGCCTTCTCCCTTTACAGGAGACCTTCGAGTGTGCGTTTACTGCGGTCGGGTCGTACTGAGCTACTTGAAGTCCGCCGAACTGAATTCGGAACTTTCCGAAGAACATCTGGCACTGTTGAACGAGTTGCAGGCTAAATTTGGAGATTCGAGCGAAGTTGAGACCGAGGGGCGAGTGTCGGCTACGCCAGATAGAGAAGAGGTGCGGAGGAAGCCATCTGTCGGCTATCAGGAAGAGAGATTCGGAAGTACCACCAGGTCAGATTCATCAAGTGCTTCCCCTAGCCAACATTTCAACGCTTTACATGACACATTCTTCATGTTATGTTTCAGAACGGAAGCTGCTGGTCGTAGCTCCCTTAGATGTCTACTGGACGAGCTAGTGTCTTCCGGAGCTCTCGTTAGTGGAACCCACCGGTCTGTACAAACTTAATTCAGATATTACTTTCCTAGTTCTCATCGAATGAACTCCTTGAATGATTTTTCCATATCCATTTAATGAAATAAGTACCTACAAATATATTTGAATTCTGGGGCCTGAGAGCCAGGCGTGACGTTCTAATTTTCATCCATTTTGCTTTATTATTCTTGGAATAATACCTACACCTATGTAATCGCGACGGAGGTCGAAAATTCTGATCGGGCTCAAAATTTTACATTACATGTTTCAGGATGTCTAGATTCCAAAAACGAAATGTCCGTCCGCCACACGCCGCCCCCCCCCCCCCCCCCCCCGTCCGAGCCGTTTTGGGCAGTAGGATTTTTTTTTTTTTTTTAATCTGAAATTTTTACAAAACACTTGGTTTACTCGGGTTACTCGGTTTAGTTTTGCAAGGTTTTCAGACCGATCGCCCAAACCCATGAGGCGCCTCAGGGGGCTAAAATGGGATTTTTGAAGTATCCCAGGAGGTAAAATAAGGTGACGTATTCCGATTAATTTTTTACGCATAGCCATTTTTCGAGGTCCCACATCTTTCCTAACATTTTTTCCCCCTAAAAATATTTTCTTATTGACACTGAACTAATTTTGGCACAACTAACCTATATAATAATAAACCATTGTGTAAAATTTGCAGCGTTTTTTCATCGAGAAAGGGTACAAATTAAACGTCTTTTGGAGGAACAGTAGGTAGTGATAAGTTCAACAAAGTAAATTTTTCATTGAGTAGGAACACAACTGTAAACGTCCTAGTGCGGGAACTCAAATTTGCCAAAAGCATTGTCCACCGTTGCATGTAAAATTTGTATCAGAGGAGATTTTAAAGAGTGCTGAATGCGAATATGGTGTTAGTTGCGAGATTCCGACTTTTTCACGGAGTATATTCAAACTCAGAGAATAATTTTAATGAACGTGTTGCAGATTTCGTCTTCGAACGTATAACCTCTGCTTCCCTGCATCTCATCTTGTCGAATGTCTAGTCACTCAAAATAAAGCCGCCAATAGGTAAAGTTGAGCTTGATTTTATAGAGTTAGTGCTTGTAGTCCTTGGGAGGACACAATTTGCTCACCTCATAAACCCTTCTGACTACTCCTACAGAACTCAAGCTGTCGCTTTGGGAACCGCATTGTTGAAGTCTTGTCAGATAGAGTGTGTCAGCCACGACACTTCCATTTTCGCCGACAACCACGTATTGTACCGAATATTACCTTTTGAACCTCTCCGGGAAGAATGTCAAGATTCTAACAACGGTTAAATGATTTGTAAAATATATTTGTGTTGTGATGAAGAAGAACAAAGTAATTTATTATTATAAATAATAATATGTATTTAAATACCTATATAAATTTAAGTATTTAAATTTCAGAATCCGACGATTTCCTTCAGGATAAGAATTCTCTGAGAAGTTCTACCTCAAGCTACAACTTGGATCTGAACGTTGATAATAAAACGGCCCATATGAGCAAACCCCAGGATCAGTTTCAGATTCTTTATGGTAGTATTCTTCCTATTTGCGCCTACCAAAATGGTTTACCTCTCATTTTTAACCATTAAAAAAAACTTCGTTGATTATATAGGTGGAGCGGAAACTACCGAAAATTCTGTTTCGGACGGTGTTGGCGATAAAGGAGTCAAGGCGGTGTCCGAAGTTATATCTACCATCAACCTCGATATGATAGACTGGAACACGGTAGATTCAACGACGATCGAGGAAGAACAAAAGGTGGCTTTAGAGACGTTGAGGTTAGAATCTTTTTCGACGTAATCTTAATGTGGTTTGACAAGCGGCCCTGGTTCCTAGGAAAGTCTCTTGTGTGGCGCAGAGAGGGTGAATTTTAAATCGACTTTCTTTTTTGTAGGTCTTGTTTCTCCAACCACTGCAGTCATTTTCTGAAACAAATTCTAAACAATCAAGGGCTCCCTCGAAGCTGGGCCGAAATCATCACTCCAATAGCGTGTCAAGTGGTGAAGAACATTCGCCCTGAGAAGGCCAAAACCTGGATGGAGGCTATGGACATTCGCCAGTGAGTTTAATGCTTTGGAGCCTTTTTTCTCGTGTCTATCAATGAAAATTCAAAAACGATGGAACATTATCATCTGTACACCTGTGGTTGGGGATAAATCGATTCTAAGTGCAACGGGTCACGCCATATAAAATGGTATAATGTCCCCTGTCACAGATTTTTAATTTCGAATTGGCGTATAAAATTATGCAGGAAACCAGAATTTCTGCCTCTGTTGCTCGGGCGACTGCGAGAGTAGTCCCATCTGAGGTGAAAGTGATTTGCACTGTGCACGAAGGGACCAGCTTGGTAGAAGGGAGTGAAGTCGAGAAGTCCCGCTCTTACTAATTGTTTGGGGGGCATAAGATTCCACCTTGACTAGGTACCTGCAGGCAGCACAGCGTAACCTTAAGATTCCACCCCGAGCCTATCTGTTGAAATCTTAAGATTTCACCCCCAGACTGGACATGGAAAACGTATTAAGTGAAATGGACAAAAAATTTAGCAATGTTCATTAAAAAAATTCATATCGTTCGAGTCCTGTGTACTAGGAACATGTCTGGGTTCAATAATTGAATGAGTGTGAATTATTCACACAACATTAATGAATACATTATTTATTTCCAACAGTTTCAGCATAAAACGTCGATACATTCGCAACTAGCTCGGCTCTAGATATTTGTTGAGCGACGTTCAATTCTATTTGGTTTTGGAGTGCGGGTTTGCGAGCTGTAGTAGGTATGGGGAATCTGTGGGTGGCGTACTCAGTCCGGAATTTTGGATAGACCAAGCTTGGCAAAGATGGAAACGGCAAGCGAATAATCTTGCTGAAGGCCAAGTTCGTTTACATGCGTTTTGTAAGCCTAGTCTGACTTCCAAGTCTGACAGAAGTGTCGATGGATTCAAGCTGAAGGTGTGGACGGAGCAAATATCAGCAATGACCCTGGCTGAGTGGAATCATAAGGTTCGGTTTCAACTGGCCACAATAGACCGAGTGGAGTCTTATGGTCACTCCTTTTGATCTGCCGCAAAATGTCATTATACGTTTCAAGATGTGTAGATTCTAAAAGCGAAAATAAAGCGCAAAAACAATTGAAAATTTGCATTTTTTTCCTAGCAATACCCCCAATTATCATAATATATGAGTGACCCATCATCTACGCCCATCTATGAGTGCCCATGCTATTGCTAGGTAAAAACGCTGCAAATATTACACAAGGGTTTATTATTCTTTGATATAGGTTAATTAGGAATCTCTGGGGCTTTCATGGGGCTACAAATGGGGTTTTTGAAGGATCCCAGAAGGTCAAATAAGGTTTCTTTTCCCCGAGTTTTGGACGCATAATGCATTTTTTGCGGTCCCACATTTGTCCAAACGTTTTACAGGAGGAAATTTTATTTTAATTTTTTTAAAAATATTTTCTTATTGACACAAAATTAATTGTTATCACAAATAACATTTAATAATAAATCCTTTAGCAAAATTTGCAGCCATTCTTTCTAGCTGTGCACGCAAGGTTTTCAGCAAGACGGCACATAGGTTTTTGGCTATCGAGCGGTGGTGCATACCGAATCTCTCTTTGTAGTCCCGTTTATTGCACAATGACGAGGGTCGCTTACAGGTACCAGGTAGGTAGTCAAAGACGGTCTGATGAGACGGTTTCGCAATGGGAGCTCAATCCCCCCAACATACAGGACAACGTTACCAGATTTTTTTTCAGTTGCCCACCTAGTCAAACTTGGCTAGTTGAAGCTTTTCACGCCGCAGGACATGGCGCTGTTTTGGCAGCCCCCTCTTAAGACGACGGGATCAGTGTGTGGCTAAAATCCTTCGAGATATTGACAACACGGGGTGAATGGGGAAAATGTCGCACGATTGTTCTTATCGTTCTTATGTTATAGTAACTATTAACTGTTAATCCTTGAAAATTTTTGAAATTCTGAATTTGGTAATTAAATTTGGGACTTTTACACTGTTTAAGTGTATTTGGTTGGCACTCGGTGTTGTGTCGATAAGATGGACACCGTATTATTGACTGACACCTATAGGATTCATTTTAAGTTTTTAAATGCATTAAAACGTACCGAATGGTTTGATAACAGTATAAATTTTTCGTAAAATGTAATGAGTATAGTAGTTGATTGGTATACAGTAGAATTTGGTAGATTGAGCAGTAAAATGGGAATCGAAGACTTTCAAAGAAACACTAGACTCCGGTCAGATGTTTTCTGGACGTTGGTTGAACGATTATTGAGCCCAAAACTACCAAGTTTTTTCTGGTTCTCGTTAAGTGTGTTCCGGAATCCTCGGAAAATAGTTTCTCGATCAGCCTCAATTATCCTATTATAACCTCTGGGCTTCCACCTCGCACGCTGCGGTGATGAACGACGGAATATTTTTACCGGTTGCGGATTCCATTATAACTTTAATTTTTGAGTACCCAAGATAATCCTCCCCATGCATCCGTTCATCTTGGTCGTCTTGCAGCTAGTAGCGGTCATCTTGCGTTTTGCCAAAAGTTCAAGTTCCTCGTGACTGTGATGTAACTGAGGTTCAGCTTTGGATGGGGAAACTTTTTTATAGTAGCTGATGTTCACCGGAATTAAAGGGAGCGTTGTAGGATGTTGTGCAGAATTTCTTCAACTTTAACTCCTAATAGTCTTGTAATCAGGATCGCTTCAGGGTCTTCTTCACCAATCTCTCCTCTTTTTCCCTCATTCGAAACAATTTCTTCTGATCGGAATCTTTGAATGGCCGCAGAAGGCGAATCTTCTGCTTCAACGTTCTCGAGAGTGTCCTTATTCAATTATGGTTCAGTTACATCTATTATATTAAAGCAGCAGCCCGAGGAGGAGAAGGAAAATGCTCATTTTTATTCTAAGGCACTTCTAGATGTGCTAGATGCAACAATTTGAAATTGGTCTTAAAAAATCCAGTTTGGCGAGCATAGTGCGAGAAAAGTCTGAAACCGCCAAAAAGTCCACTCAAAATGGCTCAAAAATTTGTATAAAGGCTCAGTTTACAAGAATATTGGGAAAAGTTTGATTGAAGGGTGGTCAGGGGGTGGAAAGGAGTGCTATGCGGAGGGGGGGGGGGGGCAAAGGGGTGGCTATCCCGAGAAGTTTACCCATTTCCCCCCCTCTCTCCTCATGTATTTAATTGAGAATAATAAGGTCGAAAAAAGGATATTTGTCATCAAAATTTACAGTTTCTCATCTCTTTTATATTGTTGGGTTGAGTGGTTTCGGCATTGAAACCAGGGTAGTCGCTAATAAATAAAACAGTTGTTGTGATCTTGAAATTAACCCGAAAGTCTTGTTCTTAATATTGGTGTCAGAAGTGGGATTTGCCCTTTCAAAAATGATCACACGTTCTCGTGCGCGGGTATCCCGTTCAGCGGGAGGTTCGCCTTTGCTGGCGCAGACAAACCCGGGGCCTACAGGTAGTGTCGAAGTACCACTGCCGATACCTGGTCGAAGTGTAGATCCTGCTCCAGAGCAAAGCGCGGGGCGCTTCCGAAGCGAACAGACGCAGACCGTAAGTGTCGTTTCAAATGATGTTAGGCAAGAAATGGGCCCCCTCCTAGATGAATTTGCCAGCAACATACAACTCCATCTTGAGGGGCGGTTGGCGATAGCTGGGGAGGAAATCGAGAGCCTGCGATCTGAGTTGGAGAGGTGCAAAGCTGACCTGCAGTCGTTGAAACAGAGCCATGTGAAGCCACCCAAGTTTGATGGGAAGGTTGACTGGCCGTCGTACTTGAAGCAATTTGAATGCATTGCAGAAAAGCACGCTTGGTCGGATGAGGTCAGAGCGGATAAACTGCTCAATTCGCTGAAAGGAGACGCTCCGACGGTACTGAAGCTGGTTAACAATGCACATGACTATAGTCAGTTAGTCGCGGCACTCAACGACAAATTTGGCGACGTAGGATCGACGCAGGCATATTGCAATCAGGTGAACAACCGCACCCAGAAGGCCAAGGAAGGGATCAGGGAGTTTCACTACGCTCTACGCGAGTTGGCTAGCAAGGCTTGGCCAGGGAATACTCAGCACATAGAGGAGCAGGTGATTCTGCTGTTCTGCAGAGGGCTTCGAGACCCTGAAGTGTCACGTCATGTGCAAATTGTGGGCCCGAAGACGATGGCGGAGGCGCTAGATCTTGCTTTGAAGGCAGAAAGCGTTCCCTCTCGCTCAGTGGTGAGACAATGCGCGACTGAACAAGGAGAGACGTCGGTAAATGCAGCACGTACGTCGAAGCGCCTTTCGTCTTTCACGAGGGGTCCACCGCAGAAGCGCCAGCTGACCTGTTGGCGCTGTGACGAGGTCGGGCACACCTGGTTTTCATGCCCAACTCGTAATGAAGCCCCCAACAGTTCGGGAAACGAAGAGCGGTCAGATTGAGGGGCCGCAGTCTGACCACCCACCGCACAATGGCCACCCAGACTTATGACAGCATGGGAACAGCACAGGTCGTCTATCGCCTTCAAAGTTGCCCTTCGATTATAATGGTAGGTAGGTTGAACGGGTTGCCTTGTAGCATGATAGTTGATAGTGGGGCCACTAGTACAGTAGTTTGTAAAGACGTCGTAGAAGCTGTAAAGCTAGTTATCAATGTGCGGGATAAAGGGTGGTTGAGAAGTGTGACAGGAGATGTAGTCCCTGTCATGGGAAAGGTAGACGTTGACATTGACCTGGGTGATGGACACTTGAGGAAGCACACAGTTCAAGTGGCAAATATTAGGGAGGAGTGCATTTTGGGAATGGACTTCTTGAAGAAGTATAAGGTTCAGATCCATACCGAGGATAGCAGCATAGTGGTGGGAAACAGGAAGATTCTCTCCTCTTACGATCCTGTGGTAGAACCTGAAGATTGCACCCAACCAGACACCGTGGATGCATTGTGTTACCAGGGATTCCATGAATTTGAGTCCTCAATAATGGCTGCAGTTGACGTTTCTCTGGGCAAGACAAGCGATAACTGCACAGGGGGTGTTCCATCCCATCTGCAGGACCTTTTTTGTCGGTCCAGGGGCTGTTTGCAGCCTGACAGCACCCGCCTTTTGCGAGATCTTCTCATAGAATTTGAAGATGTGTTTGCCAAAAATGACTCCGACTTGGGCCACATCAAGGGAGTTACGCATTCGATAGATGTAGGTTCACACAGGCCAATTTGTCAAGGGCCCAGGCGTCTTCCTCCTCACAGATTGCCTGAGGTGGAGGACCTGATCAAAAAGATGGAGCGAAACGGGGTCATAGAGCTTTCGAAGGGTTCATGGGCAAGCCCCATAGTCCTAGTGAAAAAGAAGGATGGCTCGACAAGATTTTGTATCGACTACAGACAGCTGAATGCAGTGACAAAAAGGGATGCTTATCCATTACCAAAGGCTGATGAATTGTTGGGGGCATTGGCCGGAAGTGCGTGGTTCTCGACGTTGGACCTTCAAAGTGGTTACTGGCAGATCGACATGGAAGAGTGTGACAAAGAGAAAACTGCATTCTGCACACCACATGGTCTCTGGCAGTTCCGAGTGATGCCTTTTGGTCTAACTAACGCACCAGCCACTTTCCAGCGAGCCATGAACAACATGTTGAGGCCAGAGACGGATGCTGGGAATGTGAAGGTGTACCTCGATGATGTGCTTATCCATACGCCCTCTGTGTCTTCTCAAATTGAGAAATTGCGGCGAGTGTTCACCAGATTTCGCCATGAGCGGGTCAAGTTGAATCCCAAAAAGTGCGAATTGTTCAAGCAAAGTGCCACATACCTTGGCTATAGGGTGTCCCAAGGGGGCATTGCAACGGACCCTGCAAAAGTGGAAAAAGTTCGGTCATGGCCGGTACCAAGTAACGTCAAGGAATTGAGAACTTTCTTGGGGTTTTGCTCCTATTACCGGAGGTTTGTCCCGCAGTTTGCAAGATGTGCTTCTGCTTTGTACCCTCTGCAGGAGAAAAGGTCTCAATTTGAATGGACATCTGCTTGCCAAGTTGCCTTTGACAACCTCAAGACGGCGCTTACTAATGCTCCACTGTTGGCACACGTTGACCCCTCGGCAAGATATATCCTGGACACTGATGCAAGTGAACGAGCGATTGGTGCCGTCCTTTCCCAGGTTCAGGGAGGGGAGGAAAGGGTTTTGGCATATTTTAGTAGGTGCTTACACAGAGCAGAGCGAAACTATTGTGTCACCCGTAAAGAACTGCTCAGCTTGGTGGAGGCCCTGCGGCACTACAGCTCTTTTGGCCTGGATTCTGGGGCTGAATTCACAGTTCGTACGGATCATTCGGCTTTGCAGTGGCTACGGACTTTCAAGGAGCCCGATGGTCAGATCGCCAGGTGGCTGGAGAAAATCCAGGTATACAACATGAAAGTGGAGCATAGATCTGGAGCTAAGCATCAGAACGCTGATGGCATGTCTAGGCGGCCCTGCTATGACAGCGACTGCAAGTACTGCACACGGGCCGAAAAGAAGCAAGACGGGTTGCCGGACAACTTGCGTGGGCTGAAGCTGGAGCCTGAGGTAGACTGGAAGGCTGAGCAATTAAGAGACTCTGCCTTGGGCCTACTCTACAAGTGGGTGGAGCAGCAGCGACGTCCCTCGTGGGAAGAAATATCCCATCTTGGGCAGGAGATCAAGGCTTACTGGGCCATGTTCAACTGCATAGTCCTACATGGGGGCGTGCTCAAAAGAAAGTGGGAAGCAGAAAACCAGAAGTCATTTTCGCTCCAGACGCTAGTCCCAAAAGATAAGAAGGGTTTGGTGCTGGAGCAAGGACATCGGCTGGGGCATTTTGGGCATAGGCGTACCATTAACACGTTAAGAACGAGCTTCTACTGGGCAGGTATGCACAAAGATGTCCGCCGATTTTGCGAAAGTTGTGAGATTTGTAACCGACGGGGACGGCCATTAATTCAAAAAGCTCCGATGAAGACCTATACGGTAGGCGTGCCCTTCGAAAGAGTAGGTGTGGATTTTATCGGACCTCTGCCCATGAGCCATCGGGGAAACCGCTACATAGTGGTAGTGGTAGACTACTTCACCAAGTGGCCCGAGGCTTTTGCGGTACCCGACATCAGAGCAGAAACAGTCGCGCAAGGCCTAATAGAAAACGTGGTTTCGAGGTTCGGGGTCCCGCGAGAGATGCACTCGGATCAGGGACGGACGTTCGAGTCAAATGTCTTTCGCGAAGTCGTCAAGATCCTCAACATACACAAAACCCGAACAACTCCTCTACGGCCTCAAAGTGACGGACAGGTTGAAAGGTTAAATCGCACCCTGTGGAACCTGTTGTCCAAACTCACCGAAAATCGACAGAAAGAGTGGGAAATGAAGTTACCCTTGGCTCTGTTAGCATATAGGGGAACCGAACAAGCAACGACAGGCTTTTCTCCTGCTCGCCTTCTGTTTGGGAGAGAGTTGAACCTACCCTTGAATTTGCTATATGGAGCACCGCCGCACAGGGAGAGCAAAACGGGCTATGCTGGCAAGTTAGAAGATGGACTGATAGAAGTTCATGAACTGGCACGACAAAGACTACTGAAGGCAGCAGAGAGTTCGAAGCGGAAGTACGACGTCAAGTGCAAGACACCCTTATTCCGAGTTGGCGACAAGGTCTGGTGCTTCAACCCACGGAGAATAGTTGGGCGTTGCCCGAAATTGGATTTGCCGTGGGATGGGCCTTGTGAGGTCGTGACTGAGATTTCCGATGTCATATTCCGCATCAGGGCCACTAATGGGAAGCTGAAAGTAGTCCACGCTGACCGTCTCCGACTCATGAGAGGAGAGGGATGATGTTGGGTTGAGTGGTTTCGGCATTGAAACCAGGGTAGTCGCTAATAAATAAAACAGTTGTTGTGATCTTGAAATTAACCCGAAAGTCTTGTTCTTAATAATATTATTCAGGAATCAAATACAGGATGACGGTATCCCACACAATTTTTCAAGCTGAATCCAAATTCAAATTAGAATTTCAAAAACCCCTCATCCTCTATTTCTTTAAGAAAATAAAAATTTCGTTTTTGAAAAGCGAGAAGAAGTTGTCAAACGCCAGGTGGGAGAGGTCAGGGGTTGGCTGGCTTTAGCCAGCAGGGGGTGGCACCCTAGTCTAATATATTAAAGCCGCAACCCGAGGAGGAGGGGTGACACGATTTTGGTCATCTTTATTCTAGGGCTCTTCCAGCTGTCGGAAAAATGGGTCTTATAAAATTCGTCTTCGTGAGCATAGTACAAAAAAAGTCTGAAAACACCGGTCGGGGGTTGGCTGGCATAGCTAGCAGAGGGTGGCCCCCTAGTCTAATCCAAAAGTGTCGTACCCCTTTTCGGGTACCTACCCAAGAAAGGAAAAAGATGAGACGTGCTGTCGGCAGAGAGGGTTTTCAGTAGTGCGGTGTTGACTTTATTCATTTTTCTCAGTTTGGTACACTTCATGACTGTCACACTTGTTTTTGTTGTTGTGATAAGAACGTGCATTTTTACATATAAGTAGCTCCTTAACTCAAACCCCCCCAAAAATGAGATGTGCGGATTTACTGTAATGACAACGAAATGTGACCTGTGAAGTCAGCAAGCACGAAAAAAATTCGACACATTCCATCAGGTCTAGAATGTTCCAGGTCGGAAATTAAACCGTCAATCCTGGAGCGATTTATCGAGGATAGATTAAAAGTAAAGGACGATTGAGCCTATGAATGCCCCTAGGGTCGACCTCGGAAGCTAAAATTCTTTCCAATTCGAATCCCAATACAAATGTAAAATCTGTGACGGGAGGCATTTGACCATTTTATTGGGCCCTTACTTCGTAAGCGACGCCTCACTCGGTATGTTGAAGACATAAATTGAGTGAATAGTGAAGCTGAATACGATTCCTTCCAGATACGTGCAAATAAAGAAAGTCGGTGGCGGCGAAAGGCGGGAATGTCAAATTATAAGTGGTGTCGTCTGCACGAAAAACCTGAGCCACCGTAAGATGCCGACGAGCATGAAGGAGCCGAGAATTCTTCTGCTCAGCTCCCCCATCATGTTTCAGCGGGACGAAGGCAAATACTTGGGACTCGAACCCGTGATAATGCAGGTTAGCGCACGTTCATTTTACGACGTGATTCTTCAAAATATGCCTATGATAAAATTTCTATAAATATTTTCAGGAACACGATTACATCCAAAGGATTGTATCAAAAATAGTTAACCTTCGGCCGAATCTAGTCATTGTGGGGAAGTCAGTGGCCCGCCTGGCTCAGGACCTACTTCGTGAAGCTGGTATTTCGTTAGTTCTCAACGTGAAGCCCGCTGTCGTCGAGAGGATTGCGCGATCTACTGGAGCCGACGTGTTGAGTTCCGTCGACGCTCATCTAGGAGCTCCGGAACTCGGAGTGTGTAGAAACTTCCAGATCATGAACCTTACAACTGAATCAGGTTTGCGACGCAGTTTCAACGTTAGAAATGAATCGAAAATGGTGGAAATTATTTTTCGACTTTATTTTCAGGGCGTCAGAAAACTCTGATGGTATTCGAGGGATGTCGCTATCCCGAGTTGGGGTGTACGATACTTCTGAGAGGAGCCTCAACTCACGAATTGTCCAAAGTCAAGACAGCCACAGCCTCACTATTGTTTGCCTACTATAACGCTCGTCTAGAAGTGAGTATTGCGTTCTCGTTACTAGGCCTGCTGTCTCCTGAAGAGACTCCACCCAGAAAGTAGGAAAGAAATCGACCACTGTTAGTACAGGGATTTGGCTAGGGGTCTAGTTTGGTGTCATTGTCGAAGTTACTTAGGAGCCAATGTTGACTTGAAGCCTTTTTTAAGGAGTTATGCGTCATTTTTGGCCATTTTCACTTTTTATCCATTTTCTGGGTCTCCATATTTGGTTGTATTGATTGCAATTGAAAGGAAGCTCGTAATTAACGTTAAATTGAAGCTTACTTATAAAGAAAGTTGAATGCGCGCCACGGACAACTCGCTATTTGGTTACTACGGAATTTTAGAATTGTCAAGATGCTAAATGTGAACTGAAAGTTGGTACTGGTGTGTCGGATGGCAACACTGATAGCATCAGTTGAAGTCACTTTGAAGGATCTTGACATGGATTTGAGTGAAGTTTCGGAACAGTTTTAGAAGTAGATTTGATTTGTGGGGGTTCCAAACCTGCCCGAGCTATAGCATGCTACTGGCGAATGGCGTGCCGTTTTCGAAACAATTTTGTGCGTAGATTTGATTACCTAGTGGGGGTATCAGACCTGTCTGAGCACGCTTTGTGCTTTGTGCGCAAGCAAATAGTACTTTGGACCAAACACTAAATATGCTATTTGATTTTATTGTCTTAAATGGTCCATTGGGGTCCTAATAAGAGTAATCTGTGGTTTCCCACCAAAATATTTGATGGGAGAACTGTGGGCAGCCCAAATACCACGAAATTTTCGGACTTTTTTCGGTTTTTTTAAAATATATCTCAGAAACTAATAATCCTATCGATGTTTTTACCGTATACTGATTTAAAGAGCATTAAATTCTCTACAGTTTTCACTACCTAGAGTCTTTTCTAACTCTGATAGCAAACGAGCTAGAGCTCATCAAAAATTGACAATTTTCTCCAACTTCTGGAAAAATCACAAAATCTAGCTATTATCTCCTTTTTGCTTCTTTCTAACTCGTCCAAAGTGTCCATTAGTCCATTAGAACGTAGTAGACGTGCTTGTATGATGCTCAGAGTCAATGACGATCAATAATTATGAGAAAAATTCTGTTAATTTGTAATTTGTGAGAACCAAGAGCTATTTTCGTAATATTGATAATATAATATTTATTTTCCCCTTCGTTCGGGTCGTTGATAATTTTTTCGTCCACCGTTTAATATGGATCTTATTACCTGCCCCACTTGCAATTATGCGTTGGGATCAGAAGAGTCCGCGAATCCTGTCACATGTTCCAAATGTCATCTTTGTTACCTACCATGCAGCATGTGCCAATATGACATAATATGTATAATATTTCATATTATGAAAACTGGAAAAAGCGTAACAGTGACAGTATAGCATCGTGGAAACGCGGCTCTTGCAAAGGCCTATCCGCAACCCCACCACCATCCATGAGCACTTGGCCCCAGGAAGCTATCCAATTGCTGTCAGCTCTAACTCAGCACTTTGCCCAGCTGTCAGCAACCCTGAGCCAAAACCCCACCTATCAACCCTATGTTGTTGTATCAGCTACCAGACATTCTGGCCAAACAGGTAGCTGAAATTCGACCCTTTTATGCTGATAACGTGCACTCGATATACACGTTTCTAATCAGCATGTATAAATTGAATGCAGTTGCAGCCCTCCTTTTCCCTAATATTCTAAGGCATTTGTCCCTTGACCCACGGTTCCACTATGGCGCTTCATATTTGGAAACTGTGGATGACCCTAAATTTCAGCACTTCACTGACACGGTACGGACGTCTTTCTTCAATGCTGCAACCAAGCCCGTCCTGACAGTGAAACACCTACATAGGCAACAGGGCGAATCTGAATCTTTCCGTTCTTATGTTGAATACCTGGTGCTGGCAAATAAGGTATTGCAACAGTACGCAGATGCGGAGTTGATTGATACGATCTTGCTCCGCATAAATAGCTCAACCCAAAGGGATTTTGGCTTCGCATCCAAGCCCACCACGTTGCAGCAACTGATGGCTTTGGTTGAGACGACTGACCTGAGGGCTCAAGTACGGCGACTTCAATCGCCTTCCAATGCACCATGCATTCAACCTGCCACGGGGCACAACACCAAATAGCGGCATGGTGAACAGCCCCGCCCACTCATGTCCCTTTTGGACCAAACGTTTTGGTGCAACCACCCAACTTAAAACAAACAGGCAGACATCAGGACTGTCACCTACCCCCTCCCCTTCACCAGTCATTGTAGCATCCCTTTTCACCAACACATTTACTCCACCCCTACTCCAGGCTACCCTGGGCTCAACACCTGTAGAAGTGCTGTTGGACACAGGCGCCTCAGTTTCTGTGGTGAACCACTCATATTTTGAGGCAGTCCTCCGCTCCAAAATGGTCCAGAGCAGGCCATGCCCCCCACTGGCCCTCACTGTTGGGAATGGTGGACAGGTGACAGCTAGGTCTGTTGTCACCCTTCCCATAACCATTGTTTCCCACACTTGGGCTCATACCTTTTATCTCCTCCCAAAGATTACCCACCAGGTACTGTTAGGCCTTGACTTCTTCCAGAAGACAGGTCTTCGATATGATACTGTTTCATGGACAGCATCCTTCCCACCATACCACGTCCCCATCCCCCTTATGGTTGCAACCCCTGCTAGCACTTGTCAAGAGGATACTTGAGGATGGTGAAGCTGCCAATACCACCCAGTTGCCGTACCAGGCCAGGACGGTTTCCCCATCCCATGACAGACCCCAAAACCTGTCCCCGCCAGCTTTTCTGCCGGGAGGGGGAGTGTGATGCCACCATGGAATAGCGTCCCTTCCTTCCCCTCTACCGCGAAGAGAGACAGGCGGGTGAATCTGATAAGAGGCACTCTCCTGTGGACCCTCGACGAGACGACCCCCTTATTGACCACATAGCAGTGAGTTAAATACATTACCCTATTTATTCCCGCTAAATCGTCTAAATATTCTCAAACTACACTCCTGTTCTCTTCCTCCGCCGTAGCAGGGTCCTCCGCTCCTCCGGGACTGTCAAGGTCAACCACTTCTAACTGACCTGGCTCCACATCTCTTAATTAATAAAACTTATCTTTTATTTTAATTACAACATCGTCATTGACTCTGAGCATCATACAAGCACGTCTACTACGTTCTAATAACACTTTGGACGAGTTAGAAAGAAGCAAAAAGGAGATAATAGCTAGATTTTGTGATTTTTCCAGAAGTTGGAGAAAATTGTCAATTTTTGATGAGCTCTAGCTCGTTTGCTATCAGAGTTAGAAAAGACTCTAGGTAGTGAAAACTGTAGAGAATTTAATGCTCTTTAAAACAGTATACGGTAAAAACATCGATAGGATTATTCGTTTCTGAGATATATCCAAAAAACCAAAAAAAAGTCCGAAAAATTCGTGGTTTTTGGGCTGCCCACAGTTCTCCCATCAAATATTTTGGTGGGAAACCACAGATTACTCTTATTAGGACCCCAATGGACCATTTAAGACAATAAAATCAAATAGCATATTTAGTGTTTGGTCGGGGCCGATTTTAGTGACAATTTGCTTGGGCTCTATTGAGGCTCTGTAAGGCTTTTATTGAGTTATTGGCGAGGGTTTTTGACGGGTGTTGCCAGGGGCTCCAGTGTGGTGGCGTTATATGAGCGTTATTTTGTTCACGTTTATTTATGGGGTTCCAGACCTGACCGAGCATGCTTTAAGGTTTTGTAAGGCATTTATTAAATTACAGGCGGGGGTGGTGCCAGGGGGCACGAGTGGGGTGTCGTTTTCGGGGCATTTTTGAACGTAGATGATTTGAGGGGGTCCCAGTTCTGCCCGAGCACGCTTTGAGCCTCTGTAAGGCTTTTATCGAGCTACTGGCGGGTTTTTTGAAGGGTTTTGCCCAGGGGATCGAGTGGGATGTCGTTTTCAGAGTGTTTTTTGACGTAGATTTGATTTGTGGGGGTTCCAGACCTGCCCGAACAGGCTTTGAGAGCTGTATGGCACGAGGTTCTGAATGTCTTTTATTGAGTTACTGGCGGGGGTTTGACGGGTACTGCTAGGAAGTGGAGCGACAGACTGATGAAGCGCTTATACACGGATTCGGCTCTCAAATTTTCTGATTTGGTTTTACAGCATTCTTTTATCACTCTCATGAGTCGAAAAATGAGTTTTTTCATTCAATCACATTTTATTCGATAAATGAATGTTTCTTACAATTATTTTAATCTTGAAAAATTGAATTTATTTTTAAAGGGGGCAACTGAATTCAGATTGCAATTTTACACACTCCTCCTTGTTGAAAAATCGGAAACCAAGTATTTTGTTGTATTGGTACATCGGCAAGATTTGAACGATTTGTTCGTTCTAATGACACAGGACAGTTTAGGTAGAGTGAACTGTATGTGTATTTGGATAAGGTTTGAAAACGTAACAGACCTCTCTTTAAAAAACGCTGCAAATTTTACACAAGAGGTTCATTATTTTTTATTATAAACTGTGTGAAAACATTTTATAGATGTGGGACCCCGAAAAATGGATTCAACGTTCAAAAATACAGAAATAACACCTAACTCGACCCCATAGCCGAAAAGCTTCAAAAAACCCTACCTTAGCCCCTTAGATTTTTAGACCCTCAGAGCCTCGTCGGATTGATCAAGATCCAAAGCTTGCGGGCACAACTAGATGGTAAACCGAGTATTTGGTCAAAATTTCAGATTTAAAAAAAAATTCCTACTGCCCAAAACGGCCCGGACGACGGACGGACATTTTGGTTTTGGAATCTAGACCTCTTGAAACAGATAATGTCAGATTTTGAGGCCGATCGGAGTCGTCGACCTCTGTCGCGAAAACATAGTTGTATTATTCCAAGAATAATAAACCAAAATCTGAACACACATAAGATATCACACACTCATCACAGATACGTACCCACCCTAAACTATTTTGCTTTCGCGCTCCTTTCATTAATTCTTATTCTTCCTAGAGCAGTGAGACGGGGGAAAACCCACCGGTTCCGCGCCATTCCCTTCCTAAGTGGTCAAAATTTGCCTTTTCACGTTTCAAGACGAGTAGATTCCAAAAATAAAATTTCCGTCAACCGTCCAGGCCATTTTGGGCAGTAGGATTTTTTTTAATCTGAAATTTTGACCAAATACTCGATTCTTTATCTAGTTATGCCCGCAAGGTTTTCAGCCCGATCGCCCAAACCCGTGGGGCGCTATGGGGCTAAAATGGGGCTACGGGAGGTTTTTTTTAAAGGCTTTTCATATATGGGATCGAGTCAGGTGTCGTTTTCGAAGTATTTTTGGACCTAGAATCCATTTTTTGGGGTCCCGCAACGATCCGACTTCACTGTTGCGATCTATAGGGCTTTCATGGGGCTACGAATGAGATTTTTGATGGATCCCTGGAGGTCAAATATTTTTCAAGTAAAAAACAAAAAAAATGTCGAAAATAAATTTTGAAAAAAAAATCCAAAAAATTTTTTTTGGAAATACTTATAACAATTTTTTTTTTTTTTTTTTTTTTTTTCATTGACAGAATTAAATTTCTGCACAAGTAACCTGTATCAAAGAATACCCTTGTGTAAAAATGCAGCGTTTTCTTTGTGTGTTCTTTGCGACTGGCTTACCTGTGACTGATGAGAAACCCTATCACCTTGAAACCTACAATTTTTTGGGAAAGTGCTTGTGCCCCCCATTTTGAGAAACCCTTCCCTAGGGAAGAAAACGAACAACGAAGGTAGATTTTGATGGGCCAGAAATGGCTTTAGTAACAATCTAAACGTACAGCAGGACGGAAATTTTATTTTTGGAATCTAATCATCTTGAAACGTAAAATGGCAAATTTTGGGGTACCCCATCGTGAGGAAAAATGGTGTATTCCAAGAATAAAAAACCAAAACGGGTCCTGTTACGGAGGTCTCGGAGATATCAGACCACTCTATAACGACGTTCGACTATTGGAAATATCATCGCATAAATCCCATTTCTTCTCATTTTAGGTTTCGTATCATATGGATTCATTTGCCGAAGCTCCTTGTTCTACCAAAGAGGAATTTCTCGACTCTCTCGATGACTCCCACTGTACCAAATTGGTGTCACCCGACGAAATCTACAGTCCGTCCAAAAAGCCGAATACAGAAGAGAAACTCTCGAAGCCGTTACATGAAGTATAATAT
Source organism: Pilophorus perplexus (assembly GCA_955831195.1). NCBI lineage: Eukaryota > Metazoa > Arthropoda > Insecta > Hemiptera > Miridae > Pilophorus > Pilophorus perplexus. Next base: position 30,127,353 of record OY037009.1, on the reverse strand, counting down.
ACCCATTATATGACGTCTAGCATAGACTCTCACCCTCACTCACCCACATTGTAACGTAAACTGGTTTTTTAGGCACCCAAAACCCAGCCGGAAACTGTCAGTGATTTGTCAGATCCTTTGCGATCCTCGTGGAAAACTTCGGAGGAACCCGATGGCGCCAAAGAGTATCTCGCTTTAGTCGAAGTACCTAATGAAGTGAATAGGTTCAGGAAAGCTTTAGATGAGAATCTTCTCTCTGTATCACCATTTCTCAAGGTATGTTCAGTTCACGGCACTTATGCCGTGGGTTGCCAATCGTGTTAAAGCTTGGAAACTCTGCGTAGGCTCATTATCTTATTTCATTAATACCAACGGTATTGCTTTTTCAGTTCTCGTTACCGTATTTGGAGACGGAGCCTGGGCGGTCTTGCGCTCTGAGGTCTTTCTTCGGTCAACGCCTTTACTGGTCTCCCCAACTTTACGATGACTGCCCCAAACAAAAACCCATCACGTCCGTGGAGGAACTTCCCACTTTGGAGGAACGTTTGGAAAACACGAAAGTACACGTTTTAGCTCTAGCTTTGCTCAATTTTACAGATTTCGTCCTGGAGGGATTGATTGGATATTAATTAAGTTAGTTCAGTTAATCGTAGTTTAAAATTTCCTTTTGTATTTTTTAGTTAAAGGAAGAGCACCCTTTCGTGACGACTAAACTAACTCAATCTGCAGACTCTGTCGATGTACAAACGCTGCTAGCTAATTTTCGGGCGGTTGGAGGTCGTATACCAATTCTGGTAGGCGCCCCAATGACTATTGCCCCGCCTTCCTCGCAACAGGAGAATGCCCACGAAAGATCCAAAGTAAAGCAAACTACATTTGATGAGAACACTTAGGGACCAACAGGGGATGAGATATTTTTGGTTTTAGGATATTTTGGACCCCGCTAACCACCAGAGATTGGCTGTACTGTTCTGTTCCTACTCGCCGCTTTCTCGGAATGCACCGTCTTTTTGCGTAGACCCCTGGTAAGTGTAAAACAAGTCACTTTTATCGTGTGCAGTTTAGCAGACGGGAGCATGTAGGACTTTCCTTTTTGAAACGGCTGGGAGCGAGTAGGACTCATTGCCGAGCCGGGAGCCAGTAGGATAGCTCCCCACAATTCAGCGCAAAAACCTCTAAGCTGGTCGATTGAGCGCAGGATGTTCTGAAGGGAGAGAGTGTCGATTTAACGTAGCCTTTTAGTTCCCACCTGTTCCTGGCCAGTCGTTCTTAACCTCTCTCACCTTTTGGTTTATTATTCTTGGAATAATACACCTATGTTTTCGCGACGCGGGTCGACGACTCCGATCGGCCTCAAAATTTGACATTATCCGTTTCAAGAGGTCTACATTCAAAATCCGAAATGTCCGTCCGCCGTCCGCCGTCCGGGCCGTTTTGGGCAGTAGGAATTTTTTAAAAAATCTGAAATTTTGACAAAATACTTAATTTACCATCTAGTTGTGCCCGCAAGGTTTTCAGTCCGATCGCCCAAACCCGTGGGGCGCTCTGGGGCTATAATGGGGCTACGGGAGGGGTTTTTTGAAGGCTTTTAGCTATGGGATCGAGTTAGGTGTCGTTTTCGAAGTATTTTTGGACGTAGAATCCATTTTTTGGGGTCCCGGAACGATCCGATTTCACTGGGGCGATCTTTAGGGCTTTCATGGGGCTAAAAATGGGATTTTTGAAGGATCCCAGGATGTTAAATATTTTTTGAGTAAAAAATACAGAATTTTTGAAAAAAACACATTTTTGAACAAAAAAATCCAAAAAAAAAATTTTTGAAATAAAAATCAAAAAAAAATTTTTTTTTTTAAATTTTTCCATTGACAGAATTTAATTTCTGCACAAGTAACCTATATCAAAGAATAATAAACCCTTGTGTAAAATTTGCAGCGTTTTTTTTTTTATATCTGCAACACCTGAAATAATTGTCCTTAAAATCTGCATCAAAATTCTATCATTCTTCATCGTGAAGCATCTACCTACTTCTAAACTGTGAACCGAATCAACGGTAGATCTTGAGCCAAGAAAACCCCTACGAAGGGCAAAATAGTCGCTGAAATGTTGATTTGGATCTCACCTTGTCATTTTCCATTGCAGGATTGTTGACATGGAAATGTACGGCAGGATGGACATACCGTTTGGTCAGTTTCTCGAAAGGTATTGCTTCAGGTCTGAGTACACGTGTGGGTCTGAAGCGTGTGAGACGCCCGTTCTCGAACATACACGAAGGTGATTACCGATTGTTACTAAGTTTGATGGTTGTTGATCAACTGGCACTCTCTGAATCTGTTATACTCAACAGGTTTGTCCACAACGGAGGTGCTGTGCACATCAAATTGAGAAATCTTGAAAAAGAGATTCCTCCGTTGGGTGGCATTTTGATGTGGAGTTGGTGCACGCAGTGTAGTAAGGTACGTGGTAAACTGAAATGTTTCACGTTCATATTCCAGATTCGTTATTTTGTAATACATACTTCCTTTCTAAATCCAGATGACGCCTATCAGATGTATGTCACCCGGCACTAAATGTATGTCGTTTGCCAAGTACTTGGAACTCCGGTTCCACGCAGACATGTACAAAATTAGGAACATCGACTGTTCACACTCGCTCCATCAAGACCACGTACACTACTTCGCTATGGGCAAAACTCTCGCTACTTTCACGTGAGTATTCAGAAACTTAGATGGACAGATAGTAAATTTCCTCAGAGAAATGGGTCTGGCGACCAGCTCTCAACAGTTTAGAGATTTCTTATCCTCACGGCACTCCCCTCGTCCAAGGTTTGCCTGAGCAGCCTGTGTCAGACGATGACTTGATCATTCCCAACATTCCTACTGTCTCCCTGGTGGCAGACAAAAAGTTGTTGACCAGTGAGGTAGCGCCGGTCGAGGGTAGGGTCCAAGGAGATCCTTGGAGCCTCATCAAATCTGTGTACCTTGACGCCAGCTCTGTGTGTGTCCCATTTAAGTGTTGTGCCCTGCTGATGTAATCTGTCGAAAAGGTCACTTTAGGTATGGGCATAATTATTTTAAAACTACGATGTTGTGATTCGATTTTATATCAGATCTGCAAATTCGATTCTTAAAAAATCTAGTGACCAACGAAATCAGCTTTTTTTTTTTTTTTGGCCGGAGCCCCAAGCCGAGAACCTTTGGGCGTTTCCGACCTTCTTCGTCCTCGTCTACCGCTCGGTCCTTCCCCGTCAGTCGTTCCGGCCCCCCTCCCATTACTTTTTTCAGGACCCTCTGACCAGAACCTTCGGGCGACTCGACGTTAATCGGCGATAGGGCGCTACTCTCTGGGTCTCCGGGAGGGGCGCTAGCTACTTCAATGCTAGCTACTGTTTAAATGGGATTCTCAAACTGGGAAGTGATCTTGTCAGTCAGACAGCAACCAAAAATAGCGGGCCATTCACGGACTGGTCTTTTCGAGTGCCACTTCACGACGCGTCGTTATGATGCAAATGTGGGGGGTGCAAGTGATTTAGAGTTTAAAAATGAATTTTTCAATTTTCTGATGTTGAACCAACGGAGAGCATCAACCAAATCATCTGAAAATATTCGTTTGGAAAAATCGATCGACAGTTCGGAATAATGGTTTCTTGGAAAAAATGTTTTAAAATTTAAAACATTTAATGTTTTTAAAAACACAAAATAATTTTGTGTTTTTAAAAACATTAAATGTTTTAAATTTTTGTACAAGTTGATCATCAGGCGTAGGTCGTGAAACAGGTACCTAAACAGCTCCCTAAACACAAAATATTTAATATGGAAGAACCAGTCGGATTTAAGTGAAAATCCGCCCCACTATGCACCTACCTACTAACGTCACAAAACCTATCAAAAAAACTGTTGAAGCAAACCGTGCGTCGGTGGGGGGCAAGAGGGAAGCGTGTGAGGTTTTCCTGGAATAAAAAAATCGTCAGGTCTAGACTACCCTTTCGTAGCCCACTCACGCGGAGGCGGAGCGGCGGGTTTCGGGACGAACAACAGCCCCAACAGTCAGTTTTGAACTGTGAACTCTCGTAGCCCTCTAGCGCACGGGTGGAGCGGCGGGTTTCCACTAAAAAACTATGGTGCGTTGAAAACCCCGCCCGTGTATGGTCCGCTATTGAGTATTCAGAAACGTTTTAGTCCAATGCACTTAACTACCTATAAAGATGTGAAGAGCGAAGATGAAGCAATGCCAGTTTTACTTGTTGCATGCACAGTAACCTTTTCCGGGTTCACTCTTTCTATCTTATGAATGTGGAATTATTGTTTATGTTCATCATTATCAATCGAACGAAAAATTGATCTTCGAATTCATTTGGACATAGTAGGCCTAAGTGAGTTCGCAGAGCAAATCTGAGCCATTCGGCGCATGCACAGATTTCGCAAGGGCCATGAGTGGGGACTGGATGCTCCTGAATTCAATGAGGTGGTTAGGGTGAGAAATGACTCCTCTGCTGAGTACTAAATTGTTTATTTAAATAAACAATTTAGTATTTAAATAATTTTTTTTTATTTAAATAAACAATTTAGTACTCAGCAGAGGAGTCATTTCTCACCCTAACCACCTCATTGGATTAGACCTCTGCACCGTCGGCAAACACTACACTGCTCCTGAATTCCTTTAGGGTCGATTCTGGCAGTTCTGATGGTTCTTTAGAACTTTCAGAACTGTTACTCACTTCGACTTCTTCCTCTATCTCCAAATGTCTTGACACGCGCATTTCATTTCCTTCTCTGATCTTGTGGGTCTAAAAAGCGTCCTTCGCAGAGCGGCAGTGGTTCTGGAATTCCGATTTGTTCTAAAAGTGTATGGGAGAGTTTGATTCATGAAAGCGTTCTGATTCGATTCCGAACGGCCAGAATTTGCTCTGCGAATTCATTGGTCATAAACTACTTTTGGCTGTTTTGACGCAGGTATTCTAAGGTGTCTCCCTGGGAGGTTTGTCTTCCTCCGCAGACTCTCCACACCGAAAGAGAAGTTTACAACGAAGCCGCCAAACTCGAAGAATTCAAAACGTGGCAACTAGTTTGGACGCAAGTTTGTGAATCGGTGTTGAAAAAGATCCACACTCTTGGAATACCTGATAGTAAGTTGATGTTCATCGTTTTGAGAGATGGCTGACCTGACCTGACATGACATCTTATACATTTTCAGCGATGATGGGCCCCCTGAAGCAGCAGCTGACCAAAGATCAGGCCATGTTCAAGTCGAAAGAAGCCGAAACACAGAAAAAATTGAGCCCATCCGCCGGGGTGCTGGACAGTCCAAAACTGAACGGTAATTTGATTCGACTCCAAGGCCGCTTTCCAACTCTGTCGATAATAATATCTGATATACCTGAGGTATTTGAGGTATCTATTGCCAAAGCCCAGGTCTGTAAGAGTTTTACAACTATTTCGAGGATTTGGTCGGGGTTGGCCAGTCTCGAGAGGGTTTGACCGCGCCAATCAGCTTCCTTTTGGGGACAATGAAATTTCGATCGGAGGGAGAGAAGAAAATGTTCTGAAAAACGTGGTCATTGGTGGTCAAGTTTCTGCTTTCCACACTTTCCGACGAATAGGCAGTTTTGTTGTCTCAACAGAAATGCAAAATTTAATCAGCTTTCACCAGAAAAAAGGTTGCACCTACGTACAAGAGAATTAAGGTCGGACTAACCGTTCCCGAGTTATGAGCAAAAATGTGAATAAAAAAAACAAAAAACGATTGTGTCAAAATTTACCTCATTTTGCCATGCCTGCTCCTCCCTTATCAAAGCTCAAATCAAAATTTCACAAGGAATAGCTGCGATAGGGAATTTAATCAGCATTCACGGGGAAAAAAGAAATTTGGAATCGGGCTAATAGTCTAGAGCTTCAGCCGAAAACGTTCTGAAACACGTGGTTTTCCGCTTACCGAGCGGTGTCAGATTGGGCGTTTCCTGTTTTGGTTTAATTCGTTTTCTCGGTTGGTAGTTTTTTTTTTTAATTTCTGGTGCTCCCTTAACTCGTAATTTGATGCTCTACAACATAAATTTTGAGACAATTCATTTACAATAGCCGTTCACAAGTAACAGTGAAACATGATCGAATCCTATGTTTTAGCTAGAACCACTCGACTTATCCGGCCGCCCCTATTTTTTAGATAAGTTGGAAAAAATTGCCTATTTTTGACGCTTGATTGTGGCTAAAAGGCTGAACCGATTCTTATGTGTAAGGAGGTCATTCGACGCAGAATTGTATGCTCTTCAGCTTTGTAAAGTTTTCTCTGCGATGCTAGGTTTTCGAGGTATAGGTGAAAAACTGGAAGAATTTTCCGGTTTTTTGGACGCCAAAAGTTCCCCCAGCAAAAATGTTGCTACCATTTTTGATATTTTATTGTTCAGACCCATAACAGCAATTGAAAAAATAATTGCCTCTACGCCATTTCTTGCACGAGCCCCCCTCCCTTTCAATCCTCTGGCGACTGGCCTAGGGGCACAATATTGACCTTTTAACCGTTTTTGGGTTGAGGGCAATTGCACTATTCACTTCTGCTTTCCAGTCGGTCACATGTGGGCGGTGGAAGACAGTTTGATCCGTTTGAAGAAGCAAGTCGTCGAAGCAGTGGCGGAATGGAACGTCAGACTTTCGGACGCCGAAACCGCTGGGAAAAAAGAAGAAAAAGAAAAGAGGAAAAGTCAAGAGGGCAAAAGCCAGCAGAGTTCGTCGTCCGAAATAGTCGACGGAGTAAGATTCGAGCTTTTCAATTGATGTTGATCTTTCTCTATTGTTGAAATAATATTGTTCTATCCATGTTTTAACAGGAAGTGGAAGATGGGAAAGACATTGGCGTTCTGCAAATCGGAGAAGAAGCAAACGAACCTGACGACAATAAATACGTCGATGTTCTGATGGAGATCGAGTCAGCGGCTGATACTGACGATGGTGGTTATTGTCTACAAATGCCCTTACATTTCCGTATTCACTATAACTCACTCACCAAATAACCCTTTCAGGCGAAACGGCGGTTCATAATACCATGCAAGAAGACAGGAAAACAACGGATAAGAAAAGCGTTAAAACGATTCTGTCTCAATTATTGCCAAATTCAAATCAAAATGTTCACATTCAGGTGAGCAAATTTTTTTCGAACGATTTAAAAATATGCATCTGATGCATTTTTGATTATTTTTATTAAAAAAAGGAGCAGATGCATTTTTGATTATTTTTTGGATGTTGCTTGGAAATTGCTTGATTTTTTTCATTTTAGGTGTCTTTTGGAAATCAAATGGAACACTGTCTTCTGCCTGTGGGTGTCATGATGCCTCTAGTAGTCTACGAAAAGGAACCGAGCTCCATCATCGCGTATGCGCTCAACTCTTACGACTATAAAACCCAGTTAGACCAAATGAGGACCCGTCAAAATGAGCAGCGGAGGTAATTTTACGAAGACTAAGGGCGGGTTTGACGATTGCTCACAACTGTGGGAGATCATTTTCTCGGCAGTCATTACAGTAAACAAGGCCCCTTCCTTTGGTTACTAGGGATAAGCGAAGTGGAATATTCGGCGCAGGCCAGTACAGGCTGCTAGTACGGATGAGGTATAGAGGTTGCCTTACTTATGGTGCGCCTTCTCTCTTAAACGTATTGGCGTGCAAAAATGTCTAAAAATACTTCGAAAACGACACCCAACTCGATCTCATTGGCGAAAACCTTCGAAAACCCCTCCCGTAGCCCCAATTTAGCCCCATAGCGTCACTCGGGCTTGGGCGATTGGGCTGAAAACCTTGCGGGCACAACTAGATGGTAAACCAAGTATTTGGTCAAAATTTCAGATTTTTAAAAAAATCAAAAATTGGGCCATTTTTCCCACATGATGACTTTTCACTGCTAATATTGTGTGATGCAACATTATGACATTAGAAGAAACCGGTGTTTATTCAATGATTAATAATCGTTAATAATAGTTAGTATTAAATTATTTTGACAATATACTCGGTTCTCCACCTAGAACTACTAGAACTAGAACAACTTTTTGCCTTTAAGGTCTTTCGCCGTTATCGAGTGGGGTATCGTTTTCGAATTATTTTTGGAACTAGGGTCCATTCTTTTGGACCTCATTGATAAGAACCTAACCACTGTGGTGTACATTCAATGAGCCAATAAACGTCCTTTAAGATTAAGATCTCTCAGTACAACATCGATATCCCATTGAGTTTTCGAAATATGGATTTTTCTGAGCATACTTTCGATGAATAGAGGAGTTCAAAACTGCAAAATCATGGCCACTTCAGTTGCGACAGAGTTGGAAGTTGGCTTTCCTAGATGACAGTAATTCTTGGCAGATTGTTTACTACTCTTGTTAACTGCTCTTCTTATTGCTATTCTTGCTATTACTGTTCCGACATTTCTGATGTCATGGATGGAATAAATGTTATGGTTAAAGAGCTCTTAACGACTAGACATTGATTTTCTTCCGGAGGAGCTTGTGCTCAATTTTACAGTCGATCATTTGTCCATAATTGGTAGTTTTGGGTTGGACCGAGTTTTTCTCTCAATACAAGGCTGGTATGAAGGGTTGCGCCCAGTTTTCCATTGCATGAAATGCAATTTTTTTCCTGTTTTGCATTAAATTCAAAGCAGGAAATTTTCCTGTTTTGCGTCCATCGCCCGCGAGTTTATCAAATGCATTCTTACTTAAATTAAAACCCGAGTGGACAAATAGCTATGTAATCCTAATAAAATTCAATAGCGTTGCTCAGTGATTAGCCTACTCGGGCTTAAAATGCCTCAAATCATTCAATTATCATTAATCCCTCATTATTCATTGTAGCCCGTCCCTGAAGCGGAAAACCGGTTCGATGACGACGGATTCTGAAAGTGGCGGAGAAAGAAAAGCTGGCGTTCTGTCGTATCTAAGAACTGCCTCCAACAGCTCGTGAGTTGATCGTTTTATATGTCCAGTGATTGATGAGAATATCTCTGAGCCGCATTAATCAATCATAACTTGCATTCAAACGGCAAACCTTTTTTTTATTGAATTTTCGACGCTTCCCCCAGGATGGACAAAAATTTGAAAACTATTGAAGGAGTACAGTTTTCCGCTTCTGGAAATGGCAGTGATGTCAATGAGGAAGAGCAAAAATTCGACGAATCAAAGAACAGGTCGTCCAAAACTGAAGCACCCAATGTGGAGGTTTGTACGAGTATACATTTTGATAAACGTGTTAGGTTTGCAAACACATTCAGTTTGACAATTTAATTTGACTCCTCAAACCATATCCAACCGAAATTTCGTCATTGAAACGCCCATCCCGGGTGCCCATGGGGCATTATAAACGTAATTGCCTACTCGATTATTTGTGAAAATGAAAAGAAACATGTGATTTTCACCCTTGAATTCCGTCCGACTAGCTGCTGCTTGAACTCGATCTTTCTGTGGCGGAAGAAAACATTCTCTGCCTTGCATACACCGATCAAAAGACCAGTAGGTCGATGTCCTTACCCACGACAACCACCGTGTCAGTGGACGGGGCTAAGAACAATGCCGTTACAATAATTATAATTATGTTATCGGCGTCCTCTTCAGCTTGCATGTAGTCTAGTCAGCAGAGCCAAACTTGTTGCGAAGCATTGCAATGAACCGTCTTTTGTCGATAGGGTTACCAAGGAAGTTTTCCTTCGATGTTGTCGGTTTCATTGTCTCATCAAACAGCATGTCAACTGAGGCATGTTTCCATGAGCGCCTCATACGCAATCTTTGTTCCACCCTCATGGACGTCAGGGTAGGTATCCATCGAACATAACAAAATTTGTTGTGATAGATACCCTGACGTCTAGGAGCATTTAATGCTCCTGGGTATTTTGCTCTGACATACTGGATGTATCATTCAACATCCTGGCGTCCTTCTAAAGCCCCATTTGAAGCCACATGAAAACCCCGTTGATCCCCACGGTGAAATCGCATCGTTTTGGGACCCCCAAAAATGGATTCTACGTACAAAAATACTCAGAAAACGACACCCCACTCGGCATCATACCTTACCGAGATTTGGGCTTTTTTTTTCACGTAAATGTTGTAGTTTCGGAGTTATTTACACACAAAAAAAAAAAAAAAAAAAAAAAAAAAAAACGGGTGTGGTAAAAGTGAAACTTTTTTCCCACTAGTCTCTCCGGTTCGCTTCGCTCGCTCCCCTAGTGGGGTACGTAGCATCGATGGACACGTTTTTTATGTCTAGTCCCCCCCCCCCCCCCCCCCCATTTCCTACTCATTCACCTACCCTTGTATCTCTACCCACGGCTTCATTTTGGCGTTTTCTCAAATTGATTTCTAACGTGGCACCTGATAACAACAAAACAAGCGGCATTGTTTACTGCATCCATTAATAACATCAATAAATATAAAATGGGGACATAATGACAAAGAACAAGTACGAAAGAAATGTGTGATAAATCGAGAGCTTTCCAACGAATGGTGAACGATTTTTGTACGATTATAACTGGCGAAGATGAAGTTCCGTAGCAACGAATCGGTTGTAAGCGAAAATCAACGGTAGCGTGACGGGACAAGAAACGACACACAGACCAAAAAATTTGGGACGATGTAATAAAAGTTTCACTTTAAAAACTGCAAACCCAAAATTGTGACTTTTATTTGCTAAAACCCCAGTTTTTCTGAGCAAAATATTTATGTAGTCGCAAACCTTCGATGTTGTCGGTTTCATTGTCTGATCAAACAGCATGTCAACTGAGGCATGTTTCCATGAGCGCCTCATACGCAATCTTTGTTCCACCCTCATGGACGTCAGGGTATCCATCGAACATAACAAAATTTGTTGTGATAGATACCCTGACGTCTAGGAGCATTTATTGCTCCTGGGTATTTTGCTATGGCTATGGCAACAAAATTTGTTTTGATAGATACCCTGACGTCTAGGAGCATTTAATGCTCCTGGGTATTTTGCTATGGCATCTGTGTTCAGCAGTCCAAAAAATACCATATAAATGGAAATGAAATTTCCAGAACTACAACAAAACTTCTATTTGACCTTTTTCGGGCTAATTTGACTGGACTAAGTGGGGAGGGGAACTAACTTACTACCTACTACATAGATTATTTATTTTACGGATGTTTTGTAGGTTTGCTTCAGCGATGGCACAGCATCGTTCACAGTCAAAGTTTATTATGCCGAAGACTTTGCCAAACTGAGAGCTTCAGTTTTACCCGAAGGAGAAGAAGGTTTCATTCGGTAATTTTCTATCCTACTATCTATCTTTACCCGCGTACATTACTTGTTAGCCAACAAACGTTTTAAACATGATAATAAACATATTATGTTTGTTCTCAGGTCCCTATCTAGGTGCGTGGCGTGGGCTGCGAGCGGAGGGAAATCAGGGTCAAATTTCAACAAAACCAAAGGTATTTAAATATTTTCAGTTTGACGCTCACGAAATATTCGATTGGCAACCTGTAAGGTAGAAATTTTATTTAGTAAAATATTTAGTGCAGAAAAAACTTTCGGTTTATGGCAGTTTTGAAGATATTTGGGTGTTTCAATGTTTCAGCATTCTTTACTATTTTCAGACGATCGATTCATTCTCAAAGCTATGGCACGGGAAGAAATAAAACGTTTTTTGGCGTCAGCTCCGCAGTATTTCAACTACATCAATTGTCGGGTCACCAATGGAGTGCCAACGCTTCTCGGTACGAGCGCTCACGTTTCTTGGTTTAGAGCACTTCTCAGGCTGACGAGCTCTCCTTTTTTTGGGAAAACTCTTTTTCCATCGACTCCTCTTTCTCCTTTTTATTCCTTTTTTTTTTTTCGCAATGACTCTCCTGAAGTCTTCTGTAAATTATGAACGCTATCCAGGATCCGGTTTCATTTTAATACAAATTTTCTCTCAGGTAAAATTCTTGGCGTGTATCGAGTTACTTGCAAAAGCGAGAAGACCAACCTCAGTGTCAAGTTGCTGGTGATGGAACACTTGTTTCACGGTCGGTGCATTCGACATAAATTCGACTTGAAGGGCTCGATGCGGAACAGGCTCGTCGAAACGACCAGCGAGCCTCATTCTGAAACAGTTCTCCTCGACGAGAATCTCATCAATAGTGAGTTGATTGAATAAATAAATGCCAGAGGCACATAGTGCTCTGCTGATTATTGCTTGGTTTGCGTTGTTTCAGTGACCTGTGATAATCCTCTGTATGTGCTCCCTCATTCGAAGACCGTACTCATGCAGGCTATCCACAACGATACACTGTTCCTGGCATCACAGTCAGTCATGGACTACTCTCTGCTGGTTGGGCTCGACGAAACCAACTCCCACCTTGTCCTCGGTATTATCGGTAAGTCAAAATGGTTCCCAATGGTTGATAATAGACGGTGGCGCCTGTGGGGGAAAAAAATCCCCTCACCCCCAAGTCGGTAAGCTCAGCGAGCCACCAGAGTTCGTTTCAAGAGGAGCCGCCACTTATTGCTGCAGTCGTGGAGCGAGTTGGCGGGAACACGATGGGCCCCCACTCTCCTGAGGTCGACTCAGTGCTTTCTCTCACCTGTTTTTCAAATGTCTAGAGTGGTATTTTCTTGTGATGCGAGTGCAAAAGCTTTTAGTGACAAGGTTGCTCTCCAAAACCTATTTTATATTATGTTTAGTGAGGGAGGGTGGGGCACAATGATACACAAAAGTTGCTTTTGCCCATAGCATTTCCCTCACCACTCCCTTGAAGAAAATTATTAACTGGCGACGAAAATTTGTTGGCGGAAAATTTTTACTTTCACGGAGAAAAACGCATCAAGTTGCGTCTAATGGTCGCATGTAACTAGTAAGGTGGGGACGATCAGCTGGCCATGTTGGGAGGGCCCCTTACTGCCAAAATCCCGTTGAACTTGACCCTTCAGTAGGTACTTCCGGTACAAAATCTATTTCACTGTGCCCCGTGTTTCATTAATGAAACACAATTGTGCCCCACCCTCCCCTACCTATTAGGGTTTCAATGAATATTAGACCTTGTTGTGTGAATTTTGATCGGCCTCAAAATTTTACATGATTAGGATCGTTTCATGTCGCGTAGATTTCTAAATCTAATGGCCGGTCGCCGTCGGAGCTGTTTTGAGCAGTAACAATTTTATTTAAAATCTGAAATTTTGACAAAATAAGTACTTGGTTTACCTGCTAATTGTGCCCGCAAGGTTTTCAGCCCTCTCACCCAAACCCGTGGGGTTCTGTGGGGTTAAAAAGGGCTAAGGGAGGGGTTTTGAAGGGTTTCGGCTATGGGATTGAGCTGGCTTTGAAGTATTTTTGGACGCAGAATCCATGTTTGGGGGTCCCAGAACGATCCGGTTTCACTGTCGGGATCTATGGGGCTACAAATCGAGTTTTTGAAGGATGTCAGAATGTCGAATGATGTGCCGTTTTCGATGTAATACTGGACGCATAATTATTTTTTGGACAGATGTGTCCAAAATACAGGGCCGTGGAGAGAAAATCCGGGCCTGGGGGCAAAATTTATCGGGCCCCTAAAAAAAAAAAAAAAAAACTCACAAGGGTTTATTATTCTTCGATATAGGTAGGTTACTTGTGCAGAAATTTAATTCTGTCAATGAAAACAATTTTTAAAAAAATTTTAATTTTTATATTTTTTAAAAAAAATTTTGGATTTTTTTTTTCAAAATGTTGTTTTTTTACTTGAAAAATATTTGAACTCCTGGGATCCATCAAAACCAGGGTTTGAATTGGAGTGAGTTTTATTATTCAAAACCGCTCAATATCTGAGTTTGAGTTTTATTTTATCGCTCATGGGGATGAGTTTTATTTTCTGAGCGAAAAAATATCGCTCAGAAAATAAAACTCAGCTTTTGAGCGATATCTTTTTCCTTCAAAATAAAACTCAAAACGTCATAAATCCCTTATTTTGCTATCGAATATCAAATCTGATCATACTGTTGGAAAGGCTTTTCAATTCCCTATCTCCCAGGTACCAAAACAAAATTTTTAGGCAGACTTCATAGGAGAAAATCAACCTGAAACCGAATTTTCGAGGTTTCATCGTAAAATATGACCTTCTCACGACTTATGAAATCGAGTGGGGTTTCTTGTGAGTCTCCCAGTAACTTTTCACGCAGAATGGGATGGTGTTACTCCCGAGCCTAGCGAAAAATGTATTTTTGGCACATTAAGGTTAATGAAAAAAAAAAAAAAACCTGCATGACAAAGAACTTGGAGGATTCTATGGTGGATATTTTCCTGCGCAATCAAGAGTGTGATGAGTTACTCTGATCTCGTGAACTTTGTTGATCAGCAGATTATCAATGCAAACCCACCGTTGAACCCTCTTCCACAAGCTAAGATCATTTCAGCTGCGGGAATTTTTGTCCGGGGAACTGGGGTTCCAATGAAATGTATTCGATTATAATGAAATAAATTAGTGTTGGGAACTATTTCCAATGAAGAACTTGCAACCTGCCGCAGGTCCGCGCTGCGTATGAACAACGGAGTCACAGCGAGCTATGTTCTATTTTTCTGGTACCTAGTAATGTTGTGGGGTTAGTAGGTCCGCCAGTAAATATATGAGTATTACCTACATAATACCAACTATCGAGAACTCGGCCAGACGATGATGCCTTTGCATCGAATGCTTGGAAGGCCCGGGGGAAACGGGTCCAGTGCCCCCCCCCCCCCCCCCCCTCTCAACGAGGCTGCCAAAACACATCAAACTGTCAAATTTTAGTTTCCGTTGGAAAAAAATAGAAACTTTACAGTTTGCCTAGGCAAACTGTCAAATTTTAGTTTCCGGGCGGCGTAATTGGAGATATGTCTCTCCCGGCACTCTGCCAAACACATCACAAATTAAATTCTGAATTAGGCTCACACTATGCAACCGACGTCGTCCTAGCCGTGATCCTACAACGCCGTTATTATTTGCAGATTACATTCGGGAGTACACGTGGGACAAGAAAATCGAAACGATGGTGAAAAGGTTTGGGCAAGCCAAAGACCCGACCATAATACCGGCGGACGAGTACAGGAAGAGATTCATTGCCGCCATGCACCGCTACTTCCTGCCAGTTCCTGACCGTTGGACTGGCCTTGGACAAGGCATTGACGTGTATACCAGAGACATGGCCGGCTAGTGCTGCTCTGATGGCGTATGGTGGAGTCATGTCTGTGATCTTGTAAATGTAAAATGATTGAGTATGATATTTAAATTAATAAGATTCAGAAAGTCTATTGTTATAAATTTCGCTTTATTTATGAATTTTAAGTAGTTCTAAAATTGCTTGACATTTCATTAAATTATAGTTGTAAGGGTTGTACACATCCAAAATGTAAAAAAAAAAAATAATAATAATAATAATAATAATAATAATTAAATAAATAAATTGTCAAATGTAAAAATAATAATAATTAATTAATAAATTTAAAAACCTACCATGTATAACCTTTATGGTACGTGCTTAAAAATATAGTATTATCCTAGAATTGTGATAATCATGTTCCTGCCTTAAATTCATTACAGAATGTATTTGTAATTCTGAATCCGAGTGTTGAGCCTCATATTCAGATGAGATACCTGTGCAATAAACATAAATCCGGTATTGTTTAGTATAGGTAAATAAATCATTTTCAAGTCTTGCTTATGCTATCTTTGAACTATTATTACCCACCGAGTACCAGGAGGGATCCATGCGGGAGCGTAGACTTACTAAAGGGGGGATGATAAATTTCCGGATTTATCCCACGGTACAAGTGGTCCAAAATGGGAAAAAAAAAAAAAAAAAAAAAAAAAAACGTGAACTTGATTGGAAATAATATTTCCAAGTTCACGTTTTTTTTTTCAAACTATATTATAGATTTTGGATGAAAGACCATTACAGTCAGAGGTGGATGGTTGTGTTTTAAATAATCCAAATCCGTTGCTGCCCAACCACTGTTGTCAGATTAATATTTTTACATCTTTGTAAATCTGAAAATTTTGTTAACAAGTAGGGTGAAATAATTTTCAAACTTGTTACAAATCGTTCCTACATTTGAAGGGTGCGATATGCACCTTGTGCATTGCACAAGGGCCCAAGCGCCATTGGTAAAAACAGTAGAAACCCAGCAGAACAACCAAAGTTCGAAAAAATTGCGCTTGAGCCCTTATAAGGCATAAAATTTATGGCATTTAATGCATATTGGCACCCATACCAAAAAAAATAATGGGCATGATAGGTATAATTGTTGCCCAAGGGGCTTACATCCGCTGGGGAACCCCAGTTATTCGGAAAAATAGATAGCTTGAAAGATGTACCATTAAACAAGCCTTCAATTGAATTGAATAGATGAGCGCAACCTTTCTGTTATTACGATATATTTAATGAGCGAGAGAAACTAAGAAACTGCAGGTATCTAGCGACAAACCTATGCCACAACACATCAAAAATATCCACGTGATGCTCATTACGTAAACAACTGCACCCTAACGACCGATGCGTAAGAAAACCTTATATTTTAAGGGGGGAGAAGGGAGGAGCTATTAAATTCAAACTGAAATTTAAATTTTAAATTCAAGTTATGAATCCATAAGCTATTTCAAGAAATCAGAAGGGGAAGGCCGAAAAAATGTATCGGGCCTCAGGTGGGACTCGAACCCACAACCTCCGCATTACTAGTGCGACGCTCTAACCAATTGAGCCACTCAGGACCACAACTGAGAAAGAGAGCCGGAGATTGAAGGCTCAAACCGTTCCCTGCCCCCAATACTGATTCGGCCTTATCATATTGTTGCTTATTTTTCCCCCTCTGAACCTTGATCTGGTGTGAAGCCAGTAGAAATCCTACTTTTGTCCCTCATCCTAGGGGTCCCCTAATTCCCCAGGAGGAGTAATTTCATTACAGGAATGACTTGAGGGAATTTATGACCTGCTTCCCTCATGCAGTGTTTATATTTTAAGGGGGGAGAAGGGAGGAGCTATTAAATTCAAACTGAAATTTAAATTTTAAATTCAAGTTATGAATCCATAAGCTATTTCAAGAAATCAGAAGGGGAAGGCCGAAAAAATGTATCGGGCCTCAGGTGGGACTCGAACCCACAACCTCCGCATTACTAGTGCGACGCTCTAACCAATTGAGCCACTCAGGACCACAACTGAGAAAGAGAGCCGGAGATTGAAGGCTCAAACCGTTCCCTGCCCCCAATACTGATTCGGCCTTATCATATTGTTGCTTATTTTTCCCCCTCTGAACCTTGATCTGGTGTGAAGCCAGTAGAAATCCTACTTTTGTCCCTCATCCTAGGGGTCCCCTAATTCCCCAGGAGGAGTAATTTCATTACAGGAATGACTTGAGGGAATTTATGACCTGCTTCCCTCATGCAGTGTTTATATTTTAAGGGGGGAGAAGGGAGGAGCTATTAAATTCAAACTGAAATTTAAATTTTAAATTCAAGTTATGAATCCATAAGCTATTTCAAGAAATCAGAAGGGGAAGGCCGAAAAAATGTATCGGGCCTCAGGTGGGACTCGAACCCACAACCTCCGCATTACTAGTGCGACGCTCTAACCAATTGAGCCACTCAGGACCACAACTGAGAAACCGGCTCTCTTTCTCAGTTGTGGTCCTGAGTGGCTCAATTGGTTAGAGCGTCGCACTAGTAATGCGGAGGTTGTGGGTTCGAGTCCCACCTGAGGCCCGATACATTTTTTCGGCCTTCCCCTTCTGATTTCTTGAAATAGCTTATGGATTCATAACTTGAATTTAAAATTTAAATTTCAGTTTGAATTTAATAGCTCCTCCCTTCTCCCCCCTTAAAATATAAACACTGCATGAGGGAAGCAGGTCATAAATTCCCTCAAGTCATTCCTGTAATGAAATTACTCCTCCTGGGGAATTAGGGGACCCCTAGGATGAGGGACAAAAGTAGGATTTCTACTGGCTTCACACCAGATCAAGGTTCAGAGGGGGAAAAATAAGCAACAATATGATAAGGCCGAATCAGTATTGGGGGCAGGGAACGGTTTGAGCCTTCAATCTCCGGCTCTCTTTCTCAGTTGTGGTCCTGAGTGGCTCAATTGGTTAGAGCGTCGCACTAGTAATGCGGAGGTTGTGGGTTCGAGTCCCACCTGAGGCCCGATACATTTTTTCGGCCTTCCCCTTCTGATTTCTTGAAATAGCTTATGGATTCATAACTTGAATTTAAAATTTAAATTTCAGTTTGAATTTAATAGCTCCTCCCTTCTCCCCCCTTAAAATATAAACACTGCATGAGGGAAGCAGGTCATAAATTCCCTCAAGTCATTCCTGTAAAGAAAACCTTATGCCGATCAGAGGTAACGAACGGCTCAGGCTGCAAAAATCGTTTTGGAGTCGTTGGAATCAGCCTAAAAAAGCTCATTCCATAGACCCTTGTACCAATGAAATCGGTCAAAAACTTTCGTCCCCCTTTTGAGGCATCCTTAGTTACACATCAGAGATAAACAACTTTCGTCGTGAAGGACCTCCCGAAAACCGATGAAGGGGATGAGGGAGGAAAAATCAAGGTAGCCTACAACCACCCCCCCGAACTTGCTGATCACAATGAGACCACCCTCATGAAAATCTGTTGAGACGCTCGGGCGTGATGCCGTGATACACACACAAAAAAAAAAAAAACGTCGAAGAGGTGAGCGCACCTTTCCTTTTTTGGGAAAAGGTTGCGCTACTGGCTACCACCTGCCCCAAACATATTATGCTTATCCTGAAAAAAAAAAAAAAAAATCAATGAAAAATGAAAACCGTTGAAAATTTTACACAAAGGTTTATTATACCTAGGTACCTGCTTCGATATAGAAAAATAGTGCAATGATTAATGCAATCAATAAAAATAATAGAAAAATTCCTTTAAAAAAAACGGACGGTAGACCTAAGGTTCTACAGTCCGATCATTTAATAACGATTAACGATTGTTTCGCCAAAAATTTCCGACACTCCAATTGCGTAACGTTTTTTTATGTCGTGTCGGGAAAAAAATGAAAAAGTCCTGTTAATCATTATTAAATGATAAAAATGGATTCGTTCTGTTAATCATAATTAAATGATAAAAAAAAATTCCTGTAGGTACAATGTTTGGACAGAAGTGGGACCCCCGAAAATGGATTCTGCGTCCCAAATTGGTCGGAAAACGATATCTACCTACACCATTCGACTTCCTATAGCTTCCTCCTTTAAAACCCCCACGGTGAATTCGGAGTTGTTAAAAAAAAAAAGTTTTTGTGTAAAATGTTTGCACAAATTTGGGACCACCGAAGAGGGATTATGCGTCCAAAATTACTCGGAAAATGACACCTTATTTGACCTCCGGGGATCCTTCAAAAATCCCATTTGTATACAGCTAATAGCTAGAGCTGTCAGATATAGCCTCTGAAAGCCCCATTGATCGTTCTGGGACCCCCAAAGTGCATTCTACGTTCAAAAATACTTACTTCGAAAACGACACCTAGCTCTACCCCATAGCCGAAAACCTTCAAATACCCCTCCCGTAGCCCCTTTTCGGCCCCACAGGTTTGGACGATCGGGCTCAGACCCTTGAGGGCTTTTGGCTGTGGAATCGAGTCAGGTGTCGTTTTCGAAGTATTTTTTGACGTAGAATCCATTTTTTGGAGTCCCGCAACGATCCGATTTCACTGTTGCGATCTATAGGGCTTTCATGGGGCTTAAAATGAGATTTGAGGTCAAATATTTTTCAAGTAGGTACCTAGGTAAAAAACAAAACAATATTTGAGAAAAAGAAAATTGTTGAAAAAAAATATACCTATATAAAAAACAAAAAATGTAAAAAAAAATTTGTTGAAAAAAAAAAAAAATTTTAATTTTTTTTTTATTGACAGAATTAAATTTCTGCACAAGTAACCTATATCAAAGAATAATGAACCCTTGTGTAAAATTTGCAGCGTTTTTACAATGACATAATGCGTGTACACGGTAATTTTTGGAGAAAAAAGTAAATGCGTATGGTAATTTTGGGAAAAAAAGGTAATTTCGAGAGGCTCGTACGGTAACTCAACCTTGCAGACCTGACAACGCTGGGTGTACCTTATCTGGACCCTTATCAACGGTTGATAAACAGCTATCCATTTTGGGTTTTTTTGCGCCACCTGGAGTATTGTTAATCTGTGATCGGTACAATCTACATCTGATGTAACGTTTCTAACGTTACGTTAGAAGGAAGTTCCTTATCATCGAGAACTTTGTTTCCTTTCCCGTCAGTGTAGTACAGTAATTCTCTCAAAATACCGCACACGTTGCTGGGATAGGTAGGTACTTCGTTACTGTAATATTACTGATGCCATGTATCGTGTGATGGTCCCTAGTTCGTGTAGTGCATGTAATCTCGTTTTGTTTAGGTTCAGTATCAACAACGTACTCGTAAATGGTCCCCAAATTGAGTTGCCTTCCGGTGCAGCTCTAAAATGATGAACTTTTCAACAGGGGCTTCCGGAGACGCCTCTTGGATCCTATATAGGTATGTAAGACAGATTTCTGAAAACCCGACTAGTCCCCTAAAACTGACTGTATGTGCACGCAGTATTTCTCCAACTCTCCAATGGAACTGTTGTCATCTTCCTAATTTAAGCCACCCAGCCTGGCCGCAAGTACCTACCTACTGAACAGAACGGCCGTCATAGCCCAGGCAAATTATATATATATATATTTATATAAAGTTGCCTCCGATAAAATAGCGCAAAGTTGGAATTAGTCTGCTTTGGTCATCCAAATAAGTGTAATATGAGTTTGCGACGGTTTCTGAGTGCTTATCTTGTGGAAGGCGGAACACAATTTTAGTACATGACTGAGCCAGCCATTGTAGCAGCCATAATGGTAAGACATACCATTACTTAGTAATACAATCGTAATATTACTACAAACAGTGATAACAAATTCAGCACGATTACTTTCATACAAATTCATCGGCAATACAACATATTATTAGGTTAGGTAGGTATATAACCTAAAATAGAAGAAAAAAGTCGTCGACAGAATACCATTCTGCATTAATCAATGCGTTTTTTACTGTACGGTCGAATTCGTTATCCGACATCTGCCGAAGCGATTTTGGTAACCTATTCTAAAAGCGGATACCTTTCTGTAGCGGGCTACTTTTCAAGGATGTGGTCAATCGCACGCTGGAAGGACGAAACTCGTCTCATGTCCGTGTGCTGGGACTGTGAAAGTCGGAGCCCTTACGAACCAGAGAATCATATTAAATATAAGACAATTTTTCCAACCAGTCTCAAACAGTTGAAGATGAACAATGAGGGAACAGTCATACAATCTAATTCTCTTATTAAGCCACGGCAGCTCTCCCTAAAGCTTAGACCGAAAATGACTCTAATAGCGGCTTTTTGTAGCTTCAAAATATGATGCACGGCTCACGAAGAGAGCGAAAAACACGTCCCGTAGAACCGGGAAGGAGACGATGCCAGCAAGACGACGAAGGACGAAGTTGACAGATGCCTAGCACCGAGCTTTTCAATGTGACAGCGCCACGAAATCCTGCCGTCAATCCATAGCCCCAGGAAGTTGACCGCGTTGTCCAGCCGACCGTTGAGAAGGAACTCGAGGTCTTGGGTCTTCTCCTCATTGAGCCGGAGCGAATTTGAGGCGCACCAGGATTTCACCACCACATCCGCCGCCAGCATATCACCCGACAACTCCAAGCGCGTTCGACCAGACGCCAAGACAGTCATCATCGGCAAACAAGTAAATTTGATTTTTTTTTTAGATTGAACTCACAGGCCAATCCATTGACGTAAAGGAGGAACAACGTCGGACCCAAAATGGAGCCCTGCTTAACCCCACAAGGTATGGGCGACTCCTCTGAAGCGATGCCATTGTAGAAGACAATTTGTCTCCACCCCACCAAAAACGCACTGAAGAAGGCAACAGACCCCTCATCAAAACCATAACGCGAGAGTTTCGTCAGCAATCTGTCGTGAGGGACCAAATCAAAGGCTAGGTCTCAGAGACGGATGGCAGTGTACTCCCTCTTTTCAAGGCGCTCCAAAACAGTTGAGATTAACGCGTAAGCAGCCGTGGATGTACTCTTCCCTGCCTGGAAGCCAAACTGGAGGTCATGAAGGATACAGTTCTCCGACAAATACTCCCTGATCCGAAGCATGACAAGGCTCCCCATCACCTTCACCGGGACTGGCAGCTTCGCAATATGGCGGTATTGATCTTAGCTATCATTTTCATTTTTTTGGGATAGGACTAATTGCAGTGAACTGGAGGTGCTATGAAGTACAAATTAAACAGAAAGGAAAGGGGCTCCACCAGAAATGCTGCCACACACTTCAACATGGCTGTTGTAATTCCGAAGACGTCCGCTGCTGTTGTTCTTCAACTTATGAATCGCATCGAACACCTCCTCCACCCGAACCTCTCGAACGAGTGCATAAGGCGATCTATAAATAACTGTCCCGCCTTACTTTCCTCATCGTCGCTATCGTCGCATGGGTTCGATCGCTTCTTCCTTGTTTTTTCGACATATTTCGCAGCGCCACTTGTAACAACACGAAATGTTAGCAATCCATTTAATCAATTCATGACGTGTTTTGGTTTATTATTCTTGGAATAATACACCTATGTTTTCGCGACGGAGGTCGACGACTCGGATCGGCCTCAAAACTTGACATTATCCGTTTCAAGAGGTCTACATTCAAAATCCGAAATGTCCGTCCGCCGTACGCCGTCCGCTGTCCGGGCCGTTTTGGGCAGTAGGAATTTTTTTAAAAATCTGACATTTTGGCAAAATACTTGGTTTACCATCTAGTTGTGCCCGCAAGGTTTTCAGTCCGATCGCCCGACCCCGTGGGGCGCTATGGGGCTACAGGAGGGGTGTTTTGAAGGCTTTGGGGTATGGGATCGAGTTAGGTGTCGTTTTCGAAGTATTTTTGGACGTAGAATCCATTTTTGGGGGTCCCGGAACGATCCGATTTCACTGTCGCGATCTATAGGGCTTTCATGGGGCTAAAAATGGGATTTTTGAAGAATCCCAGGAGGTTAAATGTTTTTCGAGTAAAAATACATAATTTTTGAAAAAAAATCCCCCCCCCCCCCCCCCCAAAATTTTTTTTGAAATATAAAAATCCAAAAAAAATTTTAATTTTTTTTTCATTGACAGAATTAAATTTCTGTACAAGTAACCTATATCAAAGAATAATAAACCCTTGTGTAAAATTTGCAGCGTTTTTTAATAATAATATCCCTAACATATGAACTGGGTGTTTACACAACAACCCTTGATATTGTAGTAACCCTACACAGTTGTAGTCACGAATTCAGAGGTTTGTTGACAAAATGAGAATTAAAAGTTCAAGCTGTTTAATTCGTCAAATGGATGGATAATTGACACATGAATGAGGGCGAATCCTCAGTTCCTCGCGGTATTTAAAGGAAGATGTGAATTCATGATAGCGGTTGCATCACTTGAAATGATCCTCACGGCTCCAGTTTCTGAAGATTCCATGACATTTCTACAGTCCCAAAGTTCGACAGATTGTGTAGTACTTTTGTTGTTGGTAGACAGATTTTTCTAAACATCCGTACAAATCGTTCACTTTCAAACAGTCCGTTTTGCTGAGGGTTTTCCTTTGGCCCAGCTTCGCTCCGGGATGTTTGGGGGTGATTGATGGTTTGCCTTTTCCTTTACTGTAACAACAGTCAATGGGCACTTTACATAGGAATGAGCATGTAGATGGCAGTCTTTGACTGCAGTCAGCTCTCTTTTTAGCCAGAAAAAACACGTTGATTGATCTTCTCGGAAGGATTATACTTACAACTAGGTATTCGTTTGGTTTACCTGAAGAAATTTTTGCCGTAATGCATAATGCTGTCGTAGTCATACTCAAATTTGTAAGTGGTGTTTTCTAAGCTCTGCCTGTCGAAATTCGACAAAAATTCTGAAAGTCAAATGTAAAATTATTAATAAACAATTATTGTTGAGGGCGTTTAGAGCTAATGGAACGTTTTGGTAGGTGCAAATAGCTTACGAGGTATGATGTTCTCTGAGTGTATTTTGACGAATTTGTCCCTGTCCTCGCGAGATTGTTCATGAAAAATTCCCAGCGCGTGGAGGAGCTCGTGGATTGCTCGGCCTTCATTGCCCAGACAGTTGGGCCCTTTTTCGTCTGGCGGTTCCAGAGAAACTATTTGAGGTCCCCCATATCGTCCCACGAAAGACCAGCAGCTGGAAAAAAGAGAATTGGGCACGTTAGTCTGATATCAAAGTGGTTTCAAACCATTGAAACCCCGTTTTAACCATTACAATCTCAACACGCTCAAACCAGATTAAAAAGCAGGATCGATTACTCGATGTGTGGAATTTGATTAGTCGGCGCTGAATATTGTCATCCCTAAATCACAATGCAATTGCTCCAACCACAGACACGCATGCCAATTCTGCAACCTATGTTGTGGGATTAAATTTTTGCGTTGAGATTTAATGATAATAATATTCAGCACCGATTAATCGAATTTCAAACATTTATTAATCCATCATGGTTTTTTCAGACGTAAATCGATTTTTTCTAAATATATACATGGGAAGGCTTATTTCTAAGTAGGTAGGTATCCAGTGCCACTGAAACGAAGCAATCTGGCATTGACATAACATAATATCTATTATAATATGGGATCGGTGGCCACATCAGTGCCATCTGAATGGGTTTTGTCAAGATTCTTATTCATTGTCTAGGTTGATTAAAAAATATATATCTGCATTTATAGCAGGTGACGGAGACTGGCTGTGGCCACCAAGCTTATTGTTTTGGGGGTTTCAAAGACCCGATTCAGCTGACTACTTCCTGCCTCATGGAAAGGATGATGGCAGGATCTGGCTAAGAGCCACCAAGCACTGACTGGGGGTTTTCAGGAGCTGGTTCTGTTTTGCTAACTCATGACAAATGGCAGGGGTGTAGGCAGTGACTGGCTAATGCCCACCAAGCTCAGATTTCTAGATATCCAGCACCTGGTTCAGCTTGACTACCTCCTGACCCACAGCATGGCAGGTGGCAGGGAATTAATAAGTGCCAGAGTGTCCACAGCCTATTCCTGGTGTGGGACTCCTTATGCACAATCCAGCGGAAGGTTTGTGACTCTTAGTGCATAGCCCTGAAACGGTAGAGGGACTCCTTGTGCATACCCGGAGAAAGGGTGCAGGACTCTTCACGCATGCGCCCGGTAACACTTGTCATCCATTTGGGTCATGTGTCCGAACCATCGTAGCTAAGGTCCATTGGTGGATTTATTTAGATACCTCATATCCTGGGCCTGAAGGCGGCTTTCATGCTTGCTGGTTATGATCCAGGATAATATTATGTAAGTGAGAATAGGCAGGTAGGTCGTATGTATACAGCCATTTTCGTGTTTTCTGTTACTTGGCGCTTTCTCAAAAACTTGTCGTTAATGAAACAGCCGTCCGGCTCCCAGTACTCTGGCATTGATTTCATGGTTGATCTTACCATCTTTGATCCCCTGATATTTGAAGGTCCTCCTGTTCCAGGGGTTCACCATTCGTGCAGTGCTTTGGGTAATATCTCCTCTTTTTGATACAACCTTGGTCTTGGTCTTTGGCGCACTTGACGTATCAGCGATGATCACTAAGTCGTCAACACACGTAGCACATTTATGTTAACCTCGCGGAGTCTCTGATTGCCTACTGAGTACCTTCTCAGTCTCGTAAAGTCCTTCAGCACGTCAGCCATCAACGTGATCAAGAGCAGCGGGCTTTAAATATCAGCAATTCCCAGTTCTCACATAATTGTGGCAAGTGGTGTAGAAACTCGTAATCCTCCTTTACCTGATATTCTTGATAACATTCCTTTTCTCAAGTGGTTTCCCGAGCTCCTCCAGGGCACTCAAAGGCCTTTTCGAGGTCAACAAATCATGCGAGTGTCCCACGGTCGAACTCCATGGCCTTTTCGGAGATTTTTGAAATGTGAATATCAGATCCTGCGTGCTCCAGGCCGGCCTAAGTCCTGCTTGCGCTTCATGCCGTTCTGCCTCATCCTGAGACCTCAGGCGAGCCTCTAGGATTCGGCTGTATATCTTTCCTGAGACACTCAAAAGAGATATAATATATCTCTTTTGAGATATATCTCTATATTTGAGATATTATCTCTAGAATATATATATCTTTTCAGTGTCCCAGGAAAAATATTGGTAAGTGGAAGGAAAGAATATATTCCGCGGTGGTTCCGGCAGTCTCGATCATCTCCCTGTTTATATATTGGAATTATGACTGCCACCTCCCAGTCCTTGAGGATGCTGACGGCGCTCCAGCATAGAGTTAACACTCTGCAGTACTCTCTTCTCTGGTCTTACCCATATGCCGGCATTTCGGGGGTAGTTGGTACTTTACAGAATTGTTGATGTTGACCATTTCGCAACTATTTTTTCACCTTCATTTACTAGCAAGACTTGCTAGTAAATGAACTTGCTTGTTACCACTAAGTGGTAACAGCATGCAAGTGCTCTAACTCCGAAATCAATGGCATTTATGCTGGTATTGAGTACCTCCGTAATTTGTTTCAAGATTTCCCCGGCGATTCCTGATTTTCAAATAAAAATTTTCGTTTAAGCAAAATAGATTTTCATTTTCATCTGATTAATCGTTACAATTGATTATTGATATCTGACTGTGCAATCAATGAATGTGGAGGCTGAGTGGGCTTGCAATGAGGTCGTATTGAGCGAGTAACCATATTCGCCTTCCGTTCCCTGATATTCGTGCGGGTGGATTCCGCACAGTAACTTTGACTCGACGTTCAGTGCACTAATCTCCACCGCCCCCTCCTTCACTGTTTCAACGTTGATTGTCCGACTCAGCTGTAACTTTGCTCAAAATATATTAGTTGACGTATTCACAGCTGACTCTTGTAACCCTCT
Source organism: Pilophorus perplexus (assembly GCA_955831195.1). Taxonomy (NCBI): domain Eukaryota; kingdom Metazoa; phylum Arthropoda; class Insecta; order Hemiptera; family Miridae; genus Pilophorus; species Pilophorus perplexus. Next base: position 30,100,477 of record OY037009.1, on the reverse strand, counting down.
CCTCCCTTGATATAATATAACGGGGAGGTTCAAGATATTATCTGTCGTTTGAACCTCCCTGTTTCTTCCTAGGTACTTGTTTTCTGTGGCTTACCCTTTGGGATATTTGATCGGCCAAATGAGGAGAAAGTCTTTGGCTTTCCCGTTCCACGGCACGAATTTGACGCAGGTCATGAAAGTTATGGTTGCTATAGCTCTCCTGATGGTAATGTATTCAGCCGGCTCTGCAAAGTAGGGAACAAAAAGAACAGTTAGTTTTACATTATTCCGATCTTTTGTCTTCGAGAATAACAGCCTTCGAACGGGTGTCCGTGACAGATTTATGTCTTACCGTAAAGAGGGCTTATAACGTAAGGCACAGTGCCGTTTTCCCACATCCTCTCGGGGAAAATATCCCATCGCAACCCCACTCTCCAATAGTCGTACACCTGGATTTATAAAACAACGTGGTAAACTCTCACTTGTGAGAGTAACAGAATTTAGGAGCAAAATCACTTCGGCTGAAAGCCAAGAAAAGAATAACGTAGGTATGCACCTCATTGTTTAGTGCCATATCCCCTTGAAATAGTCCCGGCGTCACTTCTGGATCTTGCTCTGCTAATGCTCTCAAAGCCTCGTCGTCCAGTTCACCTGTAGGCACAACAATATCAAGGATTACAGAGAACATTAAATGTTCTTAATGAACATTAAATGTTAAATTTTAAGCCACCCCATACCAAGCAGTATGAAACACCACCACGAACGTTGTCGGTGAGTGACAATTGCCACTAAAAAACCTCAATAATGAAAGCTCCAGTTTATCTGAAACGTAATACGATTTAAGGCATTTTTTAATGTGAATTTAAAAGTCGGCTTTAGTTTTGAAAATGTTTCAAAAAATATTTAATAGGTATAGGGAAAACTCCGACCGATATCCTTTTTGCCAACGCAGGGTCGAGGGGCTCACGCCCATAGAGCTACTGAGCTCAAGCGGGCTGGCAGTCGCCACTTCTCCCGAGCCTGGCTCAGCGGCGGCCGACTTGGGGGGCCCACACGCATAGACGCATAGCAGGGACGGTAACTGGGAGTCCATACTTGACAACTCAAGATTGGAAGCCAGTTAACCGCCCCTCGGTACAACAGCGACTGCAGGAAACCTTACCCAACACGACCCATCGTGCCAGGTAAGCTAGTTTCCTTCTGTTCCTTCCGAGGATCTGCTGAACATCCCAACCCTTCGGGTGAGCCCAGGTAAGGAACCCAGATCCATTTCTGCAGCTGGAGTATTCTCAGAGTCTGCAGATCGCAACAGCTTGCGTCGTGTCTCTGATGAATCTCCTCCACCTGACGGCGTAACCACGGACGCTGTGCCAGACGCACTCCACCACTCACAGACCTAAGCAATTGTAAGGAAAAACGACACATGTATGTAAGAACACACCCGACTCACGCACCTGAGGGTGCCCTACAATTGGTATAGTTTGACCTTTGGTAAAAAAGTGTCGATTCTTGAACTTTTCCAAAAAATTGATACGATTCCAATCGATTCATTTTGAAGAATCTTAAATCCCTAATCTGCTAGGTTCTTTTGAAAGCTGATTTCAGGATTTGAAGTTGTCAACTTTCCTTTTCGCTACCTAATATTTCAGCGAAATTTCTCTTCAGGCGGCATTGCTTTGTAGATCCACGATTTTTGTAGTGCCTGACGGTGAAAACCTGGCAGTATCTACGATGACGATTTTCCGCGGAGGACTGTGTTAGGGGGGGGGGGGGGATTCCTGCCATCTGGTGGTTAACAATTCGAAGTGGTGCCAGCGTATACCTAGGTGTCACGATTACCCAGAGAGTCTCCTTTGGTTCACTCACTTCGCAGCGCGGGCGGCGGCAACAAAGCTTGGAATCAAGAGCTTGTATCGGTCGTTCTTCAGCAGGCAGACCATACCAGTCGATGCTAGTTCAAGTTCTTGACGCGGTGGCTGGGGCTGTGCTGTGCTATGCGGGCAGGTGGCCGGGCTTGTGCAGTCCGACTCCTTGAACAGGCTTTGCGTCTCTTCATAAAACTGGTGTTTGGTATGCCTCGGAATACTCCCAACGTTTTCGTGTACACCCTGCCACTGGCTAACAGGTACATGATTAGGGTGTTGGAGATGGTGGGTAGATGATTTGAGGGCATGTGCATCTCGCAACCGATGAGAGTCCCACTACCCGATTCTTGATCCCGATGTTATGCTCAGCTGTTCTACGTCGGGAGTCCCGGGATCACCATTTATGGGTGCTCCGCAGGGTCCTGCAGTTCAGGGGGCGCTGCTCCAGCTAAATGATGGTCTTCACCTACTCGATAAGCAGACAAGGATGTCTTGAATTTTTTCGAATTCTGTCCCAATCTCGCCGGGTTCAGGGTGTGGTTCCTCGGTGAGGGCGTCCTGTCTAATGAGACAATGATAGAGCTGCTAAATACCAGAGACCATTGGATGAGTGTGGCGCTTTTGGTCATTACGCCTGACGATATAGAGTTCAGGTGTTGGGAGGAATGACGGAAGATAATGTAAAAATAGGATACTAGGGCCTAGTAACTAGGCCCAAATTTGAAATAGATTTGTCACAGATAAGACAAATTTTGTTGTTGAGGTTTTCAGCCGCCTTGCTATATTATAGGCTCAAAACCTCCCCCGGCTGATTCCCTTTTTGTGTTTCTGATACATTTCTGTTCCATTAGCCCGACTTAGTTATTAAGCATGTAATTTTACTTTACTTTATAATTTTTAGGGAAATGGTTACACATTTTGATTTATTATTCAACTTGAAACGTAGTTTTCAAGATGTGTAGATTCCAAAAACTCCGCCGTCCTGGACGTTTTGGGTGGTAAGCATTTTTTTTTAATCTGAAATTTTGACGAAATACTCGGTCTACCATCTTGTTGTGCCCGCAAGGTTTTCAGCCCGATCGCCCAACCCCATGAGGCTAGTAGGGCTAAAAAGGGTCCATGGGAAGTGGTTTTTCAGGTTTTCGGGTATGATATCGAGTGAGGTGTATTTTCGAAGTATTTTTGGACGAAGAATGCGTTTTGGGGGTCCCAGAACTATCCTATTTCACCGTAGGGATCTGTGGTGGTTTCATGGAGCTACAAAATTTGTAGCCCCATTTAATTGGGCTTTCGAAGAATGCCAGGAAGTCAAATGAGATGTCTTTACCCGAGTAATTTTTGACGGATAATCCATTTTCGGGGTCCCATATCCCTTCCAGAAACTTTACAACAAAAATAAAAAACTTTCCTACATTAGAGAATTAAAATGTTATATTATTTCAAATAAACCCTTGCGTAAAATTTGCAGCGTTTTTCTTATACATAAACTTGTTTTCTATTCTACATTCTATTTTAGTGTTAGATCCTTAGTCCGCTTGTGGCTACCAAATACTTGTATTACCTAAACTGAACTGGTACTATTTTGGGAAGCCTCGTTTTATAATTTTGGAATAATAAACAAGTCGCCATCTGCTGTTTGACGAGGTCGCCAAAGTGCGAAGCTCATCGAAAGCGTTGAGTCGACATATCAGAGTGAAAGTAGGTAGACAGAGCCGATCAGAGCTAACGGATGTTTGCTCCTATTTTTATGTCCTCATATTAGCCATCTAGACGGACGAACTTTCCTCAGCGTATAATTTCTCTCGTTCGTTTCATTCCCCATTATCGCGAATTATTGAGTATTTTGGATGCATCTGGGTGATAAATCCTACTGATTTGACGCAAATGTGTGACTTCTTTTTGATTCTCGAAGCCTCGAAACTGCCACAATTGACGTGCTTCAACAATATGAAAATTGTTTAGAAAACAATTGTTTTGAAAAATTTAGGGGGCTCATACAACGGAAAACCGTTTCGTAGTACATAATACGATTTGTTCTTTATGTATGAGACGTAAGGTGAAATAATATATGCATATTCGCGTATCGAGGGTCACAAAAGCCGCATGCCATATCACATTTTCACCTACTTTAGGGGAGCGAAAAACTTATTCAAACTCATGTTGGTGAATTTATATTAGCTAATTTCATATTTTGGCGCTTTTATTATGAAAATAATATGAAACCTGTTCTTACAAAATCAAAAATTGTATCGATTAAGATACTTAACAAGATTTTGGTTTATTATTCTTGGAATAATACACCTATGTTTTCGCGACGCGGGTCGACGACTCCGATCGGCCTCAAAATTTGACATTATCCGTTTCAAGAGGTCTACCTTCAAAATCCGAAATGTCCGTCCGCCGTCCGGGCCGTTTTGGGCAGTAGGAATTTTTTAAAAAATCTGAAATTTTGGCAAAATACTTGGTTTACCATCTAGTTGTGCCCGCAAGGTTTTCAGTCCGATCGCCCAAACCCGTGGGGCGCTATGGGGCTAAAATGGGGCTGCAGGAGGGGTGTTTTGAAGGCTTTTAGCTATGGGATCGAGTTAGGTGTTGTTTTCGAAGTATTTTTGGACGTAGAATCCATTTTTGGGGGTCCCGGAACGATCCGATTTCACTGTGGCGTTCTATAGGGCTTTCATGGGGCTAAAAATGGGATTTTTCAAGGATCCCAAGAAGTTAAATATTTTTCGAGTAAAAATTAAAGAATTTTTGAAAAAACACATTTTTGAAAAAAAAATCCCCCAAAAAATTTTTTTTGAAATATAAAAATCCAAAAAAAAATTTTTTTATTTTTTTTTATTGACAGAATTAAATGTCTGTACAAGTAACCTATATCACAGAATAATAAACCCTTGTGTAAAATTTGCAGCGTTTTTTATTTTTGCAGTTTGCAATATTATTTGGTGATACGACATGTGGCTTTGAGACCCTCGATTTATTCAACATACCGACTGTGTTACTAGTTCATAGACTATTTTCCTATTAAATTTTTCTTCCACTCTTCTACTTCATGCCTACACTCTGAATGTTTCTCACAGAATAATATAATATATTATAGTATATTTATTTTTCTGTAGTTGTTTCTTTCACACTCACTTTCGTATGGCACCGGTGGCTTCATGATGTCTGGTATGCTGGGCAACTTAAACGGTCCCGCGAGGATGCTGCCCCAAAAACAGGACAAGAGAAGCCCCAAACACTTCATTTCTTTCACTGCTCTCGCACTAAAATTGCTCTATTCCAATAAATTACAATTTTCTAAATATTCTCTCGGAAAGCTTTATCGTCTTTGGAGGACACTCGCTCGGGCAGCCCGGCTTGGCCCGTCTGAGGGAGGAGACAAACTGACTGACTTACCCTGCCCCTCCAGGACTTGATTCTTGAGGTAGGTGGGATACAAAGAGAGAGCTTTCTTTCAATGTATCATAGCGAGCGCTCACTCTCTGTACTTCTGAGAATCACTGTCCATGTATAATACATTTAATAATAAATACCTTTATTTAATAATTAAATACCTACTTGGACGGTGATTTTCAGGAGGTAGGTAAAATTTTTATGGTGTTGGAAAAAACTCGATTACCTACGCAACCAAATTTGATAGGTATTAGTATGAACATAACTTGTTCATATTATTAGGTACCTATGTTAGTTGTTAGCTAAGAACTGTATTTTTCGGCTATCGTCCCGCTCGGCACTCACACGCCACCGCCTCTCGATTATCTGGCCGCAAACTCAATAAATGTTTTCAGTGTCATAAAATTCATTTGTAATGTGCTGTTGTATTGTAGACACTAAACCTTAGAATAAGAATAAAAACCATAACAGCGGGGACAGCGCGCGAAACCACTCGAGCTCCCTACACGCAGTAGAAATCGCATAATGGGCATAATAAAATCGGAATACATCCTGAAGGAATAATGAAGGAGGGTATCGTGTGAGGGCCATGCGTGACGATACGGCCGGATAACCGGATAATACCCACTTTTGGTTTATTATTCTTGGAATGACACCTGTGTAATCGCGAAATTCTGATCGGCCTCAAACTTTGACATTACCCATACCAGCGGGAAGCGTATTTCCAATCTGTACACCGTTTGAGCCCCAAGGCGAAATCGTTAATGGTTTGGAGTGCGCTTTGCCTCCAAACTGTACACTGATTCAGCCCAGAGCTGGGGAGGTGGAGTCGAAATGGTGGAGGGTTTGTGAAGCGCTTCTGCCCTCCAAAATGTACACTGGTTCAGCCCCAATAAGAATCAACATCAAAAATCTTACGCAGCAATGTAACTCACAAAGCTGTTACATTCAGTCAGTTTTTCACCATTAAAAGGAGCTAAACTTACGGAACGAACATGATTGTACAGCAAAATAACAGGATTGATTCAAAGCCACACGTGCTGAAATTTGAGCAAACATTTTTGAATGTCAATAAGTTGAGTACATACTAGTTTACAGCATAGAAGGCAGATGGATCTTCGTTGTTATTGGAATAATTCTATTCTATTAATTGGAGGCTATAAGTATTAGAATAATTCTCATACCTATGGAATTACCTTGCAGACTTATTCTAATACCTACCTTGTTCTTGGAACAAGGAGAATTCTCGAAGAGCGAGTAAGCGAAGGGGTGGGTAGAGGGATTTTGAGAAATATGTTGGTGATGGGGAGGAGGGTATGTCTTGGAATTCCTCGGGGCTGAACCAGTGTACATTTTTGAGGGCAGAAGCGCTTCACAAACCCTCCACCATTTCGACTCCACCTCCCCAGCTCTGGGCTGAATCAGTGTACAGTTTGGAGGCAAAAGCGCACTCCAAACCATTAACGATTTCGACCCCGCCTTGGGGCTCAAACGGTGTATAGATTGGAAATACGCCAGCGGGAACATCGCACGAAACCTCTCGAGCTGCCTACACGCGGAAGGAATGGCATTGGAAACCTAGACGCAGTAGATATCGTACAATGGGCATAATAAAATCAGAATAGACACGCAGAAGGAATAATGAAGGAGGCTGTCTAGATTCCAAAAACGAAATGTACTTGCGTTGACCGAGCCATTTTGGGCAGGAGGAATTTTTCTAAAAATCTGAAAATTTGGCAAAATACTCGGTTTACCATCTAGTTGTGTCTGCAAGGTTTTCAGCCCGATCGCCCAAACCTGTGGGGCGCTATGGGGCTAAAATAGAGCTACGGGAGGGATTTTCGAAGGTTTTTCGCTATGGGGTCGAGTTGGGTGTCGTTTTCGAAGTATTTGTGGACGTAGAATCCATTTTCGGGCGTCCCAGAACGATCCGATTTCTTCGGGATCTATGGGGCTTTCATGGGGCCACAAATTGGATTTTTGGAGGATCCCAGGAGGTAAATATGGTGTCGTTTTCCGAGTAATTTTGGATGCCAATTCCATTTTTTCGATCTCCCACATCTGTCCAAACGTTGCACAGAAATTTTATTAATTAATTTTGCCAAAATTAATTCTGTCGGTAGGTTTATTTATCAAAGTATGATAAACTCTTGTAAAAATTTACAGCGTTTTTGAAATCTACACACGTCATGAAAAATTTTTCATTTAATGTAAGGACAAATTTTGATGCTGATCATAATTTGTTATGGATAACAAAGGGGATCCCCTTCACGATAACAGGTTGATTATTGTGAGAATAATAAACCAAAATCTTAAACTATCGATAGTTAGAAAAATCGATTTTCAGAAGAGCATGCTCCTAGCGCGAAATAACGCCAATTAGGTAGTAGGTAGGTACTTTGGACTCATGAAGGTTAGATTAAATCTAACCACATTGTGTGTTGTTTGGTTAGCGCCGTTCTTATTTAAATGTAGGTACCTACGAATTTTCTATCATTTACCAATTCACTTCGTCGCTCTAGTTCTCATACCACCTCATTTACTTTCCTCAACGTTACAATGGACACAAAAATCCGCTTTATTTATTTCGTGAACACATTTTATGTTGCTGCAATCGTACTCCTCAGATACTAATTTCAAGCTTTTCTAAAAAAAAAAAAAAAAAATACGCCGGGTCTTTCGCAGAACGTTGGATGGTGTTGTTTCTCTAATCAATGAGGTGGGTTGAATGCAAAGCTAGTTGGTTTCTCCACAGAAATTCAAAGCAAATTCCTGTCAAAAAATTGATATGAAATGTGTAAGTTGAGCCTCACGATATGCCTAATGTCTAAAATATTTCACCGATTTGGTGGATCAAAAGATTCCTTCTGAAGGGGACAGTAATTTTCCCAGTAATTTTGGGCATAGCTGATGGAACAATAGAGACAGTCCAGGTTAATCTATTCGCGGACCTTCAACTCATAACTGGACCTCTGGCCACCAGTGTCATTGTTTTGCCGTCTTGATCGTCTCTTGGGACTCAATTTTTGTTAGGCGAATCAATTTGTTCGGTTCCGGTTCCGAATAAACCGGTTACCTGTGGCCCACCCTCCACTCAACTATGTTCAGGTTGGAATAGTCGCAGCTTCAAACAGGCCTGAAGAGTCTGATGACCTCTCACAAGGTAAACGAACTCGACCGCCTTCGCACTCCTCCGATCAATCGATATTTTTAGAACGTCGCACAAACCGAACGGCCATATGTGTACAATGTACATAGGTACTATAGGAATGAACCTCTGACTACTTACAGGACGCTGGTGATGAATATACCCCATGTCCCTATACCTAAAATTACTTCTTAGCTCTATTTTTTTCCAGACAACCTCATAAAACCACGTTTTTCAGTAGGTATATTTTTCAGTGTGGAAGCCAAACAAGGATTCTTACGAAGTTTGAACAAAGAAAAATTGTAGAGCAATAAATGTTGAGTCGATTGAACATCCTATAGGCAATTGAAAATTCCTGCTAAAATAATAGCGTATTAGATGATTTTGTAGAACACCCTTATGATTTCTGATTGAACACCGTAAAATTGATAAATTCGATTAATCTCTCTAAAATTGAAAATTTCTAAAAAAAAAAAAATAAATAAAAAATAAATAAATAAATAAATAAGAAAGTCCCAAAAGATAATTAGTGTCGAAAAACAACAGTGTTTCAGTGAATCCTCGGCCATCCGTGCTCCGTGCGGCATGTAACGCTGATGTGTGGACAATTTATCATTGTTTCAATTGAACGGCAATAATGGAGGCCGAATATTAACTGAAATGTGTGGATCGACCTTAACACTGCTTTATTTACGAAGTTAAGGGTGCAGCATCAGAATGTGCTCCATTACAGGTCTGCTTGCTGGGCGGTACCGACCTTTAACTTTGTTAGGGAATGAGGTGGAAGCTGTGGAGGTACATCTGATGCATCTAGTGAAAGAGCACTGGCCGCCTTTCCTCATCTTCAGCCTCTGGAGAAGCGAATCTGGGGTGTACGAGTATGACGCCTCAGCTCGCTCTAAGGTGGAGGTGTACAATACAATACGTCATACAATAATTAATATTGATGCAAGAAAACAAACTCACTTAGAATCACAAAATGCTATAATAAGCATTATGTCACATAATTGAATACACATTATAATAATATTATAATGATATTATCATGATACGCGTACCTTGGGTTAGGTCTCTGCACACGACACCCTCAACAAGATAAGTCTTATCAAAATGCTGATACGTTCATCCTGTTGCAGTTTCCACCATCACATGCACTTCAAAGGCCAATGATCGACTGTAATGGTGGGCTACGAACAAGAGGCTCAGCAGCGTTTGGGACAGACTGAAATCTTCTTTGCGGGAGCTGCTGCCGGCTTCATTGGAAGGTTCATTTCTCAACCGCTGGATGTGCTCAAAGTCAAATTCCAGGTATGTAAAAACCTACTGCACTATATTACGTATAAAATAATCGTTTGTATTGTAGATGGGGTGGCTTGTTGGTTTTTGGGCCGTCCCATTCTTGCAATCGGTGTGTTAGCATTGCACTGTATTGGTGCACGTAGGTACCTACGTGTTCTTATGTTTCTTATTAGCAACGCCCGACTTTCAAAGAGGAACACTAGGTATGTCCAGGGAAAGGTATGACTTCACCTTTTGGCGTTGTCTGCACCCCTAAATGGATTTGACGTATCCCAGAATATTTGAAAAGGAGGTGGTCCGTTTGTTGAGCAGGAGTATGCTTCTTCTCGTGACTCTTTCTGATCCCATGATAAATTGGCTTTGTTGTTGTTCACTTTGTATCAGACATAGACTCGAATCATTGATTTTGTTTTTAAGCTACAAGTCGAGCCCATTACCTATGCATCTGAAACCTCTAAGTACCGCTCAATGATGCACGCCGTTCGAGTTTTATGGAAAGAAGAAGGAATAAGAGCATTTTGGGGCGGACACAACCCAGGCCAGTTGCTTTCTATAATCTACGGTGCTGTAAACGTGAGTGAAGTAATTTGGCAACTTATTATTGGCATGACATTATATAAATATATGTATAGACTTAGTGAATAATAATAAGTCTTCAACCTCAAGTCAATAATATACTTATATACAGGGTTGTTAAAAAAGGAATCCCCATTCCCATTACAAATTCCCATTCCTTTTGAAGAAATGTAATTGCGATTCCCATTCCAATTCCTGTAATGGTAATCGAAATTGCAATTACTTTTTCCCATTACATGTAATGGGAATGGGGTTTTTGAATTCCCATTACATGTAATGGGAAAAAGTAATCGCAATTTCGATTACCATTACAGGAATTGGAATGGAGTAATGGGAATTGAGTAATCCCATTACATGCCAGTAATCCCATTACACGCCTTACACGGGTTACAAAGGAATGGGAGATTTTATGCATTGTTGAGCTAGATTTAAGTCTATCAAGTATTTTAATTAGTCCATCTCTATGTCTCAAGGGGAGGGGGTCCGCGGACTAGTGGCTAGAGTTTTGTCAGTTTCCGAGTAATCCGATTACAATTACCCATTCCCATTCCTTGTAATGGTAATGTAAAGTGCAATTACTTTTTCTGATTACATGTAATGGGAATGGGTTTTTCGAATTCCCATTACATGTAATGGGAAGAGTAATCGCGATTTCGATTACCATTCCAGGAATGGGAATGGGTTATGGCCATTACTTTTGAAGTAATTTGGAGCAAAAAACCACCGAATTCCTTCATTTGTGTTAGTCTGGTACCAGCACACTCAAAAACTGGCATTATATGAAAAGTAATCAAAAAAGTAATCATTACTCAAAGTAATGATTACTCTACAACTCTGCTTATATATCTTATTATTGACTTGAGGTTTGTATAATATCCGTAGCGAAAAGGTTACTATAATAACCTTTTCGCTAGGAAGCATTGTATAAATATTACCGAAAAAAAAATAAAAAAATTTAAAAAAAGTTACAAAATATAGAAGTCTTTTGACAGCCTAAAAACCTCGAAATTTTGGAAACTTAGTTCTCCCGACATTTTTCATGTCACCATTTTTTTATATTTACTTCCTAGTACACATACCCACAAGTACTAAACATAAAATAACACCACCTTTTGCACAAGTGACCCCCCTTTTGTGTCTCTAATTGCTGGCCAACTAGGATGCACATATTGTTTGTAATCTTCTCAGTAAGGTTGTAGAGTTTCGGATTTTTTTAGCGCAACCTTTCCAAAAAATGGAAAGTTGCGCTCATCTCTTCGACATGTTTGTTTTTTTGTGTATCACAGCATCACGCCCGAGCGGCTGAACAGATTTTCATGAGGGTGGTCTCATTGTGATCAGCGAGTTCTGGGGGTAGTTATAGGCTATCAAAATCACCTCCGTCGTCGACGATTCGTCCAATCCCGAGAAGATGACGAATCGTCAACGAATTGTCAAGTTACGAATTCTTAGTTACGTTTTTGGTTTCAATAAAGACGTGGTAATATTTCATAGCAACAGAAAGGTTGCGCTCATCTATTCAATTCAATTGATGACTTGTTTTTGTTGTTGTTTTTTCGGATACATCAAGCTCAAATGAATCTGTCATTTTGAAAAGGGGTCATCTCCTATTTTTAATTATAGGAAATAACCCCTTCTAAAAATGACCGATTCAAATATATTCGAAGCATATCGGGTTTTGATACCAAATATCGAAATATTGCCTCAAAACTAACGATATAACGATAAATCGATATCTCTACGTCCCTCGTCACTGCAATGATGTTCGATTAACAAGAATAATAAACCTACGTGTAATCCAATTTGCAGCGTTTTTCTTAGCGCGCTGTCTGAACAGACACCCTCCACACAATTTTGAAAGTCTCCCGTCCCGCATCGTTTGAACTTTGCTTCCTCAGCCCTTTTAAAAGACTTGTTCGTGAGTATCTCATTTTTCGGTTTTAGTTTTCGACCTACGAGTTCCTTACTAGGCTCTCTCACACGTACGTTTCACAGGAAAGGGGAATTTCTGTGAATTTCGTGTGCGGAGTCGGAGCCGGCTGCTCGGCAACTTTTGCCTCCTACCCGTTCGACGTCCTGCGCACGCGCTTCATTGCGCAAGGAACAAAAAACGTCACTGATTATGTGAGTCACACGAAGTGCATGTGTTACACGATTTATGCGAGTCTCGTGGGTGGTTTCATCGAGACTTAATTTATCATTCCATAGATAACGTTATAAAAAAAAAAAAAAAGGCTAAACTATTATGCCACATAAATGCTGTATTATTGGTACCTATTTAATAATATCAATGTACCAACTGTAATAAGTCTGCCTTGAAATGGTATCTATGAAGGGATTTGAGATCACATGGCCGACATTACACGAGTTTCGATTGAGGGCAGTCGATTCAATCATTTTAACAGAATCGATAAAACGAGACGTTGCTCATGAGTACACGGAGCGTCATCTGCCTCGTGGAGTGTGATGGAACTAGTCAGAGACCCCACATTTGCAACGTCTACACTAAGTGTAGAAAAAAAAAAAGAGTCTTTTGTCCGTATAGGTAGTAGAATACTAGAGGGGGTCCACCTAACATCTATCAATCAGTTCCATTTTTGGCTTATTATTCTTTGAATAATACACCTATGTAATCGCGACAGAGTTCGGAAATTCTTATTCGCCTCAAAATTTGACATCATACGTTTCAAGATGTCTAGATTGTAAAAACGAAATGGCCGTCTGAGCCGTTTTGGGCAGTAGGAATTTTTTTTAATGTGAATTTTTTGGAAAATACTCGGTTTACCGTGGAGTTGTGCCCGATCGCACAAATCTGTGGGGCTGCGGGAGGATTTTTTTAAAAAAGGTTTTCGGCTATGGGGTCGAGTTAGGTGTCGTTTTCGCAGTATGTTTGGACTTAGAATCTTTGGGGGTCCCAGAATGATTGATTTAACCGTGGGGATCTATTGGGCTCTCATGGGGCTACAAATGGAATTTTTTAAGGATCCCATGAGATCAAAATTTTATCTTATTTAATAAGGTGTCGGTTTTTCAAGTAATTTTTGACGCATAATCCATTTTTCGAGGTCCCGCATCTGTCCAACTAATTTACAGAATTTTTAAACATTTTTTTTCACAAATATAATGATCCATAATTAATTTTTGCAGAGTTAACCTAATAATATACCTATTTATTATTCTTTGTTAGGTATAATAGTACATATTATAATAATACCTAACAATGAATAATAAACCCTTGTGTAAAATTTGTAGCGTTTTTCATTGGGTATGAACACAAAATTTAATTCAAGATAGTTCGGGGAATTTTGCTTAGAGTAGATATCAGTTCAAGTAATGTAAATTTTTTCATCGAGAAGGGATTCTAATTAGAAGACTTTGGTGAAATTAAGCATCAAGTGTTGCTAGCTCGAATAGGGTTATCTTCCATTCACCTTTGCATAGAGTAGGGACATATATTTTCAGGGAATCGTGATACTGTTACAAAGAGTAGAGATACATTCTCACATAGAAAGGATTTTTCAACCACCCTGCTCCGAGTACGTCCAGAGCAAGGCAGAGTGAGGGTAGAGTAATTCGGAACGAGTTCCGTGCTCCACTGACTCTTGTTTGGTTGGAATGGAAAATGAGAGCTCAGTGTTGGTTGCAAGTAGGTTTCTTGTTACAGGTACCTTACTCCAGCCTCGATCCGGAGTAGCTCGGATTAGCTCCGAGTAAGCTCGAGCGACGCTTGGAATACAAGTTGCTCTGAACTTACACTGGCCCACTGGATTGCACCCCCGTCAACTTTATCTCCACTCCACTGCTCGAAGTAGCTTGTAGCAGGATGGTTGGAAATCGCTAGAGTGAGCTCAAGTATTAGTAATTTTTTCATCGAAACGGGATTCTAATTAGAAGCCTTTGGTGAAATTAAGCATTAAGTGTTGCTAGCTCGAATAGGGTTAAGTTAACCCGGTTAACTTCCACACACCTTTGCCTTTGCCATACACCAGTAGGGACATATTTTCAGGGAATTGTGATACTGTTTCAAAGAGTAGTGATACATCCTCACATAGACTGAGCTCAAGTACGAACACAAATCCATATGGTACTGTGAAATTTAGCATTACCTAAGTAGTGATAATATCTCAAAAAGTACCACTTTTTCCATACAATTAAACAAATTAAACGTCTCATGGAAAATTACCATGCAGTAGTGATCTGTTCAAAGAAAATTGTTCATTGAGTAGTAACACAAATTCAAGGATTTTCGAGAACTTTGGCAAAGAGCCAGTGGCTGGAGGTGGTGCTTGAGCCCAGCAATGAAAATGGTTTCATCGAGAAGGGACACGAATTTAAAGATTTTTGCGGAATGAAGCATTGATAAGCGATAAAACTCGAATTCATAGCTTTAAACCTTTCCATGGAATAGGGTTTTGGCTAAAGACACTGTCCACTTTTGCTGCAATGAAATCACGAATAAAACGACACTATTATTAAGTACGTATAATATACGTATAATAATATACGTCGTATATGAGGTCGCTGATAACATAATTGACGGAATAAGACAGTTGACTAGAGTGGGATTCCCACTTTGGGAATGAATAGAAATTGAGACAATGAAAAAAACTATTAATGATAAGATTCGTGTGATGGGTCACTTGGGACGGAATTCCAGCGGTTCCACAAGCAGCTTGCCACTGTTCACTCTGAAAAGTGGTCCCGCCCGTACTCTCAAGTAGCTGCCGGGGTTCAGGTCAAAACTCAGTTCGCAGTGATCCGAGCCGTCGCGTGAGACTACGGGGGACTCGGCGGAAGTTTCGTTGTCTGGGGTTGGAGGATGGCGCCGGATTCCAGGTTTGGGACCGCGAGTGAAGGCTGAACTTCCCGTTTACTGCTACCTACCTCCACAATTTTTACCATCAGCTTTTCCGCGCCATTTAGTTAGCGGGAAGCGTTAGTATTTTTGACAATAATTATGTGTGATAAATAAAGGATATTATTATATAAGATTAGGTTCCACTACGCTTCGCAGGCAGGTGAAGTGCTGCTCATGAGCTGTCGGGATCGTCTCGTATCGATAAACGTCAGGTTGAAACCACCTACGCCTGAGGTTTAGTGCTGTCTATTTGCGGTTGAAGAAGAATTCGTTTTTCAGACATATCGCTCTATGATTAGCGGTCTCGTGAAAATGGTCAGCAACGAAGGCGTCACGGCTCCCTACAAAGGTCTCTTTCCCGCACTGATACAAAACGCCCCTCTCATAGGAATTAGCTTCGCTACTCATGCCCTGGTTAAATCATTCCTGGATAAAATCGGTGAGATTATCGAGTCTTCAAAAAAAAAAAAAAAAAAAAAGATTGGTTGCTTGGATATCAGAATTATGTGGATTTTGGCTGATCTGGAAAATCCAAAAATTGCAAGCGCTGTAAATGGGATTACACGATGGCACGATGTCTTTCATGTTACTTGCGTTTCTAGTTTCTAATATGTCTTTCTGTTCCTTCAGATTTATTCAGCGATGACAACAACCGGTTGAATATTTCGGGGAACATGATCGCCGGTGCATCTGCTGGAGTTGTGTCCAAAACGGCCATTTATCCCCTGGATCTCGCCCGAAAAAGGATTCAGTTCCAAGGCTTCCAAGGAGCTCGCATCGGCTACGGAAAGGTGAGAAGTAAATTAATGTTACTGCCATAAGAAGAGGGTTGTGTTTTGTGTCAATTTCCACGAATCAATTGATACGTGATTGAGACGTCTTGCCAATCCATACCCTCATTGATAAAATAATCAACATTTATAAACTGTTTCAACTTGGTAAATCGGAAATTATTACTAGCAGGACTTGGGCGAGCTCTAATGTCACTCTTAAACTGACCTTCATGTTGTCCTCCGCTGGCCAAAGGTATTTCGGCTATCGGGAGGTACAGCGTTTCAACAACCTGCCTATCGAACTGAAAACTATAGACAAGCTGGGTCCCTTCAAAAAGGCCCTAAAACTCCATTTCTAACTAAAACGCTGCACATTTTACACTAGGGTTTATTATTCTTTGATATAGGTTACTTGTGCAGAAATTTAATTCTGTGTCAATGAAAAGATTTTTAGAAAAAATTGTTGTTTTCTTTTTAGAAAAAACTGTTGAAAAAAGATGGCAAACCGAGTATTTTGTCAAAATTTCAGATTTAAAAAAATTCCTACTGCCCAAAACGGCCCGGACGCCGGACGTACATTTCGGTTTTGGAATCTAGACCTCTTGAAACGGATAATGTCAAATTTTGAGGCCGATCGGAGTCGTCGACCTTCGTCGCGAAAACATATGTGTATTATTTCAAGAATAATAAACCAAAACTAGGTAAGGTACCCCTACAGTAGGTATTCACAAGATGATAAGAGACAATAAATTATTTATGTGTGGTAGGTACTTACCCTCCAACGCCAACTTGCGTATACTCACATGCGTGGGAGGCGTAGGGATAGAGATAATATCTCTATATTATTATATTATTTTTTCCGCTAATCACAACTTACTAAAACTTCTAACATGTTTTGTTTGGTCATTTGAAATCTTCTTTTCTATTTTTTTCTCGTGGCTTCCGTTCTTAGCCGACTCATCCCCCTAGCACGAGCATTGCTCTTTTGGGAGATTAAAGCACTCTATTGCTTAGTGTCTTAAGATTGTGGGGCAGATACTGTCTATTTTGTAAGAAGAATGCCTTCTTTTGTATTTTTTTTTTTCTTCACATCAATAGTGTTTTTATAAAAAAAAGAAAAGAAAAAAAAAAGTTGTTTCGGATTGGTCTTTGAATTATCAATGAATCTGCCTTATAATCAGAGACAGGCAAATGGCACATTAGGTTGAAAACGCCCCCGCGTTAAACAGGGAGCATAGGCCATGCTGACACTGTCGAGTGATTTTCTTGGGGTGTATGCCGTTGAGGGGATCTTTGACCTCCTGAAGAAAAATTACCTCAGGTGGTTAAGATGGGCGCAAGGGACAGCCCTCGTCAGGGTGACATGATACTCCAGGACAGTCTTGGGTGCAGCAACGCTTTTTTATTGGGGTTTAGCCCCCGTGGGGGGGGGGGGGGGGGCTGCTCCTGTAGACAAATTTACTTCAGATGGGGCCACCTTTCTTTCTCTTGTCGTGGAAAAAAAGTCGCGCGGAAGCTGACGGCCCAGCCCCTATTTCGTGTCATCCGGCGTCATCAGTTGCTGCTCAACTGTGAGGAGGTTTTGGTTGTGTTCGCCAGATCGCTTAAAGAGGCTAAATCGTGCCACAAAATTACCACTTATTTCCTAAACCCAAGAAGCAGTTACCAACGCATGCTTCTTGCTCAGATGCTGGAGATGATTTTATACAATTACAGCATGACACATTGTTGTAGTTGAACATTCAGAGACTCGCATGCCAACGATTGAATGTTCTGCTGAAGCACCCTATGCCAGCCGAACAGCCAAATTCGCCCGCTAGTTCAGAAGATGCAGCAGAAAAATCAACAGCCACCGTTTCCAGTTATGATGATAACAACTGTTCAATGCAGCCCCTTCCATTTACCGACTCTGATAACATTATTCGAGCTCAGTTACCCTCCAACTCTGCCGTAACCCAGCCTCTCCAAAATGTAATATTTCATCAGTAGAATGTCCTACTTCATTGCCATGCACAGTAACTGACAATGAGCTCATTCAACTTCTTTTATTCCAAATTAAATGAGCTCATTACCAATTCTCTTATTTTTTATTATTTTTTGTACCTCCTCGACACCAACAACTGGTTTTTTTTTTCGATTTTCACCCACAACCCAACTGTACTATCAACCCGATCCAGTTAAGCCGCCTGGCCGAACCCGAACGTCAAAGAGGTACAATTTTCTTTCCGAAACGGGTTAAGAGTGAGATGAGCCACTTTCAACACCCGAATCAACACAAATCACCTAGTTAACATATTTGTTTTTCAATGGAAGTTATCCGTTCGCTAACCAGAAGCCAAATTTAAAAAATCCCAAACTTGGCCATCCACCAACTCAATATTCCCTTGAATACAAACAATACCCCTTACTCGCATTGTAAACCATGTTTTGAGCCATTTTTCATCAAACCCAACGTGGGTCCGCTGATCAGGAACCCTGAACTTCGAGTCTGGAAATGTAATGCTCTATGGCAACCAATCCATGAATCGAATTTGGGAATAAGTCAAAAAGTTAGTGTATGAGTTGTTAAAGAGTCTGATTGCCCTAAGAAAACACATTTAGGTGGGTGTTGATGAGAGAGAGCTTGCTTGCAGAATGAGATAAGCTCTGCCTCCACCCCCTCCCCCTTAACTGCCCTGCCAACCTCCCCATCTCCAGGTGACGGCAGTCAGGAGGTCGAGGGGGACGTCTGTGGGTGCAGTGATTAGGAATAAGAGGGGAGGAGTGGGCGGAGCTTATATCATTCTGCAAGCAAACTCTGTCTTGTCAACACCCTCCTAAATGCGTTTTCTTAGGGCAATCGAGCTTTAATACACGTAGTTACATTTCATGAATGGTATTATGACAGTATCCAAAATTTGGATACTGTCATAATATATATGTTTATTGAATACTATATAATATGTTTATTTAATAAACGAATAAATCACCAGCAGAAGATTCGTCTTTCTCCCTAATCTCCATATTGCTACAGACAGTATACATTGTCTGCTATTACCACACTTGTCTATTCCTCTAAAATACCTACGCTGTTTTCAGAATTTCACTTGTTGGGGTTTAGTAGACTGCATCGGGAACATATTGAGGGAAGAAGGACTTCAAGGGCTCTTCAAGGGATACGTTCCATCGGCAGTGAAAACATCTATATCAACCTCGCTGTACTTCACCGTTTTCGAAATGCTGTGCGATGCGATGCGATTTGTTGAGCAAAGCGATGATACGAATCGGCAATAATACTGAGCAACCCGAAAGGTTACCTACTGGAAATATGCCAATGGATGTAAATTATAATACTCGTTGCAGTTCTAGCTTTGGGTTTTTAATGTGTGTTCCCATTCTCCTTCCTGTTGTGTTACTTGCTCTTGTTTAATTGCGTAGGGGGCTGAATATTAATATTCAACGGTCTCTGTAAAAAGGAATTGGATACGTGGTCCATTCTCTGTTTATCTTTGTGAAGTATTTTCATCAGGCGTGTTATTCAATCGTCGTTTTGTTGATTTTCACCAAAGAAAATTTAAAACGTTCCAATTTTATTAGTAAAGTCAAGAACAATACATTGTACGATAGTGGCAGCGACTCTACAACAACAAATTCCTGATTTTGCTCCACTGACGGCGTGGCAGTGGACTGTATAGGGAAAAAACGACGATGGGTTTGAACGATTTGAAGGTGGCAACAAATTTTCTCTACGAAGCAGCCTTCCTGATGTCGTTTATTATTTTTTGATATACTCGTAAGTTAACCAAAAATATAGTCTGTCAATTAAAAAAATGTATGTAATTAAAAACTGTTTTTAAATTTTCTTGTTGTTGGTGGACGGATTTAGGACTCCAAAAGATGGATTCTACGTCTACTCGATATCATACCCCTCCTGTAGCCCCTTTTTTGCCCCACGGGGTTGGGCGATCGGGCTGAAAACCTTGCGGGCACAACTGGATGGTAGACCGAATATTTTGTCAAAATTTCATATTTAGAAAAAATTCCTACTGCCCAAAAAAGGGCTCGGACGGTGAAATTTGAATTTACCACGAAGGATCGATAAAACTGTCTTGATCGAATCCCTCAGAATGCGGGCAAATTCAAGTTTTCGGTTTTTTACTCTTTCTTTACCGCGGTACCCCTGAATCTACGCCACTGATAGGTGTATTATTACAAGAATAATGAACCAAAAATTAATAGAGAGCCCTCAATAATTGTGCAATTATTGCACAAGCACAACTGAGTGGGTGGATGGCAGCAATTTCTTCGGTTCGGTTTGACCAAAGCCCCCTTTGAAGCTCAAACGGCGCACAGTGGGGCCTAAAAGGGTCAAAAAGTGGTGGAAATCTTTTGACTGTAAAAATTATTTTCACAGCTTGTATTCCCGAAACCATGCACTGTAGCGGATTGAAAATGGTATCATTCGATTCAGCGCAAAAAATGCATTAGGGTACCGTACGTCTAAGCGCTTAGGATGAATACTTAGATGAGCCAGAAAATTTTGTAGTTGGAAATTGGAAAAAGGGAGAGGAAACATTTCCCATATCTTTGAAAAATCGCCAAAAATTCGCTATTGCATTCACAGAGGTGCAGTTGGCGGCATTTGACGCAGAAATGTACACAGTTTACTTTGTAGTTAGAGCCGATTCCCCCGGCCCCTTATTTTTTACTGTGTTCAAAGAAAAGTGCGAAAAAAGGGGGAAAAATAGCGTTTTCCGACCTAAAAAATGACTTCTAGAGGTCGTATCTCCGTAAATAATCATCTTAGCGACTTTCAGTTGGTCTCATTCGATTCAGAGCAAAAAATCTAAAGTATAGAGTACCTCAGAGCACCCAGAAAAATTACCTACAGAAACCAGACGACTTAGAGTCGAAATTAAGGGAATTTTCGCTTTTCTGGATAAACGAGGGTGAAAAAAAAAACAACGACGTGATAGCGGAAAACGGGCTTCGGATTCGTGTTCACCAGACCCCAAAACATGGAGAGCAACCACCGAAACCTCTCGAGCGCGAAGTGACCTTTTTTTGTAGACCTGTGTAATAGGAAAATCTTCTTTCAGAAAGTCTTTTCATTAAAAGTCATAGAGTGCTTATTTTTTTAATGTTATACCGATATCAGTTACAAAAATACATATTTTCAGCAGGGGCAAGATTTTTCTACTTTTGCGCATTCAAGGGAACCCACTGAACATGCCCCTATTTGAGTTTACTCGGAACACGCGGACCCAGACACTTTTTTGATAGTGGTTTCCAATTTTACTTAACTTGAGAGCTACTACGTTACCAAAAATTCGTCATGAACGAATTAAAATTGTGAAAGCAGGTATTCCAGTCTTAGTACATTAGTATGAATAATGTCAACAAGAGATTGTGAAGGTAAAGGAAAGTTGTAATAGCAATAATGTGTAACATGTGAAAAAATACAGCTCCGTGTTCACGTATAGACAAACACTTCCGATCGACCTGGTGCAATTTCAAAATTTCGAGTTTCTGCCAGTTTTTGAGGTGTTTGGCCCCACTGTGCGGCGATTCAAGCTGTTCAAGATTGGCCGTGAAGTAAAGGTGTGTTTTTAATTATGAGAAAACGTATATTTTTTATGTGTAATTTTTTTCTTGGTATGGTTCATCTGGAGAAAGTAACTTTTTTTCTAGCTCGAACCATGGATTTCAAGCAAAAGAGGAAAGCCACGCTTGAACACTCTTCTCTGCCTCTAAGGTGTCTTCCTCCTGGTTTCAGGCGCGATTGATTGATGCTGCTCTTGCATAGCTTGAACAAGCTGTCCAACACTTCATCCTAGGAAGTGAGAAACTGGATAAGCGTCCATGGCAATCATGGAGCAAGAGTTAGTGAGGTGTAGAGTCTAACATTTCATGAACAGGCGGAATTGAGTACTAAATCTTCTGGTGAGGGTTGTAAGATTTGGCGGGTTGTTGCTGACATAGGGTGGCTTCGACGCCGAGATTGAGAAATGCCAATAAGGACACTTAGTGCCAGTAGTTTACAAAGAATAAGGTCATACCATCGGAATTTCGGGTTGAACATTGGTCAAAAACTCGCCACACGGTATGCATACGTCTCCTATGTAAGCTTCGCTCTCAGGATTGATTTTGCCGTAGATTTTGGTAGTTGTGGACGCCTCAATCAGCGCGGATCCAAACATACGATACTCCAGTTCCGTGTTTTCTGAATATTTGAGGAATTCCTTGCAACAAAAATTTGCCGGTTCATTCATCGGTTTAAACAAGTCGAAGTATAGCCTCATTAACTTGCTTATTACATTTGCCGCTGCTCCAAAAAACAAAGCCGATGACGAGGCAACTACACCGCAAGAGGCGTCTTCAAATATCAACGCCATCTGGTGGAAAAGATTGTATGGCCGGGTATAATCAAGTTTTTGGGTTTTGTTAGCAGCTGCCAGCCCCTTGAAACCATTAACAAGGCAGGTACCTGTAGAAGGAGAAAAATTAATCATTTGAACACAGCGAGTAAAAAGAAGCAGGTGTCGGCAAGACAGCCACTTGGGGCGCCACCATTGCTAGAAGCTGAACTTATGCAATGGCCCTCATCCTTAATGGAATGGTCTGAAGCAATTTTCAGTCAATAAAGCTTAATGTACCATTTAGTGAGATGTCCAACATCCAACCATCAGTATGTATAATACTAGGGGGCCACTGGATTTTTTAAGACCAATTTCAGATTTTTCCAACCACTAGAAGTGCCATAGAATAAAGATGACCAAAATCGTGTCACCCTCCTCAGGCTGCGGGGTAATAATAGACTAGTGGGCCACCCCCTGCTGGCTACGCCAGCCAACCCCCGTCGTTATGAGAACTCGTGTAACTTATCGGAGACCCTGTCCCCTTTATAATTTGTTATAAAAAAAAAGTTTCTCACCAAACTTCTTCTCTGGGTCCAATTCATTTAGTATCGCTTCGGTAATGACGAGATCTTCTACGATCGCCGATAAGATGAATGGTATCAATGTTTGCTCCCTGTTAGTAAACTTGGGTCCGAATGCTCTCTTGCCCTGGAATACGCCTGGCATGTCGTGGACGCTTTTGGTGACCATCGGTATGGTTGCAGCTGAAAATTTGTACGGTATTTTAAAAGTCCTATTGATAAAATGAATAGGTTAACCCTGAAAGTGGTATTTTCTACTAATAGACTTTCTTTGTTACTAGCATGTGGCGCCGCATGTTCAAACCACTAACAACTTGAACACTCATCATAGTGGACAACCCACAAAAATACTTATTGCAGGGGGAAATGTATTCCTGTAGGAACTTACGGTCTCGTGGAGGAGGCCAAATTTCGACTTCAGTGGGATAATCCAGCCAATAGTAAACCTCTTCGTTTATCACTTTGAGCAAACTTATAGAAAACCCTCTTCGGCTAGAAACGAAAGTACCTATAAAGAAATGAAAGATACTTGACAAAATGCATGAATAATATTATACAAACTCACGCTGCTTCTGAAACTGCTGCAATAAAGAGACCAGTAGAAGATAGATATTAAATAGATAGGTAGATATGTGTAGATAGATAGTAGATAATATCTACTATATATATTTTGGCTTTTGGGAATATTTAAATATTCCAAAATGGAAATCCATTTTCTACCTCTTTTGCTTCCCAACTGCGAACTACTCAGATTCTCTGGTTGGACTATTACAAGGTACGAATGTACGACCAGGCCAGGTGTTCCAAAACAGTCATGAGGCGCTCATGTGTACACACTTGAAACCACCACCTTGGCTGTGGAGGCAGCAATCCGGGCCAATTGGCTTAAGCTGAGACAGGTAGTTGCAGCGTTATCTTGATTTTTCGCGCCCTTACGGTTGGGTCAAATTTGACTTTAGGGTTGCTCATTCGACGTAGAATTTTGTGCGCTTTATTTTACTATATAGAATATAGAATATTTTCAATTATAACGCAGCACCCTTTCAAAGTTATTCGTAAAAAACCAAAAAAGGGCCGACATTTCGAGGTTTTTTACAATTCTGATGGTGAGCGTCCCAGAAATTTTGTTGGAAAGCTTCGGATTCGTGTTTAGCATCCCAAAAACATAAAAATGAGGCATAAGCACCTCAAGTCATCTCTATAGAACGGTAGGCAGTTTACGGCTCTATGATAATTTTCAAGCATTTGTCAGATGTCAATAATGGGTGGCTTCTACGCAATATCCATGCAAATTAATTTTTATTTTATGGCTTTCCCAATTGAGGGCAGGAATCAAAGGGGGTCGCACTTACCCCGCAGTACCTTAGCTCAATTATCTTGAAAACTTGGTACCTGCATACACCCGCGTGGCGCCCACATCCTGACAGTAAATTTGTCTCAGCACTTCAGCCAGAGCAGAATACAGGAACATTTTATCCTCCGTGTAGCCGTTGATTAGGATGACGACCTGAGCAAATGGTTTTAGAGGCAGCGAAAAATACCTGCAATAGAAAAACGTAGGCACTTGAATGACAATAATATTACCTAGTGTACACACTACACTGTGAGAGTTACTGAGGCCACAAATCAAAGGGCCAGTGACTTATTTTGGTCCACCCACCACTGCATAACGCTCACCTTTTTGGGCCAGTGGCAAAATCCATCATTGTTTCAACAACGTGCCGCAGCGTATTGTGTGTTTTCGTGGCACAACCTCTCGACGGTTGCTTGTGACAATCTTCATCGTAATCATTGCAGACACATTTGATTTGATACCCACCGCCTCTGACACCTTGAACAGCAACAGTTTAAATCAAGAAGAAGAAAAGGAATTCAATATTTTAAAATAATTAATAACAATTATTAAGCCTACCGAAAGTCAGGCTGCACACGAGACCTCACAGCTGGCCACTCACAAACTGGTTCATGCTATGAAAACAGGAGGTCCTCTTGATTACGGCCAACACCAGCAACAAGTTTGAAGAGTCATCAGGGAGAGTAATAAGAAACGCCGAATCAGACGAACAGGTCAGCAATCAGCTATTGACATCCCTGCAACCCCGGCAGAAACGAGTACCAGACCGGATCATAGTGGCCTCGGCTTTGCAGTGGCTGACCGTTCTCCCAACGATGACCGACGAGTTTGATCTCTCGGCTAGTCCTAAGGTACCTACGTCCATACCCCAGCAGCACTACCCGAGGCGTGTGATGGATGTGGGGCAGTATTTACTCTCACATGCCCTAAACTGCATGAAGGGAGGGCTCATCAAACGAGGCCATGGTGCAGTCAGGGATGACAGCACCATCGCAGACAGCGATGCTGGCTGAGGCGGACTGGGGAGGAGTTGCTCTTGAGCCGGTGCTGTGAGAAGGGACTGAAAGGAGCCCGGCAATGGTGCCCGATTTCAAAGTGGAAAGAGTCTGGGAGATGGGAGACCGGCGTTTTTCGAAAATCGCATTAAAATGCTGACACCGACTACTATCTCTCCCAGGACTGGCCACGAACGGCAGAAGCTGCAGCCAGGGCAAACCCCCTGAAGTACGACCGGGCAGCAGAAGCCGCGAGGGTTTTGTTCACCCCCCCCCCCCCCCCCCCTCTTATGTTCAGCGGACGGCGCTTTTCATCCAGAATTCAAGGCTTTCCTAAAAGGGCTAGCAATGACTCTCGCCGGAAAATGGAAAAGCCTTATTCGCAGGTCTTGGGGTGGACAAAGGTTCGCCTGCAGGTGGCGCTCGTCAAGGGAGTGTCCCTTAGACTGTGGGGTGTATGGAAGCGGATGAGGTCCCTGGGTATGAAGGAGCCCTCCCATGGATCCAGGAGGGAGGAGATGATGTGAATGAGGTGGCTCACTTCAAAATGCACTTTGCTACGAATGCCCAGTGGAATTGGAGGAGGATCGAATGCCAAAGCCAATGGAGAAGAAGAAGAATTTTCTGATAATAAATGTTCGTTCCCATAACAAAAAAAATCAAATTAAAAAAATAACAATAATTTCGGATTAATAATGATTATTAAATTAATTTATTACATTACCTTATAAATAATAATTTTATATTTTAATTACTATTTATTTTACAATTTTAAATTTATTTTATATTTTTATTTATATTTTTATTAATTTATAAATAATTAAATTAATAATTTTATTAAAATAATAATCATTTTATTAATCATTATTTAAAAATTAAAATTCAACGTTTTAAATTCAGAAAAAGAATTCCTTCAATGGCTATAGAGTTTCTTAAGGGGACACGTAGGTCGGTTTTCGCAATAAAAATCAATTTTTGGTTTTTAATTTTAAAAAAACTAGACATTCTGCTGAAAATTTTGATATATTATGATCATATATTCTGTTACTGCATTGGTTCAAAAAATCAATAGTTAGTGAGCGCCGGGCGCGTAAGACTCGTTTTACGCCTCTGCCAGCTGCTCTTCTAGTTTCTTCCTCGCGCTGCTCTTATTCTAACTTGCCTCTCTCGTCATCTCATTAGCTTCGATAGATTTCAAACATCTCAACACGATTCAGGTAAAATTCGGGGTCAAA
Source organism: Pilophorus perplexus (assembly GCA_955831195.1). NCBI lineage: Eukaryota > Metazoa > Arthropoda > Insecta > Hemiptera > Miridae > Pilophorus > Pilophorus perplexus. The sequence goes on along the minus strand of OY037009.1, from coordinate 30,074,080 downwards.
ATAATAACGATATACGGGAACAATAAAACTGCATACCTCCTTCCTCTCTAGACAGCTGATTGGATTGGTGTAGCCACGTTGGATTCACGTTGGATTTGCTTTTCTTGAATATTCTCCTTGAGCGAGGCATTGTAAAATTAACCAACAAATTCGAAACGAAAGGACTAGACGATCAAAACAAATAATTTGGAACGATCTGGCAACTTCAAACGCATAGATAACAAACTGTATTCAAACCTATATCAAACCGATAATTTTATCTAAGATTCCTAAAGTAGAAAAAAATTATGTCGGACACATTCTTACTCTTTTTCTTTAATGAATATCCATGAATATTCACAAGCAACTTTGGGATTACAGAGTTTTTTGGTGTGACGCGTATGAGCGAGCGAGCGCAGGAAGGCTGGGCTCCTTCTTGGAGAAGGGTTTACAAAAACGCCGTTTCCCGCAAACCACATTTTTTGAGCTTCATGTTCCCTTTTCTCAGCTTTGGAACGAAGTAGCTTCATGATTTTTTTTAAATTTTGTTGGTAACGAATAGGGGAATAATTGGACACCTGAGGGATTTTCGGCCGAACCTTAGTTTGGCACCTCTGGCTTCTTATCGACATGATAGTAACGGATCGCGGTTCTAAAATTCGTTTCATCGCAACTAGGCGGAATTTCGAGATTCCTACATCTCATAATCATTGTCAATATGTATGAAACAACGTGTAATCATCGGAATGCGATTGGTTGAAGGGTAAGCCCAGCAACGGAACAAAAGTACGAAAATAGAGTGTAACTTTGTGCAGGTGTAGTGCCGCTTGAGGTCAACTTTTCGAAAATCTGACAACGCAGGTATGTGATGATGTATGTTGATAACGTTATGTAAAAGTTTGAATAATTTACGATAGAAAAGTAGGCCTGTACGAAAGAATATGTGCAAAGCGGGCGTGCGCGTCGGCGCGACCTACGTGTCCCCTTAAGAGAGTAACTGCTGATTGTAAGCCCATTTTGATGTTTTAGATCTTGAAACCACTTCATTGCCTCACTAATCCTCTTCAACGTCACTTCATACCAAACCTTAAATCCGTTCATGATTTCAGAACCTGGAGGTCTGTCTAAACTATATTCTACGAACATTTCTAGAAACTACAGAGACAGAAAAGTGCCAATTCCTGGGCTAACTACGAATAAGTGGCTCGTAGGTAGGCCTACAGCTAAAAATGGAAATATTACACAACACTAGACTAGATAATTTATGCACCTGTTCCCATGAAGACGTTCGCATCATTGACATGAGCGGATATGCTGACAATAAGAAGGCTCCTAACCATCAGATAAATTTCCTTCATGGTTTTCTCTTCTTCGGACATGGCTCCAGCAACTTTGATCGACAACACGTACCCAGCTAGAGTCCGTCGGCCAGCCTTTGATTCCACATGGTCGCAACAGTCGTCTGCCATGACGATCATATCCACTAAATGCCCTTCACTGCGGGCCCTCTCCATTGCTACTCCGAACACTATCCTGAAACATATTACGGTAGATAATACGATAACAGGTCAACAGTTACCAAACTTTATCTTATGCTATGGTAAGCACAGTTCGCATTATAACAAAGTTTTATAATGAGTACTACATTGACATACCCACACACACACCCACAGAGACGATGAGAATTAGTGGTATAGATAACACGTTTAACATTTAAGACCCCTTTAAGGTGGAATTTCCCTGATGCGTCTGCTGTCGGCGGCAGTTCGCGATTTTGTCATGTTTCTACTCAGCCGCCAGCCGCGCCGCGCTATAGAAGAGAGGTTTCTCAACGAGGCGCGGCGTAATAATAATATTAGCTCAGTAAATCTAGGTTCAAAAAGCCCGTTTCCTGGACAAATGAATAAAAGTTTCCTACAAGAATATATTATCAAGTTTGTTTCTATCTGTAGAGACACCCTGCAAAACGGCAGTGTGGGGTGTACCTACTTGATTTTGTCTTCCTACATCCAAATTTAAGTTCATTAAATTTTGTTTTGTGTGTTTGGCGGAAAGCCGGTGGCGTGAATCCACGATTTCGCCGCCCAGTGTTTTGGAGGATGAGGAAGGGAGTGTAGGAACATCTTCTCCTAAGGCATCGTACGAAATGTACATTAAATGTTCTACAAATTTTGTAGAGCAACAGTAGGTTCGGGTTTACTGCATTTTTGTCACGCCGTTGAATAAGCCTGAAGGGTACCTATACAAAATAACCAAAATTTGCGCTCATAACACAAACCATAAGCACAAAATTAGTGCTTATTTAATAAACAAATAAAAAGAAAAGGGCATGATTGAAAATACGACTCAACCTACCTGCATTCCATGGAGTTTGGAATGATGATGAGAATGCCAGCTGAGTGATGAAGGGACAACTCTTTTATAGTTTTGTAGATGCTGAGCGATTTGGGCACGTTCTTTCTATCTCCGATGACCGCTGCAGTTGCCATTCCTCTCCCTACGTATCCACTAAACATCGGTTCGTTTCCTGAAAGAAACTTTCATCATACGATTGGAATGATTACACTCTCAGGTCACTTGTATGTTGAATTTCTTCATGTTCTATGGAGAGGTTGTCCTGATGGAATAACTATAAAATAGGTACCGGATCCGGACGGATTTATGAATCTTGATTTGAAGTACCTACCTACCTACTGAAATTTAGAACAGCGGTCTTGTCGCGAAATAGGTACCTATTGGAAGTAAGGCGTCATTTTCAGGCCAAGGAGCACCCTGTCAAATTAGGGAAAACTCGTTTTTTCCATCGACTCTATTTTTTCACTAAACTCCTTTTTTATTTTCTCAATTTTTAAGAATCCTCCCAAGTCAGTACCCACGAACCGCACAGACGTAAATAAATTCTAAGTACGGAGTTGGCCATCGAGTACGATAGCTACGGGGGGTGGGGGTGTTAACGGTGTAAGTACCTATCTATTGTTACTTATAGATTCTTCTTTTAGAAGATAGAGATAGAAAATCGATAATTATGTTAGGAGGAAAATCGATTTCGTGTTATGTGAAAGAAGGAAAGTTAAACAGCTAACCTGCCGGTCCACCAATGATGATTTTGACTTTATTCATCATAGCTTCATAATGATCTTTCCGCATGATGACCCTCTCTCCTTGTATGACACACAGAGCTGGGTTCATCACTGTCATCGTCAGAAGGTTCTCGTAAACCTGATCTGGTCCATCAAGAGCGAACCTGGTGAAATGTCAGCAAGGACGTTCTTAGCTGCTTTAAATACTAGTTAAAGCCTCAACTATTGGAACGTACGTAGGCCAAGCGAAGTCATTCAAAGTTAAGCCTGTTTGAACATCCTGAGCGTACAGTTCCATAATGGAAGGCATTTTCGAGGCGAATTCACTTCCCTCGGTTTCATATAACACCTTCAGCTCCTGATATGCCCTGATAGAGCGAGAGAAAAGAAAGGTTGCTATATCGTATGGGAACATGACCAATTAAAAGAAGCGGATTAATTAAAGATGTTGGGGAAGGAATGTACTGAACTAACTGGCTATGAATGTCTTTTTTCGATCTCAGTCCCAGTTCACTCGAGGTGAATAAGGACTTTGACGGGTGCAACGCCAACTCTTCCGCTTCTCCCATCAGAGTCTCCACAATGGATTCTATATTCGACAATAAGAAAATTATTAAATAACAACACGAAACGGACAGCACACAATTAGAAAGAACGTGTTTTTTTTTGTTTGTTTTTTTTTTAATCGATAAAAGGCTTCCAAATAACACCGAGAATGGGGTTAAAACAAGTAACGGTGATTTTTGGAAAGCTGAGATCCCAGGGGTTCGAAGTATACTTCGTAATTTGTGGTTTAGGTACATACCAAAATTGTTGAAGCGCGAGCAATTTCAATATGAGTAAAAAGTGACCACTTTCATACCGTGCTCCCCAAAACATGAATGATTCCGTTAAAACTTACTTATTTGTACTTTGTCAGCGCTGCCTAGAGCACCAGAAGGACCAGTCTTGCTGGCTATTTTTGTGACCGAAGATACAGATATACCAGTCGGCACCTGAAAATATGAATAACAATGACGTCACCAATAAACGAAATAAGTGTGAACTAATCCGAAATGCTTGAAACTGGCTCGAAGTGGTTCGACCTTATTTACAGCTTTTATAATTTTTTTCACGAACTTGTCCATTGTCCGTTAAATCCATTATGCTCCCCACATCTTGATCGACGTACGGATCAAACTTGGAGCTTCCTTTCACGCTGAGGATGACGCTAGCTTCGTCGACAACGCTGCTCCCCATGCCCTTCAGTGACTTCGCGGAATGATCTTCGTCCTTTTCGATGGTGCCAACTTGAAATATAACCTCGTACAAACCACTCCGTCGTTTATTTTAACGTGACTTCTGAAATTGTATTTCAGCCTCACCATCGCTCGTCTGTTCTTCATTGTATTCACCTTCCTTTTCTGACTGTTCGGGTAGCTCCACCTCAGTGGTGTCCATTTCGCTGATTTCCCTTAAAAATAATAATCCGTTTAAGACTTCCAAGAGCATGGAAGAGGTTATAAGGTACGAACCCGTATAAATTATGGCTAGGTAGACTCCCAACGTACAGCGGACTTTTTAGCGCTGAAATTCCACAGCTTGCTTGAGCCAATTTACTACAGCACTTATTGTAACTCATTTAAATTTGTATTAGGTACATAATATGTGCCTAATACTATATTATAGGAAAATTTGAGAAATAGCAATAGGCGCAGTATGTTGTGTTCTTGGGGTTGTGTGTTGCGCGTATCATCTAGCACTGGTAAGTGAAATATTCATAGCCCAAATTATTTTGTAAACTCATAAGGGAAGCAGTTTCATGATTAAATAAAAATTCATGAAAATTCATGTGAAGTGCAGTTTTTCTGAAGCCATACGGAATAAACAAGAATAACATCTCTCTTGCACAGATGTGATCGATAACCATTATTGCTCTAAGAATCATAAGGTCATAAGTATTGTTTTTTTTATTCTCAGAAGCACCTGACTATCACATCATAATATGATCATAATATTATCATGATGTATATTATGTCGTATCGTACGAGGAGGTTCGAAGCCCTCAGAGAAGAAGGAATCCAAGTAGAGAAGTGTTTCTCAAACTGGGGGGGGGTTCTCATCAGTCATAGGTAGGCTAGTCGCCAGAGGCCAAAATCTATCAAGATTCATTACAATAAGCGCTGTAGAGGGTTTGGTCAGCTACATTTGAATTCTAGACCACTGAACGTCGTCAAGAAAGAAAAACCCCGTTAGTTCAATTTCAGGCATTCAGCAGGCAGACATCCAACAAATTACATTCGCGTACGTTCTAAGCATCTTGTCATGTTACATTTGGGGGCCCATCCGGACTCTTATGGAGACAGGGGATAAGACACGAGCACGGGTTGTAGCGGATCAAGAGTTGCAGAATAAACAGCTTGAGCTCGTGGATGAAGAATCCTTAACACCTGGAGCTCCGGATTTCGGCAAAGACGGAGTCGTCCCACTGGTCTGCGGACACCAACTGCTGGAGGCGAAGAACGGACGGGCCGCGGGGGAGATGAGCCCGGGAACACGGTGTTTCCTGAAGTCATCCTGGGTTTCGAGAGACTCTCCGAAGAGAACAAACCCCACGTTGGGAAAGGCGACGCGAGTGTGAGCCAGCAGCTTCACAGGTGATCAAGAAGAGATCGGGAAGGCGTAGGCGAGAGATTCACAACAGAAGAAGAAGGCGATAGTGCAGTGGACCTAATCTGAAGTGGTCACTACTGCGGCCTATTTTTTAAATAAATTTGACTTTGAGCCTCCATCAGACCCACAGTTTTTATCCAATCTCTCTCAAATTTGTATGAGATGAACTTCAACGTATCCTCGATACTTTGGCCTATTTTCGAGTCGAAAGTTTCACCCAACTGTCTGTTTCACAAAAATTACAAAGGTGCTTTGCCCTTACTAACTGTGACGAAAAACACAAACATAAATACGCTAGGAAAACGAATTGGTTTATTTCTAGTTGCATTCCTGGTAGAAATAGCGTTTTGAATCGAACTCATTTTGTGAATGTAAAAAATCCTTAGTCTACATTTGTATAAAATCAGTCAAACAATCTCATATTGTAACAACATACTTTACAAACTGGAACCACAATGCACTATTTCTGACGCAAGTTAGAGCAACATTATTTTCTTTGAAAATTTCAGGTCGGGGGCAAGTGCTACATAGGGCGGGGTGAATGCGACATGGGACTAGGTCACACTTTTGGGGTCGCACTTGCCCATTACTCATTCCAGAGGGGGGAAGTGCGACACCCCCCCCCCCCCCCCCCCCGCATATTACCCAATGAGGCATATTATAATATTAATTAATTAATTAATAATTATTAAGCACAAAAAAAGAATACTTACGACTTGAATTTGCTGGGTTCCTGAGTATTGGGACCGATCGGCCCTTAAACTGAGGAGCACACCAACCCGCAAATCAAAGTTGAAAAAAGGATGACTGTTTGAAGCCTCCTCCACCATGCTAACCTTCTTTTTCAGCAATGCCAACTCACTAGATTGGTAGTTTCAAGCATTTATAGTTCAAAACTCTCCCAATAGAGGGCAGGAATCAAAGGTGGTCTTTTATTACAAAAGTAATAGCAAAATATTCAGAAGGCGATAAGGATGATGAAACACGTGCCGATAAAATATGTGGAGGAGTGGCAATGACTGTTTATCACAGAAGATTTGCACTTTACCGCGATTTGGTATTTTTGTATTGTGAGAGAAAGAACCATTTCAGGTGAAAAGTGAGCAAGAAACGAATGATCCAGTTGGCTCAGGGCGATAATCGTGTTTTAACCTAAGTACACAAATTAAGTAGGTACATTTTCTTTTTGTTTTTCGAGGATAGCCGAGTGTATACAGCATTTCTCAAATGTAGTACTTGCTCAGTTAGTCAGTCCAATATGCCCCCGTGCATGATTTCCTATATGTCTCCTGTAGGCACATCCTGTAAGTCGTGTATTTCAAGACCTGTAGCATGTCATGCTAAAGTTTAACAATATATGTTGAGCAAACGCCAGAAACAGATTGAATTTTAAAATAATCAACAACTGTCGAAATATTCCTCCATCGAATAAAGCTCCTTCAGCACCAGATACTTCTTAACTTTCCGTTTGAAGACTGGTGCTTTTAAGTCGCAGACGGTCTTATGCTAATGACACACGTAATGGTAATGGATAGTCACCGCTCCGAACGTGAAGCATCGCTCAAAGAACTGGAGCCTGTGGCGGGGTACCTACCCAAAATAATATTTATGTCTCCTCAAAATTCTTTACGTCTCCTTGCAAGATTTTCTGTAGGTATGTCTCCTATATAGGATTCCTGTATGATTTCCTTGGATTCTTCCAAACAATCAGTGTTTGAGGTTGGCTTAGGTTCACTTCTATGCCTACTCACAGGGCAGTTTTGTCGTTTTCGTAGGGGGAACATTAATGACAGTGTCAATTCTGTTGGCTTTTTCCAATTAAGTACCTATTCCATTTTGTTTTATTGCTCTGCTGCTGCTAAGTGTCAACTGTTCACGCATATTTTTCACTTTTGGATGTGAAGGTTTCTTCTTGATCCACGTATACATTGGTAAATTTACCAACGCGGTAATACATCTCGTTTTTTCGATCATGTAAATATTGATACTAAAGACTGAAATGTCTAATTAGAACAATGTTTTCACACACTTACCGATGAAATGTTTCAATTTTAAGAGGATAGCAGACTTTGGACATTCTGCAAGACTTTTTCAATTAAGTTCATTGTTTGGATACAATATTATTTTTCGTTACATCAGTACCAATACCATAAAACCTGGTAGGACACAATTGTCGCTTTCAAAGCATTTTAAAAATTTACACAAAACAATACTCGGCAAGCTGAATAAAATAGGAACAAAATGAGTTTGCGTATCAAAACTGGAAACAGAGTCGACTGTGCCTGCAGACACGAACCTGCCTTAAGATAACGCCTGAGGAGCAAGGATCCGTGCCTAGAAGAAGCGAACGAACCTGGCGACTGCCAGCCTACGTGACGAACACAAGTGGTGCTATTACTGTTTCTACGTTCACGTGTTTAATGTTTGTTCTAACTGCGCAATGAGCTCCTTTAATGATTTTTTAAAATGTTTTTCCTGCAAAGGTCGTGCTTCAAAAGTTACGAAAACGGGTCCATATTGCAGAAAACCTGTTTCAATTATTTATAGGGCCTTAGTAAAAATATGATATTTGAATTCCGAGGTCTGGAGAGGGTACATGACGTGGGCTGCTTCGTCGTCTTTTGATTGGCCGGGAGATCCCTCTCTCTCATCTACGCAAGTCAGCCAACTTTACTACGCGAAAATTCGACCCCAAAAATCGAAAATCGGATTAATCATTATAGAAGGTCATTCGAAAATTGAGCATCGAGGTTATTATCAAAGAAGGTTATTCAAAAATCGACCCGGGCCGAGTGTTTTTATACTGATTCTGTTCAGATTTATTATTTAGCGCTCTGGCGGCTCCGTGCCCAACTACTCGACGCCCAGCCTGGCGAGATGTGACGTCAAAATTGCCCGGCGTTCATTTCAAAATCTCTAACATTTCGAAAACAGCTCAGCACGTACCTATACGGATTTTCGAACTAAAAATTGGGGTTTATGGGTTTTAAAGGGTGCTGAATCCGAATATGTTGTCAGAAATGCTGAATTCTGACCTTTTCAAGAAGCCCATTCACACGCAAACTTTCTTCTGAATAAAACCTTTTTCTCACAAAGGTTTGATAACATCTTGTACACGAACTCAAACCAAAGAGTAGGTTTGCCTACTTACGTTTCATCCATAGTGAATATTCAGTTTACACGCTATGCTTAGAAAGAAGCACTATTCCACTCAAAGGCACTTTTCAAAATTTGCGATATTGATTACTAAACGCCATGAAAGGATAACAAGGATACGGGCACGCAGGGTGATTAAATCTTATATTATCCTGGTAGGTAATATTCTTTCTCGTGATAGAAACTTGACTATTTAACTTGTAAGGCAGAAAAGTTCATTAATGTTGTTAAAAATTTTATGAATACGTACTTAGTTGCTAGTAAATAAAATAATTGAAGGAGTAACTGAAAAACTTGAATGGACCTCTTCAAGATGGCAGCTGACATGTTGAGTACCACCGAAGAAATTAGAACTCAGCAGTGAAGGGGTAATGTTTGTGATCAGAAATGCTGTGAACAGAAAAAAAAAAAAAATTACCTAACTACATCCAAGAAAATGTTTTTCGTATCCAGAAAATGTTCAAAAGAATACTGCGATTGGGCTGAAACCCGGAAAGGTACCGAGTGTATTAATACAATTTTCGATTTAAATTATTTCCTTCATTATTTCTTTCTTGCCAACGCCTCAAACTTTGTCTTTCCAGTTTGCTGGCAAGAAATGAATTTGAAACAAGTAGTCCTCTGACCAGGTGCCAACATTGAGTGAGTAATGCAAACCGAATAAGTACCTAAGTTATTCTAATTATAAGTTAAAATTCTATTAACTCTCATCAAGCTACTTATTGGACTCAGCAGGTCAAAAAAAAAAAAAAAAAAAAAACTACACGATACTAATCACAATGTTTTTCGGGATACGCGTCACGTGGCGTCAAGTCCTACCTACTGTTCTGAGAGTGCTTCCATTGGTCTCAGTGGGCTTGGAATACTGGGTAAACGTCACCAAACACCAGTTTTATGGAACGTGTTTCGAGGCGGCTGAGGCTACAGCTGCTGCGACTGAAAGTGCTTCTATTCTCATTGGCAGGCCAAAAACGTAAATCCTAAAAGCGAATCATTTAGCTCAAATTCCCAAGTTTTTTTGCACCAAAGACTATTCAGCAAATTCCGAAGGGCTAACGTGTCAACCCTCAAAGTGTCTCTAGGGCCGATATTGCGAGCGCTATCGCGAAGTTTACATGCAGATCGAGCCAAAGTAGAGCCTCACTAGGTTCAGCAATAATTGGGTAAACCAGCAACTCATCCTCCTCAAATAATAAAACGTTCCGCAAGAACTGAAGTCTTGCAAATAATTTCCCCAATTTTGGAACTTGAACCGAATGAATCTCGTAAAGTCTGACTTTACGAGATTTAGTATTATACTAAATCTCGTAAAGTCCTACAGAAAACATCATGAAGACCAAAATTGTTGTGGATTTGATTCTCTGCAAAATTTGTCTCAGTCTAAAACCTAAAAAATAAAAAGTGTTGTTTAGCAGTTATAGGTCAAAAATACTGAAATATAATCACAAGTTGGGGCTACGTTAAAATGATTGCTTACCAAATTAACAGATTTAGTTGGCAAAAGGTCCCTTTCTGAAATTAGGCGCCTCAAATCCGACTTTCGATTTATTAGAGCAAGGTTTGGCAACGTTGCACTTGGAATCCTCCCTTTTGGTTTATTATTCTTGGAATAATACACCTATGTTTTCGCGACGGGGGTCGACGACTCCGATCGGGCTCAAAATTTGACATTATCCGTTTCAAGAGACATTCTAAATCCGAAATGTCCGTCCGCCGTACGCCGTCCGCCGTCCAGGCCGTTTTGGGCAGTAGGAATTTTTTTAAAAATCTGAAATTTTGACAAAATACTTGGTTTACCATCTAGTTGTGCCCTCAAGGTTTTCAGTCCGATCGCCCAAACCCGTGGGGCGCTATGGGGCTATAATGGGGCTACGGGAAGGGTTTTTTGAAGACTTTTAGCTATGGGATCGAGTTAGGTGTCGTTTTCGAAGTATTTTTGGACGAAGAATCCATTTTTGGGGTCCCGGAACGATCCGATTTCACTCGGGCGATCTTTAGGGCTTTCATGGGGCTAAAAATTGGACTTTTGAAGGATCCCAGGATGTTAAGTATTTTTCGAGTAAAAAATAATAATTTCTGCACAAGTAACGTATATCAAAGAATAATAAACCCTTGTGTAAAATTTGAAGCGTTTTTCCATTTGATACGGATCCTCTTATTTCCCTCTCAACAATCGGAATTGTCACTGCTCGGAATTGTGTTGCTTCCTCGGGGTTACCCTTAACTCCGAGAATTAACAAACCCAAAATTTACATAACCCTGACTTGGTGAAAACATTAGACGCCTTCTGCAAGTTTTATTAGACAACGTAGGTATCCGAAAAACATGTACCATGTTTCCTTGCCATGATCCTTCATCTAAAATGAAATAATCTGGGGGTCTGGGGGTGCCTCCTAGGAGTCATACTATACTATGATGAACCATCTTACAGGAGGCAAAGCTTTTTCGAATCAAAAGTACAAAGTCGGCTGTAAAGCTTTATATTGATTTGTGCTAATAAAAACTTACTCTTTAAGAGCAACCATACGGCCTTCACGCTTTTTATCCAGACTCTCCAAATTCTTCATGTCCTCATTTGTGAGGGAAAAATCGAAAACCTCTATGTTGCACTTGATTCTTTCCGTGTTCGTGGATTTGGGAATAACAATCACGCCCCGTTGAATCTGAAAAAAATATCCAAAATCAAAATTAGATTAAAACAGTTTCTCCACTCCATGGATATGTCGAGGAGTCTGAGAAGCTTCTCCTCAGTTCTCGGCCAACCCAGACCCATCGTGGAGGCAACATGGAACCCGAAGAGACACTTGGCTGAAGAAATTGCAGGAGAAAGTCAACCCAACCAATTCCTTGCCCATCACCTTCTCACTGATGCCACGAACAGTAGACAACGTAGCTTTCAAGGAAAAGTCAAGTTCGGTATCAACGTTTGATCCTAGACTGTACGAGACGTTGCCGACAGCTCACGAACACAAGCAGCGCGTAGTTCATCTAACAGCAGAGCGTAGTGGAACTAATCACAGACGTCAGATTCGCAACGTCTAGTTTTGCCTGAATAGGATTGTTGCATCGGCTTCAACAATCAAGGATCATCCAGTCAAGGGTGATTGGATGACGCAGACCAGAGCTAGAGCTCTTGCATCATGAGACAGGATCTGCCGCCAAGATCATGATGTGAAAAGCCTAGATCTCGTGGTGGGGAGAAGTATGTTTGTCCTCAGATGGGTCTGAGGATTCGTGGACACCTGCTCAGCCTCAACTGTCGGCCGCACTCGCAGGAGGCACAAAATTCTGTAAAGTCGGAATGTTCGAGTATCTGTTACGAGGATTCACAACAAGACATCATAACTAACAAAGCAGATAACATAGCATCACAAATTACTGCGGGTGGAGAGAGTGGCAATGCAGCCCCCTATCTCCACTAGACTTACCTGATATCTGATGAGCACGTGACCAACGCCTTTTTTGTGTTGACTGGCAATTTCTGCAAGAAGCGGTTCCTTTAGGAGTACTGGATCTTCGGGTTTGGCCATGGGGCGGTCGGGAGATCCTAAGGGACTGTACGCTGTGACTGCTATTTGTTTTGATTTGCAGAACTCGATCAGTTTCTGCTGCGGAAGGTATGGGTGGCATTCTACCTAAAATTTGATGAAATTAAAAAATATATAATTCGGCTGGATAAGTACCTAGTGGGGTGAGTAGTGGCCATTCATGGTTTTGAAAATCAAACGCATTCTAGTAGCTCTGTAATATAATTACAGAATTGGAAACAATTTCGATCACTAGTGATAGGCCTGCCGTGATTCGGGTCAGGCAACCCTTTCGTGGTTCGAGTAACTCTAAGAAAAATAGTCAAGCAACAAATGAGGATCAGCCACTACCGTAATACATAAATTTTAGCTTACCTATGTCTAGTAGTAAGTTATTTTAAATGTAAAAACCAACCTAGTTTTCTCTCTCGCTTCGCTCGCTCGGGGTGGGATGTATACATAATTCTTCCCCTTCAGGGAAAAACATCAGATCATGGATATGTCACACCAATTATGATTGTGAAAACTAGCAACGATTTTGTTTAACCTAGATACTGGGGTGAATATTTCGTGACGGGTGAAAAATTTTTCCATGACCCCCAGCCAAAAGATATATCCCGTTCAATAATCGCCTCAGTTCAAAATTCTACGTCAGCGTTAAGGGAGGGTCTGAAAGGAAACACCGGGGAAGGACTGTGGCGAGTTGGACTAAAATATCGCTAATGAGGAGCGTGGTGTGACAACCTGTTACTGCCAGGGCGCGTTGTCGTGGTGGAAAAACCACTCTCTTGTAGCCCACTCGAGATGTGGCACTCCTCTGCCACCTTACGAATCGTCAAACGACGATTGGAACGCACAAGGGCGTTCACTTTGGCCACTTGAAAGTCTTCAGTTGAGGCTTGCGAGCGTTTCTAACCACTCATGGCACCGTGAACTCCAACACCGAAGTGATGGGCCTGTTGAGCAGGTAGAGATGGATGGTCTCTGGATCCTGCAGTCTCTGGACGACAACATTGGTTGCCAACCATATGGCAGATTTTCATGTGGTATTTTGCATGGACTGAAATATCAGCACAAGTTTGGTTGTGGAACTGTTAATTTGTTAGCTCGCATAGCAATATTGACCGAAAGCTCGGCAGTAGTGGTTTTTCCTTTCCGACGCCCTCATCACTGACGTAACACCTTCAATTTCTGCAATTTTTTGAGAGAGCAAATTTACCTCAATCCGTTCAACTGAAATAGACCCATCCCGAGGTAGAATATAGACCCAAAGTTGAACTAGATTCTAACTACACACTATTATAATATATGTATAGACATGCCTGCAGAACAGATGGTTGGATGTTGGCAACGCTTGTCACCCTAAGGATCTGATCCTTATTGAAATTGGACAGACCGATTGAACGGATTAAACCATCCTGGACTGCATTTTCCATTTCCTTCCATGTGTCCACGTAGTCCGCCTCGCTGTACTGGACTTTTCCGTTTTCGTCTCTTGGAAACAACTCACAATCCTCCTACATACACATATAAAAGATTGCATTATTCAATTGTATTGTAGTGAAGAACAATAATTGTTTGCTGAGTGATGACACACCTTGTACCCCATCGGCCAATGAATGAGGTAAAGATCCAGATAGTCCAGCTGGAGGTCGGACAGAGTTTTTTTCAGGGCGCCTCTTACGAGATCTTTGCGGTGGAATGTATTCCACAACTGAAACGATAATTCTGTTCAAAAGAAACTAGACGGAATATTAAGCCACAAATATCCTTCGAAGAAGCCCGAAGTCAGGGCTACAGTGTACTTAATGAAGGGTAATGGAAAACAGCGACGTACTTTGCTGGTAATGAATAATTCTTTGCGGGTCACCAAACCGTCTTTTATCTTCTCCTGTAATGCTTCACCAATTTCTTTTTCATTCCTGGAAATTACATTTTATGTATCAGTTTATATGAACTAGAAAAACGTTTGTGCGTATGTCATACAACTTGATGAAAGATTTTTGTAGTTTCGCAGTTTACATTGTTTGCACTGTAGACGTTCTGCCTTTCAGTTCGTTTTTCGACTTTGTAGGCTTGCAATGGTAAATGTTCTCATTGTTTCCCCAAAGCCCGTTTGTTTTTTACTTGCCATGGGTCCAAACGGTATCGGTACATCGGGAGGACCAAGACTCCGTCCCGTGTCCTCATTAAGAGCCCACACCGGGAAAGGTGCAAGACTCCGTCCCATAATTTGCGAACCGGCTTAAACAAAGTGCAAGACTCCGTCCGATCATTTGCGAAGTGGTCCAAGTGAAATCCAAGACTCCGTCCCGGAGGAAAACGTGTGATATCAGTCGGATTGCATCACCGGTGAAAGAACGAGTCAAGTTACTAATTCATAGGGGTTATATTAAGAAGAGTCGTGTGATACAAAAATACATCAATTCAACTGCTTGGTGCTTACATACCAATCATTACAGTCATTCATTTAACCAGAGTCGGCGTAAAAGTGGGAAACTAGTAAAAAAGTATGAACGTGGCTCTCGGCAGTGAATTAGAAGGTAGTGCTTTGTACTGATTGAACTGATGAGCCAAAGCATTAAATTTGCCTCATAAATTTTTCGCGGGCCAAGGTGTGACGGTCATGTTACTTATGGGGAGCACATGTGCTATTTAATTTTACATACACTTCATTCTGAAATTAAGTCAGCGTTTCTGTAAATGTGAACATACCGGGATGCGATTTATTAAAACTTCTCTAAGGTGGCGATGAAAGGCTTCACAGCAGTTAGTCGTGTTGTCGACTTTTGCATTCTGTGTGGCCCATAAACTAGGAGGAAATCTGGAAGTAAAATAAACATAATTTTGTTCAAGGTACTTGATAAATTTGGTCGCTCCGCTGTTTCTGGGACGCTTTTCTGCCTTCAACTCTTCAAAAGCTGCAGCCTACACGTAGGTACGTCAGAGGGCGGGAAGAACAGGAGGCCAAAAAATGCCTCAACCAACCCCCACAATGTCCGATTCTTCTATTCAGTGGATAACCCACCTTTGGATAGCTCTTCACCATGCCTGGCATACATGAAATCTATTGCACGCAATTATTGTGCGCTCCGGTTAAAGTGACCAGGGTTAGCGCATCGGACGGAGTCTTGCGTTTCTCTCGAGCCGGGTCCTTCACCCTCGGGAAGGAGTGTTGACAAATATTCAATCCTCTTGGATTAGTTACGATTACTGACTTAAATTTAATGAGACGATGGGACGGAGCCTTATACCTCCGGGTACATGGATATTTTTTACGCCGATACATCGGAATAGAAAGTTTAAAAATGTATATCGATATTTTTCCTTGTAGACTGATCTCTAAATAGGTATAATACAATAATTATATCCTAGGCATTAGGAATGATAACATAATTATTATAAATGGGAGCTGGAATAGTTGACAGGATGCTGGGATGGCAGTGGGCAGAGGGGTGTCCAACAGCGATGCAGCGGCCTCCTCCCACCCCCCCAGCGCATCGGACGGAGTCTTGCGTTTCTCTCGAGCCGGGTCCTTCACCCTCGGGAAGGAGTGTTGACAAATATTCAATCCTCTTGGATTAGTTACGGATTACTGCCTTAAATTTAATGAGACGATGGGACGGAGCCTTATACCTCCGGCTAAATGGATATTTTTTACGCCGATACATCGGAATAGAAAGTTTAAAAATGTATATCGATATTTTTCCTTGTATACTGATCTCTAAATAGGTATAATAAAATAATTATATCCTAGGCATTAGGAATGATAACATAATTATTATAAATGGGAGCTGGAATAGTTGACAGGATGCTGGGATGGCAGTGGGCGGAGGGGTGTCCAACAGCGATGCAGCGGCCTCCTCCACCCCCCCACCCCCCAACTGTATTAAATACAGAACAATTTAAGAAATTTTCTTAAAGAAAAAAATATACAACATGGGAAATCATGGAGGAAGGGAAATGATGGGAAATAGGTATAGGTTGTTGGGTCTGAGGCCAGAATGGGTTACGGTCTGGGTTTGCGGTGTAGCCACCAGGGGAAGGCCCCCTAGTATTACCTATACTAGTAACAAAATTATTTTAAAAAATTGTAAAAACGCAGAAAATTTTCCACAACTAACTATAATGGAACTATTATCGAGCCTTTGGCTAAAATTCAAGAAACATGGAACATGCTTTGCCTAGTAACGTTGCCAAGCAAAATTTCGTCACCCATCCGCGTAACGTTTTTCGGTTAGTTAGTCCAAGGCTAAAGCATGCTCCATGCTAAAATGTTAAAAACGCCGCAAATTTTCCACAACTATAACTATAATGGAATTATTCTTTGATAAGGCAAATTGCGCAAAAATTTATGTTATCAATAAAAAATTATTTAAAACAATTAAAATTTAATATATTAGTATATTTAATATAGGACCTACCTAAAATTTTTCCACACAATGTTTGAACAGATCTGGGACCTCGAAAAATTGGTTAGAAAAACGACACCTCATTTCGCCTCATCATATCCTTCAAAAGCTCCTCTTGCAGCCCCACGGATGCCCCATAGATCCCCACGGTGAAATCGGATCGTTCTGGAACCCCCAAAACCTGGATTCTACGTCCCAAAATACGTTGAAAACGACACCTAACTCGACCCTACAGCCGAAAATCTTCAAAAACCCTCCTGTAGCCCCTTATTAGCTTCACAGAGCCCCATGGGTTTGAGCGATCGGGCTGAAAACCTTGCATGCACAACTAGATGGTAAACCGAGTAGGTACATAATACGAAAATTGAAAATATTATTTTCAAAACTTTCAGATTTTAAAGAAAATTCCTACTGCTTAAAACGCCTGGACGGCGTCGTCTCAAACGAAATGTTGGATAAAATTTATGCCCACACCATTTAATGGTGTTGCCTCTGACATAATATCGTCACATTATGACGATTACGATGGGTTTATAGCATACAGTAGTTCTTTAAAATTTAATGATGAAATGTTTACCTACCCATAAATGTGCGCACAGTCAAAGTGGCGATAACCAACGTCGATTGCGTCCTTGACTGCTTGGCCAACTTCGCCTGGTTTGGACTGAAGACATACGAATCAAACTCATGTAGGTAGGCAATTCATTCTAATGGTTCATTCTAAATGTCATCACGCCAGTTGACAACGCGCTGCTTTGGTATATCCCACACTCCTGACAGTAGAGTCAGAAAACAAAATTACAGATTTATAGAAATAATTCCTATAAATCTGTAATTTTGTTCTCTGGTTCTACATTTTTCACAATTCGGGGCTCGTAACGAAAAAAAAGTTCACTATTCAGCCTCAGAGTTGATGAATCAGAGAACAGCCAAATTCTGTTCGTGAACAAGCAGCAGAGTCATTACGTTTTCGTTAATAATTATCCCCTGTACTAAGTAAGTCTTACTTTCCACGTTCCAAGACCAAAAATCGGCATTTCAAAGCCGGTATTCAGCTTGACAGTGGGGACGTTGGACGCCGACATCTTCCGACAAATGAAAAACCGCAAGGGAGACAGCCTCGAATTGGTTCTTTTTCACGAGTAGTTATATCACCGATTGAACAATAAAACACTCGTATGTAGATAAGCTGCTTAAAAAAACGCCAGTGGAGAATTATAACTAGATAGGTATATAACTTGTAATACAGCCCTTGTATGGAATCAATCCATTGGATTGAGATAAGTTATCAGTGAAGCTGCAAAAAATCGTAAATGTAATCCATTAATCGATTTTTCCCAAAACATAAATAAATCGATTTTTTAGAAATGAAATCGTTTTAAATCGGACTCGAAACACCTCAACTCTTGTAAAGGTGGAAAAATGAAAATTTCATTTTTAACTCACATTTAATGTGTCTTTTAAAATAATTTAAATTATTCATCTAGTTTATATAAGCGAAGAATTGAGTTCAAAACAATATAAATTTGATCCAATCCAGAAATAATTTAATTACTACCTATTTCAACAATCGAGTAGGTAGGTACAAAATGTAGGTACTGTGCTAAAGGTTCGTCTGGGACGTTCTATAACGCATACATAATACTATATATCGTCGGGTGAGAACTGTAGTGACGTAAGTAGAAAAAGTGTACTTTCGAGATAATTGAGTTTGAAGTTTTGTCAAAACTTTCCACTCTAATTACTTGGTTATAAATTATCATTATAAAAAGCTTTTTTTTTTGTTTCCACTTCAAATTCCGTTCTTTATCAAGCCCCGATGATTTCAGCTCCATAAAGTGACCGGTAGAAATTGCAATTTTGATTTACGTCAGTACTGCATCAATGCGTGACTACTTTTTCAAAAATATGCTGAGGCTTAAGTAAAATGAATAACCCACATAATTAGGAAAAATTTATTTAGGGCACTGTCGAGGTTCACAAACGATTAATTGATAAATGTTTGAGTGTAGCAGGTCGTAAAGTGGAGTCAGTGCTCGATTTAGTTAAATTTCACGTCTTAGTTATTGCCAGTTCACCAGCATAAGATGTATGGTTCATGCCTATGATTCATTCATCATAGTCAGCAGTGGGGACGAAATATTTGCACACTAGTGGAAGGTACCTACACATTTAACTATCATTATTAACGTTTCAGCTCACAGCAGCTGCTAGGAACTTAATATCTTGAATTCGAGGAACATTTCCTATCACAACAGGTAAATCGCAAATTTAAGAAGGTGACTCAAGTTTACTAAGCTTGCTAGACTAATTCAAGTTTTTAAACTTGACTACGAACTAACAATAATGTCACATAATAAAATACAAAATATGTGTTGTTCTTTCTTTTCCAGAGAGAAAAAAGAAGTGCAAGTCCTTTCAGTGCAGTGGTGTCTTATGCGAGAAATTGTCAGTTTTGCACTAATAAACTCGCAAAATCTTGTTCATGGCGAGATGGAAAACGGCCGATATCAAAAAGAGTCACTGCTATGCTCAGTTTACACAAACGTTCCATATACCAAACTGGCGTCAGCCTGCTTCCGCCACTATTACACTTGGTCTATACCCATTTTCAACTAGTAGTGGGCGACGTAAGTGGCGCTAATTCGGTAAAGAGTTGAGTTAAAAATCCGCCAAAACTGCACGTTAAAGAGGGCTCACTTGGAGATCTTTTGCCGGTCTTAACTCAATTTTTCAAAATTCGGACTTACGTCACTACTGTTCTCACCCGACGATATGTATTAGTGTATAATAATATTGCATAATAATATTATATATTATGAATATTATTCACTTTCAAGATAGGTATATTATGGCCTTTTGAAGAAAAATCAGTAAAATTGTTATTTCATTCAGGAGGAAGGGTCTCGGATTTTAGGGAGGTTCGAGATTCGACCCCACATTCCTAACAATCCATTTAATCTACCATCGAGTCACTAAAGGCCCCTTTACACGAGCAATTTTTCCCTGCAATAATTGCGTGCGAGAAGTGTTGCTCAGATTTAGTGTTGCTCGTGTAAATGTGACATGCAACACAATGCAATTTTTCTCGCCCTGAAAAATTGCAAGCAATAATTGCCGAGTGTTGGCCAACAGTTTTGGGTCCACACACGCTCGGAAGGTGTTGCGTTGTGTTGGAAGTGAAGTCCACAGGGTTCGGAAAATTGCTGCAATTTTTTATTGTACAACACAACGCAATTATTGCATCGCTACATGTTGATGCAACACGAGGCGATTTTTCACCGCAATTATTGCCTTGTGTTGCGTACAACTTTTCTAGTGCAATCTTTTCGAATTTGTGCAATTATTGCAGGTAAAAATTGCTCGTGTAAAGGCCCCTTTAGAAGGGCGCACATTTCCGGTGACAGTGTAGAACCAACTTTCGTCATGCAAAACGATCAGTGCTGGAGTACCCCAGGGCAGCGCCTGGGGACCATAATATGGATATTATCTTCTCCCCTTTGGATTTAAACCGTCAGAGTATCTGATACAACATGCTGACTAGGATTACGATACGATTGTTACTTAGTTTATCGTTTGCTATCATGGACGGAGCCACAACCGAACATTTATGTTTCCTCGATGCTCTCGTACTATATCAAAGTGAATGGGTTCTGTCGCTACTCCATCCTCCCGAACGCGAAAAAAAGTGTATGGGTGGAAAAACTACCTATACGTAGAAAGGTGAACGGTGAAATGAGCACTTATCAATAATATTGATGATTATGTTACTCGTGTCAGTGCCAAGTTTGCAGGACTTTCCAACAACCACAACAAATTAAGTGCTTGTGATGTTAAAAAAAAAAATTATTTGATGTTTTGTTTGAGATACTTGACTTAAAATAAGATGTTTGAGATTTGACTTATACTAGCAGTTAAAGACTTCTGACGGGTAGTCCTGAGATAATATAGCGGGAACTTGGAGACGGGTAGGAGTTGATGAATTCCCATCTCTACACATTTTACTTTCACGATATGCCTCTCCCTAATGAGCCAGACTTTTCTGGTCTATTTGCTGAGGATCTAGTTTATGCCGTTCGACATCCCCACTCCGACGCCGTAGCCGAACGTCTGCAAGCGTTCCATGAATGTCTCACTCAATGGTGCAACCGATGGAGGCAGAAAATCAACGCTACCAAGTCATGCACCGTCACTTTTACGAAGGTACAAAAAACTTTAAATTGACGTCCCTCTGTAATACGAGGGAGCTGAAATTCTATCCCCGGAGTCCTAAAAATACATAGGTACCTTCCTAAGTGTCTCGATAAACGCCTTACGTTGCCGAACTGAAGAAGCGTCTTGCTGTCAGATCCACTCAACCGAAGTAAGTACTTCCTCGACAATCCAGCCATGTCGAAAATAAAATTCTAATAATGGATGTAGGTATGCCCTCCCAGTCAATGGCACCTGCTCCAAATCCGTCTTCAGGCAACTGGAACAGCATCAGAATCGGACTCTACACCACAACGTGATCCACGCTCCCCCTTACGTAAGGATCGCCACCATCTACAACGACTTCAATCTCCCCAGTCCATCTGAAGCTCTCATAGAAACAATGAAACACTGATCACCTACCACCACTACAACGACTCACACATAATTTCCATGTTATACAGTGCGGAAAATAAAATCAAGGAGATGTGTTCAACTAAAACCGCGTAGGTAATCAACACCTATGTCACGAAGGAATACTACATTGTAATGGTCTAGAAACAAAACTGTCAAAGAAAAAAAAAGAAGTTTACGGACAATTTTTAAGTCCGATCGTAATTTTTTATGATTGAAGAAAAGAGTGAACGAATCCATCCTGATATTTTTAGAACTCTCCTAAACTGTATCGCTAATAAGATGGCAACAGCAGTTAGCAAGTTCCACGTGGGAGAATGTCAACTCCAACCTGCATCATCTTATAACAACTGTGGAACTTTTTCAACAAGGCGAAAAAAGCAAATAATAATTATTTGCTTTATATTAAATAATTTAATATAAAACACAAATTTTATAGGAATAGAGAGATCTTTATTAACCAAAACACCTTAGCTTAATAAAGAAACAAGAAATAGTAAGATTTTCTTACCTAGGTAATTTCATAGCCATACAGGCAATATAGATATACCCAATTAAAGATGAAAAATAAAATACAAAACATCTGTTTCAAATAAATAACTATATACGTAAAACAATAAAAACACGAATAAATTTAAGAGGGTAGGTACAACTAAAATTTGATCATAAGTCATTTTGATTTTTCATTTACAAAAAATAATCAAAATTGATACATTCAAAAGTAACTTTGCAACAAATGCAAACAGAGGTAAACTAACGATTATCTTAACGAAGGTACAGCAGTAGCAAAGATACAAAATTTGTGGCCACGATGAAACTTTTTTCCTCGATTAATACAGATAAATTTATCATAATATAAACAAAAAAGGTCGAGACCTATTTCATTATATTCTTCAAGTAGTATACACTAAGTAAATGATAAGCAATACCCCAGGCCCTCAGGCCCAAAACTGAAGTACAACTTGATTCAGCCTCAAAATAGAAGATTTTGAAAATGTGAACATTAGCTCAAATTTCAAATAGGAAAATGAAAATCACATTTGCTCAAGGAAGGACAGGAAACTTGAATCGATCATTCACTACTCGGTGGGAAGGGTTTTTACTCAATTAAGACGCCTTTGTTCCAATATGGCCATGCAGTTGAGTATGATATTGATACAACAGCACACAATGAAACGACAAGTTTCGCCACGTTTGCTGAACGATGTGACTTATTTGGAAGGTTTCGTCTCTCCTTTCAGCAGAAGGGAAAACTTCGCAGCTCCAGTCACGTTCTGGTTCTGGACTTACATCTAGACTGCGGTTGGAAAAAGGCAAGCTTCGTACGTGAAAGCCTTTTGAACATACGATAATATTACGGTTTATCACAAATTCCAACCCTTGGTTAGAACAAGTTTGGTACAGGTTCTCATTTTAGCAGCTACAAGTTGGCAAATTTACACGCATGACAGACGAGGCTTTCCGAATGAAACTAGATACATCTGAATGTCACAAGCGTCGTAAACATGATTTGTAGTAATCAGTTTAAAATAAAAATAAAAATGTAACGCAGAAAAAAAAGAGTATTAGGGTAGGATTAGGTCAAGTTTGAACACAGACTGTACAAACTAAAAAAGAAAACATTGATGGCAAACAAGTGAGTGGTTGAGGGAACTATGCCCAGCAAGGGAACCGGCGATCCATCCCCGCTGTCGAAAAATTATGTCGACCCATCCTCACTAGCTCTTCGGCGATCCGTACCATTTTAGGTAATCCATCCTCAGCTTGGCACCAACTTAGCAACCCCTGGACAGGTCTGGAAAGCTTGGGGCCATCTTGTCAAGCCTTGGAAACCCGTTCACATTAGTCTACGCTAGTCCAGTTGTCACGTTTATAATTTTATCCCAGTAGGTAGTCAATTTTATTCAAATGAAAACTTTAACTTGAAGTCAGCTTTTTAGGAATGATGGGTTTCCCTGTGTACTTACCCTTCAATTTAAAAAAAGAGAGAAAAAAGAAGGTTAAAACGAAAAAAAACCAAAAAAAAAACAAAACCGAAATTAACATAAATTATAAACTTGCTTAATAAGGACAAAAAATAATTTAAAATTAGCGTTTCATTTAATGCGATATCACAGGATCAGGAGCAAACCTTAGTGAAGAGTGACGTAAATGGGTGATAGCCGGAGGTGCAGAGGACCTAATGAGGTCTAATGTGGGAGAAAGGCGAAAATGATGAGACCAGCAGAGGAGTCTTCATTGGCCCAGGGGTAAGTGGTAGCAAGTAATGGTCTTTACCAGCATCGAAGTCGATACCATACTCAGGAAGCAAGTACCGAAAACACCATATCGGGCAAAGAGGCTGCTCCAGCCATCGCGCCACTCTGACGATTGAGCGTCCAGAGTTTGATGAAGGATGGAAGTGAGTTACATACGCTATCCTGAACGAGCCAGCAAGTCAAGAAAAAAACTTACTTTTTACTAATATCACTCAATATTTGTTCTGGTTCAAACTTAACAAGCGCAAAAAAATGTAAAAGGTTCCGGTAACTATAGTTATACAATACTAGAAGATTAATACTGTGAGTGGTAGTGTTAGAAAATATGCAACGCAGGCTTAAACCGCACGTTCGGTAAAATACGTACCTAATATAAAAATATATGGTGTGACTTTTTTTCGAAGTTATTGAAAACGATAATTAAAAAAAAGAGGGGGAAATTTTAATAGGTCGTTAGAGAAGGGAATGTGAGAGGCAAAGGAAACGGTGACATCTTCCTGGTGTGATGACTGAACAATTGAAGAGACAACGTTCAGAGATCCAGGAGAAATGGTTGTGCGCCCTCGTCGGCCTGTAAGAAAATTGAATAGGTAGTTAGGTTCAGGGCCGTACCCAGGGGGGGGGGGGGGGGGGGGGGTCAGAGGGGTTGGACCCCCCCCCCCCCGAAATTTTTCCAAAAATAATCATTTTCAAACACATAGGAATTAAATTTACTCAAGTTATAATTGATCTTCATAGGTAAATAAGGAAGAGTACAAAACAATTTCTAGTTAAAAGTATACGTAAATAATTTATAAAAATTTTATACATTAAATTTTAATGTATTACAATTTTACAAACCCATTCGCGTACGTGGATGGACGCGGTCCGCCGCTAACGGCGTAGACCCAAACGTTCCATTACGGAAGTTGCCGTAAAGCATGTAGTTTGGCGCTATGTATTACGATAGGTAGCAGCACGAAAAATGACCGCCATTCGACTTTGCAAATCCCTGACTATATTCTGTAGGTTGTTTTTCTATGTTCAATATGTTTTTATATGTTAAACAATGGTGAGTCTATTTGTATTGTCTATCTATTTATTTTCCTAGTCACCAAATTATCAGGGGAAATTATTTTTATGTTATTATTTATATACTTAGTGACACTAAGTTAGTGTCGTTCTAACTTTTGTCAATAAAAGCTTAAAATGGGTTATTTGACAATTTTTAAAAAAGTGTTATTGGGTAGGGCCTCCGGACCCCGCTTGGTGCCACAACCCTCTTTATATACTTAGTGTCGTTCTAACTTTTGTCAATGAAAGCTTAAAATGGCCTAAAAATGGGTTACCTATTTGACAATTTTGGTTTTTCTTGGAATAATAGGTACACCTTTGTTTTCGCGACGGAGTTCGACGACTCCGATCAGCCTCAAAATTTGACATTATCCGTTTCAAGAGGTCTACATTCAAAATCCGAAATGTCCGTCCGCCGTACGCCGTCTGGGCCGTTTTGGGCAGTAGGAATTTTTTTTAAAACCTGAAATTTTGACAAAATACTTGGTTTACCTTAGTTGTGCCCGCAAGGTTTTCAGTCCGATCGCCCAAACCCGTGGGGCGCTATGGGGCTAAAATGGGGCTACAGGAGGGGTTTTCTGAAGGCTTTTAGCTATGGGATCGATTTAGGTGTCGTTTTTGAGTATTTTTGGACGTAGAATCCATTTTTGGGGGTCCCGGAACGATCCGATTGCACTGTGGCAATCTATAATATAGAAATATTATTTCTTTCATGGGGCTAAAAATGGGATTTTTGAAGGATCCCAGGAGGTTAAATATTTTTCGAGTAAAAAAATAAAGAATTTTTGAAAAAACACATTTTTGAAGAAAAAAATCCCCCCCAAAATTTTTTTTTTTTGGAATATAAAAATCTAAAAAAAAAATTAATTTTTTTTTTCATTGACAGAATTAAATGTCTGTACAAGTAACCTATATCGAAGAATAATAAACCCTTGTGTAAAATTTGCAGCGTTTTTTAGGGTAGGGCCTCCAGACCCCGCCTGGTGCCACAACCCCCCCCCCCCCCGAAAATTTGTCCTGGGTACGGCCTTGGTTAGGTTGTTGCTAGAGTTGTCCTAAAATTACCTTTAACAACAAGAATTTGTTGTATTTAAGCCGGCTTTGACACCAACGAAATTGAAATGGTGTCCATTTGGGGTTGATTTTGAGCAAACCTTAAAAAAATTTAATGGTTCTGGGCAAAAAAACGTAGTGGGTTTGGACTAATGCGTTTATATGGTGAACTGGCATAAGTGTCGAGCAGGAGCAACAATTACTGGTGAAATTCGGCATAAAGTAGTAAAACAATCGCAAATAGTGTAAAATTGTGAAATAAAAATGTAAAATACACCTTTGCATAGAGTAGGGACATAATATCATATCGCTACCTTAGAAGCGGCATGAAACATCTCATTGACCCAAATTTTGAATCTATAAAGGTTACAACCCCAAAATGAGAAAACATTGAGATGAGTCATGCTGCTTCAAAGCCGACGATATTATAACATGCAGATTCAAAAAGTAGAGATACACACTGTGAGCATATACCACTACTGTAGTGGTATACTGCAAAAGTATAGACACAAATTCGAATGCTTCTGTGAAATATAGCATTAGGTAGTGATAATAGCTAAAAAACTGCCACTTTTTCATTCAGTAAGGCTCCAAATTAAACGCTTTTTTTGAAAATTTAGCACAAGTAAAATTTAGTATATCAGCTCAAGTAATGTAAACGTTTTCATCGAGAAGGGGCACTCGTCATACTGAAGGACTTAGGTAGGTGAAATCAAGCATTGAGAAGTGATAGAAGCTCTAATAGTGAATTTTTCCATGGACTAAGAACACAACAGTTGTGTTTACAGTTACTGTAAAAATGTCTTAGTGCGGGAATACAGTTTTGCAAGAAAGCAGATACATACTACTACGTCAGTAACTGACGTAGTAGTATGTATCTGCTTTGTCACCGAATGTGCAATTAACAACAACTGTTGTCACCGAATGTGCATATTAACGTCTTTTGTATAATTCAGCATACGTTCAAACTAAGTAAATTTTTCATTGAGTAGGATAAAAATTAAAAGAATTTCGTTAAATTTGGCATAGAGTAGATGTAAATGTTTTCATAAGTTTGTGAAATTCAGCATTGGTTTCATGGTTTCATAAAACTTTTGTGAAATTCAGCATTGAGAAGTGATAAAGCTCGAATAGCGAATTTTTCCTTGGAGTAGGAACACAACTGTCAATACATGCACGTCGAAATGGCACGTGGCTTCCTCGCATTCAAAGACTACTCCGATTTTCAGGCAAATTGGATTATCAGGTCACCGAATGTACCTATGTATTTGATGGATTTCCATTCGCGCACGCGCAGAGTGAGCGGTAGTGGTACGTTCAAACAAAGTAATTTTTTCATTCAGTAGGTACCTACGAACTAAAATTCATATATTTCGGAAAATTTGGCATACCTATCAGCTCGAGTGATTTAAATGTTTTCATTGAGAAGGGACACTCGACACGCTGAAATACTTTTGGGAAATGAAGCATTGAGAAGTAATGCAAGCTCGAGTAGTGAATTATTCATAGAGTAGGAACACAACTGTTAAAACTTCTTAGTGCGGGAATTCAGTTTCGCTAAAGAGCTGATTCATACTACTCCGCCTATTGTCGCCGAATGTGCACACTATGCACAGGGTGGATCGATTTTGGCAAGCAAACAAAAAATGTCCTCATATCAGGACGCAATAGCTTCCAAAAAGAGAGCTCCATCAAAAATTGAGTTCAATCAATTTGAAATTTTTGATAACGAAAGATGAGCCCATTTCAATGAGACCGTAGGTCAGAATAAAAATGAAAAAACTGGGGTGTGGTTTTATGAAACCACGGTAAAAGTGAAACTTTTTTCCCACTAGTCTCTCCGGCTCGCTTCGCTCGCTCCCCTAGTGGGGTACGTAGCATCGATGAACACGTTTTTATGTCTAGTCCCCCCCCCCCCCATTTCCTACTCATTCACCTACCCTTGTATCTCTACCCACGTCTTCATTTTGGCGTTTTCTCAAATTGATTTCTAACGTGGCACCTGATAACAACAAAACAAGCGGCATTGTTTACTGCATCCATTAATAACATCAATAAATATAAAATGGGGACATAATGACAAAGAACAAGTACGAAAGAAATGTGTGATAAATCGAGAGCTTTCCAACGAATGGTGAACGATTTTTGTACGATTATAACTGTCGAAGATGAAGTTCCGTAGCAACGAATCGGTTGTAAGCGAAAATCAACGGTAGCGTGACGGGACAAGAAACGACACACAGACCAAAAAATTTGGGACGATGTAATAAAAGTTTCACTTTAAAAACGCTGCAAAATTTGCAATTGCATTTGTGTAAAATTTAATTTTACACAAGGGTTTATTATTCTTTGATATAGGTTACTTGTACAGAAATTTAATTCTGTGTCAATGAAAAAATGTAAAATAATTTTTTTTTTTCGGATTTTTATATTTCAAAAAATGTGTTTTTTTTACGCTTTTTTCAAACTGTTTTTGTTTTTTACTTGAAAATATTTGAACTCCTGCGATCCATAAAAAATCTCATTAGTAGCCCCATGAAAGCCCTATAGATCGCCCCAGTGAAATCGGATCGTTGTGGGATCCCAAAAAATGGATTCTACGTCCAAAAATACTTCGAAAACGACACCTGACTCGATCTCATAGCCAAAAGCCTTCATAAAACCCCTCCCGTAGCCCCATTTTAGCCCCATAGCGCCCCACGAGTTTGGGCGATCAGGCTGAAAACCTTGCGGGCACTACTAGATGTTAAACCGAGTATTTTGTCAACATTTCAGATTTTTTTAAAAATTCCTACTGCCCAAAACGGCCCGGACGGCAGACGGCATACGGCGGACGGACATTTCGGATTTAGGTTTGTTCCAGGTTTGACGGAATGTTAACAGAAATCGCCGGAGACATGCGCAGTTTAGAAACTGCTGTTCCAGGTCGATCGTAGGTTGGACGGAAACCAACGGCTCGAGTACCTATGTGCGGTCGGGTTCTGTCGACAGCTGTCCAACTTCTGTCGACAGACGCAGTTAGACCTGGAACAAACCTATTAGAATGTAGACCTCTTGAAATGGATAATGTCAAATTTTGAGGCCGATCCGAGTCGTCGATCTCCGTCGCGATCACATAGGTGTATTATTCCAAGAATAATAAACCAAAAGTGGAAAATGTAGCATTCAGCTGAACGAACATACTCAATATCATTCTATACAATTATTTGGAATTTAATTTTTCTTCCACTGTAAGAGATGCCAAGGATGCCAGAACGTTAAAAAAAGTTGAAAAGCTTATTTATTTATTTAATGTTCATTGATTCTTGCCTCTCTAGGCCCAGAATCCATTTTTCGGCATTGAATTAACGAAAAACAGTTGAAAATTTCATTTATTAAGGCTTTTTATGAAGGGTAAAAATCAGATTTTTGCACAACAATTGAACTGTCGATGCGTTCTTCTCGAAACACCTGCTTTGCCAGGAAAAACATCGAAAAATCATGTCTCAGTCAATTCTTGAGGTAGGAACATGATTCTGGATTTAAAATGACCTGAATATAGTGCAGTATTCGCAAAAAATTATAGTAACGTTCCTTCCGCGCTGAGTTCAGGGTGTAACTTACACCGTGTAAGGTGTGAGAATATTGGGTGGATGAACTCGGGGGGGGGGGTACCGAGGGAGCAGAAAGTTATGAGTACATGAACTCTCTGGATGGAACGGGAAAACTGAATTGAAAAATCACGTTAAGGTCGGAGCCATGATTTTCGGAATTTACCACATCTGAAGTGACTAGTATGAAGGAAAACACCGAAATGAATTTTGGGGAGGTTATTAACTGTTACAATTCTGGTACATTCTGGTAGTACTTATCGATGAAAATATTATTTTCGAAAATCAATTAGGGTATTGGGTCCAAAGTGCAACAAATTTTCCGTATTGGAACCTGGAATGAAAAGGTTCGGGAAATCGATAAATAGCTCATATTAAGCCTAACTTGTTATTCAATATCTAATTCAAGAATGAATACCTACAATGGATGTATTGAGCTGTGAACGAGTGTAATTGATTTAGCAATTTTAGGAGAATGAATGAAGATTTGAGAAAATCGGAAATTACGTGAGCATTCACGACCATACCATACGAAAGGTAATTCTTACCTTTAATTAGTTGTAAAGCCGTTCATTTGGCAGCCCAGGAGTACTGAGACACCAGCGCCGTGTTCTCTACAGCAGTACGTCGGAGGTTGGGCATAACCCATACTAGCGCTGAACGCATTCCAACCACCAGCCATCTGCTCAACACTCAATCAATTTAATGACGGAATAATGATGATGATTCACACCAAGGGATGTCCATCTAGCCAAAATGTGAGGATGTAAGTAGTACCTACTTGAAACTAACCAGACAAGAGTTTCATACTCACCGGCAGAGGTCGCCGCGGAATACAACGTGGCTGTAGTGCTTCAAATAATCGGTGAACTTAGCATTAAGGAAAATATTCAGCCATTAAGTTCACATTAGATGATTTGTCTTACCGTTATGCACAAATAATACCTAGAAGAATTGAGATCTAATTTAAAACCTACAGACCTGTTGGTCCGTCATCACGAATTGCACGTGTAAAGTTTACCTACGTGAGTTAATGGTATCAAGTTTTTATTGATAGTGTTGTTGAGGTGTATGGCAAAGTTCCGAACGCGCGTACTCCGTGATGAGTGGGAGGAGCGAACAGCTTCACATCAAAAGCGGTGGCCAGTGATAACTTACTCCATCAGGAGGGCTTTTAACACCCTCAACAAACACTGACTTTTGCTGGAAGTTAGCTCAAGGCAATGCTTCATGCAGTTTCAGTACTTCAATAGCCAATAATTCGGCTACAATTATTGTAGCCGAATATACTCAAGTTGACAGCAGAAAATGAGCTGGCCTTGTTGTGTGACGCATCGAACGGAATGAAGTGAAAGCGTTGTAACAACTGTTCTGTTTGTCGGTATCGTAACGGTACGTTCGAGTTTATGTGAAAGACAAGACAATAAAAACACCTCGCGGTATCGATAAACCTGAATCGTTCTGTACTCCCGAGTTCTTATTTTATTATGTAGGCATTATATTTGGCAGAATTTCTAGCTGTCGCTCTCCAGTCAGAAAAGGTATGTGGTTGGTTCAACAAAAACAAACGATTGCATATGTTACCACTAGTTAAGAAAGGATATTATAAGCCCCACGGGTGGTGACCGCCGTTCATGTAGAGGACGTAGGTGAAGCCGTCTTTGGATTTCCCTTTGATGGAGTAGTAGTACGGCAGGAAACTGTGCAACCTTCGACAGCAACAAATTGAGAAATGAGCAAGAGGAGTTTTATACATAGACACAACGAGTAATAGTAGCTCAGAAGATGGCGTCAAAAGCCACGTTGAGCGCTTTCGGTGATCTGATAGGCTGCCTCATGGATGACTTGTGAAGCGGAATAAGTAACTAGATTGTTTTGCTTCCGAGTCTGCGAAGCAGCGGAAGCCTTGTGTTCACTTTCGGGAGAAAAAAAATTTTTGTTGTCCGAATTCAAAATTTCCACTCGCATTTTGCGTTTCATAGCCTACTGAACAAATTTGGTTTCGTGTCTGTCGGTCTGTGGGTCTGTCGGTCTGTCCGCATTTCCTTGTTACAGCCATAATTTCCACAATTTTGAATGAATTTAGCTCAAATTTTGAGGGAATATGTGGATCAGGCTCCTTGAGGTCCCATACGAATTTCAGCACAATTGAATCAGCGGTACACTCAGCGCATGCGCTAACGTGAAATTCTTGAAACAGGCATAACTTTCTCAATTTTGATCGGATTTCAATCAAATTTTCTGGAGTTGTGTGCGTATAGCTCTAGATGGTCCCCTGTCAGTTTCATCACGATTGAATCAGCGGTACGCTCAGCGCATGCGCGAACGTAATTTCCTTGCCACAGCCATAACTCCTACAATTTTGATCGGATTTCAATCAAATTTTCAGGAATTGTGTGGGTATAGCCCTTGATGGTTCCCTATCAGTTTCATCACGATTGAATCAGTGGTACTCCCTGCGCATGCGCAAACGTAATTTATATATATATTCTTGAAAATCTCGAGAAATTCAAAAATGATGTACGTTCTGAGATAGGTTGAGCGCCCTCAAGGATTTTTTTTCCGTTTTCCCCTCCTTCAACCCCCTCTCCTTCCCTAAAGAAGGGAAGGAGTGGGGATTTCAGCCAATATTGATCCGATTTTGATGAAATTTTCAGGGATTACGCGGGTTGTGCCGTAGATGATTACCCAGGCTTTGGGTAAAAAATTGAACCAGCGGTACGCTCTGCGCATGCGCTAACGTGAAATTCTTGAAACAGGCATAACTTTCACAATTTTGATCGGATTTCAATCAAATTTTCAGGAATTGTGTGGGTATAGCTCTAGATGATCCCCTATCAGTTTCATTAAGATTGAATCAGGGGTATGCTCAGCGCATTTTATAATGGTGTCACTTTGATTGTAACGAGGAAGCTGCTGTGCCATCTCCTTGGCAGTGTATTTTTTTTTGTTTTGTTTCAATTTTCCCAGGGAAACACATTGATAGGGACATTCAATACTGATCGATATGAGTAGGGGTTGATAATTTTCTTTCCATACCGATACTTTTTATTCGGTACAAGAGTGGGTACACTTGCTGTATGCGGTCTACCAGTCTACGTGGTCGTTTCGACCATATAGTATGCGGTCTACAAAAAGGAATTACTTTTTTCATATTAATATGAAAAACTCACCGAAAATCTCTCCAACTTTGAAGATCGTCGAGGTACGTTGTTTTTTTATTGCACAAAGGAAGAGTTTGCTAAGACTTCGAAGAATTTTTACGAAGACCGCCACCATTCCTCCATGAGCTGCCTTTCGAGGAGAGGCCTTGCTCCATTCTTCTTTATATTGTATTAAATACAAACATAAATTCTATGTTTGATGTGCCTCCAGAGGGTTTCTGTTGTTTGGGTGTTGGCTCCATTGGCGGGATTAATAAAGTTTTCGGAGTGGTTAACCGTGAGATGCAGGTATTCATGGTTGCAATTTCTCTCTAAATAATATTCATGAATAGCATTCGTAATCAACAAAACTTTCTTTCGCGCAGTAAATAACAACCAACCATCCCATGCGATTTCCCAGTAGATGCCATCTAGGCGGAGTAGGGAGCGTAGACCGCGGAGTAGAATGTAGACCGCATACGACATCCTCACAATCAAGGTAGAACGCATACGACAAGTGTACCCAAGAGTGGAGGATTTTGTATCTTCATACCCCTTTGATTACAAAGATGTGGTCAGTGGAACAGTTTACAGTGGAACAGGTTTTGCGTTAGCGCCTACTTCGAGAACGCCCGCTCGACCGTCCCCTTCGTGCCTTCTGTTTAAGATTCAATATCGCCCCCTGCATCCAACTTCCCGATCGAAATAAGTGCATTGTGCACTGTCTTCCGCGCGCCACCCTGTACATGTACGGCGGTAAAAATGCACCAATTTCTTGGCTCTTTTTTCCTACCATTATTCTTACATTGAAGAATTTTTTAAAAATATACCTTCTTCATAGAATACTAACAAAAATAGGTGGTTTTTACAGATTTTGGACTGAAGATGAACGTGCCTGTTCGAAACTAGTCTCCATCAATAAATAAAAGTAAATACCAGAAGAGCTCAACCTCCTCATTCATGAGTAGGGGGCGGATTCTTAGGTAGGTACCTAATAAAATATTTTTGTCCTGAAGAAATATTTGAAAGATACCAAGGTACTAAGTCTTGTAAGTCTATAAACTGATAAGTCTTATCAGTTTCACAGCACAATCATTCCGAAAATGCATATAGTCCAGTCAAATTAGGCCTCCTGGGGCCCGTAGGTTAAAATAATTGTTGGAAAGCTGGAGATGTTTTTAATCACTTTAGTATGGTTCTAATAGAAGTATCCTAGGTTTGCACCCGTCTCCGCTTCCTGCTTATGATGGGGGGTCCAAAAAACCACGAAATTTTCGGACTTTTTTCAGTTATTCGCTTATATCTCGGAAACGAGCGATTTTACGTCAAACTCTACTCTATAATGAATTAAAGAGGATAAAATACTGCGTCGATTAAAAAAAAAAGATCCTAAATCGGACCAACGGGGTGGTTGCCACGCCTTATCAAAAAATGGCCATTTTTACCAACTTTCGCAGAAATTGAGTTTTACCCGTTTTCAATTAGCTGTATCGTTTGAAAATCAAATATAATCGATACCCCCCCCCCCCCCCTAAAAGTTGTAGGGCATCTATCGGAGAGTTCAAATAGCACCTAAAATTTAAAATTCGGCCAATTTTAAGATTTTTTATATCTGTACAACCAATTTTAGGGAAACCTTGGATTTCGAAATAATCGATTTTTTGTACTTTCTCGACTTCTTACAGTCCCTATTCGCTTTGAATGCTAGTGAATAGGGTAGGTACTTAAGTATCTATATATGTATAGTTCCAGTTTGTTCCGAAGCATCAAAATTAGGCGCTGTTTGTTACCATTGTTGGACAGGAAGGCCTCTTTTGGCATGGTTGCAGTCATTTGTTCATCAAATTGTACGCTAGCTGCAGGAATCTTGGAGCGCCGTAGGCGCTCTGCTGTCTTAGTGCTTTTGGAAGCAGCATCTTCAGGGTACCCGCGGTTTGACGCGTCAAACACAATAGTGGTTCCTGGCTTGTTGAAATGTTTGGTCACAAATGTGACGTACTTTAAAAGGATGTCTGCAAACTTTTCTCGGGACACCCACACAACCCGATGTAAAAGGAATCCATCATCAATGACGTACACTTCAGGGTTTGGGTAGTATGTGTCATCGTCCTTGGTCACAGGGTCAAATAAATTGAAAAATACGGATTTTCGAGTTTTCCTCATACCAATGTCATCAAAAATTGAGAGGGGGTATGGACCATAACAAGTACCGTATGGTGCGAGTTCATATTCAAAATATGCCTTGAGGTCTTTGTCCGACTTCTTGAAAAAAGAAATACCTACGTCTGAATATTGTGTCGGGGTCAACAGGCATGTCTTCACCATGAATTTTCACTTTTGAGTTGGTGCATTTAAGTGGTGTCACTCGGTTCTTTCGTTGAAACGTGACGTTTTGGAAATTGCTCCCTACCACAGTTTCCATGCATTCCAATCCAACCTCCTGAGCACGATGGCAATTTATTTTCTCGTCGCCCACCACACCTGTGCTGATAGATAGTATACTTCTACTAGTTGGGAAAGGATCGTGGTCTGAGAACCATTTTGAGAACTTCGTACCATCCAATTCATCGCGCTGCATTCTTGACACCCTAGCATCAACATGCTGCTCTGATGATGCTAGCTGTACACCACAAAACTGCTCTACTTGCTGAGAAACCTCCATTATAGCTGGCATTGATGAAATCCACTTCATGAGCACACTGTCGTTTATTCCTCTTCCACGACTGACACCACCCTCTGTCTTCATTGACCTCATCAAAGTTTGTTCGATGGTGATATCTGACCATACGCCTGACCAGAACTTGTTTGATCGGCGAATTGTGAAATATCCTTGGTTGACAAAACGATCGTACTCCTCCTCATTCATTTGTGATTCCAGTGCAACCATGTCCTGAAGGTATAACTGAGCAGATTTTGCGTAAAGGAAGTGCCCACTGGCGTGGAAAAAAGGCAGCATCTGCTGGACACTTTCTATGTGAGTGTGCAGGTCTCCAAATCTTTCGGCGTAGATGAAGCGTTTGATAATCGTAACCATGCGGAAGTACATGACCCACAGTTTAGCAGTGGGCCCTCTCTCTACCAGTTCTTCAAGCTTATCTCAGAATTTCTTCATCACAGTCGTGACTGCGGGTCCCTCAATGTTGATGTGGGGTTTTCCACGATTGTCCAGTACTTCCAACAAGAGAACTTGTTCGTCAGCATTGAGGTCCAACATGCTCAGTATCATTTTGGCCAAAGCAAGGTGCACCAAAATATGGCCCCTTACAGCACGTGAATAAGCATGTCCAGTCAACATTTTACTGGTGATGGCTGGCGCATATGCCTCACTGAGTAGATCTTCCAACCCACTTCCGGCCATGATGTACCCTATTGCACCCATGTACGACATTAATGTGTGGAAACCACCCGAGGGGAACTGATGGGTGATTCAGGTCCTGCGGAGGCTACTATGTCCCTTGCCTTGAAGTAAAGTGGCTGGTCGAACGTAACAAAGCAGGTCTGTTGACCACTGGATCTGGTCCTGTCAGCAGCAATAAGCAACACAGAGTATATGGTTTCATGTTTGCCAGGTGGGTAATTCACAAATGGTAGGCACCGCACGTGATTTATGGAAGGCCTGATCTGCCGTCAAATCCTCCATGAAGCCGTTCCATCCTGGGAGGTCAAGTCGGTCTTTCCACTTCCCATAGATCCACAGGAAATCGCTAGCCATCGTTTTGACTCTTTCAAGGGGGTTCAATTCATTGACGTTGTATATCAAGATATCCTTCAGGCCCCCAGCATTGCCACTTCTTTGAATGGTACTAGCGCTATTTTTCCAAGTTCTGCTGATTCCTTAGCAGAAGGCACCTTCCCTAACTTTACAATTCTCGTCTCAGAACGAACTGAAGTGTGAGGTGTGATGCACTCTATGCCCCCCATGCGTGGAAAGTGTTGGAACCATCTATAGTGCACACATTGACGTCAGCATTGTCAAAGACGTACTGTAGAAATGAGTGAGATAGTGACAACGTCATTGGATGCTCAATGCAAGAAACCTCAAAGAGTCTTGCGTCATTGTAGGAACCACAAAACCCCAAGTTTGATAGCGTAAGAAGTCGAGAAAGTACAAAAAATCGATTATTTCGAAATCCGAGGTTTCCCTAAAATTGGTTGTACAGATATAAAAAATCTTAAAATTGGCCGAATTTTAAATTTTAGGTGCTTTTTGAACTCTCCGATAGATGCCCTACAACTTTTAGGGAGGGGGGGTATCGATTATATTTGATTTTCAAACGATACAGCTCATTGAAAACGGGTAAACTCAATTTCTGCGAAAGTTGGTAAAAATGGCCATTTTTTGATAAGGCGTGGCAACCACCCCGTTGGTCAGATTTAGGATCTTTTTTTTTAATCGACGCAGTATTTTATCCTCTTTAATTCATTATAGAGTAGAGTTTGACGTAAAATCGCTCGTTTCCGAGATATAAGCGAATAACTGAAAAAAGTCCGAAAATTTCGTGGTTTTTTGGACCCCCCATCATAAGCAGGAAGCGGAGACGGGTGCAAACCTAGGATACTTCTATTAGAACCATACTAAAGTGATTAAAAACATCTCCAGCTTTCCAACAATTATTTTAACCTCCGGACCTTATTTGACTGGACTAATAGTCATTTTGACATATAAACGCATATTTTGGGGTGAAAGTGTATATAAACACATGCTCCAACGCTCAGCCTGAGCATTGGAGAGGTAGAGAAATTGGGAGAAAAATGGGATATAGGTACCTACTTGCTTTGCCCAAACTGCAGGATGGGAAAAAGTCAAAACCATCAGAACCGTGCTTCGTGTTGGTATAGGATCCATAAACCCACTGACACCTGCTTCCATGAAATTCTGCCCTTTGGCATCTGTCGACGTGGAAAGATCTTTTTCAATTTTCAATAATGTGCTTGCCGACAATCGCCGAGGCTTCAAAGTCGAACATATCAAGCAAGTCCTCGTCTCAAAAAATTTTTTTTTCTCTACTGGTGCTGGTGAAATTGGTGCCTCATACAGAGAAAAATGAACTTTAATTTTGAAAAAACAAAAAAGTTGTATACACTTACGTTGCAATAAAGAAAAAATGGGTTACCAAAAGATTCGGTAATTTTTTTTTCCATACTTCAATATCTTCGCTGTTTCCCGTTTTTGTGCAGCACAAAAGTAAAATTTTATTGCATATTACGAGTTTTTGACGGCATATTTTGAGTTTTACCCACACATTACCTTTAAAACCGAGTTTTTAGTGAACTATGAATCCCCCCCTATTCATGAGTATTCACGTACACACATGTAATGAGTTTAATAATGAAAAAGCTCCTTCGTGTTTTTCGCGATGACACGTTTAACGTACCTACTGCATTCTCGCATTATGTGCCTCATGAATTTGAAAATGTCGAACTTTTCTACTTAGGGTATCTAACATGGTAGCCCCCTTAGTAAGATCCCTTACTTGATTGCGTTATGAACTCGCAACGAATCGGTATTTTATTGAACCACTCAAATTAACCTAACTCACCCAACTTTGAAAATTCTCCCGCTATCTTTACCTGAAATTCCTATGTTCGTAGAATCGAATGGCCGGTTTGTTCGTGGTAAGAACATGAAGGAAGAGGGCTTTGCAGTCGTGGTTTTCCGGAGCCGTCAGGTGGGAAACTAAATTGTCGAGCAAAAGGGAGGCGATGCCGTTTTGCCGGAAGTTCTCCGAAACCCCAAGAGACAGCATGTACGCTACGGTTGTTGATTTCCCAAAACACGACGACAGAATGTTTTTATCCTGAAACACGAATTAGCCACGAAAACCATGGAATTAGACCAAGCCAGTACGATTCGAGGGTAAATAACTTCCCAGTTGTTAAATGGGTGATTCTCCAAAAGCAGGGAAACGGGATCTGATCCTATGGCGGAAAAATGAACAAGTTTGGCCGAAAATCTTTCCAGTGGCCCAAAGTAAAAGGCACGGGTCGGTCACGAAAAGAAAATAGGTCCTCAGTGAAGAGAAAATCGGGTAGAAAAATACCTGTATTCAAACCGTACCGGGAACCTTTCCAGAAAGGCGAAAACTAATCCACCAGAGCGCACTAGCATTGAAATGAGAAAAGAGACCTGATTTCGTAGTTTGTTCAAAGAAAAACTCAAAAATCAAGACACGGTTCCGGACCCTATTCATTTTTTTTTTAAAGAACTAAAAGTTACATGTTTTGACCAATTTGTTCGTAACGTCCGCAGCCTAAAGTTGAAATTCGAAAAAAATATCCTAAAATTCTGATTTTAGTTAAATTGCACTCTTGAGGGACTGACTCATGGGAGGGACACCCAAGGCTCCTTAATATTGTGATAGCGCACCTTCTCTCTGACGAGTGATTAATAAGTAATCGTATCACTACTGAATTCTCCAGAACCAGCACTTACAACGGCACAAGTGCTGTTGAGTTAAACTCTTGTCTGAACGCATCCTACATTTAAATGAGCTACACATTTTTAGGACCATAACATCCTATTCACGCCCTCACTGTTTAATATCATATTATGATCAAATCATGGTTTTCACAAAGTGAGGGCCTGAATGGGATGGTGAGGTCCTGAAAATGTGTAGCTCATATAAAATTAAATTTTATATGAGCTACTTACATATCTTATAAATTTTATAAGAGGTATCCATAATATCCTACATCATGAGGGCCTGAAAACAAACTATTGTTTTTATGATTACCACCGAACAACAATCAAATCAGATTCGCTTACCTATACTACACATCTTGCAATCATTACAAAACACTTTTTTTTCAAGTATTTATTTTATTTTATTGACACAGACTTAATTTTCACACAATGGGCTAGGGAACCTCATGTCGACAAGTATTTTTTCTGAAAGAACTTCATAATTTGAAGCAATAGCAGTGAGTTTGGGCTCCTACGGTGTAATACCAATATCCAGGGCACTTTCGAAAATTTCAACTTTGAATCTGGAGGGAAGATTGGGTGCCCCAGTCAGCCTGAATTGAACTGAAAGCCAGACAAGCAGCCAATGAGAGAGCCCGTCCTGGGGCACCCAATCTTCCCTCCAGATTCCAGAATCCCTCCAGAAGTTGAAATTTTCGAAAGAGACCTGGAAATTTTTATTACACCGTAGGAGCCCAAAACTCATATCATATCACTGATATTGCTTCAAATAATTTGAAAGAACATAATTATTATGAAGTTCTTTCGAAAAAAAGAAAAAAAAAAAATTAGTAGACATGAGCTCCCGATTCCATTAACCTACAATTAACCCATATCAAAGAATAATTATTATAGGTTTCTTATAAACCTTGCAAGATTTGCAGCTTTTTTTTTTTTTTTTTTTTTTTTTTCTGTTAGAAGCTCCGGACTGGGCTTTCCCTCCTTACGGAGAATCACCCAAATCCGTTCGTGTTTCTTGATCGGTCACTTACCTAGTTAATCCATTCGTCAAAGAATGTCTTTTTTCGATAGCCTTTCCATCTGAATATCTCATATGTAATGCGAAATTCAACATTAAATTCACAGTTAATTTCTTTAATGATCTAACCTCCTTGTTAAGTTTTGAGTAGGATTTGATTTCAGCCACTATCAAACCAATGATGACCCCCTCATAGACAGCAGCCAGCGAGTAGAACCTGGGGTCTGATGTTATATCCTCGTACCAGGTGTACGGGTAGTCTATAGGGAACCAGTCTCGACATAAGGCCCGCACCTAGAAATTAACGTAAGGTAAAGGAGATTGTATTAATGGCCCCTGAAAACCTAATCACTAAGGGCTGAATAGTAAAACATGTACCTCTTCCAAGTCCAAAGGGCAAAGAAATCTCAACTGTAGGTTGTTCAAATTGCAGAGGGGTACGGATTTGTAGCCGTTTTTCTTTAGGTCGTCTTCCACAGAATACCTGTCAACATGGACGAGACAAAAATGTCAAGTACCTACCAGGTAGGTACTCTTAGCGGCTCATGATGATGAAAAACGATGCTGCTATTGAGTTAATCGTAAGCAGTAGGTTAGTAATGACTTCCTCTAGATCAATGAAATTCCTCTCAAGGAACTTCACAGGATTCAACTAACTTCATAGGGAGGAACGGAGGCAGAAACTTTACAGGACTTAATCACTCACGTGACTTCATAGGAATTCCTCAATGAAGTTAGTAGGAAAAGATTGAATAAACTAGTAACACATTAATCTACCGTAATTCATCAATTGAAAAATAACAACAACAATAATTATTATCAATGTCATCTTAGTCAATTGGCGATGATGATGTTGGCCGTTTCAATTTCCTATTTGCGGATGATATCTCCGCCTTAGCGACGGGTTCTTGGCAGCGAGAAGAGTTCAAAACCTGCCATTTGGGTCGTCTTTGATTGAAAATTGGTGCTCCGTCAATGCGCTGGTCTTGAACTCAAAAAAGACTCTCGAAGTGGGCCAGAGCAGACG
This sequence comes from Pilophorus perplexus, assembly GCA_955831195.1. Classification (NCBI taxonomy): domain Eukaryota; kingdom Metazoa; phylum Arthropoda; class Insecta; order Hemiptera; family Miridae; genus Pilophorus; species Pilophorus perplexus. The sequence goes on along the minus strand of OY037009.1, from coordinate 30,033,103 downwards.
TTTGGACCAGGCTGTGAACTTCCTGGGCTTGACGGTAGACTCTGACTCTGGTTGTCTCATGCTGAGGCGCTTGTGCCCAGGTTGTCTTCCTCAATTTACATGATAAGAAGGTTGAAAGGGTTGGTGTCTGACAGGGTGCTGCGTTCGGTTTACCATGCCTGCTTCGAGAGCAGAGCAAGTTACTGCGTCATAGCCTGGGAAAATTCGAGCCATGCACTCAGTGTTTCAGGCTTCAAAAGGGAGCTATGTGTAAGAATCTTCGCTAATCTGTCGTGGAACGAAAGTTGTAGAGGCTCCTTTGCTCGCCTTGGCCTGTTGACGATCGCGGGTTTGTACGTCATGGTACTCCTGAACCTTGAGAGGACCAATTTGCCGAGCCTTCCTCTGGTCTCTGGGGTTCACGATCATATTAATCGGCCCCGGGGCGATATTGTCGTCCCCTTCAAGGGGGTCGCCTTGGTAACGCAAAGTGGGGTGACCCAATGTTGGTGGGCTCTCGTCTGTTCAGGGCTCTTCCCCGGAAGATGCGAGAGTCTTGCCTCGGGACGGTGAAACTCAAACTTATTAGAGCTGAGTTGTACTTTCTAGAGGAATTCACTGGGGGAATTCACGACGTCGTGCGTTTATTCCGTGCGCAGTTCTGTTTGTTCCGTATGCTGAGACCTCAAACTGAATGACATACTAATTACATTGTAATTGTTTTTTGCTTTTACTTGCTTCAATAATATAAAAGAATAATGTTCACGTGCAGTTTTTATTTTTATTGGTATTTCACTGCTGTTGAACCCGCCTAATTGCTAAAAGTATTTTTTCTATTTATGTAATATTTACTTATCTATATCACATTATATACAAATTTTATTAGCACCTGTTTTTTATTTTTATTAATATTTAAATATATTAAATATTATAAAAAATAAGAATTAAAATAAAACAAATTTTGTTTTATTTTTATTTTATTTACTTACCAATATGTTTTCTTTTTTCCTTAATTTTATTCTATTTGATTTGATTTTTATTTTATATTATACATATACCTACATTTATTATTTATTATTCATAAACTTTTTACATTTATTTTGTTTATTTATTATCTATATATATTTTTTATCATTTAAATTTTTATTATGTTTGCTTTTCTTATTATTATTATTCATTCGTTCTTATTATTATTATTATTATTCATTCGTTCATTTATTTATTTTGTATTATTATTTTTGTTAGTTTTATGTACCCCCCCTTCAATATTTATCTATAAACACTGTTCAGTGTTTAAAATTTAATCTTCAATTTGTAAAATATCTCAAGTTTTTAGATCTCCTAATATCTTCAATATGTTTCAATATGCCATTTTGTTCATTTCATTAGGCCCTGATGATAGTAAAGTGGGTTTTTTTACCAACTGGGGCAGGAACCGATCCCGCACTATACTTAGATAAGCTTTAGAAATTCTTGCTCCAGAGCAAGGATTCATATAAACTTGCGCTCAGAGGTGAATTGTCTGCCGACAAGACAGGTATTACAACACGTGATTGACTTTTGGTCAAACACTGATGCTCTACTCCGGACTTGAACCAGGCTGATCAGCGCTTAATATTTTCTTATTATTATAATATAATAATTATACAACAAAGATATTATCTCTTGAAACTTCGGCACATTCTAGTCTTGTTTGACCGACCCACATAACTTTCCACCCATATCCTAGTCAATCCATAACAAAATACAATCAGGTCCTCGAGCCATTTAGCTCAAGTGAGGGTCTGGAGAGCTCCAAGCAATCGCTGGCTCATGCACCGATCTTCAAATTGCCTATCAAAGACGTCATCGTAAAGCACTAGCCAATCAATCTGTGGTGGTCCGAAAAGAAGCCATGGAATGTCTCTTGGCATTTTGTAGACCATCCAACAGTAACGCAACTCGTAACGTTAGTCAGTAACGCAACTCGTAACAATTAGTCAGTGACGCTGACTAATAATTTATTGCGCCGAGTTTACAATTATTGTAAACTCGGCACAATAAAAATCACGAGTCTTTTACACGCAGTATTATGTAAGTAATTATCATTAACGGTAATACAGTTTTTCACTTCGCTCAGTCAGTAGGTATTGATATTTGGCATCCCACTTTACTCAAGTGGAATCTCCAAAGGAGAATTAAGAACAACCCAGAGAACTGTCTCAACTTACCAACTGAATGTATCCATAACTGTGATACCGCAGTGCATCTTTTGACGGAAACACTTCCAGTCAATCCGGGCGGAAGAAGAACATTTTTTGGGTTTTACAGGAAACAATCCGAACCCATCAACATACCTGAGAATGCGTCAGAAATAATGAAATGAAAGTGTTTTTGACCGAAGGTTTAGCTGCTATTTTGGATAATCCAAATAGGATGATTACGCAAACCGTATAGTAACCTACCCACCAGTGTTTCCTCATTTGATTTCCGTTTCCTCCGTTTTTCTCCCTCATGCGTACGGGTATTTTTGCAGAGGCGAAACCACTTTAGATATGTGTTAAAAAAAAAGAATCTTGGATCTTGAATCACTACAAAAGAGGAACCTACTTATACACAGTAATTATTAACATAATGCGGGCATTCATAGCATGTCCATAATCATTCTACCTACCTACCATGGATATTCCCGTGACGTTATCAGCGTAGGACACATCAATCCGTAGGAAGTTCCTACTAGGAACGCTACGGTAAATTTGATTCGATAGTATCGACGGTATTTCTCTTGCGATTGATAAGATCGATAAAAATCTATCGAACCTTTAGGCATTAACAATATTAAAATTTAATGTTTAAAATTTAATAATATTTAATATTGTTGTTTTACTTTTTTTTTAAAGATGCAATTTTTACACAAGAGTTTAATATTCTTCGATATAGATTAATTGAGAAAAAATTAATTTCGTTCTTCATCAAGAAATTTCATATAAAAATCTATATCTTCTATATCTATATCTATATCTATATCTTCATATAGAAATTTCGATAAAAATCTATCGAACCTTTAGGCATTAACAATATTAAAATTTAATGTTTAAAATTTAATAATATTTAATATTGTTGTTTTACTTTTTTTTTAAAGACGCAATTTTTACACAGGAGTTTAATATTCTTCGATATAGATTAATTGAGAAAAAATTAATTTCGTTCTTCATCAAGAAATTTCATTTAAAAAAAAGAAGAAACTGTAGCGTATGGACAGATGTGGGACTTGAAGAATGGATTAAGCGCTCCAAATTACTCAGAAAACTACCAAATTATGACCTCCTGACATCCTTCAAAAATGCAATTAAATGTAGGATACCTAATAGGTACCTACCAAATTTTGGATTAGGCCACCAACTTCTGAAAATAAAAACGCTGCACATTTTGCACTAGGGTTTATTATTCTTTGATATCTATATATAACCTTTGATATCTATATCTATGATAACCTATAGGTTACTTGTGCAGAAATTAATTCTGTTAATAAAAATTTTTCAGAAAAACCTCCTTTTTTTTTTTTGCTTTTTTTTCAAACATTTCGTTTTTAACTTGAAAAATATTTGACCTCCTGGGATCCTTCAAAAATCCCATTCGTAGCCCCATGAAAGTCTTATAGATCGCAACAGTGAAATCGGATCGTTCCGGGACCCCAAAAAATGGGTTCTACGTTCAAAAATACTTCGAAAACGACACCTAACTCGATCCCGTAGCCAAAAGCCTTTAACAAAAACCCTCCCCTAGCCCCATAGCGCCCCACGGATTTGGGCGATCGGGCTGAAAACCTTGCAACTATACTTTGTGCATTCAGTGGCCCCTTGTGCACTAGGTGGCCCCCCAAAGGGAATTTTAATTCTCCCACAAATTTGTGCATTAGATAGCCCCCTTGTGTCCACGCCAGTCAGCTGCCTAGGGAGCAGCAAAAATTAAATCCGTCTACCAGGTGACGATTTTTCGATTTAACCCTCTGACTGAGGAGATGGATTTAAAATCCGCTGACGCAGGAGATGGATTTAAAAATTTTAAAAATTTAATGAAATAAATAGTGTGGGTCCGTCTACCATGTAATATAATATATTACATGGTATATTATACATGGTACTATAATAGTAATAATAATAATTATTATCATCATAATATTACTACGTACCATGTATCGACCATTTCGATATAATATCAGTAGACAGATATCGATATCATTGTAAGAAAAGTATCGATACCACGATATTGGAAATATCGTGACGGCCCTCCAAATTTTGGAGTCCAAAATCCGTATTTCTTTATTACTATTCGTACCGAAATGTTTATGTACCTACTTCATGATTTGATTCTACGTTTTGGTACATGATTTGAACACTGTTGGATGTGACTATTAAAAAAAAAAACTTTTTTGGAGGGGTAAAACAAATTGTTTGTTGTTGCTTGGCAACATTGTATAGCCTAACCATTGGATTGGATTGGACTATCTTAGTTCTTTCACAGACATTTCTCTAAAATTTTATTTTCACAATTTGAGTGTTGGTAACTTCATTGCTCTTTATTAATTTCAGAGCGTGTTGTAATGCGATTCAAAGACGAATACATTTTACTCTCCTCGCACTGGTAAGTTTTGAGGTCTGCGGAATTCGTCGACAATATTTTTGCGTTGTAAGCTTGACAAGGTCAATCTTTTGCGTTTCTAACTTCCGTTAAATATTCTTCCTACTTCCTGATGCCCTTCTATTTCGATCGGTTTGGTTAGTCACACAAGGAAATTATTAGTCGGTACCTACCTGTACTTTAACTGTACGTTAACGTTGGGTGGGTAGTTTTGTTGTTTGTAAACATTACCTACACTAAGAAACTGTTGACTTTTTTTGCAGATCGTTTGTAAATTTTTGCGACGAAATGAATCTCCCAGAGAGTCTCGAGCGTTTGGAAATCAGTCCTGAAAAGTGAGTTTTTAGTAATGATAGATTGACAGCTTCCATTTTGGACGGTTTATCGAGTCTATTAATAACCAGGTTATGAGTTTTAAGTGTGTCATTTGAATAGATAGGAGGTTCGTTCCAAGTTAAATGCTTTCGGGTGAAACTCATGAATGGGTTTAGGTTTTACGAGCGTAATTCAGTGAATTTGGCTGCTTTCCGAAAAGTTGTCGAGTGCATTAAATGCAAATGCCAAATTTTGTGGCATCCTGGACGAATACCCGAAATTGCATGGAACGGAAAACTGAGGAATGCTCTAGAGCTCTAGAAAACTTTATTTATTCAAAATCGGGACAAGCCCAGTTACAAAAAACACGGCGAACGTACCACAGCGGAAGTATAATATAATTTAACATAATCTGCGGTGAGCGAGCGCTTTCTTCAGCCTTCTTGCACAGTATTCATAGGGTTGATGATTGTTTCCTATGCGGTTCAAGTGAAATCGCAGGGGGACGAAGCCGGTCAGTAACCCTACTAGCCTTCTTAGTTCCCCGCGCTTTTATGTACTTAAGAACCTCTTCAGAAGCTTTGGTGTTGGGTTTAGCCACTAATGCTGTGAGCGTGACCTTCAATAAGTCCCCACGTTTTGGCGGGTTGTGGAAACATCCACTTGTTGATGGCACCTGGTAGGTTATGATCACAGAGTAACAGAGGACGATGGTTATGATAGCCTAACGGCGTGCGCCCCGTAAGTACTTTTTTTAAATGTGGGTAAATCCTGCTTCAGTGAGGGTTTCAGTAGTTTTTGTTGTGATAGTGATTGCCATATGATCGCCTTATCATGGCACTACCGAAGAGAAAAGCAAGTTTGACGGTAAAGATTTGGGAGGTGTTAGGTAGGTTCTTCGACGAGTGATGGACTTGGATTTTATTAATTTTCATCAAACTTCTCAAGAACTTATTAGAGAGGTTGTTGAGACGTTTCCTTAGCACCAATCCTCCCCAATCCTCAGGGAGACGAGAGTTTGAATGTAACAACTTGGGTGGTCGAGGTCCGATTCATAATTAAGTAATACACGTCTAATCAATGTTGGGGGGGGGGGGACACAATCCCATCGCCCCTTCGACGGTTCCGGGCGGGGATTTGGGGGAATTGATACTTTCCCTCTTAAACCAGCAGTGAGGTGTTTTGGGATGCCTAGGGGAGCTAAATCCGAGTTTTCTGACAAAAAAAAAATGCCTGTGCTCGATTGTGGGTGGCCGAAAAATAGCGATTTTTTTTCGGTTTTCCGCCTATAACTCGAAAAAAATGTCTTTTTATTTCATTTTCGGAAAGAGCATTAAATTTCCTTCAAATTTCACTAGTCACATGTTTTTTTTTTAACCGAATTGCTGCTAAGTTACAGGCGTTCCAAAGTACATCAAATTTCTCTACATGTACAATTTTACGGAAAAATGCATGTTTTAGCTTCAGAACATTCATTTGTACGTACGAAACGATTTTAAAACAAAATAAGAAATGCCCAATCTGACAACGCGCTGAGAGCGGAAGCACATTTTTCAGAACGTTTTCGGTTGTAGCTCAGAAACTATTGGTCCGATTCCAAATTTATGAAGCTGATTAAATTCCCCATCGCAGCTATTCCGTGTGAAATTTTGATCATCTTACTTTTCTTTTTTTAATCAGAAAGCTGATTTTATATAAGTAACGGCACATTGCATGTCTATTGAAACAAAAGTGCCATTAGTATTCGTCGGAAAGAGAGGAAACAAGAAATTTGACCATCTACGACCACGTTTTTCAGAAAATTTTCTTCTTTCCCTCCCTCCCGTATTTCCATTGTGGCTGTTCGTGTGCCGTGCATAGGACCCCAGGCCAGGCGTTGGAGGAGGATGCTCATTTTTATTCTAATGCACTTCTAGAAGTCAGACAAATTTGAAATTAATCTAAAAAAAAAAAAAAAAATCAGCTCGACGAGTAGATAACGAGAAAAGTCTGAAAACACCAAAAAGTTGATTCAAAGTTGTCCAAATAAGTGTTCAAAGGGGTCCAAAAATACGGCGAGTTTTGAGAAAGGGGCCAACCGAGGGGGAGATGTCCAACGGGATCTTCGAGGGGGTCGATGAGGTCTTCAAGGGATCAAGTGGGCATCGAGAGTTCACCAAGGAGGGCCGAGGAAGGCAGCGATAAGAAACAACCCCCCCTCATCATCATGGATGATCGAAAATCGAACCCCCACGTAATGAAAATCCACAAACAACACTAAAAGAATGCTCTGATGGGGGGGGGGGGGGGGGGGGGGGTTGGAGAAATAGGGAGGGGGGAAACTGCTGTTCTTCGGGTGAGTTGGCCGAAGTAGGTGTACAATTAGATTTCACCTTCCCAAATGAATCATTCAACTCTCATCATGTATTTCTATAAGAAAAAAGAACTAGGTATTCATAATCGAAAAGCAATTCGAAGGGGTCTGAGTGCTCGGGTTTGGCGGGCTTTAGCCAGCACATGGTGACCCCCTAGTCCAGTTATAAGGGTCTCAGACCCATCCGACTACACCATTTTAATCTGAGGGGCTTTTGTGGGAAAGCGGATGGCGTTTTTGCTTTGGACTGGGGGTCGTGTGGGGTTTCGAAGTACTTTTGCCTTTGAATCCATGGCACTTGAGTTAGTGATGTCGAAGATTATTCCTAAGAGTAATAACAATGATGATTTTTTTTCTAGGACTGAGTGCTGTAAACATGACGAAGCCCATTTGACGACGCAACAACGCCTAACCTCCAACAACAATGAAAATCCCGAAAAAAGTCTTGAAACACTGTTTACTGCCGCTTGCCCTAAAGGAAGTTGCTCATGCCATATGAAGAGGGATATGTAAGTGGTTTGAAACTACTATTTGGATTTCGCCTAGTCCCATGGTTATGATTTATTTCGTATTTCAGCAGAGACAAAGGACTTAAACGGCTCGTGAACAAGCGGCCGATTTTGAGAAGATCTAAACTGAGCCAAGCCGTTCTGAGGGCACCGGTTCTGCGCCTTCCGGGTTCTTCGTCCGCTGAACTCAGCAGCTCGTCGCCTCCGCTCGCCGCGACCGCTGAAGGCATTAGGCCTCTAACTGCTCTACTTCCCGAACTTCCTTCAACGAGGCATGTAATTTCCATATCGACCCGTCTTTGAAACTTTTCATAAGTCCTGTACATTTCCACTTCAGTTACCATTCAGTAAACCTTGGAGAACGGTCACCAAATTTCAGATTTTAGATGAGCTAGTTTAACTCCAATAGGGAGGGTTTATCCAAGTCATTTGCTACGATTAAGCAGTTTGCAGAGGCTAGCTGATATTGTGGATGAAGAATGTCTGTCTAGTGGGCTTAGCTTCAACATTTCGAAAGCGCCTGAAAGCTTTTCAAGAAAATCTAGATAATTTAACGAAAGTTACGGCTTTTGAAAAACGCGGGGGAACACGGCGATGGGAGGGAGCGTGACATCACAACATTTTGCGGAGAGTGCTGCCAACCGAGCACAGCTGACGAGTCTTCGATAGTGTTTCCTGTCGGGCAACTCGCGGCATTTAGATTAAAATTTAATGTCCATGCCAAAAAACCACGGCGAAAGAATAAAGCGTGAAAGTGACGTTAAATTGTGGGCGGATTGTTCCTCGCAGTGTTGTTACTTCAGTACACATCACAGAATAAAATTGAATTGCCGTGAATCCTTCTGACAAGGCATTAAACTATAGTTGATTAAACGTATAGATACGTTATGAATTATTTTTAGCGCAACCTTTCCTCAAAAAATGGAAAGGTGCTCTCGTCTCTTCGACATGTTCTTTTTTGTTGTGGTTTTTTTTTTTGTTTTTTTTTTTTTGTGTGTATCACGCCGAGCGGCTGAACAGATTTTCATGAGGGTGGTCTCATTGGGATCAGCGAGTTCTGGGGGTGGTTATAGGCTATCAAAATCACCTCCGTCGTCGACGATTCGTCCGATCCCGAGAAGATGACGAATTGTCAATTTACGAATTCTTAGTTACGGTTTTGGTTTCAATAAAGACGCGGTAATATTTCGTAGTAACAGAAAGGTTGCGCTCATTAAATGAATTGAATTGAATAAATTTTATTCAATTCAATTGATGGCTTGTTTTCTGTCGTATCAAGTAATGATTGCGATAAATTTATCATGAACGCTGTTGTAACTAGTGCTGGAACGCTGACGTCACTGATGTTGTAGAGACTCGAAGTCAAACCCCCTCTAATTCAAACTACGCATTAAATATAATATAAAGAAGAAACGAAATTTTCGTTTCTTCTTTATATTTCCTCCTGATTTTTTTCCGTTGGTACTGGAGGCTGTACAAGTTACTTTTTAGTCATACCTACATTAGAACGGTAGGGTAGAATTCAAAATCCAAAATACATGCAAATTGCCCACTTGAGATCTAGTACGGCGTGCTCATGTTTGGTCGGTATTGTTCTACGGGGCTGAGACCTGGACGCTGAAGGCTGCTTCAATTGCAATAATTAATAATTATTATTAACCGCTTGAGGCGTTCGAGATGTGGTGCAGAAAACCTTGCGGGCACAACTAGATTTGACATTATACGTTTCAAGAATCATCTGATTTTCCACATCTGTCCAAACATTGTTCAGAATTTTTTTTCCAAAAATATTTTCTTAATGACACAGGATTAATGTTTTATTTGCACAATTAACCTATATCAAAGAATAATAAACCCTTGTGTAAAATTTGCAGCGTTTTTTAGTTAGGAGGGACGCAGGGCTCCCATTTTGAAGTTTTCCGTTGAGGACCTGACGAACCCATGTTTCCAAGCTCCACAATAGAATATGTTGCAAGTTCCTGAAGACATCTTTCCGCGCATTTTGATCTGTATTTCCTGAAACGTTCTTCCGTCTCTTCGCGTTATCTCCTATAATATTTGACCTTTCATTTCCATTCACATCGAAATTAGATCCATGAAACTCGTGAGTGGCACTGAGACTTTCTGTTGACTTCAACTTTTTCTTGCCGATTTTTGCAGATTGGAAGATGAAAACGAACTCAACATCCCAACGCTGTCGAACTCGGAACGACGGAATCCAAACGCGCCGGCTACTTGCGCCGTTCAGGCCCGTCTAACCGCGCATGCGCCCTCATCCTCGACTTCGGACGACACCAGCATGGACGAGCTCGCCTCTTATTTCGACATATTCGTTCATATCCCCAAGAAAATGTCCAGGATGGCCGAAATGATGTACATATGATCCCAGATTCTCCTCTCGACTGTCGACTGTACAAATACAGGAAATTGTTTCAACGGTGACAAAGCGACGAACTCCAAAGGTTATGAAAACCTCGTTTTCTAGCGTGAATGTCCAGAAATGACGTTATCCTAAAACTGTTGAAAATCGTATGCTGCCAACTTTTGTCGTAGTTCATTTAATTAAAATTAAATTCCGATGGGACTCTGAGATGCAAAAGTTCTTCAGTTTTCAAAATGGCAGTGGTTTTCAAGTGCATTGAGTTTAGCGTCCTCAAATCCTGCTATTTACGGTGATAAATCACCGTTACTATTCCTGTAAAAAACGTTTAATGTATCTCAGTGCCCCATTTTAGATAGTTTACGGTCATCTCGCAATAATGGCTTCTAATATTGTCCCAAGTTTTGTTTTGGGGAGTTTGTGATTGTTATTTTCGTGCATATTATGTACTTTATGCGTAGCTAATTTGTTCATAGTGTATATTAACTCAAAATATTTATATTTGGTTTATCAACTGAAAATGAGTTATTTCTTTTACTTTTCCTTGGATTCCTCCTCCATTCAAGGAAGAGTATGGCGGCCAATAACTTCTCTTAAAGTGTTTATTGTGCTCACACTTTCACATAAATCGACACGATGGGTCCCTGGGTGGAAAATAAGGGTACTATAAATTAGAGTAAACATTCTCTCGGACAACGATCATTTCGCAAGCAAAAGCAATACAGCCTATCTTAATGCACAAATTTGATTTGAAGTAGCGACTAGGGATGAGAAAAAATGTGATTAGAAACTGTTTCATAAAAAAAACAACTATGAAACAGTTTCATATAACGTGCAACAAATGTTTAAAAAAACGTATGGCCGTTTCGGACCCTTCTTTTCCATCATGAAGATCAAACCAAAACCAAAAGCATGAAGGGACAGACCATATTCATGTTCACCAACAAAACATAATCAAGAATAAAAAAGATTTTTGTACACTTTCTACTTTTTGTGTGAGTGCCCTCTGGTAGATTAGTTAAAGTGTCACGCGGGAAAAATCAAAACGCCTAATATTGATTGCCTCTGCTCAGACACCTAATTTCTCAGTGCTAACTGTACTGAGTACTTTGTTCATTATTAGTTCAACTATGTTCGGCCGAATTTTCCCATTTCTGTGACCTTGCTCCCTAGCCCATTGAAATGTTTCTAGTTAATTTATCCTGATAATCCAGGGAATAAAGTGGTTCAAAAGGAATCATTACCACCTCCCCCCCCCCCCCCCCCACAAGATCCACAACTAGACAGTCGTGGATGGGGAATCGACTTCCTGACAAAAGTGATTTGAGGCGACCTATGTCCTCGCCATAATATGGCGACCGTATTATGTTGACCAAAAACGAACCGTTTAGCAGTTTCCAGATTAACAGTTAACAGAAAGCGAACAAGAGAAAAAAAAGCATTTACCTGGTTGAAAATTAAACTCACTGCAGCGTTAACGGCAAATTAACAGTAACTGTTAACTGTTGAGGACAAGGAGGTTGGAATGTTTGGTGATTGGTGGCTTTTCAACTGTTAAGCTGGGTTCACATGGCGTAAAATCTGATTAGCGATCTGATTGGTACCAATCTACACGCTCAATAATAGATTAATAATTATTAATTAATAATAGATTAATAATTATTAATTAATAATAGATTAATAATTATGTAATTATTATAATAATAGATTAATAATTATTAATCTAGTTTTTTCCGAGCTCGTTCAATAGGATCTCGGCTTGGACAGCAGACAGCGTACGGCGGTAGGACATTTCGTTTTTGGAATCTGGACCTCGAAACGTATAATGTAAAATTTTGAGGCCAATCAGAATTTTCGACCTCCGTCGCGATTACATAGTTGTTTTATTCCAAGAATAATAAACCAGAAGGAGACGCATGCTTCCTTCGAATCAAACACCGGCTCAGCTGAGGCTTCCCCACAGATTAACATAGAAGGCTTCCCGCTCCGCAAGAGGACCCCCCCCCCCCCTCACCTACTAAGATCGGGAAAGTTCGGACGAACTTCGGTCTTCTGTCGCCAGACGCTCCTCGGTCAGAGGTGCTTTCAGCACCGAGTGGCTTCGGACATCGGATTATGCTAGTGCGGATCCTTAAAAGAAAAGAGTTAAATGAGGTGGTTAGGGAGAGAAAACGACTCCTCTCCCTAACCACTTCGGGTGCCTTGGGATTCCACCCCGGGGGCTCATTAACTGAAGGGTAATCATGCGGGGCTAATCCCTCCTGGTCGGCCCTTCCTTGGGATTCCACCACTGTAGTGGACGAGCGAGGAAGGTGGACCTTGGGATTCCGCACCTCGTGCGTACCTATGCAACGTTTTGAACGCTGCTCTTCAGATCCAGCCAATGTAGTTACGGATTCACACTAGTTGACAAATGCAGAGATGGTATCCGTATCAATTCGGGAGTTCAGTGAAGTATCAAGTTAAGGAAAGTGATCGTGGGGAGTCTTGGATGTCCACCAAGCTTGCAAACTTTCTCTGAGGGCTGGAAATTGAGGGATACGGCGTCAGAAAGGGAGCCATTCACTAGCACAGTCATATTTTCATTAACACGCAGTGAACAAAAATATTATTTTTGTTAACATATTATGTCGCTTTGTCGTTGTTAAATTGGTACCTAGCTAGATCGTTTACGTACAGCAAAAACAGGGTTGGCCCCAGAACGGAACCCTGCTTTACCCCGGAATCCCAAGGTGCTGGTAGGACGATACTAATGGATGGTGTGGAATCCCAAGATATTCCTAAGCCGATCTGAGCTCATAATGAGGGTCCGTGGTGGAATCCATAGCCGCCCATCACTTCATTGGATTAGACCTCTGCACCGTCGGAAAAAACCACACCGAAAAGAGTTAATTTTTGCACACTTTCTCTAGGCTTTCACTGGCACCCTGAACCAGATGAATACCGGTTAGAGGAACTAGTAATCTAATTCTACATTTTAAGGTAAGACAACACTTGGTACCAACTAGCCTGTACCACCTCGCTATTTATGTATCTACACCACTAATTCTCATCGTCTCTGTCTGTGGCTGGCTGGGTATGTGAATCGCCTACTCCTCCTAAACGGTAAGCCCTAAAAATACGCCGATTTTTCCTATCGTCTCTGTGGACCGATTAGCTACTACTAGGGGGGTCGAGGACCCCCCTGTCCGAATAAGCGGTTGGCCGAGCGAAACGAGGCCCCCCTGTCCGAATAAGCGCTCGGCCGAGCGAAGCGAGGCCTTATGTCTGAGTAGGGGTTTGAACGTGTCCATCGATGCTACGCACCCCACTAGCGGGGGGTCTGGGGGGCGGAGCCCCCCAGCTGGGTGCGTAGGCGAGCAAAGCGAGCCGGAGCATCTAGTATACCATTATAAGGTCTCATTTCCACCTGGCATGTTGTAGGTCCTGAAGAAGGGATCCCAGCTAATCCCGAAAGCTTGACAAGGTTAATTAAAGACATACCAACCCGGCCTTTTTCTTCCGAAAAAAAAAAAAAAAACAAAAAAAAAACGCATCTTCACGCTGTTATTGACCTATATCAATTTGGTAAGATACGAGTGGATGAGGGGCTGGACAAGACCACGATAACTGTGCGCTGGTGAACATTTCGACAAAAACAGATTCGAAGGTAAGAAAGAACTTTCTCACTTAAAATTTTCCTAATGAATGAGACTATTTTCCAGGTTAATTAGGTATGCATGTGTGGGGATAGGTACCTAGGTAGGTATGTGACATAAGCTAAAATGTGTATAATATAGGTCGAACAATACGTTTCCTCCTATAAAAAATCCTCTCCTTCCGTCAATTTTTGCTTTTAGGTTTTTCTGGTGGTGAACTTATTTGCGATGACTTGGGATAAATCCCACGCCTCGCCCCTCAAAGTGCCTTCAAACTTCTGAAGATCACTGAAATGATTTTTCCATCATACCAGGATCCTTAGCTGTTCCATCCACATCCTTAAGGGCAGTGTCATGGCGTTTGAACGGTTTCCTTGTGATACTATTCACTTCCTTGCACAACTCCCTCACACTTTTCGATACGGAGATGTTCTATTTCTCAAGCTGATCTGTTTCCGGAAATCCACGTCTTCCATCCGATTGGGGAATCATAACACGTAAATGAAATTTATATTTATTGAAAAAAGAGGTTTACATAAATTTGAACATCATTAAATAACTGGTGAGATTTTATGGCCTCCCTGATAACCAAAGTGCAAAGAGTGAAGTTTACCAATAAGTACCAAACGAGAGAATTGAATTTTGAACGGGTAGGCCAGAGCAATGAAAAACTATTATCGAATATCATGGGATGGTCGAGGTGCATGAGCTCTGTGGGGCTCGCTTCTCCAAACAAAGCCTCGGCAAGTCCCGAAGTACCGCAGTAAGCCGGAACATTTTGCGTCATAATAGTTTGCTGAAGCGAGTGGCCTGAGAGCTACGAAGTGGAAGGACGGGAAGAAATGTGAGGTGTGGACTGTTGGAGAAAATAACTGGCACAATCAAAAGAACTTGAGTTCCTAATGAGGAGAGATCAGGGTAAGGGCCTCAAAAACATACTAAGAAACTCAGATTCAAATGGCGCCTGGATGTACAATTGTCATGTTAACTAGACTTTGAAAACGGTCTGACTACACCTATAATAGCCCAAAAATGACTACAGATTAGTTAAAATTTACCTATAGATGAATTACTAAACAATTTTTTACTCATGGAACAAATTTCACAGTTATATGGTTTTCCAAACGACGTGAGACCGTGACAAGTGACGGAAAAATTGGGCCGACTCCCAGCAGTAAAACAATTACAGCATGTGAGGTTTTTCAACTAACAAGATTAGAAAAAATGAAGCCAGTTCAGAAAGAGAGTACAAGAATGAAGGAGCGCACCCGGAAATTCTATCCTCCGAATCGCAACTACACCAAACATCTAAACATTAAAAAATGCTAATATCAGTACAGGTTGAACTACTACAGGTTACAAGTACATGAGTGTATCCTAAGAACATGACCGTTTGGGATTCATAAAGTTTATTTAGAGTGAATGAGGCCCTTAGCTCTGAACAAATCCCCCATAAGACCCTTAAGATATTTGATCTCGCGGGTGATTTCGACGACTTCGGATTTCAGCGAGTCGTTCCGGTCCAGAAGTTCTTTTTCTTCGCCTGAAACATTAAAATTCGGATTTGAGAAAATCGTTGAACTAAAAAATTATGGACAATGTCAAAGTAGGTAGGTGGCGGCACCCGTTTCATACGGGTGATTCCTAAACTAGAGGACCATTGATGTCCTTCGTTGATAAAAACTTCAATGTCCAACTTTTCCCAAAAAGTTTTTTTTAAATTTTATTCTTTCTATGGTCAAACTCCCTACAAAGCTTAACCGTAAAATTTGGCAATCTCGAATTCCATGAGAAGGTATTTTAGGTCGCTATATACCTCAAACTTCATTGTTGTGGTCTGTCCAGCCTTCGTTTTTCAACACAACCCATTTTTTTTCTCCTGATTCTGTACCTTTCTACTATATTAATGCCGCAGCCTGAGGAGGAGGGGTCGTTTTTATTCTAGCGATCGGAAACATTAAATGTTTCCGATCAAATTTTGATAAAAAATGATCCTTGTCAAATTTTGACAAAAAAAAAAAAAAAAAAAACCACAGGTGCTGCCTAGAGACTTTGGCTAAAATTAAAGAAACACGGAACATGTCCTAGTAACGCCTAGTAACGTTGCCAGGCAAAATTTCGGGACACATCCTGCTACACAATGAAGCAGGATTAAATCCTAAAATTTACAAACTTTTAAAGTTTGTAAATTTTACAAACACACTAAAAAAAAGTACGGGGCGCAGATTCCCGTTCGTGGGGACTGGCTCGTCCCACGAAAATCGTTTTGGTAGCGTTGGAATCGCGGCGAAATCTCTTTTTCGGCGAAACACGAGTAGAATGAGGGGCAGGCAGGACAAAATAAAAACCCTCCCGAGGACCAGCTGTTGGGAAAGCGGGATTGATGGTGGGTGGGAGGGGGGGGGAGATCCTGGCTATTCTGGAAGGCTTATACAAATAAATTCAACAAAACAATAACTTTCAGGAGAGGTTCAGGAGGGCGGCTATTTGGTATCTTTCAACTGCTGGATAAAGCTACTTTTGGAGAACCTTAAAATGGGCTCCTGACTGATGGGTCTTGCTCTCGGTTTCGCAAGGCTGTCAGCCTTTTCATTGCCCTCTAAGCCCCTGTGCTCCAGTATCCATACCGGATGGAGTCTGTTGTGAACCGCCGCCGCCTTGAGAGCCTGAGGGCATTCCCAGACTGACCAGGACCACGTGGGCTCCTGATTGCCTTCCGTGCAGCCAGGCTGGCTGAGAATACGGACATCTAGGCTCCTTGGGTGCATGTTGGGGCTAGTACCTCGGCCTGAAATATGGTGGCTCAGGATTGGGGCCGACTACCACTGCTCCTGCCTGGCCTTCATTGACTGAACCGTCTGTAAACCATTCCAGCTCCCCGTCCTCCACCCTGAACGCTCCTGTGCAAGCGGTGGGGCAAGTGTTCATAGCCCCTGTTAACCCCAGGCAAATAGCCAGCAGTGTTTGGACAGTGACTCAGCCCGGTAGACCTAAGGAGACATACGTGATGTGGGGTCTTGCTATCCCCTTGTCCCATCTTTGGTATCAGGCCCCAAGATTTTCTGAACTTCCTCCTACAAGCAGACATTGTCGTGGTGGCTTTGCGCGCCTATTTTACGTGACAATTTCATGTAAGCGGTGTCTAGCATCGCCCCGCGGTATTTAACCTCTTTTGCAAGTTGAAGCCGAGTTCCCTGCATGATGGGTGGCACCAATGACATATTTCGACTTCTGGTGAAGGCTATGACGGTGGTTTTGGCAGGATTCAAACTAACTTCCTCCTTGTTGCACCATGATCGAGAAGCCAATTCACCAAAGCAGTCCCACCTTATTGTCATCGTTCGTTGGACGTTTTCAGAGTTGTTTCCACACACAGCTATGTATTTGCATGAAGTGAGTACTCGGATGGTTCAAAAAACCTCCTCATTTAATGTAACGAGTTCGTGAGAACTTCATAAAAAGTGGTGTTTTCAATAATTAAATTATTCTTTCTATACTATGCCTTGGTATAAACTGAAACTTGTATGTACAGACAGTGGCCGACATATTATGAGACAAATGTGAGGCCGGAGGGCAAATCTTCACCTTATATTGGGATTGGAGATAGGGAAAAGGTTGCGGCCAGTTTGTATAATTCATTAAAAAGGCATTTTCTTCTCTCATTATTAGTTCCACAGCGAGATAATTTTTCAAAAGTGTGATGGGTCTACAACGATCCTCACCAATGATTTCCTCCATTTCCATCTTCTTCTTCATTCGATAACGAGTAGCAGCGTTCTTGTTCTGCTCTTTCTTCCTCAGGCGACGCTCTTCGGTGGAAGTCAAGCGTAGCTTTTTGGAGGACTGGGAGGTGTCAGACGATGAAGCTGCACAAATGAAATTGGAAGATGTAAATAATATGATTAGGTTAAATCAGCCCACTAGATGAGTTCAATAGCATGGAACAGCCTTATTTACCAATGGATTCAGCAGTCTTGGCAGGGCTCCAATCGGGGTCTTCATAGCCCGAGTCGCAACTGCCCGAGCTCGAGGTGGGCGAGTCCCAAGGCTGCTGACGTCCGCTTTTCGCCGCAAAGGTATTCTGGTCGGTCTTGTTGGCACCACTGAGACTCCCGCCGTTCTTCTGGTAGGTCTCTGCAACCAACTCGTCCAGTTCGTCGCTCACTGCCGGACTGTTTTCCATATCCTGCATCGCATTAAATGGGCGTTTAAATTTTAAACTGAATGATGGATTGTGCTCTTTTGGTCAACCAATGGGAAGCTGGATCTTCGTCACCCGGAACCATTGTTTTCACTTTCAGGATCGAACTCAATTTTCTTGTTAGAATCATAAATTTTGTGAAGACCTAGTAATCCAATAGGGCTGTATATCGGGGTAGTCTTTGATGTGCCATGTCCCCCTTGGCAGAGTATTTTTTTTCGCTTTCTGCAGGATTTACTGGTTATTTAAAAAATAAATAAATAAATAAAAATTGAATTTTGGGCACTGAACCACTTTTAAATACATTTCAAAGTATGTAACTCGCGCGCACAAAAAACGCAATATCAGATAACATGGTTATCATAATATGATAAATCTGACATGAGACATACTTTTACTGTAATATGATAAATCTGAGAATGAGGCCAAAAGATGCGCGTTTCCCTTTTTTGAAAAATCGCTCTCCGGTAAAATATGACTTTGATTAGTTCAGTAAATCTAAAAACGTACTTTTGTTAATAGTACTCTAGTTTCCCGTAGTCTACTAGTTGTTTTTTTTTTTTTTGAGTCGCTGAATCCGCAAAGGAGGAATATTAAATATTCCATATTAATAAGGAGGAATATTAAATATTCCATATTAAATATTCCTACAAATTTTGTAGGACTTTTTTCAGTTTCCCGTAGAGAGACAACCACTATGTACCAAACAAAATACCATCTCGTTTGTTTCTATCTTTAATAGGATGGCCGCTAGAGCGCTCTGATGACTAACCATTTTTTTGGCTCACTTAGACAAATGCAGGAAACCCGAATCTACAACCTATTAAAGTTAGAAACAAACTTGATAATATATTCTTATAGGAAATTCTGTCTACTGCAATTAGGTACATAGTTGTCGTTTCGCTAAAACGTAGGTACCTTTTTGATATGAATAGAGGAAACTGAAAAAAGTCCAAGATTTTCGAGGTTTGTGGCTTTTTCGGAAGTTAGCTCAACTCAGGCGGAGAACAAACCTCAAATTTGGATTCAGAACCCAATAAAAGTAGGAGAACCATAGAGGAAAAAAGTTTTATACATTTTTCCTTGGGAAACCGCAGATTTACAGGATTAATACCGTTGAATAATCTGCTCGTATTATGTAGAATGGAAAACATCAAAATATTCCATCTTCTGATGTGTTTGTCAGGGTTTTTTCTACCATAGGAATCAACTTGAAATTTGAACAGTATGTTTGCCACAATACAGAGAACTAGTGAAAATGTGGAAATGAATAGTAGGTATGAATGCGTCGGCTGCTACCTACGTCAAGTGGACGTCGCATGCGTCTGGCCGGGTGGCGCGCCTGTCTCAACCCTCTTAACCTACACTCTCATAATTTAAATAGCGTTAATATCCGTATGTTGGTTTTTATTACTAAACAAGAGTCCGATAATTTCCATGTTTTCTCTGGTTTAGGTACTAAATAAGTGCATAAACATTTGAAAGGCTGAACGTGCGAAAATCGTTGTGTTGGCATCGTTTTGTAGCCGATTCAAGTTCTGCACCTCTAACCAAAATCATCACTCAGTAGCAGCTGTCAAAGAGCAACTTTTCACAAGTATCGAAAACATCGATAATTACAGCGAAACTGGGTCGCTCCAGTCCCTAAACCGAATGGTCAGCCCGACCAACATTCTTTTTCTCTTTTTTCCCCTGCAAATTGTCTGACGCAAGTTCGTTCGTGAGCTTACATCAGCCACCCATACACGAGACCTCGGCGACCAGGTCCAGTAGTACGGAAGTTAGCCAACTTGTTTAAGGACGCATTGGCCAAAAAAAGGCCAACCCAGTAACCAAAGGAAGCTATAAGATAACTTTAAATTATGACTGATCCGGCGATAAGTAGGAGCACGGCCTAGGCACGCGTCCTGACCAAGAACCGGATTTATCGATTCAGCAGGTGCAGCAGATTTCAAATAATCAGAAAAACAAAATCGGAAAATTGAACGTTGAGGTGGGTAACATATCGATTCGTTGGCTGTACGGTGTGTCCGCCGTAGCTTCAAGCCGAGAGTTCTTAAGTGTGAAGGTAGGTACTAACTGTACCAAAAGCAAATGTTTAATAATTGGTGACAGAAATTAGATTAGGTACAGAATACAACAGGTTTAATAAACTGAAATCAAAGTTTCATTGTGAAAACACTTCTCTCTAGCCTAATTCCATCAAGGGGGTTTGAAGGAAGGTCCTGGTGACAGGGTAAAAAGGGAAAGACCGCAGCTCGTAAGAAAGGTTCCCCTGGTCGCAACTTACAACATTAAATGTTCTATTTGGCGGCTGAAATTTTCAGCTGCCAAATTTAACGGTGGGCCCGGATTGAAGGAGATAAAACATGACAAAACAAAAACCGTCAATTCCGCCTACCTCACACAGAATACAGCCAACGACTTAAAACTTGAATTTTTTATCATCGAATGATGATTAATTGGCGAATGCCAATTTAAAATGTATTAAAAATTTATTTTTCTTTTAAAATGTCTTTCAGTATGACAGGCGGTCTAGATTCGAAAAATGTTCATCTGCCGCACATGAAAGACGATTATAGGCGAAGTGCAATAATGACGCGAACAATAAACACAAGACCGATTGGTTGTTGAACCAACTACTACAAGCTCCTTGAAAAACCCCTGATACCAATTTTCAGTTCGAAAATATGACATATGTACAGTTATTATACATTGTATAATAACAGTTAATAATAGTTCGGTACTATTACACGCAGAACTTTTATCGAAGTTATTTAAGTTACATTTTGAACTGAAAGTGGAGGCATACTATAGATCGAATGTAGAGAATCAAGCCGCCAGAGCGTGCAGTGATATTTTTCACCAAACATGTACGACGCATCATCATTTCACGTCACTCCAAGAACCCATCCAATCTCTCAACAAATATTACGCACTGTTAAACACAAGTGTAATCCATATGCGATTCAATAAACCGACTAGGTAGACGTGCATAGTCGATGATGTCCATCCAATGTAGAGCCCACTTGACGCAAGCAGGTACACTCAGTGAGAGAGAGACGAGCCTACAGTACACCTAATAACAACAATTGCTCTTATCGCCTCTCGATGCCGACATCATTGTTTTATGGCTGGATCGCGTTGTGAAAAAAAGTGTCAGAATCTGATGTGACGAAGAGTTGAACTAACTGCATTGTTTGTGTCTATAAGGCGGTCTACACGAACAAGCCAGTTTGTTCAAACAGAAAATAGGCATGATGTTGGGTCATGGTATGAGCGTCGGGACACCGATCAAGCCGCAGCTTCAATCTTGCGCATGCATACTCGCTCTCTGCAAGAAGATACGATCCTCACCATGCTCACTAGTTAAGGGGGTTGCACAGTAGATGTATCTTGAGTTGAGGAATATAACACACAAAAAATCTTGACGATATAGTTCCTGAGAAACAGGTACATAAGCTAACGATAACTTCTTATGGACCGCGGAACCCCCTTAACTCAGTACAGTGAAACCTCGATAAGTGCAATCGCAAGGGAACAAGATTTTCTTTGCACTTATCGAGGTTTTTCACTTAGGAGGTTTTGCACCACTCGAGGGCAGAAGGGAAATTTTTTCAGTTAACGAGGTCTTGATGAGATTGATCTGTCAATAATTATACAATTATTGTATTCATCGTACATATTTAATTATACGACTCGTCGTAATAAATATTATAGATACATACTTAAAAGCATAAAACTGTAGCCTAACTGGGGGAATTACGATAATATAGAAATATTATTCAGTTAGAACTACAATAATTAATTTTTCCGCTAGCCTCAAGAAGGAGATGGAGTGGGGTCTTAAATAAAGGGTAAATAAATTTTAGAACCAGTTTAAAATCGGCTGGATTTATTTCCAGGAAAATAAATGAAATAAAATGAAGGTACTTCACCTTAATTTGTAAGGGTCTTCCAATCTGAATGATTAATAATTCAGTAATTGAAATTAATATCTGGTAGCGGTCAAATTCAACCCTACGAGTGGCCACCCTTACAGAAGATGCCTGTATCCACCTTCCGCCTAGGTCACTAGCGAGGTTTCCGCCGACTCATGGTCACTTAGCGAGGGAAATGGTCACCTATCGAGGTAGGTCGAGTCCTCTTGGTCACTTATCGAGGTTCGAATCCGAATTTCACGTTCACTTAACGAGGTTGTACTTTCAAATCATGTTCACTTAACGAGTTAAAAATCAATGTGAAATGGCCCCAAGGTGAAGGGAACTGGGTTTTATGGTCACTTATCGAGGTTTCACTGTAAATGAATTCGTATGAGAAAACTTGATCCTTCTTGAGCAACCATTGCTTTCGTTCGTTAAAACTTCTTTTATTTCAGCAGGAGCAGATCAAAGCATTATAACTTATCCGTCTATTCCTTCCACCAAACAAATGTATCAGTGGCTCAATGGTTTGAGCGTTAGACTGCTGAGTCAAAGGTGGCTGGTTCGAACCCAGCAGCCGCTAGACATCTTCCTTATACTGATAATCACCTCTCGAAGGCAATGGCAAACCACCGAGAGTATCTTGCCCACGATAACCTCTCACATTTACCGTTCAGAGCCGGCAATTAACAGTAGGTCCCTACTACTTCTGTAATAACTGTTAAAACGCTCAACAGAAGTTAGTTGCGAGAGGTCGCCGACGCCCATTAGCAGGTATGGCACCCAGAGAAAAAGAAGTAGACGTACCTTAATGGTTAGTAACTAATGCGTGCAAGTTAACAGGAGTGCGATGGCCAGCAACTTTGTCCTTTGGTGTTGTTTGATCAATACTATAAACTTACGTTCATATTAACGAGCACGTGGACACGGGGACTCGCTTCGCTCGGCCACTTTACTCAGAAGAGGGGGTGGGGGGACTCGCTTCGCTCACCCAATGGTGTGTGTAGATTCTCTCGCACGTTTTAGAAATGCTTTAGAAATGACTCCCTCCCGAATACTCGACCCAAGGTAAGCAAAAATGTTTTTCATCCCCAGAGTGAAGTGAACCCAGGTCTTACACATCACTGCTACACCGAAAATAATTAGACCCTGCAGCAATAACGAGCTAACTCCAAAAATTGACTTTTTTTTTTTTGCGATTATAACTTGAACGGAAGCGCTCTATCTAGTGGCAATGAGAGAAACTGTCGAATCGTATTAGTTCATAGAAATTCCGCTAGGCAAGCCAACTGCAATCACTCCGTTGGAGCAAGAACGAGCCAGCTCCTGGAGTTGGCTCAACTGTTCGAAAATTTGGAGTTAGCTCGTTTTTGCTACAAAGTCCTAACAATTATTGTTGCGCGGGGACACCAAATTACTATTATTATTTGCAGGGTCTCTCTCTCTCTCTCTCTCTCTCTTCTCCCCCCCCCCCCCCCGATTAGAGGCAGGGATCAGGAGTCAATAGGACAAAACGGCACGCCACAGTACACGTAATTTTAGGGCTTACAATTTAAGAGGAGAAGTCTTGTCTGGTGGTGAGGGGGAGGGAGTTGAGATTCCCTAAATTCGAAAGATTGGGAGGTTTTACGCATATGTGTCAGTTTTATTGGGATTAGGGCCAAGAACGCGAAAACTCTACTTCATTTGCCGAGCTTTCGAGCAGTATGTGCTCTTCATCAGGGCTATGATGATAATATCAGGATATGTGGTACATGAAACTGGTCGGGGAGAGAGAGGGAGATGAATGTCGGACCGTCCTCAATTGACCAGTCTTCGTAGGGTATTTCAACGTCTATTTTTAACGAAAGAGGGGAGAGGATAAGGGGTCGGTTGCACCTCCCCCGAAGTGAAAGCGATGTTTATAATCCACAGTATCAACTCCGCTTGTTTACATTTCACTAATGAGATAGATGCACGACAGCTCCCCCGGCCACCTGTTTATTGTTGCTGATGATGTCTGCTGTGATCGAATATATTACTTCGCAACGCGGTGCTCAACTAGTAGTCTTGAAAGGTCGGCAACGTCGGTCTCTGTTGTGGTTTACTTCCAAGGAAAAGTCAAGTTCGGTATCTAGGTTTGTAGACCCTAGACCGTAGGCTTGTAAGTACCACATCAAGAACGTCAGAGACGCTATGAAAAAGAGGCCAATGCTGAATTGGAGATCCAAGCTGAGCTTGAAGAACAAGAAGCTCCTTTACACGGCTCTCATAAGACCTATATGGACTTATGGCTGCGAGATCTGGGGTCAGCCTGCTACACTTCCACACAAAAGATTCAGCGACAACAACAAAAGATCATTCGTTCCATAACAGGTGCCCCATGGTACGTGAGAAACGACGTGCTCCGGGAAGTCCTCCAACTATCCAAAATTCAAGAGACACAATACACAAAACTGGTGGAGAAGGCCGAAGGGAACACGAATCCATGCGTCGGCAGTAACAGATCTGTGTTCATCCAGGGCGAGTTTTTTAAATCTCCTCTGGCCGGGGGAGTTGATAATCGGGGGAGTTGCTAATCTGAAATTGACCGGGGGAGCTGCAAATGAAATCGGGGGACCTGCAACAACCCCAGGATAAGAGCCTACACCCTACACAATTGGGGTCAGTTTCAATTAAATTTGTAGTGTAGGCCGGTGCTCTTATCCTCTCCCCTCTTTCGTTAAAAATAGACGTTGAAATACCATACGAAGACTTGCCAATTGAGGACAGTCCGACATTCATCTCCCTCTCTCCCCGACCAAGTTCATGTACCACATGCACTCTATGAATTCATAGCATTGACGAAGAGCACATACTGCTCGAAAGCTCGATAAATGAAGTAGAGTTTTCCCGTTCTTGGCCCTAATCACAATAAAACTGACACATATTCACTCCATTGGGTCAATCTCCACTATTCTCGTTTTTACGCATTTAAAATTAATATAAATCATCACTCGACCTATTACACATGCGAGCGAAGCGAGCCCCCCCCCCCCCCCCCCCCTGTCAGCTTGCTTGATTACATAAAAGTCGAAGTTTGTATTTAGAGCAGAACAAGCGATCAGCTATTTGGGTTGCCGTCATACATACGACTCGGACATCCCATTGGTCTGCTCCGCCCCTCATGCGTTGGTGATTCAATCTTGTGTGAGCAACTCAACGTCAAGAATTCAAATCGATCAGAATTTTTTATATAATTTATGAATGTATGTATTTAATACTTTACGTTGTCAAGGAATCTGTCACAAAAATGATTTATTCCACGCTTTTTGACTTGAAAGAACACGGCCCAGGATGAATAAAACCGAAATTCAGGTGCATGTCAATTTTTCATTAGTTGATCCCATACATTACTCTTACTTAGCACACTAGGTTAAGGCGAACCTGCAATATGATGAACCCCTGGTTGGGTGCTGGGGAGAGCGGCAACGACTGGATATGGTCGGCTGGAATAGGGAGGAGCACGCTGTTCCCGTTAGCAGAGCGTGGAGAGTCTGGTGGAGTGAGAGAACCCGCAGCCTGACTGAGCACGTCTTCGAACTCCTTGAGCAGGTCGTTGGGAGCCGTTTGCATCTGGCCGGCGGGCACTGCAGTACCTCCAGGGGCGAACACCGAAGCCTAAATGCATTCAACGACGTGTTAGGAGGTTATTTTCAGGAAATTCGTGAAGATTCACTGTGACGCCAAAATGACATAACTGCTACGTCGTTCAACATGGAAAACAAGTTCGCATCATACCTTATCTTCTGCGGGGGAATCTGGAGCCGTCCACAAGCCTGACTGGTAAGATGGAAGACCTGACACGGTTGAATTAGTTCCATCGTAGATGGCCCCGCTGTCCAACCAGGTTGAAAATGGTTCTGTAACGATACAAATATTGTTATTATAGATATGCCACCTGTCAGTGGGTGTTTACGGAAGGCGTTTGCAGAGACGACTGGTCAGCTGGTGGTCTGAATTGTTCATTATAAACCAATCATTAAAAAATGTAATATCGATTGGGGACCTTTTCCGAGCTGCCTAAGCGGCTAAAGCTGACTTGACACGGATGAGCACTAAAATCAGTTCATTTAAAACAAACAATAATTGAATTATTCATACGACCAGCAGAAGAGCCATCTCTCTCATTTTTCGTATTGAGCTATCTTAACAAAAACGCTGATTGTAAACATTTCAAGTGCCTCCTAAATGCTGACTTCCATCCAATAGGAAAAATTGGGAAGGGATAAGATGATTTTCTTATCAGAAGTAGAGATGAAAATCGATAGTCGTTATATTCGAAAAATAGATTTTTCTTAACCGATTATTCAATTTTCCAATATTTATTAGGAAATATTATCCTAATAACCTTTGATTTTCTCAATGAAAACTCGATTATTAGGGAAAATCGACAGAACCAGTTTCAGAGTGCTCTGTTGGCAAGGGTGCGAAAGGTAGCTGGGGATCGATCTCCGATATTATAGAATTATATATTATATAATTCCTAATTATAGAATTATATATTATATAATTCTATAATATTCAACTGAAGAAGATCGAACTGATTGAAACGTTAGGTATTTTGTTTTCCTTTTTTGTTCAACTCTAACAACCGTCATTATAATAAAATTCCGTCATTGAATCTTTGAGATTTCATCGGCAATTAGTGGTGGTATATATAATATATATTATATATACCACCAATTTAAATATGATATATTTAAATTATACTTAAATATAATATATTTAAATTTCGGTCCAATTTAAATATATAATATATATTATATATTTAAATTGAGCCGAAAAAGTAATTTTTGTCTTCAACCAATAAAGCAGTAAAATCTCGTCTTCTCGTCTTTTGTTTCATCCCTAATAATAATTATTATAGTGATGGGAAGTTCAGTTCACCTAAGTGACTCGGAGCGGAACAGTTCACTCTTCATTGAGAAATGCATTTTGCTTGGGTATGAGGGATCTGTAAGACTCATTCGCCAATCACAAATCACCATTGAGAACTGCGAGATTGGGATTTGGAAGGCGAAGAGACGAGTAGAGATCCCCTTCTCATTGAGAATCTCGACCTGCCTTAATCGAGATTGTTTGAAGAAAATTGAAGTATTAAATGGCTTCAAATTTTAAAATGGCTGAGGGGTATCCGAAGAATTTATTAATTTATAGTTTTTTATGCTATATTTCCAGACGATAACTCGCTTGAATTAAAAATTTCGTCCCAACATAGAAAAATTGGTGTTGGCAATCAAAGAGCCAATTTCGTTTGCCAGATCGGTATGCCCATAAAAAGTTATCAAAATTTACTATTTACTGGTCCAAAATGATCAAGAAAGATTTTGCCAACAGTAACATGGGCATGTTGGGTGTCATTTTCCTTATATTTTTCAACGTTGAGGCGAAAGCATGAGGTCCCAGATCAATCTCACCATGAATATGAACTGTTCAATTTTGTTCAATGAATGAGTGAGAGGAAGAGTGGGAGCGGGAGTGGGACTGGAAGCAGTGAGTAGGAGTTCCCAACGACAGCCTCTGATGGCCCTGTGAGAAGTGCTCCGCCCCTTCTCGCTCCCTTATTTTCTTATGTCAAACCATTGAACTGCAGTTCTCATCGAACACATCCCATTCCTAGTTCCCATCACTAATCCCTAATCATTGATCAGTAAACAGCGTGGATCATCTTATGCTATGACAATAATTCGGCTAACTGAAGAAATAAATTTTATCAAGTTGGCATACATTTTCAATAATTGAAAATCTATGCCAACTCCATAAAACTTATTTCTTCTGATAATTATTATTACAGTGAATCGTTCAATATAATTTTACCAAAACAAAATGGTTATAATATAATGTAGGCTAAAGATATTATCATTAGCCTACTCGGGCTTTAATCGAGATACCAAATGCTGATTGCTTGATAAATCCGCCCAAGCCTTATCATTAAATTTTTTTGTTTACTTCATAAAGCGGGTGTAAACTTATTCAACTTGATTGGGCAAGAGACCTATTCGAAAAACGACGAATTTGTCGCCGATTTTATTTTTAGGTAATTACCACTCAAATAACGTTAACATTAGTTACTACTGTTGATAGTTTCATGAAACTGCTGACCACACAAGTCCTTGCAACGATAGCGAATGTTGCCCGATTACCAAACCACGTTTATCGCCGCGTCCTTTCAATCACATGGGAAATGGGAAAAAAGGAATTAAATGAATTTAGCGTCGATAAAAGGCTGAATCGCCCGAGGTTATCGCAAGGATTAGTTGGCCGAGAATCACCGGCCTTATCTACGAGAGAACTCCAAGATAAGGTGGGAAATAGAGCGCTAAGATCGCTAACATTGAATTTTATTTAAAATTTCAGTTCGGTGGCCATGGTTCTGAACGTATCTGATAGGGTCATGTTTCTGACGGGTTGGCCAGGGACCGCCTTTAGACTGCAGCACACAGCGTGTCATACAGCGTTATTACTGAGCTCAAGCCAAAGTCAAAACTCATGTAGATTATAACTATTTACGGATCAAGAGATTAATCTCTCGAGGTAATTGCGGATTCTATGAACGAAGATAAACTTCCACCAGTTGACCGAAAGGTAGGTAAGCTGCTTCATCAGCCAAACCACACTACAACCTAAGCCAGACCAGCCAAACCACCTAAGCCAGGCCAGACCTATGTAGACCTGGCAACAGTTCCCAAGGCCCAGGACCGGAAATCCGAAGAGTTGTAAGATTCATCAGTCTGAGTAGTACTTTCTGAGGACGATGGTGAGGAGGTTGAAAAAGACGTTCCAAGACCGAACAAAGACCTCAACGAAGTGGTTTCGAAATGGGAGCAGCTTGAATCGCCGATGGGCGGACACCATTGGGCGACCAGCTTGCTGCCCGGAGTCGCCACAAGGAAACCCCAGGTTTGAGTGAAACTACCGCCACTGGCCAAAACGTCGCGAAGCGTCGGCTACTGCAGGAAAGCAGGAGTACGTTAACTGGAGTAAGTGCGTTAACTGGAGGTTCGTTACTGGTGGCAGCACGAGAGGTTGAAGACGCCCTTCCCAGTTAGTGGTTGAGGCGGGACGAGTGTTAGGCGAGTGCCTCTGAAAGTGGTCGATCAGATGATGGCATTGGTAGGACAGAAAATACCTATGTAAGAAAAAGTTGCGGAGCATGGTCTTGTCACTCATCTGTGTTTTGTAGTTAACGCGATGGACGGTCTAGGATTGCCCCTCCCCACTTTTGGTCGTTCGGAGAACACCAGGGACAATCATGGCGAGATCCCTGCTGTTCGGAGAGAGCGGGGATTGTGAATTCAGGGCAGACGGGACCGTCCGCCATCCATCTACTCCTCCTCACGACTGGAGTAGATGGATCCAGAGCATGCGCGTTGGTCTATTTATACCCCCTCCCCTCAAGGCACGAATCCTGGACGATTGGGACTATTCTGGAGACGTAACGAGTCCCGGATTGCTGGAGCCCTCGGCTTTTTGGGATTGTTCAGGACTGATTTCTCCGAACGAACTTTTGAAAACTCTGCGTTTGCGCCAATCAATTTTCATTAGGAAAAAACCATTCATTATCAAAAAGTGAGTGAAGGGGTCTGAGGCCAGGTAGGAGAGGTCGGGGGTTGGCTGGCTTTAGCCCCGTCTTAGTTCCAGAACTGGGTCAAATGTAGGAATCTTTTTTCGATTTTCGCTTAATCCAGTTGGCGAAAAGGAATGGTAGTCCACGAGTCACGTTTGGTGCCCAGGTTGACCGCTTGGAGGAGCACAGTAACTGTTTACATCGGGAACTGCATACACCCAACTCTCAGTATGTAACACAGATGGTGAAAGTGGCACTGAGTTGCCAACTAGCTGCACATACTGTTTGCAGTCGGCCTCATGACGTATTGTGGTCCATCACCCCACTCAATCTAGGGTCTTTAATCACCAACCGAACTACGACGACTATAACGTCCACATTGAACGCCCAAAATAACAGAGCTTGGGCAAATTTTCAGAGCGGCTAGTTGGTGAAAGAAGCCCTTGAGGGCTGATGAGAGTTCCTGAATCCGGTATTCAGAGCGTTCAGAACCAGTTCGATGGGTTCATTGCTACGATCAACGACGATTTGAAAAGGATCAGAACTGGTTTGAGGAGTTGGTTCAAAGCCAGTTTTTTGGAGCTAAAACTAGTGAAGCGACTCGAACCCGGTTTGAAGGGCTACTGCTGCAAGGCTCAAAAGCGGTTTAGGGTGGTAGGAAACTCTCCCCCCCCCCCCCATTAGAGGCAGGGATCAGGAGTCAATAGGACAAAACGGCACGCCACAGTACACGTAATTTTAGGGCTTACAATTTAAGAGGAGAAGTCTTGTCTGGTGGTGAGGGGGAGGGAGCTGAGATTCCCTAAATTCGAAAGATTGGGAGGTTTTACGCATATGTGTCAGTTTTATTGGGATTAGGGCCAAGAACGCGAAAACTCTACTTCATTTGCCGAGCTTTCGAGCAGTATGTGCTCTTCATCAGGGCTATGATGATAATATCAGGACAGGTGGTACATGAAACTGGTCGGGGAGAGAGAGGGAGATGAATGTCGGACCGTCCTCAATTGACCAGTCTTCGTAGGGTATTTCAACGTCTATTTTTAACGAAAGAGGGGAGAGGATAACAGCCTACACCCTACACAATTGGGGTCAGTTTCAATTAAATTTGTAGTGTAGGCCGGTGCTCTTATCCTCTCCCCTCTTTCGTTAAAAATAGACGTTGAAATACCATACGAAGACTTGCCAATTGAGGACAGTCCGACATTCATCTCCCTCTAGCGGCTAGTTGGTGAAAGAAGCCCTTGAGGGCTGATGAGAGTTCCTGAATCCGGTATTCAGAGGATCAACGCCGATTTGAAAAGGATCAGAACTGGTTTGAGGAGGTGGTTCAAAGCCAGTTTTTTGGAGCTAAAACTAGTGAAGCGACTCGAACCCGGTTTGAAGGGCTACTGCTGCAAGGCTCAAAAGCGGGTTAGGGTGGTAGGAAACCAGTTTTTTGGGTCACAAATATGATAAAAGTCTACTGTCGACGATTTAGCCTACTATAGCGATAACTTTAAACAGTTGCAAACCGGTTCAGTTCGTTAGACCATCATCAGTACGATACAGAATTCCAGGCCGAGGATTCTCTAGGAAAGTCATTGTGGAAATAGACCTTAACGTCGAAAATCGTACTTTATGAAAATGGACTCCTACTCTCCCGCCGCCATCCACCTAACGAGTTCTAACATGATGTGAAAGGAATTTGAACCTCGTACTCGAGTGTGAGGAGTTGATAACCGTATGACGGTGTCAACAGCGTGATGTGTGCAGGAAGGCTATCATATAAAAACGTAAAACCGGCAAAATAGTCGCTCAATAGCAACCGATTTTGTAAAAATTGGGGCTCAAAATGTCATCAAGAAGCCATAACTCTAATATTTGATCTTTCCCGCATATTAAATGGCCAGTGTTTCCGCCTTGCGGAGTTAATTAATCAAAGTTCAAAACGTATAAACATTCTTATCTGACGCCTTCCGTTCAAGCACTCGGACTCTCGCAAATCTTAACGAAACGAAACCCGACCGGCAGCTATTTTGTCTCCTCACAAAATTTAAATTCCGTAAATTCTCGTTTGTACGGTGTAACGTAGTGGTGAAGGCATTTGTGACCGTCGTTAGCAGCTTCCCATCGTCTTCATCCC
Organism: Pilophorus perplexus; assembly: GCA_955831195.1. NCBI lineage: Eukaryota > Metazoa > Arthropoda > Insecta > Hemiptera > Miridae > Pilophorus > Pilophorus perplexus. Next base: position 30,001,475 of record OY037009.1, on the reverse strand, counting down.
GGCGCCGGGAAAGTAAGGATTCGTCGAACCCACGTAAGTGTAGCCACACATTGCGTGCACCTAAATTTTGTATACAGTCCACTTGGTAAATTTTGAGCGATGGCATATCAGCCTATGTCATACGCGACAGCCAGCTTTCAAAAATATTTGTCGAAACGTGGACCTTCGTCTTAAAAAGGCAGAACTTCCCGCAATCGTCATCAGGCTAACTAGGTACCCGCAATATATCATTGATTCTAACCTTCTCCTCCGTCGATTACAAATTCAATTCGAACGCACTACATACAAACAAAATGTATCATACAAGTTATATATTCCAGTGGGTCGGTCTACCTGGTTCCGATTAATTGGTTCGCCTCGGTTGTAAATTCACCAACGTAATCTTGTCAGGATCGGGCGAGGCTTTCTCTTTCATAGTCCCAGTACGAGATTTACAAGAGGTTTGGCATATGGTTGGTCCACGGCTGCTAAGGTGCCGATTAGAATAGAGAATTCACCTTCTTAGCAGTAGACACCTTGAGGATGAAAAAGTGTCTTCGCAACGCTCCCCCATTTGTCGGGTGGACAGACGATTGCTCGTTTGATGAAAGTGGCCCTAAGTAGTTGCCATAGGGTTCTTTTCATGGTCCAAAGTGGTTTTCCAAAAAAAGGCCCAAATTGGACACACCGAATTTTCCGTAAAGCATTCAATTGATAAAATAGCCTTGCAACGGTGGAAGCAGCTGCCATGTTAGAGATGCTTCAACTCCAAGAAGGCATTTGGGTGAAATTTACTTCGACCCAATTGAATAAGTAAACAATTCAGTAGTCGTTTCATGACCTGATGGCCTCTCATCTTAGAACGACTGCTGCGTTTCACAAGAAAACTGTACCTATTATCAGGTCGTCGAACTGTCCTAGAATGGGTTTTGTGGAGTCATTAGCTAATCTTCGTTGTTATTGACCAGCTCATTCTCCGAAAGACGGTCTGACTGTCTTGTTTGGTCGCATTCGGCTACAGCTTCTATATTATTGAGAATGTATTATATTCTACAATATTTTTGAGTTAAAGAAACGCAGTAACATGGCGTAGAATGTATTATGTGCATCGACAAATGGGAAACGGAACAGCGCACGGTCCGGAAGATATACTTCCTACTAGCACACAGACAGGGAGTTCGTTCAAAATTTAGTATTAAAATTCGGATAGAGAGGAAGAGGCGAGTCTAAACTCCATCCAGATAAGACAATAAACAACGAAGTTTGCAGTACTTGCGCTGATGAACGCATGGCGCGAAATGCGCTCGAATTTGCGTCGCGCGCATATTGTCGCAACTATTTCTCACTCAAACGTAAAATTTGGCGGGAAATCCGAATCCGACAAAGAAAGATTTGGGATTCCCATTTGCACCGGATTTCAACCCCTCAGGGACGGGGAACGATGGACCAAGACGCACGTTTGCAAAAAAAAAAAAAGTTTGCTCTCAAGGGCCGCACAGTGGTACAGAACCAAAGGAGGTTTACATGAAGGTGTTATTGAGGGAGTAGATTCCCAAAATCTTGTTTTTTTATTATCTTTTGAGAGTAAAAAATGATCGAAAAAATGACGTTCGGCTTTTTCGTTAGGTAATTACCTGAACTTTTGTACTGGTGTGTTTGTACAGATATATCTATATATAACCAATTGAGACGAGATCTCAACGTTATCGATAAAATTAACAAATTACAGAAGAACAAAAAATATTAGAGAAAAAAAAAGTAGTATGGAATAGAAAGTATGAATGGGAACCGAGTAGGTAGTTAGTAAAATTTTGGATAATTACTGAAAACAGTTACCAATCACCAAAGCTCTTTTAATTTTTGAAATGGTAGAAATACAATTTGGTAAATTATCAAGAAAATTGGAAAATTAACGAAAGAATCATCGGTCAACTTTAAAACATTCAAACTTCTGTATGCAGTTTTCTGGAAAGCCCTAGCATGCTTTTTACCAGCCTTGGATATTTCAAGAACCGTAGAATAAAGGGTAAAATTTTCAAATCGGTACAAATTGACATTCGATCACCTTTTAGGGGGTTCTGGACCACTGTGGGACGTCGCGATAGAAGCGTTTCAAGGCTATAGTCCAAGTGGAAATGTCGGGTAGAAAATTCGCAAAGGTTTCGGGGGTTGAATTCAAATACCACGGCAAAAATTGAATTCAAAGCAGACGCGACAAAGTACCAAGACAAAAAGAACCTTCCAACCAAACCGACCTGAAATGATGAAGTTTTCGTGATGAAAAGTTGTAGCCGAAGATGCCCGTAGCATGGAGGGCTTTTTGTCACACCGACGCCTAACTAGGCTCAGGCGGGACTGACGAGACACATTCAGAATACATGTTAAATCAATTAACTTCAGAAGGATAAAATATCCCATGCAACAACCCGACTGAACGTTGACGAAATAATACATAACAGCCACCAACTTCACCCACCTTTGAAGAAGCCCCACAATCGATTGCCAAGAGGTGATGAAACCAGAACTTGAATGAAACAATACAGCATCCAGGGATTTCTATTCAACTTTACCCAACTCCCACATAATTTTGACAGCACGTGATTAAAAATCGATAATTTCTACCGCTATAACCGCTCCTGTCTTTAGGTCTATGTGAAGAGGAAGGCTATGGCAGGAGGGTGGCCTTGGCGAATAAAAAAAGGCGGTTACCGGAATAAAAAGCCACGGCGTCCATACCAGCCTTTCCCCCTACAGCGCGATATTTAAATTGTGAACTACTAGGGAACTCTTTCTACTTGTTAGATGGATTGAACGAATATTCCTACCCTGACATTACTTTTTTTAAATTAGCCCAATGTCACGTTCCTGGTCAATTGATCCGACAGGTGGCCTGATTCAAAGGCCGAGTGCGATCTGTTGATTATAAATCCCTAAGGTGACCCAGCTTTGACATGTCGCTTTGGCAATGACACAAGTCCGACCGGTTTTGTATCCTAAGGCCACACCCCTGCAAGTAATAAAAGTAAGTCACCTCCGCAAGGACTCTGGGGACTAGGTATTTGTTTACAAGAATGAATGTCCATCCCGATTAAGCAACTGGGTGAACAGGGGGAGGCGCCTGGTTGAAAAGTTGGCTTTGCGAAATCGTCTTTTCTCTCTCTCTCTCTCTTTCCTTGCCCGGCCTACGGGTTTCCCTAGCGAATCGGGTTTGATGTCGCCCACCTCGAACCAGGCCCCCTTCTGGGGGGCTCACCATATGAACGAAGAACTTCGAGGTGACGAGGTGACCTAACTGATACAACGAATGGTATTCGGTCAATTTTTCCATCAGATGAAGGCAGACGCGACCTAACTTGGGAGTAGAAGCGACTCTGATAAGTAGAAGTAAGAGAAGACGGGCCCAACAAATGTATCCAGGCTTACATAAAATGGAATTTCGAGCCAAAAACTTGTAACAAATTGGGAGTTTCAAATCAAAGCTGGTCTGGGGCTGTTGGACCCAAATAAATCCCTTCTGAGGAACAACAGACTCACCCTTGCGTGGTGTCCCGGTCATTGAGGGCAATGAAGCTGCTGTCTTACGTCCTGAACCATTTCTGAGGACGGCCATAGGTTTTCCATTAAATGAAGTATCTGGTAGGGTACCTTCCCTTGCAGCCTCACTGCAGCATCGTCTTCTCAAACATTGACTTAACCCGCAGCTCTCTCCCTCCCCCCCCCCCCCCCCGCACAATTGTTTTGCGTCTGCCCTCCACTGCAGCCACAACAGCCTCAGTCCAGTCATCCATCTTCTTGCTAAGGTCGCCCACCCTTGGCTGCCACGACTTCTCGCCGAATTGTGCTGAGAGAGTGGCCCTTGAGTCCCTCGAGGACAGCCGAGCGAGCGGTAAACACAGCCCACCTGCAGCTGGTTTCTGCTAAAGCAGAAATGTACTCAAGTAAGCAGGGGTGTGTCTGCTGCTGCTTACCGCCACAACCAGACCCCAAGGAATGGGGAGTTGGCATTGTTTTTTTTTCTATTTTTTTTTCTGAAAGTACTCGCTGAGAATGTAGGGAAAACAGTAGTCAGCCGCCTGAAATCGTTTCCAGAAAATTCAAATAATTTAACGAAAATTACGGCGTTTGAAAAACCGGGGCCATGGAGGGAGCGTGACGTCACGTCCTCAATACAGCTGAAGAGCGTCGTCGATAGTGTTTTGTTCTTGACAGGTGAGGGGATTGTTCCGCCCAGTGTTGCTATTCCACTGCTCATCACTTAATAAAATTCAAGTGAGCCGTAAATCCTTCTGATAAGGCTTTAAACTTCAAGTATCATGTATTGTAATTAAAAGTTAATTATGTTTTCCGTCGTATCAAGTTATAATTGCTATAAATTCATCTTATAAGCTGACGACACTAGCGCTCATTCACTGGAACTGTGACGTCATGTCCTCAAACAGTGACTGGTGGGAAACGCCAGCCGATTCAAACTGTGCGTTTCGTTTTTTCGTTATATCTCCTACAATGATTTTTTTTTTCGTTGGTATTGGAGTCTGTGCACGTTACTTTTTAGCGATATTATTGAATGGTAGGGAAGATTTCCAAATCTAAAATCAATGCCAACTCCCCATTGCAAAATAAAGTACAAAGCTCATCAAGAGACAAGTACAACACTTTAGAGCTCAATTTCATCAAAATCCATTGAGATACGAGAGAAAATCTACTGCCCATACGCGCGTCCCTCTGTAATGGACATCTGCGAACGATAGACAGAAGTACTCCGGGGGTGCTCCTTCCCCACACCACGGCCAAACGGTGGTCTTGGTCGCGTTTAGGCGTTGCAATCCCGCGATCCAGGACAATTTTTGACAATTTTAAATCCCGGGATTTGTGGTCAATCCCGGAATCCCGGGATTCGAGAATTAGTTCCACCTCGTACGTAAATTGCTCAAGTCTTGTTGGAAAAAATCATTAAATAACAGAAAATAGTTCGAAGGCTTAGCTATGGTGCTCGATGAATGAGTCGGTGCCAGTGGCGAAAATATTAATTGAGCATAATTAAAAAACAAATGAGTCTGTTCGATTGGCACGAAATGTTTCCGAAGGTTTCATGCCAGGATTCAAAGACACACACTGTTTTGGCTGGAAAGGGCAAAACCCTGGACCAGAGCTCGAGGCCCTGATGACTTGTCTGATCTCACGAGTGGGCTTGGACCTGAGGAACCACGGACCTTCTTGCTGTCTACAGGCATCGAGGTCGTTGCAGAAAGTCTATCGATATCTCGACACCACGAGTGAAAACTCAATGCTCGCCTCTGCATTCAATAAATGCGCAGTGGAGTGAGGGTGGACCCTGAGAACGCAAGGGTGGACCCTCAGAAAGTCAAGCTGGCCAATCACAACCCAAATGAGCGGCCAAAGAGACTTCTCGGCTAACCTGCACCTGGCGCTAGCGGACGATTTTGGATGCACATAGCGCAGCGGCTCAGGTATGTCTCCAGCCTGTCGAGGCCGTCCTGTAGGCTAAGGTTTTCCCTGACGGTGTGAGAAGGATTGAGCATAACGGGCGGTTGAGCAGATGCTCGGGATGGAAAGCCTCCCCTCCCCCACTATTCATTGGTAGCCAAGTTAGCCTGCCTGATGGGGCTTCCAGGTTCCTACCCACGGGCTCCAGCAGTTTCCACTATTAAAAAGAAAGGAGAGAGGGAAAAAAACAGCAGCCTGATTTTGAACATACCTAGTTCCTTCTTAAAACCGCTCTATTTAGGAAAACACCATCTCGTAGTCTCACTAAGCACAGTGAGGTCTGTTCCCATACCGTCCATTTTGATCCCAATTTTATTTTATTTTGATACCAATTATCCGTGATTTCCAGAATCTCCTTCAATATTAAACTAATTTTGATGAAATCAAGCTTCAAATGTTCGGAATGATGTCCTCCGACATTAAATGTCAAATTTTGACCTTTTACAGGCATTAAGTAGCACACGCTCAAAATCCTCGTAATAACGTGGATCGCCCACGTCAAAAAGCAGACGTCTCACTGGTTTTGATGAGCGTTTTAGATCCAAAACGTTTCGCATTCACGATTACAATGTTATCCATAACGAAATTCTTCCGGCAAACCTCAAACGTCCTTCAATGGTTCTGTGATCCGTTATACCACGAGGTAACGCTCCGACTTGCCTGTCTCCCAACCTTGGCCTTTCACCTTCGCGAAAATATGAGATACTTAGGTGTTATTTATCGTTCCAGTTCGAAAAAGCAATCCCAGCGGGAAATTCGTTGTTAACTTGACAATAATTATTGAGAAGTGGCAAACAATTCACAGCAGTGATTTCCCTGGCTGGAACTGAACGCTGGCAAAGGCCGGGAGGTTGATCGCATAAAATCGGCAAAGATTTGGAGGCCACGTTTTAAAATAAGGCATCAACAATTCATCGGGTAAGTTTTTTTTAATGGGTCAGGCCTTCCACACTCGAAGCTTGTTACGCAAGTTTCCTAAGACCGCACCCACTCCGATCGCGAAGTAAACAACATTGACGGGGTTGAGGAGGAGGTGATCGGTTCATGGATCTACTACCGATGGATACCACTCCATTGTGTTCCGACGATAGCATTGGTACTGCCATAATAAACACACACACACACACACACACACCCTCACACACACACACAAAAAAAAAAAAAAAAAAAACGTCGAAGAGATGAGGGCACCTTTCCATTTTTTGAGAGATAGTTTGCGCTAACAATTATTAGGTTTAAGCCGTCAGACAAGGCCGGCTTACTATCCAAGTTGAAATGCGTAAATAATACCGAGTGGGCTACATAATACGTGGAAAAATTCAAATATTTGAGGTAATATAGGGGACATCTTCCGAACGTTCTGAGCCCATTTCCATCAAAATTCATAGAACACTGAAAGAAATAATTCAGGAAAACGACAAAATTTTACCTTAACTAATCTTTACTCTAGGGTAGCGACTTTTAGAAGTTGGAAAATTAAAAAAGGAATTAAAAATTGAACCATTAAGTTTAGGTGAGTAGATGACAAAAGTCTGAAACCTCCAAAAAATTGGCTCAATTAACTATGCGAGAAATAGGGGTAGGACCAGTTGAAAGGATGTTGGGGGGGTGAGGCGGGTCCAGCGTCCACAGAAAGGGGAGGAGGCGGCGAAAAGGTGCCACCGCACGCCCACCCACCTCAAGAAGGATTGGTTGTCATTATTATCTGCAGAGCTGAGGGATCATAAAAACCCAAATAATAAAATATTCACCAACAACAAGGGGGGTGGCCTCAATTCGTGTGCGGGTGTCATCAAAAAAATTTTGAAAAAATAAATAAAATTTATTTATATTTATTTACCAAAATTCTACAGAAAAAAAGTATTTAATACTTTTTTTCTTTAGAACTTTGGTTTCGACAGATGTGGGACCTCGAAAAAACGGATTTTGCGTCCAAAATTACTCGGAAAACGACCCCTTATTTGAGCTCCTGAGATCCTACAAAAATCTAATTTGTAGTCCCATGAAAGCCCATGGATCCCCACGGTAAAATCGGGTAGTTCTGGGACCCCCCCCCCCCCCCCACCAAATGGATTCCTTCAGAAACCCCTCCCATAGCCCCATAGCGCCCCACGGGTTGGGGCGATCAGGTTGAAAACCTTGCGGGCAAAACTAGATGGTAAACCGAGTATTTTGTCAACATTTCAGATATAAACAAAATTCCTACAGCGGCACAAATTTCAAAACGGCTCGGACGGCGTACGGACAACTCGTTTTTGGAATCAAACCTCAAAATTTGAGGCCGATCAGAATTGTTGAAACCTACGTCGCGATTACAAAGGTGTATTAGTCCAAGAATGATAAACCAAAAGGGGTAAAAATCGACTGAATTTTCACCTTCCAGACGAATCCTTTCACTTTAACCACTTCAAAGGCATTTCATGCTGAACACAATGTGTTGTTCATGTCATGGAGAAAGCGGCCCGCCAGACAGCAACGACCACCCAGCCAGGCCGGAACGAGTGGAGGCTGGCCCGCGTAGCCAGTAAAGGATGCGCCATCCCGGATGGTTCCCTTGTCGTTTCCATAATATTCGACCGATTTTGATTAAATTACACTCAGTTCCAAAAAAAAATCCAGCCCCTTTCTTTCCCACACTCGGAGTTGATGTTAGCGGATGAACGCTGCAGCACTTAGTACGCAAAAGTGAGCTCAAGCTCCAAGAATCGTCCCCCGCAAGCAATTGTGTTCAATCTAAACTATTAAACTGTTGACGAACTGCGCAAGTAGGTCAATCGCCCTGATATTGACTGTTGGCCATCTCCTTTTGGTTTATTATTCTCTAAATCCGTTTTGGCGACGGGGGTCGACATTTTAGCATGTTATGCGCTTTGTCGGGAGTAATCCAGCGACTAGATGAGGCCGTCACTGTGCACATCATTAATGACCAGCCAACAGCCGTTGATAAGAGCCTGCGACAAATCAAGTTGTTGAAGTCTGGCAATAGGTCTACACAATAGATATTTACAAGATTATCAGATTCTGTATTATTAAAGCTACAGCCCGAGGAGGAGGAGGAGGAGGAGAACTGCTATATCTCTCTGTTTTGATTTATTTCAGGAGGATTTGACGATTACAATCCGAATTCACTGGGAATAATATCCCATTTTCCCTACAAAACTCCCCTTTCCTTAAAAATGACATTGTGTTTTGGCAAAACTACCGCGAAACTGTTCTCCAGTTCTTCGTACAAGTTCCTAACCTACGCACATGTGGAAACAAGCCATCAATTGAAATGAATAGATGAGCGCAACCTTTTTGTTATTACGATATATTTAATGAGCGAGAGAAACTAAGAAACAGTAGGTATCTAGCGACCAAACTATGCCACACAACACATCATCCACGTAATGCTCATTACGTAAACAACTGCACCCTAACGACCGATGCGTAATAAAACCTTATGCCGATCAGAGGTAACGAACGGCTCAGGCTGCAAAAATCGTTTTGGAGTCGTTGGAATCAGCCTGAAAAGCTCATTCCATAGACCCTTGTACCAACGAAATCGGACAAAAACTTCCGTCCCGCTTTTGAGGCCTCCTTAGTTACACATCAGAGATAAACAACTTTCGTCGTGAAGGACCTCCCGAAAACCGATGAAGGGGATGAGGGAGAAAAAATCAAGGTCGCCTATAACCACCCCCCGAACTGGGTGGTCGCATGACAATGAGACCACCCTCATGAAAATCTGTTGAGCCGCTCGGGCGTGATGCTCTGTACACAAAAAAAAAAAAAAAAAAAAAAAAAAAAACATACATGTCGAAGAGGTGAGCGCACCTTTCCATTTTTTGGAAAAAGGTTGCGCTAAAAATACCTTTCGCGGCAGAAAATCCAGCGCATTCAGCCATTATAATTTCGCTTAGACACGTGACCTTTCCCAGCCGTCCCCCCCCCCCCCCCCAACGCGTCATTCTATTGCATGGTGAGGTTCACGACATCGGTCAGCTCCAAATAATTTGGAGCTCCAAATAATTATTCTGAAGTCATTAACCAGCCGAATGGAACTGTTATAAAAAATAGTAAGAACTAGTCGCCAAATTGCAACAGTGACACAATGGGAAGCTATTATTTCTCTTTTTCAAACTGATATTAAATATGATAATAAGTAAATACAATTTTTCCTCTGGCTGAATGATACGTCCAACAAGGTAAATTATTCACAATTATTCATTGTGTAGGAAATTTCGGGAAATTTGGCCTGGAGTAAATATCAGCTCAAGGAATGTAACTGTTTTCATCGAGTAGGAACACCAATTTAAAACTATTGAAATGATTGAGAAATGATACAAATGATCTCTCTCTATTCGACTTTTCCATGGAGTAAGAACACAATGACATTGTCACATGTAGAAACGTATTGGTGCAGGACCGCAAATTTTGGCCAAAAACACCCACGGGCCCACTTCTATAGAATCGCCGAAAAAAGTAGGTGATTCTATACAATCCCCGAGCTAATCTCTTGCACGTTGGGGATTCTATAGAATCGCTGGGGATTCTATAGAATCGCCGGTAATTCTATACAATCACCGATTTCATACATTCGCCGTAACATACAATTGTATAATATATTATACAAAGGGGCAAGACGTCATCATTCATTGGTCAATCATCGAAAGGAAAATTTTCGACCAGAATTATCTAATAAGTTTGGAGAAAGATAGGCGATGATTATCATAACGACCTCTAATAGTTGTTTTGCTTGTTCTTTTTTCCCCTCATACACGACAATTGTATACTAAAAGCTGCCTGCTTGTCAAAGTTTTGGTTCTTATATAAAATAAAACCATTTACACATAACAATAAGAATGATATCAATTTTTAAGAGGATATCAATTTTTAAGAGGGATTGTCAGGAAACTATCTAATGGCCAACGTGACAGCTCCTTGCAGGTTCTATAAAAGCACCCTATTTCACCAGTAGGTATGACTATGCAAATTACTTCATTAGGATGCCCACTTGTAAATAAGGCGTGAAAAAAAATCAGCCTGTGGATTTTCTCTTTGATCGTATTATTGTCCTTGAAGGAGTTGATCTGGGTGAACCGGTTCCTGAACTGGACTTGTCGCATGCCAAGTACACTTTCAATTGAACAATGAAAAACATCGCATAAAAATATAATTTTTTTTTTTTCAAAAACATTTTTCCGAATTTCGCGAATTAGCAGCACGTTATGATGTTAAATTTTATTGCCACAACAATACTGGCGAATAATGAGTAGTGACAATCGATCGGGAATGCTTCATGGCCCACTGGAGCCCATTCATTGGCGACCCTTCTACGAACTCAATCAATCCACATTTACATCTAATGAGGCGGGAAGCGAAAAGGGATCACCTGTCGGAAGATGTGATTCAGAGATATTGGGTAAAACATCAATCAAGGTAAAAATATCGATTTTTAGGTTTTCCATTATATATTCAAACATTCAAGGACCTAAATTTATTTTTGGTTTATTATTCTTGGAATAATACACCTATGTTTTCGCGACGGGGGTCGACGACTCCGATCGGGCTCAAAATTTGACATTATCCTTTCAAGAGGTCTACATTCTAAATGCGAAATGTCCGTCCGCCGTCCAGGCCGTTTTGGGCAGTAGGATTTTTTTTTTAAATCTGAAATTTTGACAAAATACTTGGTTTACTAGCTAGTTGTGCCCGCAAGGTTTTCAGTCCGATCGCCCAAACCCGTGGGGCGCTATGGGGCTATAATGGGGCTATGGGAGGGGTTTTTTGAAGGCTTTCAGCTATGGGATCGAGTTAGGTGTCGTTTTCGAAGTATTTTTGGACGTAGAATCCATTTTTTGGGGTCCCGGAACGATCCGATTTCACTGGGGCGATCTTTAGGGCTTTCATGGGGCTAAAAATGGGATTTTTGAAGGATCCCAGGATGTTAAATATTTTTCTAGTACAAAATAATTTTTGAAAAAAAAAAAAAAAAATTTTTTTTGAAATAAAAATCAAAAAAAAATTTTTTTTTAAATTTTTTCATTGACAGAATTAAATTTCTGCACAAGTAACGTATATCAAAGAATAATAAACCCTTGTGTAAAATTTGCAGCGTTTTTCTTATTGAGGACATTTTAATGAAGGTACATTTTTAGCCATGCTTCATTTCTCAAGCCTTCACACAGTGTGAAAAACAAAATATGACAGCTCAATGAACTTGCATGACCATTTTGATTCATTATTCTTAGAATAATACACCTATGCCGCAAAATGGATGCCGTATGGATGTTCTCTATACGTTTCAAGATGTGTAGATTCCAAAAACGAAATGTCCGTCCGCCGTCTGAGCCGTTTTGGGCAGTAGGCATTTAAATCTGAAATTTCGACAAAATACTCGGTCCACTATCTAGTTGTGCTCGCAAGGTTTTCAGCCGGATCGCCCAACCCCGAGGGGCCCAGTGGGGATGAAAAGGGGCTGTAGAAGAGGTTTTTGCAGGTGTTTGGGTATGATATCGAGTGGGGTGTCGTTTTCGAAGTATTTTTGGACGTAGAATCAATTTTTTGGGGTTTCAGAACGATCCGATATCACCGTGAGGATCTATAGGGCTTTCGTGGGGGCTTTATAAGGATGTGAGGGGATCGAAAAAATTGTCGTTTACCGAGTAATTTTGGACGCATAATCCATTTTTCGGGGTCCCACATCCGTCCACTAACTTGACAAGAAATTTTTTTCTTGGTATAGAATAAATTTTAGCAAAATTTATATCAAAGAACAATAAACCTCTTTGTAAAATTTGCAGCATTTTTTCAAAATAGTTGGACAAACTAACCGATTTCGTTTATTCAAAGTCAAAACTACGTAACTCAGCCAATTTTAAAGATATGTTTACGATTTTGGTCTTAGAATGACGAAATTTTGATCCAGATAGTGAAAATAGGATCACATCACATTAAATAATGAGTCCGTTCCAACCTCTCAGCCTAAATCCATTCACCTTTGGCCACCACTTTCCTCAGTCCTCGAATCTTCAAATTTTGCGAGTACCTACCTGTTGATGCCTGGAATTTCGAATAGGCGTTGAAATAGCCAGATGTTTATTGATCAAGAATTTCAGCTTGGTTTTCGCTTTTGGGAGATAGACAGATTCTCGGGGTTATCTGTCCAGCTCCCATTCTGATCAGGCAGCGTAGGAATAAAACCTCATTGCGTAAAAATTTACTTTTTGATAAAGTCACCAACGCGTGATAAACACTTTCTGGCTGGCCGTAGAAAGTAATTTCATGGAAATCATAAAAACTACTACCTACTACATAATACGTAGATATAATCTATTTGTCCCCTGCAGTGGTCAATTGAAAAGATTTTGCGAGTATGGGAGAGGGGAGCTATTAGAAAGGGAATTTGGAAAAGTTCTAACAATTTTGAAAGCAACGAGCGGTTGTTGAGATGTTTTATTCTTGCAGGTTCACTAAACAGGTAGGTACTCCAATAACAGTGAAATTAACTCTAAATGTTGAAGGAAATCGGTGCAGCTGGAAGATTTAAAAAAAATTCATTTATGACGGGGAAATTCCCGGTAATTTACACGTTGGTAATATTTCCGGGAATGTTCCCCACCCGAGAATTCATTTTACCCATTTAAAATTATCTTCACTTTTCCATGATCGTTGAAGGACTAATCCATTTTTTGTTAAACACCTACATCATAGTGCAGCACATCAATAATAATGGGATCCGTAAACATTTTTTATTAAGAAATAGGTAATTTCTTGGAAGAATTAAGAATTAATGATTGATTCAAAGGTAGGTATTTAAACCAATTCGCTGAAACAACCAGTTTTTTAAAGATTGTGTTTTGACAACAATTTTCAGTAAACAGAAAGGGCCTTTTCAGTAAAGGCAAAAAGGAAGATGAAAAAAAAACTACACTGCCAAGGCAATGGCACATGAGCTTCCTCGTGCCAAGTTCAAAATGAACGTAACAACTGTAACAAGAAAATTACGTTCGCGCATGCGCTGAGTGTACCGCTGATTCAATCGTGATGAAACTGACAGGGTACCATCTAGAGCTATACGCACACAATTCCTGAAAATTTTATTGAAATCCGATCAAAATTGAGAAAGTTATGCCTGTTTCAAGAATTTCACGTTAGCGCATGCGCAGAGCGTACCGCTGATTCAATTGTGATGAAATTCGTATGGGACCTCAAGGAGCCTGATCCGCATAATCCCTCAAAATTTGAGCTAAATTCATTCAAAATTGTGGAAATTATGGCTGTAACAAGGAAATGCGGACAGACCGACAGACCCACAGACCGACAGACACGGAACCAAATTTGTTCAGTAGGCTATGAAACGCAAAATGCGAGTGGAAATTTTGAATTCGGACAACAAAAATTTTTTTTCTCTCGAAAGTGAACACAAGGCTTCCGCTGCTTCGCCAATATTGAAGAAAAGAAGGATTTAATAGCAAAGGTACGACCAATCAATCATTCAGAAAGATTTCGAAATGTGAAAATCTATACAATTGAAGTTGTTCGTGTCTCGGACTGACTGGCGGACTGACTGGCTGTCCACGCTAACCCGCCTCAACGGTAGAGCCTAGAGAGACGGGGTTTTTTCGAGTCGGTTCCGCGTAGGCCCGGATGTGTCGTAGGCCGTATTAGATTTCGCCAACTCTCTTCCTTCGTCGCGAACGGAGCTTTCCTTCGCGACGAGAGCCCCGGTCAAATAGCGTCGTTACTAGGGATTGCTAGGAAAATTTTCGAAACGCCGAAACCCGGTACAACTTTTGGCGTCGGTTTTGAACGAAACTTCGTCGGTTAAAACGAGCTTTTCACGCTGATTTCAACGAGTACAAAACGATTTCTGTACGATAACGCGTTTGGAAGTTATTCGATGATCGTCGGTAGGTGGGTACGAGTATTTTTTGCGAGCCTTCAATTATCTACTACTAGGTAGGTAGGTACTCCTTCGCGACGAGAGACGGGTCAAAAAGCGTCGTTGCCATGGGTGCATCGTTGATAGGTGATGGACGGAGCTTTCCTTCGCGACGAGAGCCGGGTCAAATAGCGTCGTTACTAGGGATCGCTAGGAAAATATTCGAAACTCTGAAACCCGGTACAACTTTTGTCGTCGGTTTAGAACGAAACAACGTCTGTTAAAACGAGCTTTTCACTCTGATTTCAACGAGTACAAAACGATTTCTGTGCGATAACCCGTTCGCAAGTTATTCGAACATCGTCGGTAGGTGGGTACTTTTTTGCGAGCCTTCGATTAGTTTGATAGGTACTAGGTTTCCTTCGCGACGAGAGACGGGTCAAAAAGCGTCGTTGCCACGGGTACATCGTTGATAGGTGATGGACGGAGTGCAGCGAAGCGCACCGGGCCCACTAGTGTATTTAATAAATTCAAGAAAGGGGGGAAAAAATAAATTCCCGGTGTCCATCAATGGCAACAACTGACGGAGTCCAGCTAAACTCTATTCCCGCACTTATTTTCTTACAGTTGTCTTCCTACTCCATGGGAAAATTCACTATTCAAGCTTACATCGCTTTTCAATGCTTGATCTTACAAAAATCTTTAAATTGGTGCCCCTTCTCGATGAAAACATTTACATCACTTGAGCAGATATCTACTCTATGCCAAATTTCCCGGAAACCCTGTTCGAGTTCCAATGAAAAATGGGAGTATGGCACCCTGTTGGCCGAAAGCTTGAAAGAATAAACACGTATAGACTCGACCACCTTCTGTCGCCCCACTACGCACCCGTTTGTATTATTGTAAATACATAATATTTACCATTGACTATTTTTTCATGGGTAACTTTTTGTTGGGTATTTTATTTACCTACTTTTTTTGCATTGGGGATGGTTGAGGCGATAATTTTGGGACATCAATGTTTGGTTGTAGATGGATCAAAACAACGATACACCCCCCTCCCCCCGACCACTCATTCTTCTTATAACGGTATTACCATCATGCCATAATGTGGGACACCATAATATTCTTAAGATTAGTGGGTACGTAAAGGTTCAATAACTGATTCTGCGGCGTAGTATGTCAGGCCTCGATGTTCTACCCTCGGGTTCAAATTACTATCTTTTTGCCCTTCAATCGACCAGCAATATTTATGTAAATGACCTCTCCGCATCGCTCCCTTCCGCCTTGACGTATATTGAAATAGCCTCTTCCATTCGCCCAACCAGGTTTGGTGCCTAACTGCGGTGTGCCTAACATTTTCAGTGGGCCTCAAAATAAAACGAAATGGTATTGTGGGGCTTGAGAAATTCCCGGGAAAATTTACGTTTACACTAGGGATTCCGGTTTATGATGTAGTTCCATCTTGAAAAGTAATACTCATTGAAATGCAGTTGGTTACATTTCTGGGGGCCCACACTTCGTCTTCTGCTGAAAAAATAACCTGCGAATTTGGCCAATCTCTCCAAGACCAATCCTTGTCTAGAAGATATTCGAAACCCGGACTTCTAAGTCTTTGAAAGGTGGCAGGGGCGCTATGGGGCGAGAATGGGGCTACGGGAGGTTTTTTTTAAGGGTTTCGGCTACGGGGTCGAGTTAGGTGTCTTTTTCGAAGTATTTTTGGACGTAGAATCCATTATTGGGGTCCCAGAACGATCCGATTTCACCGTGGGAATCTATCGTAGCCCCATAATGGGACTTTCACGGGAGCTACAAATGGGATGTTTGATGGAACCCAGGAGGTCAAATAAGGAGTCGTTTTCCGAGTAATTTTGGACGCATAATTCTTTTTTTGGGGTCCCACATCTGTCCAAACATTGTACAAAAAAACTTTTTTTTAAAATGTTTTCGAAAATATTTTCTTATTGACACAGAATTAATTTTTGCACAATTAAGTTATATCAAAGAATAATAAACCCTTGTGTAAAATGAGCAGCGTTTTTTAAATTGACTTACCAACACAACCTCATGCAGGTAAGAACACTAACCGATTCGTCGTGTCCCGTTCTGACATCCACTTTTCAAATCGAAGGAGCTATCTGAAACTCCTAGCGTATAAAGACGTTCATGAATATGAATGCAGAGTAAGGCAGGAGTATTTCTTCGTAATCTGATTGAACTTCTGGAAATCAATGCAGAATTTGTCTCAACCATCACACACATCTAACAGGTTATTGTTTAAGCCCAGGGGCTAGTTAAAGATTCGATCTCCTCCTGGTTCAACACGCATTAGTATACTGATCAGGCTAGTCTCGCAATGACAAGCTTCGAGAGTAAAAAGTTGTCACCCATCTGAAAAAAACTGTTCTTCCGATCTGGTGTGAAGCAAGTAGAAATATACCAATGAGTTGAACCTGTCTACGATTTATGTAAATTTTAAACTTGTCGTAAAACCATCGTCACAATCGTCGAAATTCGTTAGTTCAAAGTAGTATTAAAATGAGATTAAAGAGGAAGGACTGAGTCCAAGCGCCATTTGGAGCATACAGTAAACATCGAAGATATAAATACGCCAATTTGCGCCAGGGGGAAATTGCGCTCGACGGGCTCGAAATAATAGTTGGGCGCAAATGCGCAAAAGGAATAGGAGTATCACGGGGGCGCTTTTCAGCGGGGTTGTTTGCCAATGGCAGAGAACGTAGCACAACCGGAGATGGGAAAGAACCCCACACCTAACCAGCGACATGAACTGAGCAGCATGATGGCTGGGCCAGACCCTAAAAGGGGGAATACATGTCTCCACTGACGGCGGACACAACTGAGATTCATCGTGGGCATAAGCAGGACACGGAAGGAAACGTTTAAACAGGATTGGGGTAATGAATGAACAGCCCATCTGTAGGCTATGTGGAGATGAGGAGGAGATTGCGGCTCACCTTTCGAATGTGAGGCCCTGGACCGCTAAAGGTATCTTTCTCTGGGATCATTGTACTGGGGAGAGATACTGCTGCAACAGAACCTGGTAAGAGGGCTATCATGAAAGGCAAAGACATCCTACTGTAGAAACCTGGGAGGTAGCACAACGGGCCTACAGGCCTAGGTGAGGGAAGTGGGCGCCCTTCAACCCATTTCCATAATATTATTCTCTTTGGTATTAATCTCAGTGGTATATAAGCTGCATGTGGTTAAAGCAGTTTGATACAGTAAGGTAGTTTAACTTTTCACTTCTCCTATGCTTCATCCTTTCCATTGTTTTAAACCATGGTAATGTAAACATGTACTATGGTAATGTAAACATTGTTTTAAACCATGGTAATGTAAACATGTACTATGGTAATGTAAACTTGTACTATGGTAATGAGAACCTAAATAGGTACGTAGATATACATGGACATTATCCAAGGAATATGACGTGAGCATCATGACCATAATCAGCTTTTAGTTTAACATGAATAAAAAGTACTAAAAGAAAAAGAACTAAAGCAGGGGTTCCCAAACGTTTTGTCTCGCGGACCCCTTCCACGGAAACATTTCTACTGCGGAACCCTCTTACTCAAGTGTGTCATATGAGACACTAAATTTGTAGATTGTGGTACATAAATAAAAGATTAGTATTAGGTATACTAATCTTTTATTTATGTACCACAATATAATATTAGCCAGGCCAGGCCTTATCATTTGAGGGAAAACTAACAAACACACACAAAATCACTATGAAAGCGAAATTTACATTGTAAATTTTACAAACTCGATGAGATATCTCGCAGTCAACGACTAGATGAGAACTAGCAGTGTCAGCCAAAGGCCGAAATGGCTCGACAGGGAATGATGGAGGATGTAGACAGATAATATTGGTAGAACAATATCGTATGAAATTCGATCTTCTCAGGAGAAAGGATTACAAATTTCAATGAGCTTAATGGCACAACTTCGGTGGCATCAACAATTGGAACGCACTGGTTATACCTAATCAATAGAACTTTTTCACTCCCACTCATTTCCGTGTAATCCAATAATTAGATACCTACTAGAAAAGTAAATGAATCAATTTCATAAAATTTAATAGAATAATCCCTTTATTTTCAAATATACTTAATTTGAAAATGAAAATTAGCGCGGGAAGTTTCTTCGTTTCTTTTTTTGCAGCCAGCTTTCTCCCAGTTATGTTAACATCGTACGGGATTTCGTCAAGATAAAAAAACAACCGGACAAAAAATCGTGTAAATTATAAAGTGAATCGGTCTCATTTACGGAAGTTTGTGTGACGGGTTTTTTCACCCTGTTACAATCTTTTACTCTCGATTGGAGACAGATAAGTTGGGTCACGTCAACTGATTAAGTAACTGAAGACATAACCTATCAATGATTTGGGTTTGAGACTGCTGGTCAATCCATCGCCCAAACTTCAACTTGGAAACCGCCGTTCATGTTTAAAATTAAGATGGGAGAGGGGAGATCTAGAAGCATGTGGGCCTGGGTTCGATTCCCGCTTTCTCGCTTCCCTTGGGCCCACGGTTCTGGAGGCATTTCTAAAGCGCTAGAAGTACGAGATTGGCTTTCAGCTTCTATTTCGAATTAAGGATGATTAAGACAAATCACATACGGACTCCATTTTGGAGTGCAAGAACGCTTTTTAGCGAATTTCGAAAGAAATAACCATAATTATGTTGTAATAATTGCGAGAACGATGATGGTACAGATATAATATGGAAACAATCAAAATCCACTCAAAACAATATTTGTGTTTTGTTGTAGGTATATTGATCGTTTATTTTGTTAGAAGTGGTTTTCAAGATTTGACAATGTTTTGATGGTTTGAGATATGATTGAAACCCGACATCGACTCACAATAGTTTCAGTTGTAATGAATACCGAGCAAAAATCAATTATATAATATTATATATTTTACATTAAGGAATATAAGAACAAGATGAAGCTATACGTACGTTGTAGAGGCTGGTAGAGAGGAAAAATTGGTTGCACTTGGTACATAACGACAAAAAATCGACAAAACACAAAAACAGCTCAAACAATCTCAAAAAAGGAAACCTTAGACAATTAAGATCAACAAAATCGAGTATGCAATATTAATTGACTTTTTAAAAGTTACCTTAACTTTCAAACCAATTAAATATAGGTAAGGCGAATAGTACCTAAAAGTAAATGAGATGAGCAGTCCTTCAGAGTTTTTTGACAATAACTTTTCAGATAAAAAGTTTTGCGATTTTATTCACCTTCTTTTGACAAGTTTTTGTGAATTGACGATAATTTGTTGCGACCAAGTGCAAGTGTAACAGCAGCGCATGCTAACAGGAGAGTGATGGATCATTTGCACACATTTAGATACGAGATGATGATATGAGTGGAGAATCCGTTCGAAGCGGGTCCTGAGAGGAGCAATGTTCCGGAAGTGTCGAGAAATTGTTGAAACGTTTTTTGTCAATAGCACTTTTTATTGTTTAAGGGTTGCGAGCGTAGTGGATCACAATGGAACACCAGAGGGCAACTGATTTTGTTTCAGGGAAGCTTGTCCGAAGACCTTGCGATCCCCCCTCAATTCCTCCCCCTTTAACCATGTCTCCTAATCACCAACAGGAGAAGATAGAGTGGGAGAGTTCTGGTATCACAAGGCGATCCCTGATGGTGTAAGAGGGGTTTGTCATTGATAACACAGGTTTGCAACCCAAAAGCTGTTTTGATTATTTTAGCTTATTTCCACGTTTTTTGATGTGCTGAATTCGAAAATGATCACCATTTTTCTCTGGGACGTCAAGTTTTTTCACAATCGTTTATTGGTTGTATGGATATTACGTTTTCCTCTCATATTGATATTTTTCGAATTTTGCAATCCCAAAAATCTTGACTCGGAGTTTTAATCCATTTTAATCACAAGTGCTACGAAGAATAAGAAAATACCAGCAGACTGGCAATGAAAGAAACGGCAGGATCTCAAAAAGAGCAGGCTTGGACCTGCCCAAACAAGCTCGTACGTGCAAGCTTTCTTGCCAAGGGACTTGGTATTCTGCTCGAACGTGGAGGGATTAATGGCTCAGTTCCATCTAAACCACGATCCTGCAGAATGGAGGCTTTTCATCGACTCGTCCAAAAGAAGCCTGAAAGCTGTCCTGCTTCACAACAACAGTCGTTACGCATCCATCCCCGTTGGTCATTCTGAGTACTTGAAGGAGACATATGAGAACTTGGAGTTGGTGCTCAATAAGCTGGGATATCAAAACCATAAATGGTTGGTGTGTGGGTATTTGAAGGTACTTCCAACACCAACCATTTATGGTTTTGGTATCCCAGCTTATTGAGCACCAACTCCAAGTTCTCATAATATTATGTCTCCTTCAAGTACTCAGAATGACCAACGGGGATGGATGCGTAACGACTGTTGTTGTGAAGCAGGACAGCTTTCAGGCTTCTTTTGGACGAGTCGATGAAAAGCCTCCATTCTGCATACAATTGTATGCTGCTGGGACAACAGGGTGGTTATACCAAATTTCCTTGTTTTCTATGTTTATGGGACAGTAGAGACCGATCGAATCACTGGATTCGGAGAGATTGGCCACCCAGAAATTTGGTTGTTGGGGAAAAAAATGTCCTTCGGGAAAATCTCGTTCCCCGTGAAAAAGTGCTTCTGCCACCCCTTCACATCAAGTTGGGCCTAATGAAGCAGTTCGTTAAAGCACTCCCCAAAGACGGCGAATGCTTCAAATACCTTGGATCCAAGTTTCCAGCTCTATCTGAAGCAAAATTAAAAGAAGGATTTTTGTCGGACCGGACATCAGAAAACTAATGTCCGACCAGAACGTCGTCGGATCTATGACGCCTCCCCAAAAAGAAGCATGGAATGCTTTCACAAAGGTGGTTCAGAACTTTTTGGGAAACCACAAGGACCCGAATTACAAAGAAATTGTCGAGGAAATGTTGAAATCTTACAAGAAACTTGGTTGTTCCATGAGCTTGAAAGTTCATTTTCTCAACTCACACCTTGACTACTTTCCGGAAAATTTGGGGGCAGTGAGTGAAGAGCAAGGAGAGCGTTTCCATCAGGACATAAAGGAAATGGAAAGAAGATATCAAGGAAGGTGGAGTGTGTCAATGATGGCGGACTTTTGTTGGATGTTGTACAGAGATCTCCCGGAAGCAACATACAAGAGGACGAATTCGAAACGGAGCTTGCACTTCAAGAAGAAGAGATTCAGCAAGAATTCCTCTTAAATATCAGTGATCTGCATAAATATCTTGATCGCATTAGAATTTTTTGTCGCTTTTCCCAATAAAATATTGCTTTTCGTGTTTAGTCAAATTTTTATCATCAGTGTATTAATCTAGTTCAATTTGTTCACAAACCTGACGTCCCAGAGTAAAACGGCGGTCATTTTCGGATTCAGCGCCCAAAAAATACTTGGAATCAGTCGGAAAAATCAAAACAGCTGTTCAAAAAATTTTTTTTGTAGACCTGTGTAATACATTAGTGTAGGTTTTTGAGTCAGCCGATTCCGAATTTGAGACCAGGAACGGAACGCTGCAAATGATTTCCGTGTTCATGCGCACCTAATCAACATGAAATAATTTGTAGTAGGTAATCATAAAATTGGGGCTTGGATTCTACCATGTTTGCATACTTTTTTCTTGTATAGTAAACATAGAAAGCTGCCTTTGCGCAGGTTTTTCACCTCCTTGGGACCACCATTCAAGTTTATCGAGCATGACATAATATGTCATATTATTCAATATGGAGTATCAAGATTTTTGAGTCTTAAGATTCTACTAAATTTTCACGCCGGACAAGATAGGGTCATCAGTTTCCTTGTAAAACCACCAGGAGCGCTGCAAACATGAAAAAAATGTGAGCATGGCTGATCAAAAACTGTGTCCGGCGAGAAAATTTGATACAGACGTGTAAATAACTCAAAACCCCCAAAATTTGGATACGCCATCTTGCATCTTAATCGTCGATGTCTATTTAAAGCCGGTCACCTAGCATTTTCGGTCACCATTTGGTTTATTGTTCTTGAAATACACCTATGTAATCGCGACGTCGGTCAACGACTCCGATCGGCCTCAAAATTTGACATTATCCGTTTCAAGAGGTCTAGATTCCAAAACCGAAATGTCCGTCCACCGTACGGCGCGCCGTCCGTGCCGTTTTGGGCAGTAGGAATTTTTGACAAAATTCTCGGTTTACCATCTAGTTGTACCCGCGAGGTTTTCAGCCCGATCGCCCAAACCCGTTGGGCTAAAATGGGGCTACGGGAGGTTTTTTTTTTTTAAGACTTTTGGCTATGGGACCAAGTTAGGTGTTGTTTTCGAAAACGTTTGGACGTAGAATCCATTTTTGGGGTCCCGGAACTATCCAATTTCACTGTGGGGATCTATAGGCCTTTAATGGGGCTACAAATGGGATTTTTGAAGGATCCCAGGAGGTCAAATATTTTCCGAGTAAAAAAGTTTTGAAAAAAAAAAAAAAAAAAAAAAAAAATCCAAAATTTTATTCATTGACACAGAATTAATTTTCGCACAAGTAACCTATATCAAAGATTGGTTTCTCACGCTTATGCCCATAAATACCATTGGAACAATTTTCTATATCAAAGAATAATAAACCCTTGTGTAAAATTTGCAGCGTTTTTTTTCTAGGGTAGGTACTTGTGGCAGTCGTCGTCCGGTGTGGCGTTGGGAAAACTACCGTTTCCCTCGATCAGCGAAGTTAAGCAACGTCGGGCGTGGTTAGTACTTGGATGGGTGACCGCGTGAGGAGCGGGGTCACCGATACAAGTATTTTCTGCGTTCAATCGGACGGCGAACTCCTCCCAACCCAGGGGGACGAGGCAATGGGGAGCCATGAGCGCAATCGCCAGACAAGTTCCGATCCTCCTTGAGAGGACGGCTGACGACGTCCGCGACGGCAGCAGCCAGTCGGACGAAAATTCAGGGTGAAATTCCCTTGTTACATTTACACACACATACTTGTGGCAGTCGGAAAGTAAAATTTATTTTGCATTTAATGCAAAAAGCTGGTCGGTGAAGTGGGGTAAGTGCATAGTGGAGCTACCGCAGACCTCAGATTAGGTTCAGGCAGCTGCAATATGTGGCAAAGTTTGCGAAACAGCCTCCTCGTTGGATGGCTGCTCTTTTCAATCACCACCACATTGAATATTCTCACATACTGAAGATGGTCGCTCCATTATCGTTGTCTAGAAACATTAGTGATTGCTCATTAATTGTTAATAATTGATTTTCAATTGTAAACCAAGACAATTTGAATAAATAATACATTTGAGAATTCAGCCTACATCCGCACTTGCCCCTTACTTTTTGCTGGTATGGGGAAGTGCAGATGCAACAGAAGGGGCTAGTGCAGACTAATCTGCATTTTCTCCTCTGGTGAGCAAATGTTCAATGGTCCGAGGTCCTCTATATTAAGTTCAATTTAAAGTTGCAAACAATTCAAGTTTTCTACTTACAATTTGAATATTGGAAGAACTTGATGTGTTACAAGATTTGAAAGATTAAAAAAAATTTAAAAGAATTGGATTGTATCAAATTATTGAAAACATTGTTTAATTTTATTTACCTAACTCATGTTTGTTCAAACTTTTCTCATGTTAACGTCGGCTCATTTTAGTCATCGTTATTTAGTCAATGGTGGGTTCCACAAGACCCTGAGCAATTTTCATAGGTAGGTACTAATTTTGTAATAAAAATTACTTTTATCGTTTTGATTCTTCTTTGTCCTACACTGACCTCTGAGGTTTGAACAATCTATAATTCAGTCAATATTGGTCCGAATTAAAAATTTCGATTGAAATTTCATTTCCTGGGGTAAGTGAGTAGTAGAGACTAGTAAACGTTTTTTGTTTCTGAAAAATTGTTTCTTATTTGGTAGGTTTTTTTTTTTTTTTTTTTTTTTTTTAAATAGACAGCGTAACAGAGTGGTAGGAATCTAGCGAAAATTGGAATACCGTTTAATCGTAGGTACATTTCTATTGCCACCAGAAGTCGAACTTTTAATTTCTGGACTTTCAACTTTTATTGGAGTTCAGATGAAACGATCCAGGTACTTCTACTTCTGGAACAGTTCTTTTCATTCGAATGCAGAACAACCAACGGGAAATCAAGATTGGCATTTGGATGAAATAGCTGTTAGTAGGTAAGCACGTGAGAACTCGGATGGGAAAGCTTCGCAGACACATCCATTCGAAAATATCCGAATACCTACCTATTTGAAATCTCGAAGTCGATCATCCGAATGATTTCAACTATGTATCTAATGCCGCACTATGCATTCGATGTCCAATCCCTAGATAAACCCCCCATAAAACAACCACCCACTCAAACCCTTCAAAATCCCAATAACTCCAACGGGCTGAAAACTTTACGGTCATCCATCATAATCTTGGTGCTTAGTTAAGATTTCAATTGCATCGTATGGTTCATAGGTTTTTCGAAAGGGAATTTACGAATGGAAGCAACCTATTTACATAGACGGAGGGTAATATCCATATAATATATGGATATATTATGGCCATATTATGGCTCCGAGGAGGGGAAAAGTTCACCGCGAGATCAAGAGCTTTTCAAACAAGCCATCAATTGAATTGAATAGATGAGCGCAACCTTTTTGTTATTACGATATATTTAATGAGCGAGAGAAACTAAGAAACAGTAGGTATCTAGCGACCAAACTATGCCACACAACACATCATCCACGTGATGCTCATTACGTAAACAACTGCACCCTAACGACCGATGCGTAATAAAACCTTATGCCGATCAGAGGTAACGAACGGCTCAGGCTGCAAAAATCGTTTTGGAGTCGTTGGAATCAGCCTGAAAAGCTCATTCTATAGACCCTTGTACCAACGAAATCGGACAAAAACTTTCGTCCCGCTTTTGAGGCCTCCTTAGTTACACATCAGAGATAAACAACTTTCGTCGTGAAGGACCTCCCGAAAACCGATAAAGGGGATGAGGGAGGAAAAATCAAGGTAGCCTATAACCACCCCCCGAACTCGCTGATGACAATGAGACCACCCTCATGAAAATCTGTTGAGCCGCTCGGGCGTGATGCCTTGTACAAAAAAAAAAAAAAAAAAAAAAAAAAAAAAACATGAGGTGAGCGCACCTTTCCATTTTTTGGAAAAAGGTTGCGCTAAAAAGGGTGAACAAATTTTGTTCGATGACCAATGTTTCCATAGCAACAATTTGGTCAAGCGAAAATCGTCAGAAAATGATCAACTACGTTCGTGAAATGTTTCCTGTCGTCATTCCAAAAACTTCTAGTAAAAGCCCTACCAAGTACCTACAGATAAAGCCAGACACAAAATAGTCAGCGTCAATATCGACTATGTCAGAGCACATTGAGAACGCCGGTCTCTTTAAGGTGCGAGGACAAATTGATGTATAATATACATCATGCATATTATGCAAGGCCGTCTAGCTTTAGCCACGTGGAAGAACCTGAAGCCAGAGCATTAATTGTGAATTTATATGTAAAGGACGATAAATAACTGTTCATGTATTATTCAAACCGATCAACTTACTGAACAACCACGCACCTGAAATCGAAGAAAATGTAGTTCCTATAATGAAATAAAGTTCACGGAGATCCATTGACTCCCACTAATTCCGTACATACTTGATCTCTTCGATGGTGTACCGTCCGAGTTAAACGCCCCACTGACGTTCCCACAAAACGTGACAAATCGATCCAAAAAAGTAGCCGAGGACAAAACAATAAATCGAAAAAGTATTAATAACTCAACGGGGTTGAAGCACCTGGTAGTTTTATCTTATGAATAATTCTGCGAGGAAATAGGGAGCTGCTTGGACATGAATTTTACACACAAATCGATATTTCTCTCATAGGCAATATCGACAATCGATACCAAACTTTTTTGTGAGCCTTTCGTACGCTTCATAACGGCATCGCCTTGTCATGACTTTGAGAGAGTGTGAACTCCATCAGATAGCACAAAATTATGCCTTTATCAAGGTCGGAGCAAGGAGCAATAAACAATACCGAAGATCAGTTTAGAGAATGAATTTCAATGGCGATCCCATTACCAATCGTTGAAGACAAATCCACGCAAGGGTTGTGGATAAAAAAGTAATATGGCCTTATATTTCTGCTCCTAGCAATGTACCTATGCGCCTATGCTGAGTTGAAAGCCGAAAAGCCTAAAATATTAAATATTCTAAATTTTACAGATATTTCGAGAAAAATTCACTCAAGTTATCCGACCAAAATTCCAACCAAAAGGCTTGTTCAATGCACAACCTTCAAACTTACAACCAAAAACCGAATTCATCTGAAGTGAAGAGTACACAGTTTTTGTGCAAATTTCCTGGGTCACTAGAACAAATTAATTCATGCTTGTATTTTTACAACGACTTTCCAAGACGCTGTATGAGGTTGGAAACCTACCCATATTAAGAGCACAGTGCAGTCGATAAGGGCCCCGTGACTTACCTAATAGGTTGAAATGGTCCCCTCAAATAAAAATAATGTAAGAGTGAAAAGTACTTGCGGCGCGAATGTAGCATCTTCTGTGACGTAACCATCATGCGCGCAATTGCAAAATGCATCTACCTTGCGGTTGTCCGGCATCACAGGCATCTATCTCCGTGGCACCTCTGAGCTCCGGTAGCCCCGAATTTCTTTGGGGGGGGGGGGGGGGGGGGGGGGGGAGACAAACCTATCCATTATCAAAAGGCAAGCAGAAAGGGTCTTGGGCCACTTGGGAGAGGGGTTGGCTGACTTTAGCCAGCAGAGGGCGGCACCCTAGTTGAATATCTGGATTCCAGGGCCCATTTCAGTTGTACCCAAACCCATGCCTCATTCCCGGGGCCCATTTCGGAAACGCCGATGCTCGCAATTGCAAAATGCATCTACCTTGCAATTATCTGGCTTCACAGGCATCAAATCTCCCAACAAACGTTGCTCCATGTGACACATCTGAGCTCCGATAGCTCCGAATTTCTTAAGGAAAAAAACCTATAAATTATCAAAAAGTAAGAAGAAGGGGTCTGAGGCCAGTTCACGTACGCCCCTTCACGCCTCTTGATTTTCTCACAAACAGGTAAGAATTATAGCAGGTCGGAGCTCTATTATAGGCCTAGATAATTTTGCTAGGCTGGTGAGCACTTTATGAGAGGGTGGGAAAGAATCTTGAGCTCCCCAGGACATAATGTCACATTATGGGGAATCACCCACAGCCTGCTCCTGGAGCCATCGCACGAGAAACGATTGCGTTAGGGGGAGGCAGAATCTCAACAGTCGTAACTGCGCAGCAGACCCAGGGGCAACCTCGACATCTCAAGCATAGACCCAGGGAAAGCTAATGAGCTAGCCTACACATCCCATTTTGTCCAACCACAAGTAGGGCCCAACAACGGGGCGTTATTTTGGATATAGCGCCTTTGGAAAAATAATATCCTCAGGGACACACCCACACGTAGGTTCGATTCACCCACGAGTTACGTCCCGTAATTACCATACTCAACTATGTTAGTAAGTTAATAAATTCTTTCACTCGACGTTCCAGCATTTGAGCGCATCCCTAAGCAAATCAGAGCTTATGAGGGGAACCGTCAATATAAAACGATGATGCGCCTCAAGTAAAATAATTTTCAAAAAGTGAAAGAATTAAGTCTAAATCCGAACGGCATTTCCCTCGGGGGAGCCTGGGCACTGTGCGAAGCGGATCGCTGATGGAAGACAAGAAGCAGAGAACTAGATACTGCCGCCTAACTCTCATTGGCTGTTGGGGCTGTGGCGTTATGGGATCACGAAAAGGATGTCTTCCGAAAGTACACCCAATTTGACTAGACACTTTCTGTGTAAAATAATTGGTTGTACAACGATGTATTAATATGAAACGTCAAGTGGATGTTGAAGGAAAAGTGAATACGCCACGACATGACAAAGCTATTGCTCACTGATGGTTAGTATGGTAGGGGCCAGACGTGAAAATCCCAAGGTCAAGCATAAATTGGATTGGACTATGATCAGTCTCGGCGAGTCACAACAACCACCCAAATGGTATTTCGAGCGAACGACTGATAAATCAATCATTTGCTAGCGAGGCGGCAGCACAGTGGGGTCGATCGTGAATCTAGCTGGACAAAATTATTTTTAGCATGGTTTTTTACTCGACTGTTTACGTTGATAACGGGCAAAATACTGAAAAAAAAAAAAATAATAATAATAATAATTTATATCTACTTGAAAAATCTTGAAAAAAATGTAATCATTGCTCGGACAAGTTCCATTCTTGAAATTTCATCTGAAACGCAATATGCATTACTACCATCATTCAGGCAAAAACGGGCAAGTAGTTTCATGATATTTGGTTAGCCATATTATGGCTTAGGTAGAATTTTAGTGACGTTTTGAATTATTATAATAATTAGTTTCGGCACAAAAGTGGGCTTCGGAAAAATAATACTAAATTACCATTAAATGCTCTTATAATAATATTATAAGAGCAATATAATATATTATAGCTTTTGATGTTGGAAACAGATGGGACTTCTTCTTTTTTTTTTAACATGCTGATCCCAGGGCCGCCGCCTACCGATGAATGTTCCCGACATTGGAGTTGGGGGATTCCCCCACCTACGACGACCCAACAAGGGGGCTGAACGCCCTGCCCCTTCCACGTCGTTCTCGAGACGGCTCCCAATCAGTTCATAATTGAATATCGTTCTTTTGTTATTAATAGTGTAATTGATAAATTATGGACTGGCCATATCCTTGTACATCATCAAGCGCCCAATTTTCTCCTTATACTTATCCAAAAAACATGCACCATGTTTCTTTGCTATGATCTTTGATCAAAGTTGAGATAATAAGGGGGTCTGGGGGTGTTCCCCAGGTAAGTCATAAGGCAATAAAACTTGTACCATGATCTTTCAAATCATAAGCGTTCTGACGTGATCTATTGGCATTTATCCCGGGATAATTCTTGCTGTTGTTCTTCAACTCGTCAACATCAACTGGTCCAGAAAGCCACTTTTTCGTCAAAATATGCCTCTTCATTTTCGGATGTCCAGCAACATTCGATCCACCCCGGTACGGGGGTTTGGATGCTGGCCCCTCGACAGCCAATACATAGCTAGTAAGACGAGACAAGTCGATAGGTACGATTCAATAGTGATTCAGTGACGTCACAAGTGAGACAAACCAAAAAGGTAATTTTGAAGCTTGACAGTGACAAAGACGGCGGGCTAACAAGATACTAGGATTCGTTAAACCAGTAATAAATTTGCATTAAACAGTCTTACAGCATAATCATACCGGCGAATGTACACATTAAGCTGAATTTTTCAAATGTTAGCATCACGATCTGATCAACATGCATCTTTGTCTAACGTACAATGTTCACGGTCACCATTAATTGCTACGGTAAATAACTATCAATAGCTACTGACTATCCATTATCTAATAATGCTATATCCTTCGTTTGAGTCGATTATTCATAATTACTAAATAATATACAACGTATATAATGGGGAGTTGGCATTGTTTTTTTTCTATTTTTTTTCTGAAAGTACTCCCTGAGAATGTAGGGAAAACAGTAGTCAGCCGCCTGAAATCGTTTCCAGAAAATTCAAATAATTTAACGAAAATTACGGCGTTTGAAAAACCGGGGCCATGGAGGGAGCGTGACGTCACGTCCTCAATACAGCTGAAGAGCGTCGTCGATAGTGTTTTGTTCTTGACAGGTGAGGGGATTGTTCTGCCCAGTGTTGCTATTCCACTGCTCATCACTTAATAAAATTCAAGTGAGCCGTAAATCCTTCTGATAAGGCTTTAAACTTCAAGTATCATGTATTATAATTAAAAGTTAATTGTGTTTTCCGTCGTGTCAAGTTATAATTGCTATAAATTCATCTTATAAGCTGACGACACTAGCGCTCATGGTGAGAGATTCACTGGAACTGTGACGTCATGTCCTCAAACAGTGACTGGTGGGAAACGCCGGCCGATTCAAACTGTGCGTTTCGTTTTTTCGTTATATCTCCTACAATGATTTTTTTTCGTTGGTATTGGAGTCTGTGCACGTTACTTTTTAGCGAAATTATTGAATGGTAGGGAAGATTTCCAAATCTAAAATCAATGCGAACTCCCCATTGCAATTTTCATTAGTAAATGCATACATTACACACTGACTAAAAAAGAAATTGGTATTCCAATACACAAAACACGACAACAACAAACTTTCGTGAAAGCGCGTTAAGCATTTTTGAAAATAGAACGACTGAAAATTAACATCCTTAAAGGTAGCTAAAAAGTGAAAAAGGCGTACGGGAAATAGTCAAAGGATTTTACACCACATTATTCGACATTGTAAGGGAGATCAGTGAGGGCTGTACGGCACCTGTGCAAATTAAACAGCTTTAAACGCACAGGTACTCACCAGGGTTTGAGTTCTGAGCTGTTTTCGGTACGGAATCATCGGCACACCATTCAGCCTGCTGGGTGCCTGCTGGCTCCATATAATTTGAGGTCAAAGGGATCGCGCCGTTTCGGAACGCGTTGCCCGAACAGTGAACATAGGAACAGACGTTTTGGCAGCAAGACGCATCCATACAGATGCTTTCCACGCAATTTGAGTCAGTGCAAACGTTTGTCAAACGCTTTTCGTGCCTCGGAGATTCGAGTTTTAATTGAGGAGGCATCAACGTGTCACGTGTTAAGCAAGATAAATCTACAGTGGATTCGTAATTGACAATTATAGATTCCGTCAAAGAAGGATAAGGGGGACTCAATTTCGTTTGAAAGTTTCCAAGAAATTTGGGATAGGGCGGTATAAGAGGTTTACCATCTGGAACGAGAATATCACGACGGAAAAACGGTTCGGGACCACTAGACACCTGGTTTAAGTAAAATTTGTTATCACAGGCCAGCAGTTTCTTATCAAACGATGAGCCAATGATTCCAGAGCCAGAACTGAAGACCGAATACAAAGAACCACCGGAACCTGAATAAATGAAAACAAAATGAGAAGAAGAAACGAATAGTGTACCGTGCTTATGGGACTGCGAAGGATGGCCAGATTTCTGACGAAGGCTTCAGTCAAACTAGCTCAATATTGGGTACTTTTCCGTTATACCCCCCCCCCCCCCCCCCACGCGATTTCGTGTTTCATACACACCCCTCCCGATGGCTTTAAGGCACCCAAATTCGAGTACTTTTCCGTTATAACACCCCCCACCCCCTCCCACTCGATTTCGAGTTTCATACAAACCCCTCCCGATGGCTTTAGGGCACCCAAAGCCAACCAAAATCGCGTGGGGGGGGGGGGGGGGTGTATAACGGGAAAGTAGGTACCCAATATTGACTCAAACCTGAACACGAAAAAAAACAAAAAAAAAACGAAGGACCTTCAGCGCCAAATTGTTCCATCTACTCCTAATAGTACATAATAGAAAGTTACAGCTCTTGGAGCCGCTGGTATGTGGGTGGTTAAAAGATGGAAGTTTTCGTATTTTCGCAGTTTTTTCTCTTATAGGTATCTCGAAAACTATCGGGTTTAACGCAAAGGTTACCCAACACAAAAATAATCTACATTAAATTTTTTTTTTTTTAAGTAGGTACCTAACATCTGGTTTTGTATAATGAACAGTTAAAGAGATATCTAAAAAAGAAAGTAATTCATACAATAAATGTTTGTATAATCTGAATAATGGGGTAGGTAATCGGAAAGAATGGAAGGATGAGAAAACTCCGTTGAATTAGGAAGAACCTTGGAGGATATTTTACGAATTTCTACCCTCCTAACGATCGGATCATCAGTTCGATCGGTGGCGACAGCCCAAGCCCTTGGGGACGGGCAAGGATTTTTTCGGTGCCACTGCACCTCGAAGTGTTTGAAGAATAAGCTCTTCGCAACTCGAAATTCCATCAAAGCAACCCATGCTTAAATAAGCGATCTCATGACTTCGTAAATGTGTTCTGCCCTTCGACGATTCTACAATTTAACGACCGGTGTTCCGTTATTTTACATAATACCTAGTTACTTCATGTATTCCCAAGCATGTACAAAACTTTGAATTATACACTCGAACTGAAACCGCTCGTTATTTCATAATATGAATACCACCTCGAGTTAGGCTAACCCACGAGTTAGCGAAAAAATTCACGTTTCACCATCACCATCACGTTACCCGGACGGTTAACTTCCACTTTTTTAACTTGCGGATTTTCGGAAGTTATCTCGTTAACTTGAAGTTATGTTGTTGTGTGCTAAAACTGATTTTATGTCAATCTCTAACCTTAAAATAGCTAACTTGAACTTTAACATGAGGTTGGTGAAACCGGCCCTTAGTATAATATACTAGTTAGTATATTATACTAACTAGTTATTTCATGAACTAACTGAATTTCACACTTCAACGGTAACAAATACAACACCTACAGATAATGTACCTATATGAGATATATAAATCGTCACGTACATAGTGTACACTTCACAAGCTTGTATAGAATGAACTATATTTTTTCAGAAAAACAAGAATATTGAGAAAGAAAAAAAAACGTGTTTTACCTCCTCTACATCTCCGTACCTAACCGTTCATTTTACGAAAACAATTTTTTTTTTGTTCAACTTACATTTTTGTTCAAAATTTAACGTAGATTATTTTAAGAAGCGTTCTGATTACCTACCGTCTTTCAGGTCAATCCCTTCCTCCTTGGCCAACTCAAAAGCGACGTCGTCCTGCTCAAGCCCTAGAATCTCTTCTTCTTTCCCGATCAACTCCGCTATGTCCTGCTGACCCCAAAAAACGTCTTCCAGGTCGACCTCGTCCACGACCTCCACATCGCCTTCCCAAATCCCTCCGACTTCATCAAACAGCTCAAGCTCCCATGAGGGGCTCGCCGGCTCCTCCTATAAAAATGTACAAGAACATAATTTAATTAAATACCGCAAGTGTCAATGATGTCAAATAGCTATTACCAAACCAACAATATGTGTGCACTACCTTCAATTCGAAGACCGGCGACTCCATTTCCATTTTTTATTTTTTGTTGTGTCGACGGAGCGACTGATAAAGTAAGTAAAAACGCCATGATGGCACTGAAACAAAAAAAAGCGGGAGGGGGAGATGTCATTCAATTAATTAGGTACTAAGGAACATGTCATCAAATAGCCAGGTGTAGATTCCCGCCACAGTACAAGCGGTAAAGTACTGTAATAGGTGGCTAGGTTGCGCCAACTATGAACTTTCCCGATGTTTCTCGCCCACCAGGCGAATTTACGTCAAAAAGCAGGAAAAGCTCCCAATTGATTAAGAGGACTCTCTGCCTTTTCTCATCACTGGCAGATTTGGCTTTGGGAATATCTCGACGCTTCCTGCAAAACTGAAGAAACTAGGGATGGGATATCAAAAGAAGCTATCGATATTGCTATCAAAAGATATATCAAATGAAAATATCGATACCAATGTAATAACGAGTGCACAACATCGATAATTATTATCGAACGATTATTATTTGCGAACGTCCAACGTTCTCTTTAGCAAGATTCTCATGAGGGACACAAATACCCACTTTTTTGTACAATAAAAATGTTTCCAAACCGCAAAAAAAAAAAAATAAATAAATAAAAATAAAATAAAAATCCATGTAAATGTTTTCACTGATAAAGGGAGAAATACTCTTTAAGTACCAGTACTAGTGTCGAATCAAAATACATATTCGATTCCAAAGAATATACTCGAAACCGGACTCGTATCGATAAGTAGGTATCGCTATGTAGCGTATTTTCCAACCTACATAATTACATAGTGATGAGTAGGGCTCGGATCGGTATGCTTAATAAAACCCCTATTTATGCTCGATCAATTTTTAATTCGTGAAATTTATGCTTTTATATGCTCGAACCTCCTGCCCTCCTGCTCATTCTAAAAGCCCTGGAAATGGTTGAGAAATCTTTTTAATACTGATTTACTGGTATACTGTTCATTATTTACATCATGCTTACATATTTACATAGTGCAATTTACATAATCTGATTCTAGGTCCTTCCTTTTACATTGGATGACAAGCATCATTTCTAAATTCTTAGTTGTAAATGATTTCCTCAAGTCCGTAAATTTTACTGACGGACTTGAGGAAATGTTTTAAACTTGAAAAGGAGCGTTCCACATCAGCTGATATATCAGCCTACCTATAGGTACTAGTGGGAGGTATTTGAAGGAAG
Organism: Pilophorus perplexus; assembly: GCA_955831195.1. Classification (NCBI taxonomy): domain Eukaryota; kingdom Metazoa; phylum Arthropoda; class Insecta; order Hemiptera; family Miridae; genus Pilophorus; species Pilophorus perplexus. The sequence continues at coordinate 29,966,867 of OY037009.1, read as the reverse complement.
CCGCTTCCAATGGTGTCGTGTTGAAATCCTCTTCTGTTGTCTCACCTTTCAACATTTGCGACAAATTGTGCGCTACCTCCCACCCACGATTCCGTTCAATGACAGTGGTGAACTTTTCTCTCATTACTTGCCTATTTTTCCCTGGCCACTTCTCCGCTTTCTCAAGGGCGTTCGACGGTTTCGGTATGCTCTTTTCTCTCAAATTAAAGGCTGGCGATCAGTTCGGCCATGAATCCCATGTGAGCTTTGATGAATGTGAGCTCTGAGATGGCTGTCTTATCCGCAAACGATGCCTTGGCTGCTACTATTTACCTGCTACTTCTTCATCAAACGTTTCAATTATGTATGGCTTCCCAGTATTCAGCGTAGTAGAGAGTAGCTGACACCCAAGTTCCCCAACGAGTAAGAATTGGTTCAGGAGGCAGGAAGCAAGCTCTGGGTGCATTGCTTTGAACGCTCTTACGCGGCTTGGAACCTTGACGAAGATGTTCTTCACAGTTGAGATAATCTTGTAAGCTCACGCAGTTTCTCAGCAACTCGATGAACGCCATGAGCCAGGCAGGTTACATGTACAAGTTTTGGAAACAGGTCCTTCAGAGTACTTCCACATTTCACCATGCAGGGAGCAGCATCAGTGACCAGGGTGTGTACTTTATTTACCCCTTCCTGCTGTTCAGCTGTTGGCCATAGCAAGCGTAGAGCTGATTGTACCGTTCGAGCAATGGTGGAATGGTTGGCCGCTTCTAGCCCGCGGCAGAGGATAAGATGGCCTTTCCCTCGAACTTCTGCACATAGTTTTCCAACAATTACAATGGCAATGTATCGCCCCGCAACCGTCTGTGGTTACATCCACAGAGAGCCAAATCGGGAGGTCCCCTATATCCTCCCTGATACTGTCTAGGACCCTTTCGTATTCTGGTGTAACGTAATTTTTCGAAGTGTTTCGAGTGTTTTTTTTTCTTTCGAAGTGTCGATTCATGGGGTAATTCTTTACCAGCGAAATCTTTGAAGAGCGACCTTATATCGTCATTTTGAAGCTTGTACAGCGGGATGTTGGCGCTAACAAATGCTCTGCAAATCCGTGCAAAGAATTCATCGCTTTCGGATTTCCGATCCATTCCTTTCTTGATCAAAGGCATGAGCTTAGTTTGCTTCTAGGCTGCAGCCTTCTTTTCTTGGTTTCTCTTATGCGAGGCGTTGATTTGTGTTGTGTTGGAAGATCTCACGGCGACCTAAGAAAGAGAATAATAATAATTTCTTAAGAAATTAGTCAAGAAGGACCCAAAATATCGCAAAATACGTCGCAAGCAATTTGAGTGGATTTTTGAATAAATTAAAAAACTTTTTCCTGAGTATTTTTTTTATTATATTAAGTAAAACATTTATTACATGGACGATGTATCGTCTCAAACTTTTTTCTTTCTACGAAGGAACTGAAAACTGAAGGAAAATTTTAGGTTCACCATGAAAACTCCTAATTTATGCTTATATATGCTTTTATTCTCAAAATGACCCATTCATGCTTATATATGCTTTTATAACTTTTGTTCTAACCATCCTACAAGGCTGGATCTGGTGCCAAAACGCTTCTATTGGTGCGTATAATCAACCAGCAAAATATGCTCGTATGCCCAAATCCGAGCACTAGTGATGAGCGATATTACCTACCAAGTAATTCTGGTAATTCCGAACCATTCGGCGCATGCGCAGTAGGGCTGTTTGCAAGGACCGTGAGTGGGGGTACCTCTGCTCCCCGCTCAAGCTCATAATACGAGATTTTAATAGCACTGGAAGCGTTAGTTGTGAGTGTGAAAATGTAAAATTTACATGTACCTATACATATAATATGGCTGAATGGCATTACTTTTAGGTACGTATTGCACCAGCCCTCTACTGAGTCACCGGAAAACACTCTGTTTTTTTGGTTTATTATTCTTGGAATAATACACCTATGTTTTCGCGACGCGGGTCGACGACTCCGATCGGCCTCAAAATTTGACGTTATCCGTTTCAAGAGGTCTACATTCAAAATCCGAAATGTCCGTCCGCCGTCCGCCGTCCGCCGTCCAGGCCGTTTTGGGCAGTAGGAAATTTTTAAAAAATCTGAAATTTCGACAAAATACTTGGTTTACCATCTAGTTGTGCCCGCAAGGTTTTCAGTCCGATCGCCCATACCAGTGGGGCGCTATGGGGCTAAAATGGGGCTACAGGAGGGGTGTTTTGAAGGCTTTTAGCTATGGGATCGAGTGAGGTGTCGTTTTCGAAGTATTTTTGGACGTAGAATCCATTTTTGGGGGTCCCGGAACGATCCGATTTCACTGTGGCGTTCTATAGGGCTTTCATGGGGCTAAAAATGGGATTTTTGAAGGATCCCAAGAAGTTAAATATTTTTCGAGTAAAAATTAAAGAATTTTTGAAAAAACACATTTTTGAAAAAAAAAAATCCCCCCAAAAAAGTTTTTTTGAAATATAAAAATCCAAAAAAAAAAAATTTTTTAATTTTTTTTATTGACAGAATTAAAATTTAATTCTAATAGGTTACTTGTACAGACATTTAATGTCTGTACAAGTAACCTATATCACAGAATGATAAACCCTTGGGTAAAATTTGCAGCGTTTATTGTTATATTTTTCTTCGCTCTGACTATAAAAAATGGTTCTTTTGAGATGGGTGCCTCCTTTACCTATTTTTTGCTCTTAATTGTAGCGGATTTCATTATTCGACGGACGTTATTATTATTATTCCCTAAATGACTTTTGTAATATAATATATTTATGATATTATCATAACGATTTTCTTTTTTAAAATCTTAGTTTCTTTTCTCTAAATTGCAAAAATTAATTGTCTTGTCAATAAAAATTATCTACACAAATGAAGAATTTTGAAAAGCCTTTCTGCCAGGTCTTTATAGATGAAGATTAAATGCTAAATTTTAGACGTAAAACTGAGCGTAGCACCCAAATAAGTATAAAAGGACGGGGCCCGAAGTAAGAAAATTTCTCTACTACTTATCGTATTTAATACGATAAGTAGTAAAATATAAGTAAGATACACCGATTTTCGTCAGCAGTCTATCCGTTCAGTTGGATGTGCTGTCAAGCATAAACATAGAGCCAGAAAAGAGCAAAGGCCAATTGAAGGAATGTAGCAGATTTCGAAAGCTTATGCCGACTAGGTGAGGACCAGATAGGCAGGATCTCCTGACCAACGTGAAAGTAGGTCGACCAGCCTCTTATTGCAGGGGCCAGGTTGTACTTAGGACTGCGTATAAGTGGACGCATTAAACCTTATTAGCATCAGTCCATATTATATCGGGGAATGGTGATATCGCTTCCATCAAGTATCAGAATCGATTCAGAATCATCTGATGATTCTCTCAATCACGATGCTGCATGCGAAGGACCAAAGACCTCCATAATATGCATATTATTAAACCACTTTTAATACACCATCTGTTCATGAGGGAAATTCCCACTGAGATACGAAAATCACAAAATGGAGTTTAACCAAAATGATTTTTGGCCGGCCGTTATGGCGGCTCCAAAATCCAAGTGGTCCAAAATCAAAAAAACTGGAACTTAATTGAAAAAATCAATGTTCACCTTTGGACCCAGGCCTTAACGAGGTTCATTCCCAACATCTTGGAGCACAGTAAAATTTAATTTTATCCGCCATTAGGTAATTTGTTTTTAAAAGTCTCACAATTCCAGGAAAAAGTAGAAACGATTATTAATAAACGCGTTTTCGTCGTTTTCAAGACCTATTACTTCAAACGGCAAAATCGTCGGGTCATGAAACTTTCAGGAGTTGTAACCCCACCTTCAACACACAAAAGAAAAATTAGAATCCAAAATTCAAAGAAGTGGAGTGTATTAGTTGAAACTTCTTGGGAGCACAAAAAAATGAGAAATGGAGCTAGCATTAAATGCATACATTTTATGCTTCTTCAGGTAGTTTTAAAAATTTGGACAATTCAATATAAGAATGGGGGCGGCCGGATTAGCCGAGTGGATCTGGGCGTAAGCCACTTCGCGCTGCATTCTGTTGAGGCCACTGGTTCGAATCCCGATGAAGACCATGGAAATTTCGGGAATAAAAGTGCATCTATATTACAGGTTGAAGTGATTCATCAATAAATTAGCCGTCATGTAAGCCCAAGAGATCGAAAATCTTGACGTAAAACTGTATAATGACGGATACTCCGTCTTTAACCTAGAAAGTTTGTTTTAAGCCAGGAGAAGCATGCTCTGTCAAAATCAACCTGAGGGGAGTTGCACCCTGCACTGATAGTGATACATTCTTGAGATTATGAATTGTTTTACTTCTCAGCGTCAATTTCTCATCTCTTAAGACACCTCTTTTTCAATGTCGAGCCACAATAGCCTCCCCCCCTCCCTCGACAACAACAAAGCCTCATAAAGCCCTAGCTCCTGCTTCCTAACCTTCATCTATCAAAGTGAAACGTAGGGGTTTCCCTAATTATTAGTAAATGTATTATACATACGATTATTACTCCTAGAATCAAATTTATCGTTCAAATTTTCTATTTGGTTTCTCTAGAGATCCTCTCAGATTCACGCGAAATACTTTTGTGTCAAAAGAAGTAGGTAGGTATGTTATTCAAAAAGTAAGTAGTTCATGTATTTTTTTTTTTCTTTCGATTTTGGACCTCCAAAAATAATCAGTCAAGTATCACCAACTTGATAAATAAAATCCCAGAAGAAAAAAACAAAATTGAAAAAAAAAGTAAAGCGTTTGGCGCCTGCCAAGGGTGCACAACTAAGAACAAGACTTGTGCTTACACTGTACCTACACTTGTACCCTCTGGTAATCGAAAAATTCGCGCTTTACAACATGAAAGAAGTGCGAGCTCGTGCTCACTGCAATCGACAATGATATAATATAATGATATTATCACGTTCTTCACAGAGCTGAAATGGAAGCGGTCAAGCAATCATCAGGTTCATAAGTGCGTTATGTAGTAAAACCAACAATGAAAACGTGTCGTCTCTCTAAACTTCTTGAGGTGAGTGCATCTACCCTTTTGCCACTGGAAAACGAGGCAAAGGGTGTATTATTTTACACCGCACTCGACCGGGACCTACGCTATTATATTATAATATAATAGCGTAGGTCCCAACTCGACTCGCCCGAACCCTCCAGAACAATCTCCATTTCCCTTACAGCTAAACACCTTGCGGAAACAACTACGGAGAGAACCAAGAGATAAATCAAAATTTTAATTAATTTAATAATTATTATTCTTGGAATAATACACCTATGTAATCATGACGGTCTAAAATTCTGATCGGCCTCAAAGTTTGACATTATTTGTTTCATGAAACGTAGATTCCAAAAACGAAATGTCCCGTCAGCCGTCCAGGCCGTTTTGGGTACCTAGTAGGATTTTTTTATTTTTTTATTTTATTTTAAATCTGAAATTGTGGCCAAATATTCGGCTTACCATGCAGTTGTGCCCGCAAGGTTTTCAGTCAGATCGCCCAAAACCGTGGGGCTGTAAAAGGGCTACGGGAGGGGTTTCGGCTGTCAGAGCCATAGTGGGGTCGTTAGTTGTCGTTTTCGAAGAATTTTTGGTCGTAGAATCCATTACAGGGGGTCCCATAACCATCCCATTCCACGGGATCTATGGCGCTTTCATACCTCGCTCGGTCATACCTGCTATGTTTTAAAAACATAAAAACATTGTTTTTCATTGGCAGCACTCTGGGCGACTTGCGGCATCTCCCGGGAAAGATGAGAGGCAGCGTCAGCATTTACAATGCGATTATAAAAAAACGCTGGCTTCCCACTTTCCCAGACACCGTTTACGTGTATTTATTGTTTTTAAATCGAAGTTCTTCACCAGGTACCCGCGCTCCCCTTACAGGACGCATTCCCACCAGTCTTCCCCCAATGTAGGACCCCGATGCAGCACTATATGCGTCACTCAAAGTTTGCATAGGTTGTAGGCGTAGGTTGTTAACTTTACGTTAACGAATGAACGGCGTCGTATTCGCACAATGGAAGTGACAAAATGTAATTTTGTTTATAATGGATTTAAACGGTTTGACGGCAGGTAGCGCCAACGTGGACGTTGAACATTTCTACGATATTCTCCATAGATAACACGCTACGATAACTTACCCCATTATGTGGAGAACTTTGGTGCACACTGGTGTGCGCGGGGCAGCAATTTGCCTGGAAACTAATCCATGACCACTAGCCAATATTGGACAGCAGGAAAAATAATAGCGACCGAACTGTACTAGACATGGGAGCGGAATGATGAAATTAGGGTCGATTGGCTCAGAGCTGCCAACTTTCCAAGAAGGAATCCCGTTACGACGTGTTTGTAACTGCTACAAAACTTCCAGATACGGATGGAACTGGAAAGTAACGACTTTTTTCGCGCTTTAGATAACAGTGGGCCCGCTGACCGCAACCTGCTCATTGAATGGATAGTGGACCTGTTGTCCGGTATAAAATGAAATTATTACGGCACATTTCAATCCCCTGTATTCAATACCAGTGAAGTTTTGCACCTGTGAGAGTGGTAGTTAGATATAGATATACCCCTCACCCCTCCTCCCCTGAATCCCTCTAATAGCCGCGGACAGGTCAGGGACCCCCCACAAATCGAATCTAGGTACTCCCGAAAACGACACCTCACTCGAGCCCCTGACCAAAACCCGCACCAGTAGTATCTCAATAAAAGCCTTACATCGGACTGGTCTAGAATCCCTATGAATCGTTTCTACTCAAAAAATTGCTGCGAAAACGTCACCTTACTCGACCCCCTGGGAAATCCATCAAACTGAAGTTGCTTCAACTGTTGCCTCATCCTGACACACTTTTAACAATCTTTCAATTTTATAAAATAAATTTCAGGCTAAATTTTAGCGTCTACACAACCCGGAAATTCCACGGTGACGACAAAGAGAGGCAGCAAGTAGGCGTTTGAAAAGGGTTATGTGGCGCACCATGGAATAAGGAATGGTGGCGGAATGGAATATTTCTTCCATGGTGGCGCACATAGCCTCCTTCAAAGGAAATCGGACATTTCAACCCGGGTTTTCTCTATGAAGGGTCAATGTTACAAGACTCCTTTCAATCGCAATTGTGTATTGATAACGATGTAACTGATTGATGTAACCATCTATGAAGACTCAGAAAACGAAAAAAAGTGAATATGGCCAAAAATGTCACATAGCCCCTTTAAAAAAACAAAACCGATTCATTTATAATAAATATTGTTCAATTGTTCTATTGATATTAATTGTTCAAAAATTATTTTAATTGTTGTTCAATTAATTTAATTATTATTGTTAACAAATCTTGGCGCCTAAGAAAGTGAAAAAAGGGAGCCCCAGATTGTCAAACGCTTCACACGTAGAAAAACTGACCTGGAAAATTCCTAGATTGGTGAATATTGAAGAGCCATTAATATCGTATGAAATTAAAAAAAATCAATTTTTTTTTTAATGAGCTAAGTAAGATTAAAATTTAATGTAATAAGTTACACCCTAAAAAAAGCCCCTAACCCCCCCCCCCCCCCCATTACGCCCTAAAAAAAAAAAATAATAAAAAAAAAGATTCAATCAGATTATGTATTTTCCTAAAAAGGAGACAATTTAGTTGCAAATTAAGCACAGTTGGGTAAAATTATAAACAATCAACCTGACGTTCATTTTATTGGTGTGAAATTCCTCCTTCCACTAAATTAGAAATGGCCAGCCATTTGCTATGAAAAATGCTTCTAACTGTAAGCCAAATACAGTGAATATTCGGATTATGGCGAAAGAGGCATGTTATAACAACCTGGGAGCGAGTAAACGAGAGAGAGGAATAACTTTAGTTGGTATGTAAGTACCTACCTATTTCGTGAAAATCTCGGCAACCCCTCGGCCAATTTAAATTTATATTTTGAAAGTTAAATAACTCCGCCTGGATAAATTCTAGGTTGGAAAATCGTTAAATGAACGACATTGAGTAGGTACCTACTACCTATTTTGGTTTTTGGCAGACTGAGAGGATTTCTATTTCTTCACATTAAATGTGAAAAGCTTTATTATAAATTTTATAAAGCTTTGGATAATGTTATACTAAATCCGAAATGAGAAACAGGGCATCGTAAACATACAGAGTCAATCCGATTTGCGATATTTTGAAAATTGGGAGGTATTTAGCGCAAAGCATCGCCGAACTTGAAAATCGTGACTACCAACTGAAAGTGTGCCCTGAGGATCTATCCGCCAAGCCCCTCCAGGTTAATGGGGGTTTAGTAAAACTGCGGCTTCCTAATAATAAAATGCCCTTTTTAATATTTTTGCAGGTTTGAACTCATCGAGTGTGCTCGCAAAATTTCAGATCGATATCTCGAAAACTCAACGAGTTATCGATGTCACTGATCAGAGAGCTCGATATTATAAACGTTTCTTGCTCCTCGATTGTGTACACTTCACAGGTTTCGTTCTTATCTCTATTTTGCTTAATTGGTGTGTAGTTTGTTTGAGGGATGTGGTGGTGGAATTTCGTCCGTGATATGAAATTACCTCGTAGTTACCTAATAAAACTGCCACGAATCGAAGACTTACAAATACTTACCCACCTACCAACGATCTTTGAACTTCCAAACGGGTTATCGTACGGAAATCGTATTACACCGGTTGAAATCAGCGTAAAAAGCTCTTTTTAACCGACGTAGTTCCGTTCAAATCAGACGCCAAAAATCGTACCGGATTTTGGCGTTACGAAAATTTCCACAGTAATCCTTAAGTAAGTACATAACGACGATTTTTGACCCGGCTCTCGTCGCTTGGAAAGCCTCGTTCCCGATGAAGGACTGGAGAAATTTCTTACAAACTTCTTAAAACCCATCTACATTGCATCACAAACATTCTCCCAAACTTTCCCTAACAAACCTCTGGTTTCATTCACATAGTATTACGTTGAAAGTAGGTACCTACCTACCTAATTGAATCATTCAATTATCTGCAGAGAAAGGCCGTCAGGTGGGAAAAGGGCATCCATTTTTTTGCCAACTCGATTTTCGAGTTTGTGTTGACCGTAAATGTTATAGGTATTTTGGTATCATTTCTTTTAAAGAAAGAGCTGAATGAAAGTGTGCACTCATTCCATCAGAAAATACATAAAACAAATTGAAATAGCAATCAAATGAAAAGTTGGATGGGCTTTTATCTCCAAACGCAAATCTTGCACATGGGCCCTTTTTCCACGCCTCAATAATTAAGGCAAATTATTTTCATTTGCTTGATTTTTTTTTATTCGTGGAGGGACTTGCAGGAAATAACCAATCAATGGGTTTTTGCAATGAGCGTTTTAAGAAAGTGCTTGGCTGTTATGGGTCTGCTGATTTACTCCTCAAAAAGTGGTCTACGAGTTAAAAAGTGAGAAGCCCTCCTCAAACGGAACACCCGGAAAAATTGAGTTAAAGCATGCACCATGTTAAAATTTTTAATAGACTAATCGACGAAGCGATAACACATCGATTCCACAATGAATCATGTCGGAACGATCTATCGAGATTTCTGTTCCTCACCAGTCTTCTATCCATGTATCCATCCGCATTTCAGAGACTGATAATATCATATTATGATAGTTGTGAATTAAAATGTGAAGACTCCCAGGCTGAATTAGTCATACCTGTCTATGCACTTTGCTGTCGTAGTGACGTAGTGGCTGCAAGTTGAGCGGATTAAGATCCTTTTTTCTCCCCGTGCAAGTAAAAATCGTGGGACTACTTGTGAAGCACATTCTGCATCCACTTGAATGCAATAGGATGGGACGTTCCAGGGATTTTCAGTCACAGTTACACTCGCTGCAGCGGCCATTCCAGCTCCATCGAATAACATTTATGTTTATTTGTATTAAATACAAATGCATTAATTGCATTAAATTTTAATGCATAAACATAATAAAAAACAAAAAACTCAAGACAGCAAAAATCAACATGTACAGTACAGAAAAACTTGAAGATGGTACTCCCTGGCTCCAACCGATAGAATCTATCGATAGATCTGATCTTCAGCAGCCAAACCCCCTTCAAAAAGCATCGATACTCAACTTCTGACATCGATATTTAAAACGGATCGAAAGAATATACTATAGTATGATGGATTATAATAGATTATATTAATTGGATTCTATAAACCCTATGAATACCTATCATTCTTTGGGTGATTCTAAACAAAAGGGCAAATTTCGAAGGTTGAAAATGACAGGATCATCAACTTGGAAGAAAAATTTGAAAAAAAAAATCAGGGAGATTCTCTGACAGCTGGAGATGACTATAAAATGCTCAGTTGAGATCAAACTCCACTATCCACCCAGAAAATTTTAAATGTAAGATTTCGTATACCACGGTAATCGCAATCCACCCACAGTAATCAGAAACCATGGTAATTATTAAATAGTTAAATTTTAATTAATTAGTTAAATTTCACCAATTAGATTGAAGGTGCTTATTAGCTAATGACGTATTATTACTGCAGGGCTGTTGAACTAGAGGGAGTGCAGGGCTGGTGACGAAGAGGGACACATTTTTTTTCTCCAAAAATCGATCTATTATTTTTTTTTTTAATTTCTAGGCGCCTTGAACTTATTTTTTAACGCCAGAAAAATAACCTTTTACCGTTAACAGTTGGGCGATTCTCCGAAAATCGTGAAATTCAGAAGACTTCTGAAATGACTTAGTCATTTTTCAATGAAATATACTTAATATATTATTATTATGTACAGTTTTTTCACCAATTTTTCAATTTATAATATAATAATATAAATAATAATATAAATTCATATTATCCTCAATATGCTTGGTCATGATACCATTACACATCATTTTCAATCATAGAAATGATTTGTTTAATGGAAATTCTAAATTTTATAAATTCAGGTAGCGAGAGAATGAAATAGGGAGTGATTGAATGAAAATGATGGGTAATGGTTACTGTTGAATCTTATTTACCTATTGAATCTTATCATCGATGTACTTAGTGTATCATGACTTAGTGTATCATGTCATGAGGGAGGCAGCGTCGCAACTGCACCCCCTCGATGCAGAAGGGCGAGAGGGGGGGGGGCTACATATTACCTACCTACCTAAAAATGAATCAAAACTCCTTGGCTCGAATATCTACGTAAGTTCTTGTAGACCTTACATAGTTCGCGGAACGTCTGAAAAGCCTGTGTTGATAGTTCAATGATAACGGGAGCACTGCACTTCTTGAGACGATTTTTTTGCATGGACCTTATGGAACAACGAACTAAGTGTGAAGCCAGAAATGTCGAAATGTGGGGCAGTTCTGGGCACTGCACACCCTTCTCACCATTCACCAGATGTTAAATCACCTCCACAATCAGTGTTGGCAGTCTTCGTATGGGCAGGGAATTTTCGTTGAGTCGGAATTTTGTTTGAGGGACTTATTCAGGATCTAATCTGTCCCAAATCATGGAAAAAATAAGGGCTTACTTTTGGAATATTTTGAAAACTTTTTGGTGTTGCTATAATATAGCATACTATATTATAGTAATATTATTACTTTGTACGGTATGAAATCATAAAACTTCGATCGACCAAGGTTTCTGATTTTTTCAGTTTTCCCACAAAGGTATTTTTTACCAGAAGCTACAGCAGTTGAGGGGATGGCATTAGGGGTTAGGTGTGCTTCCATGTTTTCTGGGAAGTGTTTTCTGAACTCTGTGATCTGCGTTTGTCTCATTTATTTATTATTAAGTTTTTTATTCGTTCGTTTCATTCGATCGTTTCATTGTTCATTTCATAAAGTGTTTGTTGGATAACTCTATTGACTTCATCTTGAGGGAGTTTTCCCGTTTAGGCGTGAGTGAGAAGTGTGCCATTCGTGACATGGGACGGCCAACCTCACCTTTACCAGGTTTGCAGCGTGTACCCGTGTATTTTGAAATGAAAGGAAACTGGTAATAGTTAATTTGAATTTTTAAACAAATAAATAAATAAATAAATAAATAATGAACTATAGCAAATCTTGATAGTAGGTACTTTTTATCTGTATTAGGTGCAAAAATTTCGATCGACCAAGGTTTCTGATTTTTTCAGTTTTCCCACAAAGGTATTTTTTACCAGAAGCTACAGCAGTTGAGGGGATGGCATCAGGGGTTTTATTTTCATAAAATATTATCACGAATCCGTGGCTGCACCCCCTTGTTCTGCCATCACCAGTCGCGCTTGCATGATACCATTACCCATCATTTTCAACCACAGAAATAGGTAATTAGTTTGATTAAATGAGGCGAGGCATAAATTTTGAAAATGGAAAATTTACATTTAATGTAATTTTGTAATGTAGTGAGAATGAAATAGGGAGTGAGGGAATGAAAACAACGACTAAACGCCTGTGGTGACTCCAATTACGTACCTACGCATCAGCCTTATCAGGGCGAGTGGTGTTCTTTTATTCTTTGACCCACGCCAAAAGATGGCCTGCCGGAGAAATTTGAAAATTTTGTATTTTTCCATCTACTTAGGCTCCAAATAATATTTAACGAAACCTAAACATAATATGTTTATTATTATTATTATTATGTGTAGGTTTTCCAAAATTTGGAAATTTTGATTGAATTTAATTCAATTGAGTTGAGGATTTTCCAAACCTAAGTAATTGAGAATTTTTCATTTCAATTTGAGAATTTTCTGATTCAAAATGAAACTGAAAATTCTCAAATTGAAATGGGAAGTTCTCCATTCAGCTTGGAAAATTCTCAATTCAGGTTGGAAAATCCTCAATTAGTATTATGAGGCCTCAAGCTGTAGGTGACATTGGGTTCCAGACCTGTCCAACTGTGCCGCCTCTATACCGAAGTAGAAAGAATATTAAGCCCAAGTCATGAAATTACTGCATCATATAATATACATGATAATATCATATAATCGTGGCATTATCATTATCCCTTCAATGTGAAATTTCCACCTGTGAACCACCTAGCGAGCTCAGTTTATTGTAGGCCCTGATAAAGATGTAATAAACATTGAAAGCTCGGCATAGAGAAGACAGTTTTCAGTTTGACCCCATTCTCGATCCTTGACGATCAAAGCATTATCAGTAGGATGTAGGTAGCATATTATGCATAAAAAAGATCGTCAACTGGTTGAAGGTCTTGGCGGGAAGATGCGTGGGCAGTACAGCTAGAAATGCACAGTGTCCGTTCAAGACTGGGAATCTCCTCTTCTGTTGTGTAGGTGCAGTTGTCCACCAATTGAGAACACGGATTTTAACGTAATGGATCGCTCGCTCCATCGATGACTCGCAGGCGATATAAGATACTCGTCTGGAGAAAAAAACTGCCTGACTCTGCAAGGTTTCTCTTTCATCCCATTTTTTTTTTTTTTTTTTTTTTTTGTTTTGTTTTGCAAACTATATCAAATTCACACATTTCTTCCTTGTAAGCGAACATTTTCATTTGTGTTGAGTATGTTCATATTTACATTACATTTAGCACTCGGAGGTTTATTTGAAAATCGGCATAAAAACTCGATTCTCAATTTTATTCAGTGAGTGACAATCGATTCAAAAAATTTGAAAAATCAATACCCATCTCTCGGAGAGACCCAACTATCGGAGAACAGTATCGATATTCGTTATATCGATATTCGAAAAATATATCGTTTTAGTAATCCGATATATTGTAGAAAATATCGATATAGCGATCGGATATTTTAAAAAAAATGAAAATAATAAAAGTAACTTTTATTAACGATTTTTGATGCCTAGTAAATTAACCCTCAACTGTTAACTTACGGGTCGGACCCGACCCAGGCGTCGATCATCTAGATGCAACTCCCCCCCCCCCCCCCCCCTCCGATATTTAATCCGGTGACGTTTGGCTGATCGCTTTATTATGATCATGTGGCCCTTCTTGTGATTATTTGATTACTCATATGGTTTTTGATTAGTATCAACTGTTATAGGTACCAATTGGTTGTTTGCCGATGGTCTAATCCAATGAGGTGGTCCGATGTCTAATCCAATGAGGGGAGGTCCGATGTCTAATCCAATGAGGTGGTTAGGGAGAGAACAGCAGAACAGTCGTTCTCTCTCCCTAACCACCTCATTGTTATAGGTACTAATAATATTTTATTATATATTAAATTATATATAATATAATATATTGTTATATTTGATTTATTTAATTACATATAATTAATATTTTTATTTGATTATTTTATTACTATACTATCGTGTGATTATATGATTATACTGATCCTACTACCAAATACGAGAATCTCACTTGTTATTGAGGTACCTATCCCAATTATTGGGATAGGTACCACAAATAAAAGTGAGATAAATTATTATAAAGTGAGTAAAATCATGAACTATAAACTATTATAGTTTGTGCTTCTTAGCCTTATATTGAATTTTTATACGGTGCAAGAATGATATTTTTTCATGAAATTTTTGTATACCTTCTTTTATATTCAATAAAGGTTAATAGTCATTAATATAGCTTGCAGTGCAATTAGCAATTTTGTTGAATATCCTGTCTAATATAAAGTGACGCGGGTTGGATCCGACCCAACCGTACCTTTTGTGTCACTGCTTTGCACCGTACCAGTAGAGGGTTGACGTTCTTCCCTTTTCGCGTACCTAATCTGCTAGAGAATAATTATTCTCCCTTTAAAAACATTCCAATTGAAAAAAAAAAAAAAAAAAAAATCTTTCCAGATCCAAAATCCGCCAAGGAGGCCCTGTTTGGTATGCTTTACATTTCACTAAAAATCGCTGAGATGATATCGTCGCCTTCCAAATAAAAGGTGAAGTTACAAATCGAAATTTTTGAGTTTAACCAAACACTAGGGGGCCCAGGGGGATATCCCAGGGGACACGGTCGGGTGCAGGGCTGCTGGCTACGCCAGCCAACTCCCGACCGTGTCCCACCTGGCCTCAGACCCAACATCTCGTTTTCCCATATTGAGTAGTATTTTTTCTTAAATAAATTTGTGGGTAGAGGGTGAAGGGGGAGGTGGTAGCCGCGTCGCCTTTGGACACCCCTTGGCCCACGGCCATGCCAGCATCCTGTCTACTGCTCCAGCCCCTATTTTTTGACCACTTTTGGAGCAACTGATACGTCACATAGAGCAAATTTTTGGTGGTTTCAGATTTTTCTCGTTATCTACTCGCCAAAACTACTTTTTTTTTTCAATTAGAATAAAATTAAAAAAACATAATAATAATCTTGTTTTTCTACACTTTTGGAGCTTAGATACGCCACATTGAGCAAGTTTTTGGCGGTTTCAGACGTTCCTCGTATTATGCTCGCCGAGCTGAATTTTTTTTTTAGACCAATTTCAGATTTTTGCGACGGCAAGAAGTACCTACCCTAGAATAAAAATGACCCCTCCTCCTCCACGGGTTGGAGCGTTAATTTCTGCCATTTGTGTAGTTTTTTTTTCGTGCCCTTTTTTATTCTCGAATCGATTTCATCTTTCGAACCTAAAAAATTTAGGTACCACCAATGTAGAATTATTCTATATTGGTGGTAGCTAGGCAAAAGGGTAAAATTTACCCTTACATTTAATGTAACGTTTCTTTGGATTTCAGCGCCATTTTGTTTTATTATTCTTGGAATAATGCACCTATGTAATCGCGACGGTGGCCGACGACTTGGATCACCATCAAAATTTGACATTATCCGTTTCAAGAGGTCTAGATTCCAAAACCGAAATGTCCGTCCACCGTCCGCAGTTCGGGCCGTTTTAGGCAGTAGGATTTTTTTTTTAAATCTGAAATTTTGACAAAATACTCGGTTTACCATCTAGTTGTGCCCGCAAGGTTCTCAGCCCGATCGCCCAACCCCGTGGGGCGCTATGGAGCTAAAATGTGGCTTTGGGAGGGTTTTTTGAAGGCTTTTAGCTATGGAATCGAGTTAGGTGTCGTTTTCGTAGTATTTTTGGACGAAGAATCAGTTTTTGGGGGTCCCGGAACGATCCGATTTTACTGTGTCGATCTATAGGGCTTTCATGGGGCTACAAATGGGATTTTTGAAGGATTCCAGGAGGTCAAATATTTTTCGAGTTAAAAACAAAAAATGTTTTCCCAAATTTTTTTTTTCATTGACAGAATTAAATTTTTGCATAAGTAACCTAAAGTAAGTAAAATTTGCAGCGTTTTGTTGGAAAATACGCCGCTTCCACTGAAGTTGCCGACTAAAAAAAAAAAAAAAAACAACAACTTTTAACCCGTCACAATAATGGCAAAATCATAAAAATAGAGAAAAACTTAAAAAAAAAAAAAAATAATAATAATAATAAGAAGAAGTCAGAATGCCAGTTGCGCGCGTTGGTATGACATACCAACGCGCGCACACATTGTGTTCAATGTATTGTGCTATTGTTTAGAAGAAAACTTGAGAAATGAGGGAACATGACAGAAAAGAATGTAGGAGTGATTGAAGGAATTTACGTTCTAGTTGATGGTTGGTGCATGACACCTAAAGTGAGCAAAGTTGAGTGTGAGAATGTGAGGATTTGAAGGGGAGAAATTCGTGGAAAATTGAGGATATTTGTGATGAAATCCTAATCTTTGAAAAGAATAAACAAGAGAGAAAAAGAAGAATTTGTGGAAAAAGTGAGGTTATTTATGATGAAGTCCTACCTACATGCTTGCTGAGGGGCTTGATAAATAATAATTATTTAAAATAAATATTAAAATTATTTTAATCAATGAATTTGATTGAAACATTTTATTTGTAGGGTGAACCAGAGTTTCGAGTAAAACGCTGCAAATTTAACGCAAGGGCTTACTAAATAACAGAAGAAGACAGAATTATCCAAAAAATAATTGTCTATTTAAAAAAATTCAAATTCAATTTTTTTTAAATTTTGTTTTTGTTGTAAAGTTTGTGGACGCATGTGGGACCCCAAAACATGGATTGTGCGTCCAAAATTACTGGGAAAACCACACCTCATTCGACTTACTGGCATCCTTCAAAAGCCCCATAGATCCTCTCGGTGAAATCAGGCGGACCCCGAAAAGTGGATCCGAAAACGACACCCCACTCCAAGATATTATCATACCCCAAAACCTGCAAAAAATCCTCCAGTAGCCTCTTTTTAGCCCCACAGTGGCCCACAGGTTTGGGCAATCGAGCTGAAAACGCAGTCACAACTAGATAATCCGCGTATTTTGTCAACATTTAAGAGTTTTAAATAAATTCCTACTGATCAAAACGGCTCGGACGGTTGACGAACATTTGTTTTGGAATCTACGTGTCATGAAACGGATAATGTCAAATTTTGAGGCACATCCAAATTTTCGACCCCCGTCTCGAATACATACCTAGGTAGACTTACATAGGTAGGTGTATTATTCCATGAATAATAAACCAAAAGGGCAATTTGAAAACGGTGTGCCAGATGTTGACAGGGAACAGGGCAAAATATGTCCTCTTTCATTTAATGATACATAAAAATCGGTTTTTTGTTTTTTAATATCAATTTTTATTTTTAACGTAACCTTTTATTGATTGCTTTGTAGTAGACAAAAACCAAAACTAGATCCTGAAACTACAAAAAAGTAATTTTATTGAATTTCTTTTTTTTTTCAAGGTTGGCAACAAGTTTTCGAGTCACTAAATGTTATAATCTTATAATCATTAATATAATCTTATAATCGAGATTTTCTCAAAATCACCTTTGTTTTTCGTTCGCCCTTATAGTGTAAGGGCGAATACTGAGATGACCATGCAGTCGTCATCCAGGTATTACCTGGATGACGACTGCATGATCATCTCAGTATTAATTCATTTTCATGTTATGAATTCATATGTCATCTGCTGAATTCTCCATAAGAAATTAACTACGGGGCAAAGATACCACGGAACCTCCTCTTTGTTCCGACAATCCACATCCATAAGGCGTGAAATTAGGAGCAATATTTTGGGAGTAATAGGGTACCCCCGTAGAACGGGGCAATTCTAATCATGAGGGGTAATTTTAATCAAACAGCAGCTGTTTGATTAAAATTGCAGGGCGATCGCTAACGTGGATCAACAGCAGCTGCTGCTGTTGATCCACGTTAGCGATCGCCCTGCACGCTGGTGTCGGTTTTTTGAAACGAACAAAAAACGAATGTGTTCAGAAAAAGAATACGAATAAGAAGATCCCGCCGTATTTCCATTCCGAAAGGTTATGGGAAGGTTATGGCTGTTATCGTGTTTATCACATTTTTAGCACGTTGGTCGAACTCCGGAAAACTTCTTCTCCCCACAAGTTCATGGTAAGATTAGGTGAATTCCCACTATTGGCCGGTGTAACATATCTATTTAGGATGATCTCCTCAAATTTTCAATGCAATGCATGTATAATATACATATTATGTATTATGTACATGAACGTTTTTCTAAAAAATGAGCGGAACCGGGGGTAATTTCAATCACCGTATCAACTCCTTCAAATTTCCATTTTCGCCGATAATTCCGACGTTTTCAGCGCGATTCCACTAGTTTAATGCAACAAAGTGATTTGCCATCATTAAAAATTTGGGTGCTGTGGAATAAAGAATGACTTTTTCATTTGTGATTCTGTAATGTGTGATATTGAGGGGATATTTTGTAATTTTGTATTTTGTGAGATTTGGGTGCTGGGGAATGAAGACAGACTTTTTCATTTGTAATTTTGTAATGTTGGGAGATATTGAGGCGTGATATTTCATAATTTTGTTGTGATAGTTCTAAATGAGGGGTAATACCTATTGGGTATTTTGAAAACAACAAGTCTGAATTTTCATTTTTTATTTATTTGTTTTCTCTAGCTGTGAGTTCATTGTGATGTGTAAACGTCTAGTCCTGCAAGGAGGTTTAAGTTTTAATAGTTTATTTATTGACGTTTATAAAGTTGGAAATAAAGACTGAAATTGTGCAATAATCAATGCATTTTTTTTATTCAACCAACTTTTTCTTTTTTAAAAACCTTCTCTGGTGATTGAAAATGCCTCAGTACGCGCTTAAAATCGTTTTTAGGCCATTTTAGGGGGGTGATAAGAATTACCCCCAGGTGCGGGGTAAATCTAATCATGGTTCAACCAAAAAAATATATGGTTCAACCATGGTTTGAGGGGGTTTTGGATGGTGGAAATTATAGCCAAGGAGTGAAGGATTATATATTTGAAATCACGTTTCTATAGGACAAAAATCAAGGAAGTTATGATAAAAAAACCTCGAAAATTGATTAGAATTGCCCGTACTCTCGATCATGGAGAGTGTAACTGAAGACATAGATAAAAGCGTAGTCGGGATGGCACTCGGGTGAGAGGCAATTAGCACCCATTGATGGTTCTAGCTATCCTCTAATCCAGGCTTTCTCGACTCGATGGACCAACCCTCAAGAACCCCTGCACCTCGTATCCTCTCATTGGTCGTTGCTGCTACCTAAGCTCCAGGAAAACTGACCCTAATGAGAGTGGCACCGCCAGAGAGCGTTGGGATGTGCCAAAATTGGGTGTGCCTCCTCCATGCTCTCGATCCTCCGTGAAAATCACTGAAGAAGCGACCTGGGCTACCGTGTGGGGAGGGGTCTGGCCCACAAAACGGAGGGGCGAGGGGGGACTTACAGTCGCCAAGCAGTCTGCCTCAGTCCGAGTTCCCGAAGGATCTTCCAGACCGTTCATGTGAGTAAACGCCTTTCAATTCTTCCCCCCTCCAGCCACTACCAACATCACAACCCCCTTCCATTTTCGTTTTTTCCTTTCCTTCAAACAAATCCAAAGTATCGTTTACTCAGCCAACTACCCACTTTTGCCCTTTCATTACGGGGTTCTTTCAATTTTTATCGTCGACCGGGAGGAAGTTATAATCCCAGTAAATACTGCAATCGAAGGACCATCTCTCTGGTAAGTGCTTGCGGAGCATGATGGTGACAGCTTCCTGCCACCTGTTCCGCGAGATTATGTTGGAGGGGGTCAGCGATACTGCCAACTTTTATTACGGCTGTAGAGAAATAACTCGCAAATTCCCCCAAGGCCACCTTCCTGAGAAACCCTAGACTTGACATTTCCAGTCGACGTTCACGAAAAAATGTTTGAATTCATTCCTTTTGTCGTCAGTCAAATGTTGTCAGATAAATTTAATCCCGAGGGATCAATTTCGAGAAGGAACTTGACGCCAGTCGAGAAGTGGGTCGATATTTTAAAACGAACGAATTTACAAGTTGAGCATTCAATTGAATTCAACCGATCCATTGAAGGATTCATGCTACCTATTGATTTGGTAGCCTTGGCATATGATAAGGTGGCAGAAATCGGTACGTCCGGAGTAGTCAGAACGGTTGTGATTAGGGCTCGGATTACTGTGCTCGATAAAGTCTCCAAATACCTATGCGTGAAAAACACTGTTAAAATCTGTTATAAAGGAAGGGCTATGAATGGGATTTTGACTGACTCGGGCCAGGAGGTCGAATGAAGTGTCATTTGTGAAGTATTTTTGGACGCTAAATCTAGTTATGAGGGGTCTGAGAATGATGATTCACCGTGGGGCGAAAAAAGAGACTACAAATCTGGATTTGGGATTTTTTTTTGGTGAAGGTTCGTTTTCTTCATCTGAAATTGTACTTCTCGCATTTTGCCTACAATATACAATACACGCCTACAATATTATAAACTACTAGCCGTCCTATCCTGACTGGGGGGCCTCGCTTCGCTCGGGCGACAACTTTCTCGGACAAGGGGGGCTCAGTTCGCTTGCCCGAGGATTAATTATTAAAATTTGCATCTCCAGGTAGGATACAGAGGAAACGCCGACTCAATCGGACTGTAAACAACGAAGATAGGGAGAGTTGCGTGGAATTGCGCACGTTTGCGCACTGCACGGAGAGCGCGCAACGGGTCCCATACGTATGTGACACTTAGTACGATCTGGGTCACTGTTGTGACAATGATACACCAGTTGGGTCAGCCCCAAACTGATAAATCTCCAACATAGGTACTTAACACGTCTCTTTCAGGGGAATTCACACTCTCGGGACACTTTAGGACACTATCTGAACGTATTAATGGTCCCATGTCATCACTATTAGGTATGTGGGACACAGTTGGACAACTCGAAACGGATTTTCGTTAAATATAGGATTACTCCCTGGAAATTTTAGGACAATTTAGGGACACTACCATCCCTATTGTCCTGAAAGACGATGAAGGAGGGGGTTTGGTGAAGATTTCAATAGCCTATAACTTTAACCTTGCTTACTATAACCTTGCTCCGAACCAAATTGGCCCAGAAGTTTGATTCTACTGGTTTGGTTGGTTTTATCAGTCCTAGTGACAACAACATCTTTTCAAAATCTGAGCTTGTGAAGACCCAATAAACGAATAACGATATGAACTAAAAATAACATTATTAACTACGTTCAATTGGTTACCTGAGAGCAGGCATTGGTTACAAAATTTGTAACCTATTTAATAGGAATTGACTCACTGGGGATATAATAGGAATTGACTCACAAATACGAATTGACTTACTTGGGAATTTTTTGACCTTTTGGGATCCTTCAAAAATCCCATTTGTGGCCCCATGAAAGCCGCATAGATCCCCACGGTGAAATCGGATCGCTCTGGGACACCCAAAAATGGATTCTACGTCCAAAAATACTTCTAAAACAATACCTAACTCGACTCCATAGCCGAAACCTTAAAAAAACTCTCCCATAGCCCATTTTTAGTCCCACGGGTTTGGGCGATCGGACTGAAAGCCTTGCGGACACAACTGGATGGTTAACCGAGTATTTTGTCAAAATTTCAGATTAAAAAAAAAAAATTTTTTTTTTTGGTAGGATTTATTCCTACGGCTCAAACCGCTCGGACGGACATATTGTTTTTGGAATCTAGACGTCTTGAAATCCAGTAGGTACAATACTGATGATGGTCTAATCAACCGACAAGTGTCTACAAGTTATTATTTCCTTTATCGTGGCAATAGACTACTTCGTCTGCAATCGGGTTTTTTTTTTAATCCTATAAGATGGATTCTCACCTTACATGATGAACTTTGGGAAGGTTGCGCTAAAAAGTGGGCATAATAATCTAACTTAGTTCTAATTTAAAATTATGGTAATTTTTCAGGCTCCGCTTCTGGAAATGCAGCAACAGTGGCTCAGGTGAGATACGATAATGAATTACTCAGGTATACGTGTACCTACTCTAAAAGAACATGAATAGGTAGCAAAAAGTAGACTATTTCTTAGTTTTAGTAGCGGCGTAAGAGTGGATCCCAAAGGGAATCCATCTTTTCAAAATGGTTTACAGCTTTAATGACTCACGGTGAGCCAAAATCAACGTGACGCCTCACTACAAGAAACTCGAATAGTTAGTTGGGGAAAGATTAATCAAAAAAATTAATTTCCCTTACGGCCTCAACGGTGGCATTTCCTGCCTCATATTCTAGAAAGAGTAGGATATACTATCCTGGGTTGACACTAGATTCAAATGAAAACTATTCGGTAAAAACGCTGAACATTTTCATAGATATCGAGCGAACTTTTGAAGCCAACACTAGACCCAGAGAGGGGCATAGCATGTCTCCTGGAGGCATTCTTAGCTGCTTGGCCAATAAGGAACATGGTAAACTCATAGTTATAAGTACTCCTGGTTCAGTGCGGGGTGTGCTTTCCACTCCAATGTAGCTTGAAGCAGTGGCTCCGATGAAACATTTCAGAAGCAGCGAACCCAGTCTTTCAGTCATCCCAAGAAGCCACAAACGAATAAGGCACCAGTCAGGGCGAAAGGCAGTGAAGCATTTTCAGATCTGCGCCCACAGGTTAATTCGGTCCGTAGTGGGAACGAGGCAGTATTAAATAAATTTTGTTGAACCAGGATTAACGATAGAAGGGAAGGGATGCAGGTAGACAGTGGGGCATCTGTTTCGCTATTACCCCCGGACATTGCCAATAGTCTTGGAGTGGAACTCCTTACACCTACACACAGATATCACACTCCAGACAGTAAGGAATACTAAGTTGGAGGTTTATGGAGGGTGCACTGCTGAGGTGGCTATTGGCAATCAGACCTCACGTTTCACTTGGTGGTAGCACCTGTCAGGGATAAGGACATTCTTGGCATGGGCAGACTGCGGAAACTTGAAGCCAATGTGGACGTACACGCGAATTTGTTCCATGTTGTGGGCGTGAAGCACACCCCCTAGCTACACTATCTGTTGCATCCACTGACCAAAGAGAATGGGCTTCAGAATGACCTCCTCAAGAACTCAGATTTGACCCATGGCTCTGTGGAGCAACAGGGGTTCCAAAAGTTCAGATGGGAATTAGCGCAATCTGAGTTAGCTGTTGGCAAAACCCATGTTGTTGAGCACGCTATTGATACAAGTGATGCGAGATCAATTTTTTCCTGAGCGCTTCTTGGATGTAACCGAAGAAAAGGAAACGGGATTCCCCAAGTCAAAGCTACCAGCGGGTACAATAATGGGGTCCTCCAACTTGGTGTTTTCCCACTAAAATCCGCGTGCTGACATGATTCTAGTCTTATTAGCGCCATTTGAATTAACTATGGCAGATAGTAAAAATGCTGCTACGATCCAGAGCCGTTCTGTACAAACTTGTGCTATGGCGAAATCGCTACAACTCTTTTCGACCCCCTGTGTCCTTCAATATCCCCTTATATACCTAGTATTACATTGTTAGGTTGCTAGTGGTGTTCATGGTTGCAGTCTAAAAATATAAGTTATTCATTCGTCTCGAAATTTCACTGAAAGCTACTTGTTTAACATTGGTGTCAGAAGTGGATCCTCAGTTCGCTGCTGGAGACAAGGTATGGTGCTACAACCCACGAAGGGCAGTAGGGCGGTGCCCGAAGCTGGAGTCCCCATGGAATGGCCCATGCGAAGTGGTAAAAGCGATCTCCGACGTCGTTTTCCGGGTTAAGATGACGAATGGAAGGTATAGAGTCGTCCATGCAGACCGTCTTCGACTCTTTAAAGGAGGGGAATAGTGTTAGGTTGCTAGTGGTGTTCATGGTTGCAGTCTAAAAATATAAGTTATTCATTCGTCTCGAAATTTCACTGAAAGCTACTTGTTTAACAATATGTATAGAATAGTATTTATGCCATTTTCTTGATATGAATTTGTTTTTACTAAAGTATACTAATCAACCAACGTGTCTTCTACAGAGCGCTGACGACTTGTGTTTTAGAGGTGACGCTAGTAGTGACGTCGTCGCCTTCTAGTTTTTCGCCGTTGCTTCTGGTACCCAGAGACACCCCTGTGGACACCGTCCCATTGAGGTGAGTGGATTAAGCATATAAGCAAGCATATTTATTTACCTATTAAACGGCGCCTAGTGTAAATAATGTTTTATAATACAACACTACTTAGGTGAAGACCTTCGCCTATCTATGATGAAAACTGTCATTCCCAATTTCTGTGTGAGCAATCTGAATTTTCATTTAGCTAATTAGAGTTCATTTGGAACTTTTCTTCTTATGTTATCTAGGTCCACCCCCCTAACTGCTCAATTTTTCGAAATTGGGTTTTTTCTTCTTTCTCTCTCGCCTATAATATAGGCGAGAGAGAAAGAATGAATCTCGAAAACTAAGCGTTTTTCGTTGAAACTCACTAGCAGCACACAGTCCTTCTAAATGCATAATGTAATATTATTACAGTTGAAGAACGAACCAATATGAAGGCTGGCAGAGCGCGCTGAAAAACGGGCATTTTTGGCTATTTGCCAAAAATCGGTAAAACCCCATTTTCACCAGAGGTGACAAAATACCAAATGTCTTGTTACCGAATTCCGTTTCGATAATCAAGCAAAGAAGAATACGACAACCTAGAAGAATACGAAAGGAGATTTTTTCCTAGTTCCCCAGTTGTTGTTTGCACTGTTCAAAGTTCTGCCTTTCAGTTTGTTTGTGCAATAGAACTGCCTTAAGGCTGAGAATAAACAGCCTCCAACCGGATGGGTTGTGGGCAAGATTTAACGCTGTCGTGAGTCGTATGTTTGTTACTGAGCTGACTTGACTATTTTTATGGGCAAATTTGCGTTTCCCACACCAAAAAAGATGGAAAGGGACAATTTTCAAGTCGGATACACTTTCAGCGTAGACTAATGGACATTTTTGCCCCCGCAAATTTCGCCAAAATAAGTTGGTACCTACTCGGTTTCTCTCCTTCCTTAGCAAGATTAGCCCATTCGCACGCCAAGAATGTTTTGAAAGGTTTTGACTCAGAAAGTGTTGTTCTCGATTTAATGTCGGACTTTCAATCCATTTGGAGTGTGTCATATCACTTGTATTTATTTCAGTAAAAAATTAACTAAATTTTTAATCCAATTAAGCTTCTTTTATTTTTATTAATACCGCTTGATATTGCAGATTGTGGGCGAACCCTCGACAAGCAGTTTTGCGGCCCCGGAAACGAGATTTGCAGCAAAGCGCACTAATGGCCTCTTTGGAGCCTCATTTCGACGCAGACTGGATGAGCCTCACAAGGCCTCACAAGGCACCCTCGGTGAGATGGACGAATGTTTATAACCCGTCGAATAATTTGCCAATAAAACGTGCCCCATAATTATTGTGAAGGCACGTTTGATTATTTCAATTGAGGCTGTAGGTGCAAAAAAGGGGGTTAGAGCTATAACTGCGTTTTGTGATGCAGCATTCCGTTTTAGTGAACGTGCCGAGCATGACTAAGTATTGCCAAGCCTTTTTCGTGATATCGACTCCAGTACATACTATTCAAGCATGAACTCAACAATTGAAAGTTATCAACAAGCGAAAACTTGAAATACCTAGTTGAATATTAAAATAGGGACATGAAATACTAAAAAATTTGAATTACCTACTTAAATGCTCCAATTGCATTTGCTTGAATACCCACTTGAATGCATACATCAAATACTACTAGAAAATAAATACTAGAACTAGAAGATACTTAAATACTAGAAAAACTTGAAATGCCTACTCCTTGAATGCTTGAATTATTTGAATACCTACGTGAATGCTTTAAATACTTGAATACTGAAAATACTTCAACCGCTAGAAAACCTTGAAATACTTGAATGCTTCAAGTAGGGAAGGGTGGGGTACAATGGAACAGATTTTGTACTGAAGGGTCAAGTTCAACGGGATTTTGGCAGCAAGGGCTGCTGTCCACTCCGAACATGGCCAGCTGATCATCCAATCCTTACCAGTTGCCTGCGACCAGTTGACCCAACTTGATGCGTTTTTCGCCGTGGAAGTAAATATTTTCCGCCAACAAATTTTCGTCTCCAGTTAACAATGATTTTTTTTATTCAGCCGCGGCGGCTGAGCCTCCTCTTATGGCATTTCAATGTATTCCTTTACGTTTTTGCCAAACTTTCGTATTTCTTCTGCTTCACTTTTGTGTTTGAGATTAGGGGAAACCGAAATGCCTTGTTTGGGGTTCCTTGAGACAGAGGAGTTCGGGCACAATCTAACGCTACTTATGGCCTCTTTTATGGATGAATTATAACCTGAAACGTGAATTATGGTCTTTTATGGATGAATTTGGCGTTTTTTCGGTGTTTCAAGGTTTATGAATATCCACTTAATTCATCCATAAACGTTGAAACACCGGAAGAAATGCCATAATTCATCCATAAAAGACCATAATTCACGTTGCAGGTTATAATTCATCCATAATTATGGATCTTTTAAAAGAGGACATGAGTAACGTTTCATTCATTCATTATTGTGCCATAAATGGAAGATACCCCCTTGAAATTCATTTTGTGAAAAATGGCCACTCCTGGTCACATAATATGTGACATATTATGGTTTCTATAATAACGGTTGATATATTTCTTTCATAGCTTAGATCCCTACGCCACTGGAAAAAATTGAAATGTTAACGAAAGCTATGTGCTAAACCAATTTTTGTGTTTTATTGTGCCCCACTCTTCCCTACTTGAATGCTGAAAATACATCAAATACGAGAAAAACTTGAAAATTTCAAGTACTTCAAGCATTCAACAATTTCAGTATTAAATACTGTAACAGTATTTAATTCTGAAATTGTTGAATGCTTGAAGTACTTGAATAGGTACCTACTTCAAATACATGAAATACTTGAAAAACTGAAATACTTGAATACTTCAAAATTTGAATTTTTCAAGTACCTATTTAATAGGTACCTATTTAATTCAAGTACCTATTTAATAAGTACCTTGATTTTTCAAGTACCTATTTAATAGGTACTTGAAAAACGTGAAATACTGAAACAGTTGAAGCTTGAAATATTTGAATTCTTGAAAAACTAGAAATAATGTTACTAACATGTTCAATGTCCGCCGAAGACACCTTATAAGGTGTAGGTAGTTATAACTACATGGGCACACGCTGAAAAGGATGCAATTACTGAATTACCATGTAAATTGAATGCCAATAATAAATTCTTTCATTATTTACAGGATATATCTCACACGCGGAAGTCTACGTTTGAATTAAGAAAGACGGCATCGACACTCGGGCTGAGCAATACGGTTCGTGATTGGCTGATATCTCGAGGGACCTGCCCCATCAACTACTCCTGGAGGGACCTTGGCTCGGATTTTTGGCCCAGGTAACGTTCGTTTTTTTTTTTGGTAGGTAGTTGTCACCCTTTTCAAAAGTGGGCAAATGCTAAGAATATTAGTTGTTCCGTTCGACAGTTCCATGGCTTCCATGGTATCCTGGGTGCTCAAAGTTGGAAACGTTCACACTACCTTTCTCAGCTGGTCAAGTGGGGCGTCGTCTCTGCAGTAATTTTGGAGGCAATATTGGTTTATGGGGACCTGTCCTACTGTTTCGTGGGGCTCTAAGGTGCTCGAGTAGGTATAAAGGGGCTACGAGCGGGGATTTAGACTGTGTTAGAACACATTTGGATTAATGAGGCTATCGGGCTATCGGAATAAGGTTTCATTACAACAAATAAAAATCGCCGAAATCGTGTCTTCGTGTCACATTATCATATCACTATCATGTCGGGCCTATTATATATCGTCCTCCAAAGGCAGAAAAGGGAATTCGTTATTTTCTCAGTTACCTAACCTCAAAAATTAAACTTTCGTGAAGCTTCAACCCATTCTTAGTCATATTCGTCCTCCTGCTCGTTTCATTGTCAATGTCGCACCACCGCATTCTTCTTTGATGACGGATAGCGAATTTCTGATCGGTTGAATCGTGGCGCTCTTTGACTAATTAGGCCTAACTAGAATCGAAATCCTAGAATCAAACGCCTAGGTAGATAGCTATCTAAAAAGCCTAGAATGTATCAAAATCATCTGCTGGAGGTAAAAGGTCCTTCAAAAGGGCGGCCAAACTACCATGATAACATCAATCATACCAACAAAACAAAATTTGTTTAGTTTGTTTGTATCGGATCGAAACGAAAATAATTATTGGTTGGTATATAAATGAGACTCAGAGGAAGCGTTTAGAGCATTGTTCGCAAAAAGGGCAGATGGGACTATCCTTCTTGCAGACACCTTCTTTTATAAGACTTATAATAGGAGGTGTCTGCAAGAAGTACTCATTCTGCATGTCATCAACTTTTCATCCTTGTATGGTAAAAAGTGAAATTACTTTTCTTCCTGCCAGCACGACACCCTCACCCTCATATTGCGAGAACCCTGGTCGAATGCTTGTTACTAAAATGTATACTTCATATTAAAGTCGAATAAATTTCTATAACAATGTCCTTATTACCTTGTTCGTGGTTTCAGGTGGGTCAGAACTGCCATTTGTCTGAAGCCTCCAACAGGAACGTGCTCGTGGCCTCCTGGAATGAGCTGCGTTCCAGCACCCCCTCGGCATCTTCATGTGCTCAGGTGGCACTGCAGGTAAATAATGTAGATTAAGTAAATGATAATTCACAAACAAGATTGCGTTCTAGAGCGAATCTAGTTTTTCCTTAATTTGTTTAAATGATTTTGAACCAAAATTTTGAAATGGAATGGAATTGGATTTTTTCTTGTCATGGAATTTTTATTACGTACATACCTAGTTGATTTCAATCAAGATAATATGTTGAAAAAATGAGGGGAAACCTGGACGTTACCAGTGCAAACCCACTGCTCGCCCCCACTGCCTCCACATTCTGTGCACAACAGACCCAGGGGAAATCCTTGACATCTCAAACTTCATTCCAAGTAGTATAGATGAAGTATATATGAAGACGTAAGGTAAGGTGGGAGAAGTGATTGGTATGGTTCGTATAGTTCAACTTCAACAAAACCTCAAAATCAGCCGTTGACGTTAGGTAGGTACGTCAATTTTTATTTTTGCCCTGGAATCTGAATCTCGTTTTTTTTTTTTTTTTAAATGTACGATTGATTTTTCATAGCCTTGTCAATTGTGAGCATTGTGACTGAAATAGCTGCCCAAGCCTGGTTATGCAGTTGGCCCCATCGATGTGGGGTAAGTGCATAACCGGCCTATCCAATCTTTGGAACGCTGATTCTGGTTTCACCGGGGCAAGTGCAAAAAAGGAAATCTCTCAATGACCCAGCAAAAGAAAGCAAAGCAAAAGCGCTCGCGCGTGTGCATTTTGCTTTGAGCAATTTGAAAAATCAGACAAAACTCAATGAGTTATCAACTCAGACAGATCATGAAGTCAGTAGATACCTGGACTGCTAATATTTTAAAGACGTACCTAAACATGATGGTTTACGTACATGGAAAATGAGGTGAACTGGCAACCAGTTTGAAAATCAGCTGTAAGTGCATGATATGACGTACTTACCCCAAGGGGGGGGGGGGGGGGGGGAGTGCATGGTATCACGCACTTTCTCGAATTATCACCACACACATGCCCCTTCTGGAAAGACCAATGGGGTGATTGAATGGTAGGGCCTAATTCACTGATAGAAAAAGATAACACTGAATTTCAATTAACTAGGTAGTGACGGACATACCACTACTGAACTTAAAACACCTGAAAAATACTCACCATTGCATTGACACCATCTCAGATGGTCCATCTGGCGGGTAAGTTATGTCACGCATATGCCAGTAGTTTCAAACGTAGCCGCTAGATCGCATCCAGTGGAATAATATTGAATATTATTCAATTAATATTACATAATATGTACCAAAATATTATTATGTTCTGTAGCATTTTTACATCCCACTTATGCACTTGTCCCATTTTTGCACTTCCCCCACCTTACCTTATATAATAATATATAATATTATATAATAATAATATATAATATATAATAATATATAAACTTATTTATACATAACAATCCATGGACCCAAGTTCAGGTGGACCTATTTTTCGTTGATCAGTGTAAAATCCAAATATTTACGTTTCCAGGCTAAGGAAGAAGAGCAAACGGAAGAAGGTGGATGTGAACAATTTGACAACTTCGGCGGAAAAAGACGCTCTTCACAAGAAAAAAGGACGACGCAAGAGGTACAGGTGTCTATGGGTAAAAGTGCCCTACCCCGTACCAGAAGACTGCATCTGCGCATGCTCGACAGGAACTCCTTAACCAGCGGCGTTGACCGATTGAAACGATCTCAGCCATTTTCTTCACTTGTTGTCATTTCACGTCATGACATTTATTACTTAGGTCTGCATACTCATTTTTTTACTAATATCTACAAGAGCTTCTGCTGGAAAATCAAATCTGAGTTCTAGAACTGGATTGCAATTGAGTGAGTGAGTTAGTCACAGTGGTATCGTATTCGCTTATTACTATCTACCAACGTTTTAAAATTTGATTCTCAGGCTCATTACTGTGAGTCACTCAGGCAATTTAATGATGTACATACTTATTTTTCGTTGGATAAACAATGACATTGAATTTTGAGTTTTGAATAAAGTTCCTTTGGGTAGCCAAAACTAGCCGAGGTCCATAACCAGGTCAGGTGAGAGGTTGGTCTAGTGGCATCTCCCTGCGGCCTGCCTATAATAACGTGTGAGATAATCAAGCGAGACGCCAGTCTCGCGATGCCAAGCTTCAAAAGACGGTGGATATAAGTAACTGTAAGAAAGAATGGCCCAACGTCAGCTTCAACCCAGACCCAATCTGGTGTGAGGCAAGTGCCCTGAGTAGAAATGCCAAATTTGAAGGGTTAGAATAGGGTAAACTGACATCTCCCCGATCACAGATTAAAAATTTTAATCTGTGATCGGGGAGATGTGGGAACATTTAATGTTCAATCAAACGTATACCTACATAATGAATTTATTCATTTCATTATAGTTAATGTCATCAAAATAGTAAAAAATTAGGCAGTTTTAATTATAATATAATATGGTTTAAACATGCATAATATGGTTTAAACATGCATAATAATATTATTATGGTTTAAAAGTTGCTTTTTCAAACATTGTTTCAACTTGTACTTTGAAAATCCTTTTGAAAGCGTCGGATGATTTGCGAGTGAATATTCGACGATTTGTACAATGGGCGTCACAAAATCAGTCAAGTAGACACTAAGATGAGAGGGGGCTGCTTCATCCCCTCAGGATAACCCAGTACCTATTTCATTTTCATTGAAGTGAGATTTAAAACCAATAGTATCTACTGCAAATTGGTCAGGCTCTAAATAAGTACTCACCCTACATCAGGCGAGTAAACGTGGAGCAATACGTGAAACGACGACGGGATAATGATGCTAGAAGAAGAGGGAGCAGAGTTGGTGGGTTGCATTCAACAACTGCCTGATCGAACACCACACAAGTTACAAGAAGAGGTGGCGTAGTAAGTAAGTTGCGAGGTTTCCTGTTCCGGCGGCAATGTGTAACTCGGCAATTGCTCTTTGATAGCAATAAGATCCCGGCAATACTTCAAGTGGTCCATCCAGGACAGATCAGAGTGGTCTGCAATAATAGCAAAATGAGAATCAGGGATGAAAAGAACACAACAGATTGTATTTGGCCTCAACTGAGTCTGGGAAGTGAGTCCCGATTTGAAAATCGGTAAGTGGGTCCGTTGCGAGTGGGTCCCGCCGAAGCAAGATGAGAATGGGAAGTGGGCCCCGTGTGAAGGGTCTTTGATGGCGGCACTAGGACTGCTAACCAGCGGCATTTTGAATAATCGTATAGGTAGTAAAGACGCTGGAATCTTAGCTTTAGCTTACCCAGTACCTAGGTAAGTCTTTGCTATGATTGAACTCATTATTTTTCCTAATTCCGTAGACGTTTAATTTTGGACGGGAGTCAGCGGACCCCTCGTCTTACCTACCTGCTGGTAGTCAGGGCTAGGGAAATCCCGACTCTCAGACATCCGGGATGTAGAAAGACTTTCTATAGTTATAGATTATAAGAGGCGTTCAGTTGCAAAACCTGATAAGTCCATTTTCTCGAAAATCGAGTTTATGTGTGTTTTCGAAGGTTTTGGTAGCGAGGAATCCGATGGTGCAGGTATTTTATTGCAAAATATGAAAGATCCAATAGAAAAACAGGGTACAAACATTAGTTCAGTTTCAAAACCTGCTAGATCCGAGGCATGATCCGGATCAAAACCTGATAGGTAGTTGCAAAATTGGCTCCAAAAGCGGTTAGATCCTCTTGTTTAGTTTCAATCCCTGCTAAGTCCAGGGTGTTCTTGTATCAACCCCAAACACCCTAAAAAGTAAGGATGGAGAATCGTTGTGGTGTTGAACGTATACGTTATAACTATAGTTTCGGCTCAATTTCGCGCGATGAACTTCTCTATGTAGGTACTCGTCTTTAGGCGTGCAACACTGCAATGAGAGCCCTTTTGGACCTTTTAGTGTGGAACCTGTTGATCCTGTTAACCTTACTACAAAAACGCTGCAAATTTTACACAAGGGTTTATTTTTCTTTGAGATAGGTTACTTGTGCAAAAATTATTTCTACGTCCAAAAATACTTCAAAAACGACACCTAACTCGATCCCATAGCTAAAAGCCTTCAAAAAGCCCCTCCCATAGCCCCATTTTAGCCCCATAGCGCCCCACGGGTTTGGGCGATCGGACTGAAAACCTTGTGGGCACAACTAAGTATTTTGGATGGTAAACCGAGTATTTTGTCGAAATTTTAGATTTAAAAAAGAAAAAAAAGCCTAATGCCCAAAACGGCCCGGATGGCGGACGGCGTTCGGAGGACGGACATTTCGGATTTAGAATGTAGACCTCTTGAAACGGATAATGTCAAATTTTGAGGCCGATCGGAGCCGTCGACCTCCGTCGCGAAAACATAAGTGTATTATTCCAAGAATAATAAACCAAAACGACGTTGGTGCCTTCAAGCTATAAAAATATTAAATTTTGCATTTTTTTTTTTAAATTAAAAAAAAAAAAAAAAGGTGCAAGGTCAGTTGTCTGGTCCCAGAAGAATTTCATACTGGTTCGGCTAAGGTGAAGAAAGAAAAACTTGATGATGTGGAGAAGCTTCTGAGACATCATTTTGGCGATACCTGGTGGTCTTTGGACCATCTTGAATAGTTATTTCAGAAAAGTGCTCGACAGAAGCAAAGATCCTCAGCCGGATGAAAATGAGGGAGCGGAAGAAGATGATTTTGATTCAATTCAATATTAATATTGCAATAATCACCAACTACTTACAACCGTCACAATTATTGTGACGGTGGTAAGTAGTTGGTGGTGACCTTTTGCGAGTCTTTGGTTTTCGAAAAATACATGTATCTCATTAAATGAGTTTAAAAAATTTTTAAACTCATTAAATAATTTTTATAGCTATAAGTATCACTATCCCTGATTTTGTTTTGTTTTTTCAATCTTGTGAGAAGAGTGAGAACGGGGTAAAACTCATCTTCTGCATTCCGTCACCAGAAGCAAAGTTTTTCTATCTGTTGCAAAAGCAGACAAATCCAGGTAGTTCCGCTGCAAAATGTGATAGATGCACAGTTTGTAATCAAAACCTGATAAGTCCATACTATTAATCGCTTTTTCTGCAAAATAGCCAGACTTCCAAGCATGGAACCATTGGAGATTCAATCTAAAATACCTTTGCTGACAATATGACCCATTAAATGCATCAGATTCAACGAAAATCATGTTCAAACAGTTTTTTGCCATTTACTCGAAAAGTGAAAAAGTGGACTTATCAGGGTTTGCAACTGAACGCCTCATAAATACTTAGTATTGGGTCCACGAGAGCGCGCCCAAAAACAGCGTCTTCAATTTCACCATGCTATTCGTCCTTTTTTCTTTCTATAGTTCCCGGTAACTTCATACACGCTTTATACCTACTTGGTCCAGTCATTTAAGTAATTTATCGATTTTTCTACCGAGGGGATAAATCGCTTTTGTCTTTTCTCGCCCTCCACACCAGACGATGATCTAAGAATGTTATTATCAGCCAATGTGGCTTCATCTTTCAGTAAGCATAGGAGATCCCCAATCTTGGGCTTTGTGGGACCTCACGGCCTGCATGCATAAATATGCATAAATTCTCCAGCCCGGCCGCGGCCGCCACAAGTGGTCCTTAGGGATGTTGAAAAAGTATCGATACTTGAAAGTATCGATACTTTTCAAAAAAAGTATCGATACATATCGATACATTTTGTCCCCGATACATATCGTAGTATCGATACTTTTTTTCCGGTATCGGCGCCGATACTTTTTTTATCCCTCACATTTCATCAGATTCAAAACTTACGGCATATAGGTAGTTGACAGTACCTGTACCTAGACCAGCAATTAAAGAAAGTTGATGTAGGTACCTACCACCACCTCCAGCTCTCATATTAGGAGAATCAGCCGTCCTCGATCAATGGCAGACCACCAAAATGTTGGCCCAACCAACCAACCCAACTCACTCATCACAGTAGAAATTAGTGTGGCCACAGCTACACCAAATGGGGGAATGTTCCCCTTTTTTGCTACCTGACCCCCGAGGCTTGGAGCAAGGTTTTCAGTCCGATCGTCCAAACCCGTGGGGCGCTATGGGGCTAAAATGGGTCAATGGAAGGTTTTTTAAAGGCGTTTGGCTGTGGGATCGAGTTGGGTGTCGTTTTCGAAGTATTTTTGGACGTAGAGTATATTTAGGGGGGTCCCAGAAGGATTTAATTTCACTGTGGGGATGTAAAGGGCTACAAAAGGGTTTTTGAAGGATCTCAGGAGGTCAAATATTTTCTGAGTAAAAAAAAAAAAATGAAAGATGAAATGAAAGAATTATTGAGGCAGAATTAATTTTTGCACAAGTAACCCATATCAAAGAATAATAAACCCTCGAGTACGAAATTTAATTTGCAGGCATTTTTGAAAAGTATCGATACTTCGATACCGATACTTTATTGAAAGTATCGTATCGATAATTTTAGATACTGTCTAGATGTATCGATACGATACTGTATCGATACTATAGAAGTATCAAACATCCCTAGTGGTCCTGAGAGAGGCCTTGGGATGCACTGCAGTCGACGGCGAGATTGGGCGGTCCCCTTCTCCCACGGTCGGTGGAGCCGTCCCAAATCTCGCCGCCGCGGCGAGATATCATTTCACTGACCGTTTATTCCAACATGATTAATCGCAGTGCATTTTTGGTTGGCCCAAAGGACGGGGCATCCTATGGCGACACTTCACCTGGCGAAGCCAGGTCAGCGGGACCAATACACACCCAACATCTGTAGACGGGGGTGTCCCACAGGCTTGATTTTTAGAATTCCTTTTCTTGATTGGCTCTCCTTTTCAGTGTACTGTGCCAGCTCTTCATTAGGTTGGTCGTCCGATGCCAGTCTTGCCATGCAAATTCCGAAAACGCTCTCTCCTCCAAAGTAGGTACCTAATCATCCAAAATTTTTCTTACGCTGGATCATGCATTCAGCTGTCATGTGTGCACCACCTCATTTACGTTCGACAGCACCTAAGGTAAATTGAATAATGTGCTCTCGTGATACGGATACTGGTCAAAACCGAGCCCTTACCAACACCCGCTGTCTTGTACATTATCTGGAAGGCACTCCCCCAAACTTTACTTTTCATGAAGACACGAGAAGAGGGGCAACAATAGTTGAGACTTGAAAGTCTCAACTATTGTTGCCCCTCTTCTCGTGTCTCATCTACTTCGCTTCTAGTGAAAAGACGTATAAATACTCCCAAATTTGGGAGGCGTCCTCCCAGTCGGTCATCATTCCTTGTCTCATCCTCTGACACCCGAGGTGGCGTGAACATGCACCTTCGAAGGTGCTAGTGATCACTAGCTAATTCACAACACACTAAAGTCGTTTTTAAACGTTAAAAACGACTTAGAAACACCACCTCATGACATGTACATCGTACATAGGTGGAAAAAAATTAACCGTTGTTACGTCCTGGTACAGACGCTACAATCATTGTCAACTGTAGGTACAGTGCGAAGAGACGAAGAATTATCAAAGCTGACGTTCAACAGTCAAATAGAAGAAAGAAGCGATTAGCACACGCAGATCAACAGACTAGCGACCAAATA
Source organism: Pilophorus perplexus (assembly GCA_955831195.1). Lineage (NCBI taxonomy): Eukaryota > Metazoa > Arthropoda > Insecta > Hemiptera > Miridae > Pilophorus > Pilophorus perplexus. The sequence continues at coordinate 29,930,482 of OY037009.1, read as the reverse complement.
GTCCAAAACCGAAAGGGACGTTACAGCGTTGTTCCTAGACTAGTAAAGGTAGACTTGATTGTTGCCAGTCAGATTTGAGACTTCAACACGTGTAATTTCATGACAGTATACTGATTCTGCTTCCCACTATGCCGTCAAGGATGAGTAGGAGTGTTTCTTTTCCTTCAGCGTGGGACCTCTTCGCCAATAGTTCACCAATGGAATTCCCTGTAGGTTTAATCAACGCAGATGAACGAAAATAATATTTTCGTGTTGGACTGGCTGTAATTTTCACGGGTAATGTTCGTCCTGCCTTTTAAATTATTGCCAAATTACCTTCGTAATGGAGGCCTTCCACTCCCATTTGCCATTCAACCGACTGATTACTCGACTAATAGCTGACAATTAGAAGACAACATAATCTTGAATTGTTTGGTGCGCGAAAAAAACAAACTACGAGCTACTATGGAAATCTCAGGTGAAAATGCAATACATTGCCGAAACACTGCGCTCGTCATCATCCTTTAGCGCGACGGAGGAGTTGAAGTTGGCTTAAAATTTCTGTAATAGAAAAATGTTAAAATGTTAAACGAGGGGCAGGGGGAATGTCACTTTTTGACTTTTATGAGATATCTCTCTTTGAAATATTTCACCGCCATCTATTAGCTTGGAAGGAACACTAACAGCCTGCCAAATTACACGTGGGCAAAACAATGAGAATCACCCAAAAAACGCATTGGTAGGGGAAAATGTGAGGCACGTTCTTCCCTCGGCGCTCGGGCTTACATCGTTCTTCCCTCGAGCAGCATTTGGGCTCACAGAAACCGAGGGAGCTCCACAAATGGGGTTTTGTGATTCAAAATCTTATTCCTGCCTCATTCTGTTGTCGTTTTTGTATTCAGCCGTTTACTTCCGTAAATTTACTTGGGTAGTAACTACTCAACATGGACAATGGCGAAAGGAATGATGAAGTGGGTAAAGTTTCGTTAAGATCGGCAAAAAAGGGAATAAACGGGCTCTTGTTTGAGAGAAGAAAAAAAACACGATAAAATCCAATCAAATCCAATATCAAAATTGGATTTCTTTTTATTTTATTTAGTAAAATAAAAAGAAATATCATCAAATGAAGTTTAAAAAAAATCATCAAACCCAACAAAATAAATTAAACAATGCCAAATTCTATGTCAAATGCCCAATTAAAAATCTTCAAATGAAGTTTAAAAAAAATCATCAATTCAATTGAAATCAAATCACACAAAATAAAACTTAAAAAACGCCCAATTCTGTCCATTTTTCTAATACTTTTTGTAGAATAAATCTTTTTTTTTTTTTTCAGATTTTGCTTTTATGATTATGAACGTATTTGTAACTACATGGAATCCGTTCAAAAAATTACATCGAACGATTATGGACACCTTTTGAAGTAAAATGAAGCAAGAAAAACACAGTTAGCATGATATACATAGAAAATTTGGGACATGAAACTTTGTTCTTCATTTTTTTCTAAGTTAATTTTAATTGACATTCATCGTTTTCCCCCTGCCCTTTCCAGTATCCCCTTGGCCAGGGATGGCTAAGGCCTTAGCCCATTTTTAGCCCTCAGAGCCCCATAGGTTTGGGCGATCGGGCTGAAAACCTTGCGAGCACAACTAGGTGGCGAATCAAGGAATAGGGGAACAAACTACTAGAAGTAGGTAGAGGAAAGTAGGGAGACTTGAACCAAGGAACCTTTTGTCTTTTGACTGGTCGCTCCTCAGATGGCCAACAAACATGAACCAACCCACGGATAAATCCTCCAAGCATCACATCGTTCGGATAAATTTGTGTTGGCTTCTGTGGTAGTTCAGGGTGGTCCATCACTGTTGGGAGACCATTAGCGCTATTACCTCTCCGCCATGTTACCTACACACCATGTCACACCGCCCCATTCAAAATGTGAGAGGGCCAGCGTGGGCTCTTTTTCTCCATAGTAACCCTACTCCGGGACCAATTACAGGTGTCGTTCCCGGGTGTCCAGGTACCGCGTTTTCGTCCTATTGTCAGGCCCCAGAAAAGGCGAGGAAGTTTTAACAATGTTACCTCTAGGAGAGAAGGGCCCCAGAGCGTCTGTTGAGATCGGAATGCGAGGGAGTAAAAACTTCTACTGACGGGAGGCAGAGAATCAAGCCGGGGTCCTCATTCATGCGAGGAATGCGTCTTGACTCAGGAAAAAAACCCCGGTTTTCAATTCCAAAACGAGAGCCCCCTCCGAGTGTTTATCGGCATTCTTCCGTTTTGTCGCGCACTTACCTGACCCCCGACAAACGTGTCAAACCATTCAACGAAGTGGCGCCAAACATCCTGTGAAATCGTCCGAAAAACCTACCTCTCAAATGACTGAATGGCTCCAAACCGCTTTGAAACGTTATGAACGGCACTGACACGCTACGCGGAAACACTACACGCTGAAAATTTTACACAAGGTTTTACTTATTATTTTTTGTTATATAGGTTATTGTACGAAAATTAATAATTAATTCTGGGTTAGAAAATAAATTAAATAAAATTAGAATAATTATTATTCTGGGAAAATATTTTTGAAAAAATAGAAGAAAAAAAAACATTTTCTGTAGGTAGGTACATTGTTTGGAAATGTGGACAACAAAAATTACACAGAAAACGACACCTTAATTGACCTCCTGGGATCCTTAAAAAATCCCATTTGTAGCCCGAAGAAAGCCCCTTAATGGGGGCATCATCTATGATAGATCCCCACAGTGAAATCTTTCTGGTTCATTGCATGAATGTCACTATGAATGTCATTGCCCCTCGAGAGGCTTCTCCTTCTAGGTATACCTATCAAAGAGGGTTAGAAGGGACTGCGTTCTAGACTTTTGGACATTTTTGTACAACAAAAGAGCCGGGATATCATGAATCATGATATCCTCATGACGAACGAGGTAGGTATCAGAATCAGAATCAGAATCAGAAAGCGTTTTATTTGGTAAGGTAGGTGTCGCTTGGCGAGAACCTTGTACCGACTCGGTACTACCGAGCTCCATGTATACCCAGGTGCATACCCACTTGGGCTGTCACCGGGTGCCACAACGGGTGCCAACCGTCTTGGACAGATCCGCAGTTGGACGATCCTATTATCCTTCTGGTAGAGCTGACCAGCTCGAAGCTGGATCCCATTCCAGTATGTTTATATAGAAATAAACAATTTGGACCACAACAGAAGAGTCGGGAGTTAGATTTTTTTTCTCCCGAAGGCTCAATAGGTACCGAGGGAGCAAACCGCAACTGAAATGAAAAGGTGAGGCGAAGTTTGATCGTTTACACCTGTAACAGATTCCAATCAAAGGCAGCAAGTCAAGTAAACGAACACCTGAAGTAAGGTTATAAGTGGGGTGGCCAGATATACCTACTGCTTTTTGCAGTACAGTACTGCTTTAACCGGTATGTGATACTGCTGTATATAGAGACCCTTGTGTACACCTGAAATGTGTACTGCTTTTTGAAACTAATGGAGTTTCATGGCCGCTACTTCCTGCCTACTTACATTCGCACTTGTCATAATATTATCTTCCAAAAAATGACGGTCCCCAGACGACCGGACCCTAAATAATTTAGGGTGTGGTATTTATTAATTATAATTATTAGAACACCAACACCTGCTATCAATTACGGGAAAGAAGAAGTTGGTCTCTGACCATCTTATCATTTCAGTTTCAGTCATCAGCGTACATTGATGCCAGATTTAGAGATTTCCCCCAAGAGAGCTGTTAGGTAGGTACCCCGACATTCAAGTTTCGGGCAACGTTTAATTTTAGGGAAGGGGGTTTAAACTAGTGCTGCAAAAAATCGATTTTTTCAACTTTTCGATTTTTAGATTATTTTCGGGGAAAAATCGATTAATCGATTAAAAATCGAAAATCAAAAAACGTTTCAATATACGACATAGCTTGCACAAGGGTTTCGAAAAATAAGGATTTTCAGCTCGACTGTAAAATTTACCGTAGTATTTAATACCATCCAAAGTCGACGGAGCAGCCTCCTGCCATACAAATTGGAGTCCAAGTCTTGAACAAACTTTTTTTTTAACGAAAATGTAACCTTTTTCCAACCAACCTAAAATTTGATATTGACGACTGCTGATATTCTTGAAGTTGTTAACCACTCTCAGTGTTGCTCAAAAGGCCATAATATATCTTGAAAGTGAATAATAGTCATCTTCATCATGTATGCGTTTAGAACGTCCCTGACGAGCATTTAGAACAGTACCTGCCTACATTTTGTATCTAGATTCTACTCGTTTGTTGGAATAATAATTAAATTATTTCAATTAATAACATTTTTATTAACTGAATTGGATCAAATTTATGTTGTAAGATCTCAATTCTTCGCTGATATAAACTAGATGAATAATTTAAATTATTAAATAATTTAATTTTTAAAATTTTTAAAATGTTTAAAAGGCAAATTTCATTTCTCCTCCTTTGCAAGAGTTGAGAATTTTTGTGCCCGATTAAAATCGATTTTATTTTTTAACATAGATTTTTCGATGTTTTGGGAAAAAATCGATTAATCGATTACGATTACGATTTTTTTGCAGCACTAGTTTAAACTAGTAGTCCAACCTGTAAGGCGAGTCTTGACATTCTTGTGATTTATTAAAATGATTTTTTTTTTCGTTTCTGATGCTTTTCAAATGGGTTCACTTGTTTTTAAATGCAAACGAATAGTATTGATCAATACTGAGATGAGATCAATCGCCTTCATGAGATATAGACAATATCATACGGTCATAATATTTTTGTGGCCAGTGGCAATGATTTATCCTTATGTGATGGTTTATTAGATATTAAAACTTTTCTGTCTAGTATCCGACGACTATTTGTTTAATGTACTCCTTCCTCGAAAAAAATATCTGGCCACCCTAGTTATAAGAGATCTGGCGAGGTTACACAAGGTTAGGTTTGTTCCAGATCTGACTGCGTCGCGACGCGTCGGTCGTAGGGATGTTTGATACTTCTAAAGTATCGATACAGTATCGTATCGATACATCCAGTCAGTATCTAAAAGTATCGATACGATACTTTCAATAAAGTATCGGTATCGAAGTATCGATACTTTTCAAAAACGCCTGCAAATTTGAATTGCTTTATGCAGAAAGGGACTTAAGTCACAAATACACCTTTTTTCGAAAAATTAGTTCTAAAAGGGTTTTTGGGGTCGTTTTATCGATTCGTGCAGTCGGGGACCTTCTATCGCGCTCCCCTGAGCGTGTAGAGCACTTTGAAAAAACGAGATTCGCGCAAAAAGGGACCTGAGTCCAGGACTTAGGACCGTTTTCACACGAATCCACTCATTTCTCCCTGCCAACGGAGAAAGCGTATCCTGCAAGAAATGTGCCTTTCAAGCAAGCCAAAATCGATGACGTTAAAAAATTGGGACCGTACATCCCACAAGAGCACTACCAATTTTTCCACGAACACATCTCCTGGCCAACGGTTCGAGGAGACAGTGATGCCGAGGACAACAGCAACGAGTAAAATCTATTTATTCATTTGTAAATTAACTTGAGGTAATTATTTCAATTTTAAATACACGTTTTTGGTACATTTGTAGTTGTTTTTCATACCCCACCTTTGCTTCTTGCAAGAAGGGACCTAAGTCCGACGACTTTTTTAATTTTTAGACTGAAAATAAAACTAACTGGGGAAAAAGGCAGTTTGTTATTAGAAATTGGCTGTATAGCCCCAAATCATGAAAAAATTTGAAGACAATAGCTTGATTTCCCGCAAAGTTATTACCTTTTTATTACTTTCCTCAAAATGATGTCGGATGGACTTATGTCCCTTTCTGCATGAAGCAATTCATTTTTAGTCAAGGGTTTATTATTCTTTGATATGGGTTACTTGTGCAAAAATTAATTCTGTCTCAATGAACAATTTTTGAAAAAAAGGTTTTTCTTTTAATTTTTTTTTTTTTTTTCCTCAAAATATTTGACCTCCTGAGATCCTTCAAAAATCCCTTTTGTAGCCCCATGAAAGCCCTTTACATCCCCACAGTGAAATTGGATCCTTCTGGGACACCCAAAAATATACTCTACGTCCAAAAATACTTCGAAAACGACACCCAACTCGATCCCATAGCCAAACGCCTTTTAAAAAAACTTTCAATTGCCCCATTTTAGCCCCATAGCGCCCCACGGGTTTGGACGATCAGACTGAAAACCTTGCTCCAAGCCTCGGGGGGTAGGTACAGGTAGCAAAAAAGGGGAACATTCCCTCGTTTGGTGTAGCTGTGGCCACACTAATTTCTACTGTGATGAGTGAGTAGGGTTGGTTGGTTGAGCCAACATTTTGGTGGTCCGCCCTTGATCGAGGACGGCTGATTCTTCTGATATGAGAGCTGGTGCAGCTCCAGGAGGTGGTGGTAGGTACCTACATGAACTTTCTTCAATTGCTGGTCAAGTTAGAGGTACCTACTGTCAACTACCTATATGCCGTAAGTTTTGAATCTGATGAAATGTGAGGGATAAAAAAGTATCGGCGCCGATACCGGAAAAAAAGTATCGATACTACGATATGTATCGGGGACAAAAAGTATCGATATGTATCGATACTTTTTCAACATCCCTAGTCGGTCGACAGAAGTTGGACAGCTGTCGACAGAACCCGACTGCACATACACGAGCTATCGGTTTCTGTCCAACTTACGATCGTGCTGGAACAGCAGTTTCTAAACTGCGCATGTCTCCGGCGATTTCTGTTAACATTCCGTCAAACCTTGAACAAACCTATAATCAAGCGAGTTGTAGAGGGGGAACTCACACTCACATGCTCCCAGTCCGAAAATTGAGCAAGTGTGAGCACCTACATCGCCTCACACTTTCACAGTGAGAGTATCACTCCTGGAATAGCAAAGAACACCAAGAACAAACTTAGTGATTATCACTCAAAAAAGTGCCACTTCTTTTTATACGAGTTTTTTTTTTCCACATGAAAAATTCAGCATGCAGTAAAGTAGTAGGTTCAGCATGCAGTATAGCAGTAGGTTCGTGCAGCATAGTAGTAGGTTCAGCATGCAGTACAGTAGTAGGTTCGTGTAGTATAATATACTACAGCATATTATGCTCAAAGTAAATTTTTCATTGAGTGGGAACAAAAATTTAAGTATTTTCGAGAAATTTGCCAGAGTACCTACCTAGATATCAACATAATAACATAATATAACATATAATAACACAACAATATATAACATAATAATATAATAATATAATAACATAATATAGGTATTGATTTCAATATAATAATATTATATATTAATTTCACAAGTCGTCAAATTCGTGCCCCTTCTCGATGAAAACATTTTCACTACGTACTTGAGCTGATATATATATATATTATAGGTTTGTTCCAGGTCTGACTGCGTCTGTCGACAGAAGTTGGACAGCTGACGACAGAAGCCGCCCGCACTTAGGCCTACTCGAGCAGTCGGTTTCCGTCCAAGCTACGATCGACCTGGAACACCAGTTCTTAAACTGCGCATGTCTCCGGCGATTTCTGTTTACATACCGTCAAACCAGGAACAAACCTTATATATCAGCTCAAGTAGGTAGTGAAAATGTTTTCATCGAGAAGGGACACGAATTTGAAGACTTGTGAAATTAAGCATTGAGAAGAGATACATACAAGCTCAAGCGTTAAATTTTTCCATGGAGAAGGAACTCAACTGTAAACTCTTCCTCGCGCGGGAACACGAGTTTTAGCTAACATCATTGCCCACTGTTGCCCTAACGTATCGCAATTTCAACGACTTGCGTTTTTCCCCAAGTCATTGTCCCACATTTGACATGCTTGAGGAATAAATAGGGGCAAAAATGTATCTCTGGCATAGTTACTATGAGACATTTTTCTCAAATGTGCATGGTAAGGAAATTAAATTTTGTGCGGAGTAAACTGCAAACCACCCCTCGACGTGAAGCCGCCCTGGTGAAACTGTGGGAGTAACAGTGCATTTTTTCGGGCACGGGAGTAAACGCTCAGGAAACATAAGAGGATAACATTCGGGCCGGTCCAAATTTTGTACCTACCTAGGTATGTCATCGCGAGAAGCTTGACATTTTCTGCTAGAATAATCAATTTACCATAACCAGCACCTCAGCACCTTCGTCATAGGAATGAAATTGTATATCCCCTAACACCAAAGTTCATTTGACTCCTGAGCGGAGTTTCAGATTTTTAAATTCATTATATCGAACTTCGTCCGCGTCGCCACGAGGGGGCTGAATACGACTGCTTTTTGTACTAATAAATACCCCAGAGGTAAACGTCCTAACAGTTTGTATCTTAATCAAATTGATAGGGAGGATAAGGAGGGCGAGAAACTATTAATCCTGACAAATTGGCCTTTAAGAAGAAATATGTTTGGTACCTGCGTTGTTTGTTAGTGCTAGTCTTCTGGAATGGCGCTTTTGATCTTGGGCACCACACTGTGTGATAATTTCAAATAGGCGGAGGTTTCCGACGACCTAACGATAAACAAACATAATTTTAATTTGGCGGAAAGAGGGACCCACAATTTTTTTTTTTTTTTTAACAACAATTTATTTTTACACAAAGTTGGAAGGAGCAAATTGGAAATCGGCAAAGCTACGAGAAAAGCTCCGGCTTGCTCCAAATTGGCAGTGGTTTCTTCTCGCTCCAGACAATGTCTGTCATGTTTAAGCGGGAGGCAACGTCAAGGAGACGTCATACCTAGGGTGATACCTACTTAGGGTGACCAAACGTGTGGCCACCCTACAGTATGACTCATACTTCTTCTCTGTTACTCTGTGCTCATACTAGACCATTGGTCTATTAGACCATTTCCACGCATGCGCAGTGGGATCGCGGGAAAACGGGCGGGAATTCAATGTGAGGATAACCGTATGGAAGGTTAAGCAGATCGGGGCCATCCATCTTTTCGAGAACGTAAACAAACCGTATTAATCCGGGGCATTGGGGGGATTTTATTCGAGTCCTTTTAATATACGCCGGGTTAATGGCTGAACGTGTTGCTTTCAAACGAAAAATAAGTTTGACTCCAGCCGAAGTCCCAGGTGCAATTTTACCGGCTCCGCCTGAGAGTTGCACTCTCATCCAGCTGAGACGTTTCATCGTTTGCCGGGGTATTCGGTCCCCAGGTGACCGAGATGTGGTGGCCAATCTTGTCAGAGAAGCATCGGCAAAAAACCATCCAATTCATCGCAGTAGACGGGGGAAGGCACCGCGAAAAAGCTCAACGGCTGAGGTAAGTTCACGAACTCTACCCAACCCAAAATCACTATGGTGTAAATCATTAAAATTACGGCCTTCACGAAGGAGTGAAGCAAGATGGGAAGACGGTAACAATCTACTGTAGAAAGGAACTGATTGAAAATGTTATTACACCTGTCTGCTAAAACCTATGACAACATTACTTCGATCTGAAGTGGGCACCTCCCCACCTGTATTATGTATAATACTCCAGCTACATAATATTATTTGAACAACAAATTAAATGCTTACGTTAGGTCTTCGAAATGCCCTGCGAGGAAGATGAACCCTATGATCCAAAGTCATAGGGTTCCGGTCGAAGTGGTCAGAGCAGATGTAGGTGTTTGGTGTAATGTTCCTCAGCGATTGAAATTTAGCGTCGTTACGCTTAAACGACCCCATCCACGTCTGGCACAGCTTCACAATTTTTCGTATAAACTCTCTCCTCCGCACGCTTCCATTCCAAAAAAGAACGCCGAAACACAAGACAGGTTTTGGAACGGGATAGAATCGGACGTCTGTACTACTGAAGCTGGCCCTTCCTGGACGGCTGTCCTGATTGCAGTTACCAAATCAGCAATGTTTACTTTTCGGCATTCTGTCACTCTAGACGACATTAAAATCACGAATAAGAAGCATACACGTCCCTAATACTCGTATTTTCTCGGCTGTCGTTTCTTTCCCCACCACAGTTTCCCTTCCTGACCCATCCAAATACATTTCCCGATTCCACGAATTTCACCGATATATCACGATTCCAGGAATTTCCAGGGAGAATTTAATTAGGCCTAAATTCTCCCTGGAAATTCCTGGAATCGTGATTGCGAAATATGGAGGCCAATAAAAACCTAAGTAACCATCCAAATATATTTGAGAGTTGGAATGCGGAACAGCAGCAATAAGAATTCAATTTTTCAAGAAAACAGTTTTTAGAGCAACAATACTTTGTAAGATTTTTGTTGTTGTTTCTTATTGGGGGTGAACCAGTGTACATTTTGGAGGGCAGAAGCGCTTCACAAACCATCCACTATTTCGACTCCTCCTCTCCAGTGTACAGTTTGGAGGCAAAAGCGCACTCCAAACTATTAACGATTTCGACCCCGCCTTGGGGCTCAAACGGTGTACAGATTGTAAATACGGCACTTCCAAAATAGAGCCTTCCAAGGCACTCCGAGGCTGTCATTGACTACCAGCACGCTCCGTCGGTACGTCCAGTCTTCAGCGACCCGTTCTGACTACCTGCATGCTCCACCTCATTCTCAACCGGTACGTCCAGCCTTCCGAGGCCTTCAGTGATTGTTCAGGTTTGACAGCACGCTCCTTCGTTACGACCAGCCATCCGAGGCACTCGAGGAACTTTGCCCGCGAATACCTTCGGGCTTATGGCCTCGGCCCAGTGATCGCAAGGACTCAGGCGTCACCGCCGGATACGCCCATATCCATCACTGGGACGATCCCTTCGAGGACCTACTCCAGCCCTTGGGATAACGTCAATCACTGCAATGCAATGCAGTAATTCAATTCAATTGCAATAAATGCAAATTCAGCATTAAATTTAATGCTGAGCTGAGATCCTTCTAAACGCTTTTTAATTAATTATAAAATTAAATTTTATAATGAGCTCCTTTAATGATTTTATAAAATGTTTTTCCTGCAAAGGTCGTGCTTCAAAAGTTACGAAAACGGGTCCATATTGCAGAAAACCCGTTTCAATTATTTGTAGGGCCTTAGGAAAAAATATGATATTTGAATTCCGAGGTCTGGAGAGGGTACATGACGTGGGCTGCTTCGTCGTCTTTTGATTGGCCGGGAGATCCCTCTCTCTCTCTCATCTACGCAAGTCAGCCAACATTGCTACGCGAAAAGTCGACCCCAAAAATCGAAACTCGGGTTAATCATTATAGATGGTCATTCGAAAATTGAGCATCGAGGTTATTATCAAAGAAGGTTATTCAAAAATCGACCCGGGCCGAGTGTTTTTATTCCGATTCTGTTCAGATTTATTATTTAGCGCTCTGGCGGCTCAGTGCCCAACTACTCGACGCCCAGCTTGGCGAGGTGTGACGTCAAATATGCCCGGCGTTCATTTCAAAATCTCTAACATTTCGAAAACAGCTCAGCACGTACCTATACGGATTTTCTAACTAAAAATTGGGGTTTATGGGTTTTAAAGGGTGCTGAATCCGAATATGTTGTCAGAAATGCTGAATTCTGAACTTTTCAAGAAGCCCATTCATTAATAAAATTACAAATTTTGTAATTCATTAAAGAGCACATCTTTATATAGGTACATTAGGTTAGAATTAAATTCTAACCTAATGTATATCAAGTTGTGCGCTCGCTTTCAAGATGAGGATTGTGAGAATTAAGATTAGATAGGTAATAATTACCTATCTAAACTGAAGTACCGAAGTTTTACTTCTTTTTTTTTTAACTTTCACTACCGATTTACTTAATTATTAAGTAAAACGTAGGTACTCAATTCTTGGGGCTCAGGATTAGAAGAGTTGAGCATGATTTTTGTAATTACGAATGAAAACCTAGAAAAACCTTCATGATCTCATTATAGTTATGTTTTTCTTAGGTACCTACGTATTGTTTCAGGAACTGGCGGAAAGCTAGGTTTTGGTCATTTTGATCATGCATGGGTAATTTTGGTCACACATTGTATTCGGCACAGATTTCAATATACTTAGGTACTCATTATAAACAAAAATCGAATGTCTACATGATTCACATTAGGCTCACTCAGGCCCCCCAGCAAGAACCTGGATTGAAACGAATTTTCCTTTGACCAATGGGAAAGTTTGGAGTGACATCTCTCTAGTGTGTGGTGCATTTATGAAAAGTACAGTCATTAATTCAAAGTTCACATCAATCATTCATCATGGGCCACGGATCAGCATTTCCTTCCGTACAAATCTGGGAGAATCTATTTTCGGAAATTTGGAAAAGTTCCACATTCCAACTCTCAAATATATTTGGATGGGTCAGGAAGGTCGAAATTCTTCAAAGAACAAACTGATTATGAAATCGTTCACTAGCCCAAAGTGTCCCACTATGTGAAACAAGGCCGTCAGAGGCTGCTCTTTTTTCATAGCGAATTTTCCTAGTGCTCTTGGTCGAATTTACTAAAAGTGCCCCAAAAATCACAAAATTTTTAGAGAATGTGTTTCAGGACGTCCAAAAACAAAATCTAGTTCTTGTTCGGCATTATACTGAAAGATTCAGGCCAAAGCGCATTTTTGCCTTTGCAGTCTCAGTATCAGTAAAGACATAAAATAAAAAAATAATGAGAATGCGCACACTTGCACGCAATCTGACTTTGGATTCACATTCTGGGGTCATAAGGGTGACCACACATTTTTGAGCTTAAAAGGGGACAGCGACCCCCACTGGAAAATGATGGTGTATGTTATGTTAACATATCACAGCCCCCTGCCCCTCTTCGCACTTAAACACCTACTTACTCGACTGAGTACAATAAGAGTGTTGGTAGATATTTTAATCACATTCAAATTCAATTATACTCTGCAATCAAGCCTACTTATCCTTTATTTTTCGGAAAACCCCATTGGAAAAGCAAGCAAAACTAGATTTTAAATAGCGAAACAAAATGTGTAAGTTAGTAAGTAGGTAGTAGTCAAATAGTCCTACACTATATGAGGAAACATAACTGACTTAGTTCAAAATCACAGAAAAGGTGACAAATCAGAGATGTCCTAAAACTCTAGAAATATTGTGGGTGCGTAATTGACTTCTTTTTTAATTTTGTAGGAAAGTAGAGAAAATACAAACATATTAATGTTTACTTTGAAGCCCATACTTTTTTGTTGAACAAGTGTCTTAATTGAATGACTTAATTAAATTTTGCAACCCAAACCTGCCAGAATATCATTATTGATGATAGATGATAGATAATTTCATGTTAACATTGTTAACATGATCAGAAATATGGGACAGCATGTTTTCAGTAGGTTGGAGAAAAGTGGACGCGGGAAATGCCATCGTTGTGAGGATGGTACCTAATCATCAGAATGCTTGGAATTAATTCGATGTAGATACGATTTCAAAATAAATGTAATTATTTAGTTTCAAAATGATTGTTATTATTTAGTTTTGATTGTGCTATGAATTGAGAAAGCTCTCTCAACTACAGCGTTCGAAGTCGGAAGCAACGAGAGAACGAAATTCCTAACGTTTTTGAACCTATGGTTCCCTCTAACGACTGATATGTATATCAGTGGAGCCATGATATTACGTTCTTTTATTCTTTACCCCCGAAAAAAACCCCGATTTGGCAACACTAGTGGACCACTAGGATGAATGAGTGATAGTGATTAGGCACATTATTGATAAAGACGATCATCATCTTCTTCATCTACTACTGTCAAATTTCTATGTCCTGGTCCTTCACAACATTATGGAAAGTCTGGTGGTAGGATCACTGATGAGATGATCCATCACGTTTGGACAACATGGAGGAAAGTTTTGGCATTCTCTTCAGAAAAGGGGACATTTTAGCTTTCTGTTGGGACAAGGGGACGGGAAGCTCGAATAGGGGACTGTCCCCTTCAAAAGGGGACGTATATACCATATGGTCAGCCTAGTCATAACTGAACTGAAAAAAACTCCGTGGAGTCACGAGAATATCGCCACTTTTGGTTTATTATTCTTGGAATAATACACCTATGTAATCGCGACGGAGGTAGAAAATTCTGATCGGCCTCAAAATCTGACAATTTACTTTTCAAGATGCCCAGGAATTTTTCAAAAATCTAAACCTTTGACAAATTACTCGGTTTATCATCTACATAGTTATGCTCGCGGTTGTCAGCCCGATCGCTCCAACCCGTGGGGCGCTATGAGGCTACGGGAGGATTTTTTTAATGGATTTCGGCTGGGGGGTCAAGTGGGGTATTCTTGGTCGTAGAATCCATTTTTGGGGGTCCCGTAAGGATTAATGGGGCGTCATGAGGCTACAAATGAGATTTTGGAAGAATCCCAGAAGCAAAAATAAGATGTCGTTTTCCGTGTAATTTTGGACGCATAATTCAATTTTCGATGTCCCGAATATTTTCTTATTGACGCTGAATTAGGTTTTGCACAATTTTTCTATATCAAAGAGTAAAATTTGCAGCGGGTTTTTCGATTTCCCGATTATTTCAGCTTTTTTGATCAGTAAACTCGATTAAGGCCAGTTTAATGAAGAGACTATTTTTTAATGTCTTCAGATGGCCTACATAGCCTGAATACAAATCAATAGTGGTTTAAGGCTTAATTAATAATATGTGGGGGGTCCGCCAACGAACTTTTCGCCCTCCTGAACTCCTCCAGACAGCTCGCCAAGACAAAACCAGTACGATACTCAGCAATAATGGCTCGTTGTTTATTCATACATCAGATAAAGAATCAACATTAAACCGATCTTCTAGATGAGTTTTTAATTTTTCCCACCTCTGTGGGGCGCTAGGCACTTGGCGCAGCATTTTGGGATTAAAACTGCAACTGGGTTTAACTGAATAATAAACAAATGAGCCGTTATGTCAGGCCGATTAGGTAAAAAAATCTTGACGTAAAACTCACTTTGCCTTTTAGCACTGCCTACTGCCCTGGCATACTATCTCAACCTACATTTCCGTCCAATATTATGCATAATGTTATAGTGTTCGTTACTCGCATAATATGCGTAATATGCATTCAGGCGCGGATTCAAGGGGGGGGTCACGGGGGTCATGACCCCCCCCCCCCCCCCAAACCAGGTAGAATTTTGAAAATTTTTGAAATTTTGAGATGAACTAAATTTTTCCAAACCAAAAATCTAACAAAATGAAGAAATTGACTAGAGCAACCTTTTTGACAAAAGCGAAAAGACCAATTTTGTCATGTAAAAAGGTCGTTTGGTACCTACAGTAGGTAGTACCTACAGTAACTTCTCTGACGTCATTCGAAATTGCTGTGCTCTGTTGCAAATCAAATGTTGACTACCGGTTAGGGATGTCCATACCGTAAAAAGTATCGATTTATTGAACATCGTTTCAGTAGTTCGATATATTTTGAGTTATATATATATTTGAGTTATATATATTTTGATTTTACCCTGTGAGCCCCCCCGAAAAAAAGTTCTAGATCCGCGCCTGTATGCATTATGGTATGCATAGAATTATACATGTAATATGAATTATGGTATACATAGAATTATACATATACCTACCATGCATAACATGGTATGCCATTCTGTTGAAAACCCCACACAACGGATGATGTAGGTTTACCTACATGTGCTTGTGTTCCTATTACAGAATTTTAATTAATTAAATCATGTGGTGTGTTTGGCAGGCCTGTGGCGTGAATCCATGATTTTGCCGCCGTTGTTTTTGGAGGAACAGGAAGGGAGTATGGGAACATTACCTTCCAGGGTATAACACGAATTGTCATGATCTACTACACAGGAGGAAGATGCAGCCACAGTATGGGGATGCTAGCACTTATCAGACTTGCTCGATATGTCGAGGTGTTTTGAAGGAGCAGAGATCCCGGAAGGAACTGAGGGGATGCTGGAACCCAACACGAAATGTCGTGGCCGGATCCAGCTTTCCCTGGGCTCGCAGTATAAATTGGGAAGGCTGCTGCAGCTTCCTTAACCGAATTGTCGGCAAAGGAGACCTGGCTATCAGGATCAATTTCATTGAATTTACTGCATAGTGACATTTGTGTAATGGCGGGTCGCTCCTCCCGCCAGTACTATATCCGGCGGGCTGGCAATAAAGCCACAGACGTGGGGGCAAACCCTCACACCTACTATCAAAATTCATCTTGCTGTTTTTGAGTTTCCACTTCGATATCAATTAATATCTTCTCTTAAGAGAAGCACAGCATTCCTTGAAATCTTGACTAGAGAAACACCTTACCTGATCTGCCACAATCCGTACTGGTGATCCGAATAGATACATGCTGGCTCGGACACCCTAATGCTATTGAGTGAATCAATATTAAAGGAATGGTATAACAAAACATACATGGTGAATTCATCAATATGGACAAAACATACCTATTCTTTCGTATTATTTTTACCACTGAGTTTGCACTGGTTGTTTATGCGTAATACGCATAATATGCATAGAATATTATTCTCGACTGTATAGCATTTTAGCGTAATGGATTGCAACTTTGTAAAGATTACACGAATAAATTAGTTCAAAAAAAGTGAACCCTCTGTGAAAACAGCCTGTATTGTGGTTACCCTATGTTGAGCAACTTCCTGACGAAATCGATTTCAAAAAAGATAACCCCCTAATTTTTCCAAGCCCAACAAGTTTCACCCCTCCCACCCAATCGTCGGCCCGCCAGGTTCTACGATCTGCCCACCTCGGAGTCTTTCTGGGTAAACGATGATCCCTTTCCCCTCCTATCCTCATCCGTCGCCTACAGACTCCAAAATCATTCATTCGGTTTCCTGGCGAGGACAATAAACACTGGGCGCTCCGTTCCCCCTCGTCCCCCTCCATCCCTTACACAATGATCCCTTGTCGTCACTAAACTGCCCACCAGGAATCCCTCGCCACTAGTCTCTGGCCCGGCACCTCACAGTGCGGTTTGAGCCCATCAAGAAGTGTCGGTACGTCATCAGGGTAGCACCAGTCCTTCCAGTTCTTGTGGTCCCTTTTCGCCGACAATCCGCTTCGGAATTAATTGAGACAAAATCTTCTATGGACGTCAAAAAACAAACAAAAACATTCCTAAAACTATATGAATTGGTAATTTCCATATTTTAACCATCATCGGTCAACTTTACGCGTTTTCATTCAAACGTCCCGCTCAAAGGGACGAAGCACTCGTTTTTCTAGCTGCCGAACGCAACCGATTCGAAATTATGATAGAGGCACCCTACCAGCATCCAGCTAAAAGTCTACCAGACCACGAAAAATGGTGAGTTGATACGGACATTTCACTGCATTTAAACTCCCAAAATGTAGGTATATAAATAAAATTGGTGGTCGAACATTTCACGGCATTTATACTCCCAAAATGTAAATAAAATTGGTGGACGAACACCAATTTTGATTCGCCATTTGACCTTCTCAATGTAAAATAACAGATGAACACATTAAATGTATGACATTGTCATTGTAAATGTACAGATGAAATTTTCATATGTTCCAACTTTGGGTGGCAATCAGCAAGGTGCTCGGACGCGAATCATTTTTTAAATCAACTTTAAAAACTCACCAAAATCTTGAATTTAGTATCGCATTACACTGTCAAGTCGTATGAAGTCATTTATTATGTTTAATTAACCTTAAACGCAGTATTTAAACAAATGAAATTCAATTCAAAATTCAGATTCTTCTAAATAATGGGACAAAATTGGACAATGATGACTGAAATTGTAACGACTAATAATATTCCATTATTATAAAATTTATAATAATGGAATATTATTAGTCATTACAATGGTTATATTACATACCATTGACCTATAATGAGGAGCGGGTGCAAATATGGATCCTCTAGTTGTTTTTTTGTTTTTTTTTTTAGTATTCTGATACCTAATAAATCGTATCAAATTGTTGAATTTTTAATTGATGACTACCATATCGAGGTTTTATTCCATTTAATGGAATATTATTAGTCGTTACAATGGTTATATTACATACCATTGACCACAGATTAAACTACTGAGCTATTGCCATTGACCTATAATGAGGAGCGGGTGCAAATATGGATCCTCTAGTTGTTGTTTTTTTTTTTTTCTCAGTATTCTGAGACCTAATAAATCGTATCAAATTGTTGAATTTTTAGTTGATAACTACCATATCGAGGGACTCAAAGCCACAAGTCCACCAAACATGAAAAAAAAAGGCATTGGGGGATAAACAAAACCAATTATTGGTAATAAGAAACAGAACTCCATCGCTTTTTCGACTTTGTTCGAATTCGACCCCTGATGACATCTGATTTAACGTGATTGAATCTTGTGGAAGAGCGACTTATTTCCACAAGATTTCCGTTTATGCATAGCTGCCGTCATCATCGACCAGTTTTGTCGCATAATCCAGATGAATCTTCTTCTTCTTCACATTGATTTGTTCTTAATAATATCATCAGATATATCTGATAATATCGATAGAAACAATAGATACAAGTAGAAGAATCTGTTACACCGTGAGGAAATAGAACACTAGTGTTGGCAGATAAGAATGCCGCCTCTAGTGATGGCTTCTAGAGTTGTTAAGGCAATAATTTGTAGGTAAGTAAAGTAAAGGTAATATTGTGTAGGTAGGTAACCTCACAAAACATTCAATACGCGGGTACGGGGGGGGGGGGGGCTACTGCCCTTAATGAATGAAATGCACACCGGTGTCCTCTCCAGACACTTTGAGCGAAGAATAATGGTGAAAATTATTGGTTGAGCAATGAAAAGTTTACCTAAGCCTCATTCAAATTTGACTAATTTTTTTCCTTTTTTCCGCTCATTTCATTCTACATCTATTCCGGTTCGTTCCCCTTTTTCCTGTTTTCAATTAAGACGTTCAGAAGTAGTTCTATGATGTTTCAAAGTTGAATAGGTAGGCCTATTCTACTAGCCTCTCTAGAGGGGCACGAGTGACGAAACCGAGAAGAACGCTTATTACAATAGCTTTTTCTTAATTGAAATTTATAAATGAAGGATAATTTGCCGTTTGTCGATGTGCTTGAAAATTTCCGTGCAGAGCTTCCCCGGATTTCGATTTCCTCAAGAACGTCACACCTACAACACAAAAACTATGATGAAAAATTGAATAACCGTTGAGAAATATCACAACACAATAAAAAATTAATAGTAGAAAATTCACGTAGAAAATTACCAAAAATCATAATAAAAGGATGGTTAAAATGAATTTGGTCAGCGCCAAAATTACCGAGAGAAAAATGTTTGCCTGCTTACTGAAAATATCGAGTGGAGGGTATATCACGAGAAGAATAGTTGCATTTAGCAGTAGAATAGTTGCAATTAGTTTCACAAACCATGAAAACTCCAAAGGTGTCACCAGATAAGCCTGGCCGATACAATTCAATTTACCTAAACGCAGAAATTTCAGTCACATCATGATCTTCAACACCATTAAATTTGCTGCATCTGGACATACCTGGGGATATTTTACTTAGAAGAAGTAACGCTGGATTCAGCTACTGAAGTGGTGGTCCGGCGGTATAGGTACTGCCCTAATGTAATCTGGGCAGTTTTGGACACGAGCGAACACAAAACATTTTCTACCTTTCCCCAAACGCCTTGTCCCTATAGGTACCGGAGTATACTGACCCAATGGGTCAGACCCATTATACAAAAAATACTATAAATTATTTCACTAGAGGAATCAAAACTTGAAATGAACTTGCAAGACCAAATTTATTGATACTTACAGAATTGTTTTGCACAATTTAAGTATAATATACTTGAGTATAATATTATAGTGGCATAGATCTACCTAATACTAATAAATCCTTGTACCTACTAACTTAGTACAACTAGTACTACTAAGTTTGCAGGCTTTTCATTTCGATATCGATCAAAAATCTCCTTTCTTCTCTTTTTTGTTCTTCTTTAAATCCTTGGTGCTAGAGCAATCTCTATTCCCGAAACCTCCAAAAGGGCAATGAAATTAGTGACCACCAAGCAATGAACCAACAAAGAAGAAGAAGAAGAAAGGAGATTTTTGTTTTGTTGTTCCCACAGACTTCTACGGTAGAAGTTCTACCCCAACTTCTTCTGTTGTATTTTAACTAGTATTTTACCTATTTACACTAATAAAGACGTCGATGTAGGCGCGGAACATAGGTATTCTCGTTTAACTTTATTTAATTCGAATTTATTTTTTATTTTTTATTTTTAACTTTTTTAAATAAAATAATAAATAATATTTGAGAAAATATTCATACAATTAATATAAAAGTGTGCCCTTCCTCAATTTGGATTCGTTTTCTGTCATCTACTTTGTGGTTTTGGACTTCACGAGAACAAAAAACTTCAAAATACGGTACATTATACCTACTCGTTGTTTTTGTGTGTGCGAGTGTCTGTTCACTAAAAACACTGTAAAATAAGTGACACACCCTAACAAGAAAAGTTGTCCCATTATGTTATATAAGACTAACAGCTCTAACCTAACCGCTCTCAAGAAAAAGTAGGTAGCTCCTTATTATAACGGACAAAACGTATGTTCCGCGCCTAAATCGACGCCTTTTTTAGTGTATAATGTACACTGATAAAGACGTCGATTATTATATTGTAGTTAAAGTACATCGTAAACATCAACTTTAAAGCAGTTTCGTCCTATGCCCCACTAACTCAGATTTACCATAATATTATTATCATATTACGATTTCTGTGCGAAATTACCTACCTTTAGCATTTTTTTCCAAAACACCCTTCCTCTCTTTCCCGACGCTGCGCTCAACAGACTCGACGGCAAAAGACTGTTATTAAGCTTATCAATCACCTATAAATTATATATTATTAAACGTAGGCATTCAAACTTAACACTCAAATTACGTACCTAATTCGTCATCAGCAGCTACGAATTAGGTAGGTACCTACTAAAGCGACCTCACATTTTAATGAATTGAAGATGACGATGAGAGTGAGGTGAAATGACAACATTTTTTCGTCACATTGAATAAAATTGAACGGTAAAATTCTCAAATTCGGGACAGTTTCCATTTATATCTGGCCTTAAAAATGGTTGGTATTTCAAATGTACCGTGCCCTTTTCAGTCTCGATTTCTTTATTACCTACTGACAATAGTGCACTGGGTCAGGGTTGCCAAGTTGGGGGTTTTCCCCCCAAATTTGGGTTTTTTTTTATCCTGCGTGGGGTTTTTTTGGGGGGAAGAATTGTTTGGGGTTTTTTTGGGGGGGATTCGGAAAATCTTTGGGGGGAAATGGGGGTTATTTGAATGGTCAACTGCAAGTAAGGTGTATAGATTCGTGGACCTGCCTAGTTGATCCTCACTACACAACGCCACTAGGAGATGCCCTTACCATACAATTTGTAAGGTAAGGGCATCTCAGAGCATCATGGGCATCAGCAGAGCAAGATGAGCGTTTGTAAGTTACAAACGCTCATCTTGCTCTGCTCGACTCAAACTCAACTCGCCTACGTCGAGCGAGCCTTTTCTGTGTACGGCATAGTAAAAGATAAGATTAGGAATCAGCTCTCTCTTGAGGTAGTCCAGTTCATAATCATATGTAGGTACTACATGAAGGAAAGGGGGATCACCTGCACAAAAATTTGGACATGTTTTCCAACTTTAAGCAACTCATGTACGATCATATCAATGTCAAAGAGCTCGCATTTTGCATGTTCCAGGTATCATCTGAAAAATGTATTTCTTCGACTTCCACTGCCTCTTCTCTACCGTTTTCCTAATAACGTTATTTTTCTATTTTTTTGGGAATTTTTTTGCCTTTAGTAAAAATTTAATAAAATGTATTTCATGGAAATTCATTTCGCATGCTCCTGGTATCATTTGAAAAATGAATTTTTTCGACTTCACTGTCTCTTCTCTAACATTTCCTTACTAATTTTTCTATATACTATCTACTAAATATATATATATTTATATTCAAGTATTTGGGGGGTTTTGGGGGATTTTCAAGGGAGTCGCGGGGGTTTTTGTGATCGGCACTTGGATAAGTAGGGCTTTTATTCAGGTTTCATAAAATAAAAACCAACCATTAAGTAATAGTACTACAAATACTGTACTTTCTACATAGAAAGAAGTATGCTGCACTTTCTCTACTGAAAGCGAAACAAAACCCATCAATCACGGGGTTCCCCAAGGGTCGGTACTTGGGCCAATTTTGTTCCTAATACATGTAATTGACTTATTCTTTATCAGTACCAACTCAAATTTTATAGCTTTTGCCAATGATGTAGTATTATTAGTATAGGAAGAAACGTGGGAGAATGCGCTTAATGGTGCTGATCGTATAATGGAAAAGGTTACTGATTGGTTATCCTACCTTGAACAGTTTAACATTGAATACCTACCTCCATAAGCAAAACATACCTACCTCTAACAGCCAGGTAAATCAAAGTTAATCCTACACAATGGGAATGGATGCGACGCAGCCTCTTGTAAGAACTCCTGCCGTGAGCTAGAAAAATGAGAATAATATTCTATAAAATTATATTACATGGGATTCTCATTGGACCAACATATAAAATGGAAAGATCACGATGTGTGTTCTTCTATGTCATAGAAGGTTTGGCACTGAGGATTAGGAAAACCTTTCACATCTTTGTACTGTTGAGAAGTTGGCTTAGGTAAAAAACCTCCGTATGATCTACTTTGCATTAAATGCAAATTTTGTAAGCAGTATGTTTATGGTAAAATTACTTGGGGAGGAGCGTACGCGAGTAATTTTTGTAAGCTAAATGTAGTGACTAATACTGTGTTAAGAATAGCAACCAAACGGCCAAGAAGATCCCCTAAAACAAACCTCTATAAGGTTTGTGATGTTCTTCCTCCACGAATGACCTATGTCTATAGATTAGCATTACATGTTCACAAATACCTCAAAACCTGTGGAAAATCCCTAATGGCCCAACAGAGCAAATATCACGAGTAAACTTGCAATAATTCGCCCTAAAAACTACTTCTTCATGAGACAGCCACCCTGGCTGGGACCGTCGTTATTTGAAAATTTACCACCCTCAATCAAAACTACAACTTACCCAAAACTGTTTAAAAAGGAAGCTTACAGATCTGATACTTGATGGACGATAGGAATGCGATAATAAGATCAATAGATATAGACTGTACGTGCATTATATTTGAAGTATTTACTTAAGACTTTTTTTTACATTAATGCTAACATATGATGACAAAAACCTACTTTTGAACATAATGGAATGTCAAGAAGGAATAGGAGAGACACGGGCCTTTAGGTCCCGATTAATCTTAAGATTAGGAACCTATAATAATTATAGGTTCCTAGTATAATTATTATACTACCTACCTAGTATAATTATTATACTAGGTACCTAGTGGCACGAACCTATAATTATACTACCTATGTATTGTGGCCCGAGGATACATAAGCATTGTGCAATGTTAATACATAATTGAATAAATAAATGAAAAAAAATCATGAAATGAGACCTGCCGTCTGAAACAATTTGGAGCTGTTTTAAATTAGGTATTTAGAACAATCAGTTGAAAAATTAAGGTTGTAGTTTACAAAGCAGAAAGGAGTGCGTAGACTCGTAGGCTGCTTCTTCATTAACTTGGAATACTCGGAAGCGCCACTCTTGAATTTGAAACCTTCAATCCCTAGTTTTCAAATGAACAAAGGATGCAAAGTGATAGGAAAATTTAGAATTCATGCGTGCACCTCACGTTACTTCGTCAGTTTTCGGTAAGGATTTGTTGACCTGGACGAGTTAGATGACTGGGGGGCCTACAAAAAATTCGCGCAACAAAAAATGAGGGAAAAAAGTTGGTCGAAACGAACGAAAAGACACGTACCGAAGGGTTAAATAGAGCGGACAGCACCAGATTGATGAAGGGCCCTATTTGGCTTGATTGAGGCATAGCTGGCGGTCGCAGGGCAATTTCATAGCATTCCGGGTCGTACACTTAATAGACCTGCGGTGGCTTATCTTTGCGGTCGTAGTTCCCTTTAGGTTTAATTACCCGGCGAAAAAGAGTTAATTCCCTCCCTCCCTATATGAAGGACAAGTGAACCTGCAGCGGACTGCCATACCGTTTCAAGCTCATCTACTTGATCTAAGAAACTGTTCCATCTCTGATGACTGTCTGCGCTCACTCGAGAAACCCTCGTATTAAAACTCAGTACGTACTGTAGTTTTAACCGTGCTTTCAATACGCAACACATTGGGTAAACATACCTATTATCTGACTCTTAAACATAAACTGGATTGGACAGCCTCGGCGCCTACAACAAAAACGCTGCAAATTTTAAACGGGGATTTAGGTATTATTATTTTTTACAAATTGTGCAAAAATTAATTCTATGTCAATAAAAAAATCATAAATAATTTATTATTACTAGATGCTCCGGCTCGCTTCGCTCGCCTACGCACCCAGCTGGGGGGCTCCGCCCCCCAGACCCCCCGTCGGGCCTCGCTTCGCGAGGCCGACCGCTTGCGCAGACATAAGGCCTCTCTCCGCTCGGCCAAGAGCTTATTCGGACAGGGGGGCCTCGCTTCGCTCGGCCGGGGGGTGGGTTCAATCCCCTACTCAGACATAAGGCCTCGCTTCGCTCGGCCGATCGCTTAAGCAGACATAAGGCCTCGCTCCGCTCGGCCGAGCGCTTATTCGGACAGGGGGGTCTGCGACCCCCCCTAGAGAGACTTAAACGGTCGCCCGAGACGATAGGAAAAATCGGCGTATTTTTATCGCTTACCGTTTAGTCAGAGTAGGCGATTGACATACCCACAGACACACAGACTGAGAATTAGTGGTATAGATAATTTATCATAATTAATTTTAATTATTAAAAAAGAACTGTCCATTGGCGTAAGCATGATTCAGTGGGCCCGTGTGCAAGGCGGAACTCCCCCCCCCCCCTCACACACTAGGTTAAAAAATAATTTTTAATAACTAAAATCAAAATCAATTTGAACATAGTTTTCAAGTTTTGTCGATCTAAACTTGTGGATTTCTCATGATCGTGTTTCATCCAGTATTATAATATATTATTAGCCAATAAAGGAAACTGTGCGTTACCTATAGGTACCATAATATGGTAGGTACCATATATCATATATTATAATATAATATATGGTACCTGGGAGGTAAGGAGGAGCCATATTATGGTCCACAGGCGAGCGGCTCACTCCCAGCTCCTCCGGGTTATCAATTAGTAAATAATCTTAAAAGGTTAGAGGTCAACTCCTCTGGAATGATACAAACTGAGATAAGAGAAGTGACCATCTCCTCCGTCCACTGAGCAGGTCATTTGTCGTTTTCCTGCCGCTTACATAAGTGGTGGATGCCCATAAATGCGTGGAAGTGGAGGTGTTCTCAAAAAGTGCGATGCCCACTGATGAAAACGTGGTACGTTTTGCAGAATCTGATTATCTAGTGGACAGCTACATAGATTCTGATGCAGCAATTCCTCCACATTTGTGGGCAGCCGCAGAAGTATCATCTCAACGAACCACTAACAGTTGCGAAGCCTTCCATTCGAAATTTAATGCCCAATTTTCATCACCAAAATCTCCAAAAGTTCTCCTAAATCAAAATTTCCACTCACGTTATGCGTTTCAGAGCCTCCTGAACTAACTAGGTAATTTCCTGGCCACAGCCATAACTCCCACAATTTTGATCGGATTTCAATTAAATTTTCAGGAATAGTGTGGGTTTAGCCCTAGATGGTCCCCTATCAGTTTCATCACGATTGCATCAGTGGTACTCCCTGCGCATGCGCGAACGTAATTTTCTTGTTACAGTCACAACTACGTTCCTTTATAACCAGGCACGAGGAAGCTCATGTGCCATTGCATTGGCAGTGTATTATTTCTCCCGTATTCCTTGCGGAGGAGTTGACTATCTCATTTTCAGGTAGAAAAGGTAAGCCGGAAGAGTTGGTAAGAAGTAATTACGGCGGAGGAGTTGGGGTACATCCCAGAGGAGTTGGCCATTCCCCCAGGCGAGCATTTCCGGCATCCCGCCTGCCTGCCTGACCCTTTTAATATTGCCAACGTTGTGTCGAACTGATTAATAGGCGCAACCGCAATTTTTGAAAAACCTTATTGACGCAAATGTAGGGAAATTGTTTCCTTCTGGCTTAAAGGTTATCTACCGCAGGCATCCACAGGTCTGTACATCCCTGCCCGTCCCACGCCCTTCAGACAATCACAGAGAAATAGGTCTCATCGGGTGGGATTAACTTGGGGCCACTTAGTGGAGGTGTTGAGAACATCCGGTAAACCTCTGCCTGTAATGGGCCCTTTGAAGTCACCTTGTCTAACGCATCCACTCTCAATCGATGGGTATACAGAGATTTATAAATCTCTGCAGAGATACCATGGTATGGTTCTACCGATTAATCTTGATGAGTAGGTTTTTTATTCGCTGAAATTTCCCAAAGATTTAATAAGCCTTCCTTGAATGCAATCCGCTCGACATTAGAATTTACATTCCGAAACAGGAATGTAGGAAACAAGCCATAAATTGAATTGAATAGATGAGCGCAACCTTTCTGTTATTACGATATATTTAATGAGCGAGAGAAACTAAGAAACAGTAGGTATCTAGCGACCAAACTATGCCACACAACACATCAAAAATATCCACATGATGCTCATTACCTACGTAAACAACTGCGCCCTAACGACCGATGCGTAAGAAAACCTTATGCCGATCAGAGGTAACGAACGGCTCAGGCTGCTAAAATCGTTTTGGAGTCGTTGGAATCAGCCTAAAAAGCTCATTCCATAGACCCTTGTACCAACGAAATTGGACAAAAACTTTCGTCCCCCTTTTGAGGCCTCCTTAGTTACACATCAGAGATAAACAACTTTCGTCGTGAAGGACCTCCCGAAAACCGATGAAGGGGATGAGGGAGGAAAAATCAAGGTAGCCTATAACCACCCCCCCGAACTCGCTGATCACAATGAGACCACCCTCATGAAAATCTGTTGAGCCGCTCGGGCGTGATGCTGTAAAAAACAAACAAACAAACAAAAAAAACATGTCGAAGAGGTGAGCGCACCTTTCCATTTTTTGGAAAAAAGGTTGCGCTAAAAACATGTCGAAGAGGTGAGCACACCTTTCCTTTTTTAGCGCAACCTTTTTCCAAAAAATGGAAAGGTGCGCTCACCTCTTCGACATGTTTGTTTTTTTGTTTGTGTGTGTGTCACGGCATCACGCCCGAGCGGCTCAACAGATTTTCATGAGGGTGGTCTCATTGTGATCAGTGAGTTCGGGGGGTGGTTATAGGCTACCTTGATTTTTCCTCCCTCATCCCCTTCATCGGTTTTCCCGAAAACCCTCGGGTGGTCCTTCACGACGAAAGTTGTTTATAAAAGCGAAAACATAAGTATAAACCAAAAGCGGTTCCAAGCGTTTGCAATCAACCTCTCGAGTGAGGTACTAGGCTGAAAGTAACAGAACAATAAACCCATCGTGTAATCGGATTTGCAGCATTTTACTTAGGCCTAACCCACGCCACCTTTAAGGGTTTAAATAACTTTCAATTCAATCGTCTGGCGCCCCCATGGTGCCCCGGAAAAAGGCGATAATGAGGATATATCAATAGCCCAGTATGAGGGGAGGAGTAGCAGGATGTCAACGCCTGAACTCGAGTTCCTGACTGTATGGACATCGTGCCACTGAAACTTCAAACCATGATGAGTAAAAGAAAAACAATTTCACGCCGGTTTCAAGCCATTAGAACCGTCAGTATACACATACCTAGTAGTCAAAAATAATATTTCATTTCTGATCATGGTTTTAAAATAAAATTTCATTTCGGATTTGGTTCATGCAAAATATCCAAATACGGGAAACTCCTGATTGTGATGTCATCGACCTACATACAATCTATGTAGGTCGATGACATCACAATCAGGAGTTTGTCATGTATACACTTATATACCTCAACAGAAGAAGACAGCATCGTCAATCTATGCGAGACCAATAATTATTGCGGGCTCGTTTTCGTTGTGAGGACCTTGGGTGTTCAAGGTGGACCCCCAGGAGATATATCTAGGAGATATATCTATATATGACATATCCGACACATTGTGTCGTTCCAAGTGGAACCGTTACGTGGAACCTAATCCAGAGGTGAGAATCCCAGAACCTTACCCTGGAACCGATAACGTCACGGAGTTCCAGATAGGTGGTTCCACTGGAACCGAGAACGTATTTATAGTTACGTTCCACTACGTATTTATAGTTACGTTCCACAGGAACGTTTTCTTTCAGAGGAAACGATTCCGTTATCACTCAAGTGTTCCATTATGGCAGCCGGCATGTTTTGCATGGCAACTGTCATCACTTTGGGTTATCTGGAATACCAGACTGGGTTTGTTGACATGATAATCGATTTTCGGATGTTCCGAAAAAACCATCAGTTACTGTTGTAGTTACTCCTTCATTACCACTGATGGTTGGTAAATCATTGGACTCCGACTATCCCGCGTTTCTAGAACTAACGAACGATGTTGTTGACCATGGAAGAAGGAATTCCTTCTTCCATGGTTGTTGACATTTCCACCAGCAGGTGGAAGCAGGTTGGTTTCGACAAGTACCTATTTCTTAGTTACTGTGAGGAACCAATGTAGGTAGGTTCCTCATGGGTCGCAATATTGTTCCATTTCAAAATCAGCTTCATACATTGGATATGAATCAGGGTGTTTTCCCAACAGTCCCTTATAGGGTACGATTCAAAGTTCATTAATCGTTTTTGAAGTTGTAATTTTTACATAACATAAATAATTACATAACACATATATATAATTATGTAAAAATTACAAGGTACATGTAAAAAATTATAATTTTTTAGACAAGCAATCCAGTCTATTATTGCTGGAGGCATTCCTAATATCAATTTTCAAAGATTCATCTTTAAGAATGAAAATTGCTTGGCTCAACCCACCAAAATCGTTCTGGTGACGTTGAATTTTTTAGGTTCTAAGTTCTTTACACTTGATCCATGGTCGAAAATGTGATAAAAGTGGATTTTATAGAAACTAGGAGGTTTTTTCCCCCAGCAAAATGAACATTATGGGACGTTCACTTTCTCTATCACTGTGCACATAAAAGCCCCCCCCCCCCCCCCCCAACAGTTCTACGTGGAACGTTTACTGTAACTGGAACGCTTAAATGGAACGGTTACCTAATGTCACTGGAACGTTTGGAACGGTTTCGGGAAAAATCGTAATGACAATTATCTGGACTGACACACCACAAAGAGATATGTCATATCTCTTTGTGGTGTGTCGGTCCAGATAATTTCTGGAACGGTTACAGTGACAAGGGCGTAATGGTTCCACGTTATCAGTACAGTTCCAATACAGTTCGACGATCAAAAGACTGCAGTCGGCCAAAAGCAGGTAGATCCGTCCAGCACTGAAATTCTAACGGAACTGAAATGGAAGGGTTGCACGGCTAGTAACTGATTCCCGACTGCAGTCTTTTGATCGTAGAACTGTACCTACCTATATTTGCGCCCCCCCCCCCCCCCCCCTTCTCGTTCGAGTGAATCTCATTGGCATACATATCCAATGCATGCATTTAAAAAATCAGTCAACTGCTACAAACTGGTGAATATTGCACTGGAACGGATAGCTGAAAGGGTAGGCTGGAGGACCAGATTCAAGATGTAGGTTATCTCATGGTAATGGAGAACATAACTTTCTAGAAAAGACGGGTACTGATATGAATAGTTGCCAACCTCCATGATCTTTAAATGTGACCCAATGGATCAAGCCCACTAGTTTAGATAAAGTTTAGCTAAATACGCCCAGTGTCCGAAACCTCCCCTGTTCCCCTAGTTGATTAATCGATCTTTTAATCCATAATTACAGATTAGATACACCGATTAATTATTAATCGGTGTATCTGTTACGTACCGAGTCCGAAACTGCATATTTTGTGGATTGTAGGTTCTGTCCCGGCCGCGAAATGCACAAAACGCAGTAGATCATAGTAGGTAGGTAGGTACAATATTGGGCCTTGGTACCTACATGCATTGTTGTCCAGTTCGCAGATATGTCAACGTTGTACGTAATCCACTTTTCGTTGTACAAAACATCCTGCCCTGAAAGCCAAGGGAGTGTCGAGAGAGCCAACCATGTTATGTCGTTCAAGAAATGATGAGAGCATGGATGGTGAACAACAGTTCGACTTATTGGAGCCAAGGCGGGCGATTTGTACAATTTCAGTAGAACAATCGGTTTCACTGTGACTTAAAGCAGTCACCATTAGAAGCTATGTTTAGAAGAAAGGAGGCTCTGAGGAGTAGTGTAGGTACTCCTACCTACTTGACAGCTTACATTCCGTGGATGTAGGTACTTCATGACTCACGATTTGACTCCATGCCACAGCAGCAATCAAGCTCAAGAAAAAATAATTACTTATCACTTGTTTGTACAGCTGTACGAGCAAGTGATAATTACACAGGTTTACAAAAAATATGCACTCTCAGATAAAACCATCTCTTTGTTTTTTGGGGTAGGTACCTACTGAATCCCGAATCTGACCTGTTTTTCCCGGTCACGTCCAAAATGTTCGATTTTTCGTTTTTTCAGCCTTTTTCAGTGTAGAAAATCACAGATGTAGGTGCAGATGCCCAAAAATGCCGTCGTCAAATCCAAAGCCACGTTTTTTGGTACTTTTTACCTTCTAGCGTAAAAACTATGGCCGTTGAAAATTTGATTTCAACGAATTCTTGTAGGTAGATTGTTTCTGCGTCGAATCAAACCAACCGCGGTGCTGAATCTTCCTTAATAAATTCATAAGGGAGCTATGATATTTCAATGTTTTTACCCATTTTGGGCATATCGTAGAACATGAAATCCTGGAGTCGGCAATGCTACTTGATCACATCAAAACTTTTTCCGAGGAATATATTGGACTTCGCGGCATTAATTCGTAACCAACGATTCAATTTCCAGACTCCAGAAGTTTATGTTCTACGATATGGCCAAAATGGTTTTTTTTTTTTGCGATTTTTGTTTTAGGGTGTCGCATGACGCGTGCGCCTGGATGACGGGGGTAAAAAAATTTGCCACTACATTTTGTCATTAATCGTTTCGTGATGTCATGATTTCAAAAATAATATTATGTTTTTGACAAAATAGGTACCTACACGGTTCTCCATCTAGTGTCTGAAGGTCCGGTGACCCTTTTCAAATGAGGCGTTTCTGGGTCTGCTGACCCACGTGCTGCAATTTAACTCGACCCCATAGCAGAAACTATTCAAAAACACTTCCATAGCCCCTTTTTTTGCCCCTTAGAGCCCCACGGGTTTTTGCGATTGTACTGAAAACCTTGTGGGCACAACGCTCGGTGCTGGAGATGGAAGGAAGTAAATCTCTTCTTTTTTTACCAGAAGCAGTAGTAAAGCCTTAGTTGTGTGTATGTTATTGTAAGTATGGCTGCGTGACTGATTACTTTTAGGTACCTACCAATTCCACCAGCCCTCTGTGGAATCACCGAAAAACACATTCTGTGTTCCATTGATTTGATGCTTGATCATGACAGTATTTTAAGGTACATACCTACGTACTATTCTCAAGTTGCATACCCATGGTCATACTATGTAGCTACGTCATGTTTTGGCCAATGAGTGGACAACACCTACATACAATAATTAATAAAAATAAAAATAAATAGCACCTAAAAAAACAGGTCTGTGCTATTTTTAGCGCAACATTTTTCCAAAAAAATGGAAAGGTGCGCTCACCTCTTCGACATGTATGTTTTTAGCGCAACCTTTCTCCAAAAAATGGAAAGGTGCGCTCACCTCTTCGACATGTTTTTTTTTTTTTTTTTTTTTGTACAGAGCATCACGCCCGAGCGGCTCAACAGATTTTCATGAGGGTAGTCTCATTGTCATCAGCGAGTTCGGGGGGTGGTTATAGGCTACCTTGATTTTTCCTCCCTCATCCCCTTCATCGGTTTTCGGGAGGTCCTTCACGACGAAAGTTGTTTATCCCTGATGTGTAACTAAGGAGGCCTCAAAAGGGGGACGAAAGTTTTTGTCCGATTTCGTTGGTACAAGGGTCTATGGAATGAGCTTTTCAGGCTGATTCCAACGACTCCAAAAAGATTTTTGCAGCCTGAGCCGTTCGTTACCTCTGATCAGCATAAGGTTTTCTTACGCATCGGTCGTTAGGGTGCAGTTGTTTACGTAATGAGCATCACGTGGATATTTTTGATGTGTTTGGTCGCTAGATACCTACTGTTTCTTAGTTTCTCTCGCTCATTAAATATATCGTAATAACAGAAAGGTTGCGCTCATCTATTCAATTCAATTGATGACTTGTTTTTTTTTTTTTTTTTTTTTTCCTTTTTTTTTTTTTTTTTTTTTGTACAGAGCATCACGCCCGAGCGGCTCAACAGATTTTCATGAGGGTGGTCTCATTGTCATCAGCGAGTTCGAGGGGTGGTTATAGGCTACCTTGATTTTTCCTCCCTCATCCCCTTCATCGGTTTTCGGGAGGTCCTTCACGACGAAAGTTGTTTGTCTCTGATGTGTAACTAAGGAGGCCTCAAAAGGGGGACGAAAGTTTTTGTCCGATTTCGTTGATACAAGGGTCTATGGAATGAGCTTTTTAGGCTGATTCCAACGACTCCAAAACGATTTTTGCAGCCTGAGCCGTTCGTTACCTCTGATCGGCATAAGGTTTTATTACGCATCGGTCGTTAGGGTGCAGTGGTTTACGTAATGAGCATCACGTTGATATTTTTGATGTGTTTGGTCGCTAGATACCTACTGTTTCTTAGTTTCTCTCGCTCATTAAATATATCGTAATAACTGAAAGGTTGCGCTCATCTATTCAATTCAATTGATGGCTTGTTTAAAAAGGTTTTTTTGACATAGAATTATATTTTGCACAATTTATACAAAAGAATGATAAACCTTTGAGGAAAAATTTCTTCCTCCGTTCTCCTCAAGAATACCTACTATCCTTGAATCTCCTACTGTACCTGTATCTCTGAATCCGTCTCCAGAAGTAGGTATTGAATTTCTCGGGTTTTTCACTAGATGGGTGGGTAGGGACAATGAAATAGTTTTACGCTATGGGCATGACGTAATGAAAAAAACTCTCCTGCTCCCTTCTCCAAGTTAGAGACGTCGTTTGTAGCGGACTTGGGGATACATAGGATGTTGAGATTGGGGAACCGCGAGGGTTGTAATGGCCTCCCACGCAGATCCATATCGCGAAGGAAGTAGCCGGTCTGCCGGGCCGCATGTGGGTGAGCATCTGAATAGGAGAAGAGGCAGGCAGGTACCTTTCCCCCCACCTTCGTTCAAACCGACCAAAATGGGACAAGACCAGACCTTCGACAGACGCGATCATGTTTTGCAACAGACAGCAAATGCGACGATTCTCATTTCATTGTTTATCTCAGACTATTACAGGCAAAACAGCGTATTATGCAGTTTAAACGGTTTAAGAGTGCTTTTCACGAAAAGACTATTTTGTAGCTAGCTGATTTTACAACTTAGTCGTTTCTGTGATTCGTCCTGTATTATGAACTTTTATGAGTCATGATGCAGATTCCAAAAATGTTCCTACGGACGTCCGTAGTTACACCGATTTGGGGAGGCATTTTTTGACCATCTGTAATTTTGACAACTTAATCTTAAAAGCTCATCTATCTATCTATTACTATATTATAAAATTCTCTTTCGGTATGTATGTGCCCAGTAAACTTCCAAACGGCTGAACCAATTTCGTGGCGGTTGGGCGCAAATTGACCCGCGTGTTCCGACTTAGGCTACCTATAGTAGATTTCCAGAATCATTAGATTTCATCGCGGGGCATTCGTGGGGCAACAAATGGAGCTTTTGAAGAATTTCTTAGGGTCAAATGAGGTGTCGTTTCAGAGTAATTTTTGAGGCATAAACTATTCATCATGGTCATCAGTCGAAGGGGAGATAATGAGCACTTGCTCAACCATGAATAGAAGTGTCAGTCATCTCGTCTGTCAGACGTTGGTTGCAGTGCAGAGGAATCTGGCCCGTTTGCAAGAAAACAAGGATAATATCCTTATATATTATAGCCCCTGACAAAATGCACTCGCGGAATAAAACCTTCAGGGAAAAACATCAGATCATGGATATGTCTATGGTAAATAGTTGTATGATTTAAAATCCATGATAAATATGATGATAAAATTTATCATTATTTATTATGTTAAAATATGTTGTTGATGGGAGATTTTTCCCTGTCCCCCAGCCAAAATACATATCCATGTCAAAATGTAAGAATTGATAATTTATAGATTTTGTAGTACAGTTTACATTTTTCACGCACGCGGGTTCAATCTTGGCTTGGTGTACGGAAGCCGTTTTTGCTGCTCTATCTCTTCCCGCTTCTAAATGGACTATTGTGGTTTCTAGAATTACAGCTTCTTAGGGTAAATAGCGTAGAAAATAACTTCATCAGCCACTCAGCTGATCACGGTCCAATTCTGCGTCAAGTATAAGTCCTAAGGAGGCTATAGCCATTACACATGTATGTATACATGCCAAATTTCAGCTTCATAGGGTAAATAGCAAACAAATTACCTTTAGGAGCCATTCAGCTGATCCCGACCTCATTAATATGGTTGGAATTCACTTTTTTACCCCCTCAGCCAAAAGACATACTTATCCATGTAAAAAAAAAAACTCGTGGAGACGAGTTGCATGGTGGCCGATGACCGAGTGAGCGATGGATCTCTGAAAAATGCCTTCCTTTTTTAAAAAAAAAGTGTTATTATCATAGTCACTGTGGTCATCTTTGACTCCTGAATTCATAATATTGCTCTCCTCCTAATCAGATGTTTTCGGCTGGTCTGTTTCAGAAAGAGGTGTTCGTCGTGGTGGTCTACCTGGTGGGGTGCGCCAAGTGTGGGTCTCCCGAGTCCCATGGCTTGAAGCCTGGAGGACCAATCGGCCTTCTCCCCGACCTCATCGAACCCTTCGACCCATCATCAGATCCCAAACCTACTGACCTCAACATCACTGTACTAGGTGCGAAGCTTGGAACCGCCCTCGACATGGATTATTCCTCAATCACTAAGCCTAATATAAATATTCTCACGTCTTATTTCCCTTTCAGGTGAGTTAAATTCAACGTCCTTAATGTGTCCTTAACTTAACGTCCTTTGACGTTAAGTTCAACGTCATTAATGTGGTACCGCAATAGCAACAATGTTGTCCCCATGTCATGGTTTTAGAAGAATTGTCCTGGTTTTACATTTAAAGATGGAGAGAGCGATTGAGCACCACCACTGAATTGTTCAAGGAAGGGATTTACGTCCATAAACGCAGGAGGCAGTGTTAACTCATATTGAGGCACTTGTTTGCATGGTTCAGATATAAACAATAATTGTTTATGATAAATTAAATTATTTAATTTATCATGTGGTTTGGGATTCCATTTATTAGATACCTTTTATGTTTGCCGTTTACGCTTAATAAAGCCTGTGTTTCCAAAAGTTTCAACTACAACAGTAGAAAATAATGTTGCCCCTTGTCCTTCGCCGTCCGTTGATGATCTATTGCCAGCTTGTTATGTTGCAGAAGGAACCGTAAAGGGAGGTTGGTCCCGATTGGTGTGATGCCGAAACACGTCAGAGAAGTGGAATTGGGCTACGTGAGGCTGGGAGATGGTACCAAAGTTAAAACGCGAGTTCATGGCAGGTTGAGGAAGAAGCTACGGCAGCTGTTGTGGGCGCTGACAGCCTGCCCGGTGGGCCATCGGTGGCGTGATCTGGGATCCAGGTTTTGGCCAAGGTAATTTAACTTGAGATAATTTGACACTATGAACTCCTAAGGCACATGATAGCTAACTCTACGCACAAGATAGTCTGGGGTGTTATTGGGCAGAAACATTACAGACGTCATAGCTCTGACTTGTAGATTTGTTAGGGGTTGCTCAGGAAAGCCTGTGCTCTGCCTGAGTGCACTAGTTCTTGTCCAAGATGGCTATTTTCCTGGTGACTTGCTCTTCAGCAGAAGTGGTGTTGTTACTGGGTTGAGCCACCCCAACAGTTTGCTGTGAGCGTGACCATGTCTTGGCAGTTTGTGAAAACGTCCACCTGTTGATGGTACCTCTGAAGGAAGAGTTTGGTAGGCCAGTTTGGGACAGCGCCCCTTCTGGTTTGAGTGTGAGTTTGTTCATTGCCTGAGGTACCTCCTTGTCCCGAGCAACGTTTTTGTGTTTGCCAGGGTGTTGAATATCCCGTACCACTCTGACTACTGAAGGTACTGTTAATGCCTTGATCGAAGCCGGTCTGTCTCTTAACTTCTTGATCAAAGCCGATCTGTCGATCTTAGTCGAGCTGTGTTGGTCGATCTGTTGATCTGTTTTGGCCGATCTGTCTTGGTTGAAGGCTGGTACCAGCCTTCTGGTACAAGACAGACGTCTGTATTGATTGAAGCTGGTCTGTCTCTCACCTCGAAGCTGGTCTGTCTCTCACCCCCGCGTCAATTGCCATAATTTTAGCCTGGAACATCGAGGTGTGTTTCTCCGGTGGAGTATAGTTCCATTTGGGTTAAGTCCCGTGTACTCCAGCACCAGTGCCTGCATCCATTTTCGTACCTACCAGATAATGTCATTTAAGCACTATGTTAGCTCCTACCCTCTCCAGCCTGTTTTGACTTGTATTTTGTTCAAAACATTTCACAGTGATGGAACCCACGATTCAGCAGCACACAGAAAAGCGGAATGAACCAGACCCAACCACCCTATGCCATGACGAGAAAGAGCCTGCACTAGGGCCATAAGCAAAAGCTCTCTGACAGCCAGCAAAGGTGCTCCGGCAGATATTTGTTCGAAATGTATCAACCTTTGCAGGCTCTCCGGGGTTCGTTCGATTTAAAATCTAGGAGCCATCTTATCAGATCCCGATTTAAGCAAATTTTGAAAGCTGCAAGGAAGATCTTCAAAAATG
The DNA here is from genome assembly GCA_955831195.1 of Pilophorus perplexus. NCBI lineage: Eukaryota > Metazoa > Arthropoda > Insecta > Hemiptera > Miridae > Pilophorus > Pilophorus perplexus. Next base: position 29,893,583 of record OY037009.1, on the reverse strand, counting down.
GCTCCTTTTCTGCAGCTTTCCAGATGACTGTGAGGCGTCAAATGGTATTTTCTCTGCCTGATGTGAAGGAAGGAACACCTTACACTCGCAGCCCCCCTGATGATGAGAGTATTTGGTTTTTGCCGCCTCTCAGTGTGCTGTTGAATCGTAGGGAGCGCCATTGCAGTACACATGTGTAATCTTTTCGACAAAGTCCAAGTCAGGGTGTTTATTAGGAGGTGTAATTTCCAGTAGGTAACTAAAATAATTGTGGACATTGGTTGACTTTGGTGACCCCGACTTTTGTATGTGGCTTGTGGCTCCTCTTTTGGTCGAAGTATGCCTCTTGGAAGAAGATGTTCCGAAGAGGGGAAGAGCAGTCACGGTAGGCGCTGGCGGCGGACGTGGGAAGGCTGGGTTGGCTCACAGGATTGGTTATACAGTCTGGTAAGCCGTCGCAGCAGGAAGATAGTTGGACGGGGAGAAGGGTTGTCTCTCCAAACCGATGTGAACCTATGTGAACCTATAGGTAGTATACTAGACTTAGAAGTGAAATGTCTCTGCCTGAGTATGGGCTGAATTTGAGAACGAACTCGCAGTCAGGTGGTTGTGAGCTGAGTCAACAGCGAGGCAGTGCCCCTCGTAGGTTACAGTTTGAGAGCGACCAGTCTGTTGAGCCTGGGATCTGATAAGATGGCTCCTTAGTATGTTGAGCCTGTAAAGAACATCGCCTGTGGTTATGAGTTCTGCAGCACGACTATGCCTTTGACGGGGAACACCTCTCCCATCGATGAAGAGAGTGAGAAACGTCAGAAGACAAAACTTTAAAGAAGAGGGCAGGTGTGAAGAAATGAAGATGAAGATGACCTCGAGAAGAGCACAACTGGTAGAACGCGACATGGCGCAGCGCTATGAAATTCCACCAACTGATGATCTGATCGAATCACGCCGGGCTCAACAGAAGTTAGCAGCGAGAGTTTTCCTACGCCCATTAGCGGGTATGGCACACGAAGAAGAAGAAGAAAAGAGCTCATGAGACGAAAATTTATTAGAGGTATCATCTACCATTAGGCATACGCTAAAAGTATGACATGACTGTGTCCTCAAAGGTTTGAGCAGTGCCGCCATATTCGTGATTCTTGTGTGGTAATGCTCTGGTGTGTGTACATAATATGTCAGCACCGTTGTGTGCGTCTCTGTGCTGCGATCCTACTTAATTAAGATGTAATTCAAATTAATTCCATGACATCTTTTGTTCTTGGTAAAAATTCCCTCAGGGGTTTTGTTCTTGGTATAAAACTACCAAGCGAAAAAGCTCTGATACAGCTGTTGAACTTGAACGTGTTATCGTCGCTTTTCAGGTGGCTGAAGGAGGGTTACTGTCCAGCAACAACATGTTCTGTTCCTGCTGGTATGAAGTGCAGACCTTCGACGACAGAGGCGAAATATCTTTTGCGGTGAGAATCGATACGAACAGATTGTAATAGAAATCTCATTTTATGCTTAGTTATCTTTAAAAACAACTAAACGAACAAACTCTTCAACGCTATACCATGACCCCCCTTGTTAATGACATTTCAAAAAAATGACTCCATGGAAAAGCATTGGCTCATGGATAATATCCATATATTATGTTTTCGGGGAGTGAACGTGTACAATAATTGTTATTAAGAGGGGTCAGGGTGGCCCAGTGGACTAAGGCGACAGAGCTTCGTCTGTTTACAAATCAGTCGGAGCGCTGATCAGCCTGGTTCGAATCCGGGGCCGAACACCAATGTTTGACCAAAAGTCAATCACATGTTCTAATACCTGTCTTGTCGGCAGACAATTCACCTCTGAACGCAAGTTTATAAACTTGAATGTGAATCCTTTCTCTGGGGCAACAATTTCTAAAGCTTATCTAAGTATAGTGCAGGGTCGGCTCCTGCCCCACTTGTGAGAACCAAATTGGTTAACACAAAAAAACCCACTTTATTTACTTTACTTTACTTACTTTACAATAATTGTTATTATACCCTCCACTAATGACAAGCCAGCACTATCCATTGGGGAGTGAAGGTTTACAATAATTATTATTAGACCCTCCACTAATGACAAGCCAGCACTATCCATTGCTCCCCAGCCAACAGCCTTTGCAGGGGAATTCACAGATACCTAGCCAACGCACACCATCACGGATCCAAAGACCAGAACCAAACCTCCTTCAAAGCTCTTCGACCCTCGATGTAACAACACTTATCTACTCACTGCTCCATCCACTTGTACTGCTCATGAACCAACTGACTGCATCTATAAACAGCCTTCAAACACTACTTACCCAATACCATGGCCGCTAACCTCAACTCATCTACTATGAAGATTGACACGTGGAACGCAAATGGAGTGGAAAAACGAAAACAAGAACTCATCACATTCTTAGAACAATGAAACATAGACATTGCACTTATCACGGAAACGCATCTCACAGTTCACAAACGGTTCAGTCTTCCTGGCTACAAGATGTACAGATCTGACTATACTGGTGGTAGGAACGTCAAAGGAGGTGCAGGGCTGCTGATAAAATCGATAATTTGACACTGCGAACTCCCAGCAATCTCCTCTGAGCACATACAGGCTGCATTTGTCTTGGTTAGGTACTGTTGTTGGGGCACGGGTTGTCATGGGAAGTTGCTATTCTACTCCTTCAAAGCAACTGCATTAATTTCTCCAAGTGATCAATGCACTTGGTGACAAAGGAATATTGAGTGGAGATTTCAGCGCGAAGTCAACAGCCTGGGGCTGTCGTTCGCCCAACGATCGAGGCATTATGGTGCTGAGTTTAGCCAGGGAACACAACGTGGTTGTTCATGCTCCGCAATCCCTCACATATTGGCCTACATCAAATCGAAGCTGCCAGAGATTCTTGATATCTACCTACATCACCAAAATAAGATTCTCTCGCGAATGTAATGATGCTGATCAGCGCCGGATTAACCTCTCGTGGGCCCTGGGGCTGAGACTTACAAGGGGCCCCCTTTATATATGTACATATACATATATATTATATATGAAAGTGGATCCTCTGTCCAGGAGTATCACGTAAAAACCACTAGAAAATAGCGTCTGTCGCTTCACAACCTAAAACTGGGTCAAAACAGTCAAAAAACACTCCGAATGCAGAGCTATCTATTTTTACAATTAAGAAAAAAGACTTTTTTCTTAAGAAGTAGTTTCTTTTTATAAAAATAAAAATGCTGCAAATTTAACACTAGGGTTTATTATTCTTTTATATAGGTTACATGTGCAGAAATTTATTTCTGTGTCATTGAGAAAAATTTTTAAAAAAAATTTGTTTGGGGGGGATTTTTATTTTTCACAAAACCTTTTTTTCGAAAATAGTTTGTTTTACTTGAAAAATATTTGACCTCCAGGGAACCTTCAAAAATCCCGTTTGTAGCCCCATGGAAGCCTAGAGGATAGCAAAAGTGAAATTGGATCGTTCTGGGACCCCCAAAAATGGAGTCTACGTCCAAAAATACTTCGAAAACGACACCTGACTCGATCCCTTAGCCAAAAGCCTTCGAAAAAACTCCTCCCACAGCCCCATTTTAGCTCCATAGTGCCACACGGGTTTGGGCGATCGGGCTGAAAACCTTGCGGGCACAACTAGATGGTAAACCGAGTATTTTGTCAAAATTTCAGATTTAAAAAAAATTATTTCTGCCCAAAACGGCCTGGACGGCAGATGGCGGACGTCATTGTATGCGGGTTCAATTTCAGTGTGTGTCATTGTATGTGTGTTCAGATTTTATTTTTATCTAGGCTGGTCGTGTTAGTATTAGGGAGGGGAGGAAATTTTGTAGAAGTGCTCGCCCTCCACCAGACAAGTAAACGTGGAGAGAGCAACCACCCATGATCCGAAAACTGCAAGTTACGAGAAGAGGTAGAAGAGTAGGTCCGGTCTGCTGCATTCCGCAGCCACCAACGACCCGAACACCAAAAGTTACAAGAAGAGGTGGAATAGTAGGTAGGTCCGCTGCGATTACTCCTGTCCCAAAGAATTTCGAGCCAACGACCTCCTTTAAAACCCGGCGCCTCAACATTGGTCCAACCCAGGCACACCAGAATGGTGTGGCTATCGCTGGAGGGGACGGGAGGGCCCACTGTACTCCCCTTAGGGGAGATCTGAAGAACAAGGTAGAAGGAAGAAGATTTAAGCAACGATAAGTGCACTTCCTCTGGGGGAAGAAAGAGAGGAGAAGGTATGAGAAAGGTTGTGATGGGCCAGAAATGGCCTTAGATACAACCTAAGAAGCTCTGTACAGCGGATGGCGGACGGACATTTTCGTTTTGGAATGTAGACCTCTTGAAACAGATAATGTCAAATTTTGAGGCCAATCGGAGTCATCGACCTCCGTCGCGAAAACATAGGTGTATTATTCCAAGAATAATAAACCAAAAAATTAACAAATATTTTTGTTTTTATGAACCAAATGCGGTACAGAGTCCAACCCGCTTAGCAAACTCTGAACCACCGCATCAGTGTGGAAAATCCGTGAGGTCTATAACTCACGTTGGGAGTATAGATATAGACGACTCCATGAGGTGTTCCGGTTTTCGAGTAGTATAGTAAGTGGAAGTTAGGTAACTTTAAACTTTCCGTTCACCTCCCTCTTTTTCAGGAAAACAATTTTTTGGAGATCAGCATAGGAATAAGGAAAAAGGTTTGTTAATTTCAAAAAAAATGGCGGTGGCGAAGTGGCCCCCTTCGGGTGTGCGCCCCGGGGCTATAGCCCCCCTAGCCCCCCCGTTAATCCGGGCCTGTTGGTCCAACCCAGGCACACCAGAATGGTGTGGCTAACGCTGGAGGGGACGGGAGGGCAAGCTGTACTTCCCCTAGGGGACATCTAAAGAACAAGGTAGAAGAAAGAAGATTTAAGCAACGATAAGTGCACTTCCTCTGGGGGAAGAAAGAGAGGAGAAGGTATGAGAGAGGTTGTGATGGGCCAGAAATGGCCTTAGACACAACCTAAGAAGCTCTGTACAGCGGATGGCGGACGGACATTTTGGTTTTGGAGTGTAGACCTCTTGAAACAGATAATGTCAAATTTTGAGGTCAATCGGAGTCATCGACCTCCGTCGCGAAAACATAGGTGTATTTTTCCAAGAATAATAAACCAAAAATTTAACAAATTATTTTTGTTTTTATGAACCAAATGCGGTACAGAGTCCAACCCGCTTAGCAAACTCTGCACAACCGCAACAGTGTGGAAAATCCGTGAGGTCTATAACTCGCGTTGGGATTGTAGACATAGACGACTCCATGATGTGTTCCGGTTTTCGAGTAGTAGTAAGTGGAAGATAGGTAACTTGAAACTTTTCGTTTACCTCCCTCTTTTTCAGGAAAACAATTTTTTGGAGATCAGCATAGGAATAAGGAAAACGGTTTGTTAATTAAAAAAAAATCAACGGTGGCGAAGTGGCCCCCTTGGGGTGTGCGCCCCGGGGCTATAGCCCCCCTAGCCCCCCCCGTTAATCCGGGCCTGATGCTGATGCTGTACATGATCTCAGTTCCGACTTCCCCTTTCTACATGTGAGGATGTTGATGAGTGAATTGATCACTTGGTGAAAACAATTCACAACTGTGCTTGGAGCAGTAGTAAGCCAGTCGAATGCCAAAAAATTGGAAGATTTGTGCCTGCTCCAATCCGTCAACTCCTGCCACAGAAAAAGGAGGCGAGAAGAAACTGGCAACGTTCCCGTGACCCCACCAACAAAGCTGTATTCAACTACTGGTGCAGAAGAGTGAATGAGGCGCATTTGATTAATAAAATGATCGATTCTCAAATCACTTGATGAACGCAAACTCGAACAACAACTACCCAAGTAGACTCTGGAGGACTGCCCAGCACCCCCTGCTTATTTATTATAATATAATAAATAAGTAGGGGGTGCTATAATATATTATATTAAAATTGCAACCCCCCCCCCCCCCCCCCCCCCTCATGGATAACGGTGGAAGGTGGTTGACTGAAGAAAGGGCAAAAGCTGAGTTGGTCGCATGTCACTTTGAGGAGATTTTCCTCCCAATCACGACCTAGGCGACCCTCACTTTTCTACTCGAGTAAAGGATGAACTCACAAACCCAATGCAGATGTCACTTCCACCGTCTCCTATCAATCCAGACGAGCTGAATTGGGCCATTATTGGCTTAAAGAATAAGAAAGCTCCTGGATATGATTTGATAACAGCAGATTTGATCGAGAACCTCCCCAGGAAGGGTAAGGCGTTTTTCCTGAACTTGTACAACGCACTTCTGCGCCTTGGGTACATGCCAGCAGTGAGGAAACATGCTATTGTCATAGTTGTTCTGATGCCCGGCAAACCTCAGCAAGACCCGGCCAGCTATCGGCCAATCAGCTTGCTACTTCTGCTGGGGAAGCTGTACGAGAAAATTCTTCTCAAGAGGTGTCATAAATCATCCTGAACCATCAGTTTGGGGTCAGAAGCGATCATTCCACGACTCAGCAACTACACTGGGTTGTTGACTACATCCTTCATGGCTATGAACGAAAGAAGTATTATACTTCTTTCTGGATGTACAGTCGGCGTTTGATAGAGTTTGGCACGATGGACTCCTCCTAAAACCCCGACCATTCCTCCCGAATTCCCTGTTCCTCTTCCTCATGACATTCTTGAGTGGAAGAACCTTTAGGGTGAAAATCGGCGAGGAATATTCATCGTTCAAGACAATCAGGGCAGGAGTTCCACAAGGATCGCCTCTCAGCCCGCTTCTCTACAACGCCTACTGCCACGACTTCCCTGGTACACGTGTGACACGCTTCTGGCCCAGTTTGCGGACGACACGGGAATACTCGCTTCAGCAGACACCGTCATGGGGGCAAGATGGCATCTGAAGAGACACTTGGCCAAAGCTGAAGTGTGGCTCAACAAAGTCCTCGCTGATCACCATCACGCTAAGGCCAGGAACGGTCGGCAATGTCGCTCTCTGTGGTGGTTTACTTCCAAGGAAAAGTCAATTTCGGTATCTAGGTTTGACCCTGGACCGTAGACTAACTTCGAAGTACCACATCAAGAACATCAGAGACGCTATGAAAAAGAGGACCTTCCTGTGCTGGTCAATGCTCAAGTGGAAATCCAAGCTGAGCCTGGAGAACAAGAAGCTCCTTTACACGGCTCTCACAAGACCTATAATATATTATAGGTCTTATCTATGTATAGATTTATTATGGTCTTATGGCTGCTAGATCTGGGGCACAGCCTGCTACACTTCCACACAACAGATTCAGCGACTACAAAACAAGATCGTCCATTCCATAACAGGTGCCCCGTGGTACGTGAGAAACGACGTGCTCCGGGAAGACCTCCAACTATAATATAGTTGGAGGTCTTCCCGGAGTATTGTATATTATACAATTCAAGGAGGATTGTATATTATACAATTCAAGAGACCATCACTACACAATACACAAAACTGGTGGAGAAGGCCGAAGGGAACATGAATCCATGCGTCGCGACGATCACAGGTTTTGCGACAAGACTCAAAAGAAGACATCTCAGACATAATCGTATCACTACTTACACTTCTCATAACAACCAAGACATCCCATCCTAACCAAACTAACACAACAGCCCATCCAAAGAGCTCATCGAAGCTAGAGGAGACAATAAAAAACTATTGACCTTGAAAATTATTTTTTATCCCGTCATTTTTGGGTATAGGAATTAGAGCAACCGTACTTTTCATTTTCCAGAAAAGGGCGCCAAATCGACATTTTCCGTTTGTGTCCTCTTTCGCTAGCTATAGTCTGTCTGCAATGACATTGGGCTCCGACCCTGCTCTCTAGCGGCGGAAGCAATGAGACCGATGAGACCGCTGGAAATCCTCGGGAATTTGGTGCGGGGTGGTGGTCACATTGGCTCCCCTCCAGCTGTTGACGACCGTCCGCGTTGTTTTGAGTTCGTTCGTGTTTCACGACAAAATTTGTTTAGTTTAGTGCTAATTTTTCGTTCCGGTCGTGGAAATGGATAGCCAATCAACGACTTCGGGTTCATTGAAGAAGACATTCCTTCGTAGGCTAGCTCGTGAAATACATAGTATTTAACGCGTACCACCCCGCCCCCCTACTTACCATAGTAATTTTCTGTTATTATGATGGTCTGATTTCAAGGTAAGTGTAGTTGTAAGGAAATTGAATTCATTTTATTCTTCCCGGCCTCATTGCGATGATAATATTTCATTTATAGTAAAATTTACTATAACTAAATTTCGAAAATTTAATAGTAAACATCAGTGAAATCGATAGGTTAACCTGCTGAAAAGGCGCTTGGATTTCGGGGGGAAACTACTCCCAGGTGTGCCGCGTCAAAGGGATAAAATCTCCCGAAAAATGTCTCAAATGGGGGGGATTCCCCCTTTTGGTTTATTATTCTTAGAATAATACACCTATGTTTTCGCGACGGGGGTCGACGACTCCGATCGGGCTCAAAATTTGACATTATCCGTTTCAAGAGGTCTACATTCTAAATCCGAAATGTCCGTCCGCCGTCCGCCATACGCCGTCCGCCGTCCGCCGTCCAGGCCGTTTTGGGCAGTAGGAATTTTTTTAAAAATCTGAAATTTCAACAAAATACTTGGTTTACCATCTAGTTGTGCCCGCAAGGTTTTCAGTCCGATCGCCCAAACCCGTGGGGCGCTATGGGGCTATAATGGGGCTACGGGAGGGGTTTTTTGAAGGCTTTTAGCTATGGGATCGAGTTAGGTGTCGTTTTCGAAGTATTTTTTGACGTAGAATCCATTTTTTGGGGTCCCGGAACGATCCGATTTCACTGGGGCGATGTTTAGGGCATTCGTGGGGCTAAAAATGGGATTTTTGAAGGATCCCAGGATGTTAATTATTTTTCGAGTAAAAAATACAGAATTTTTGAAAAAACACATTTTTGAACAAAAAGTTCCAAAAAAAAATTTTTTTTGAGATAAAAATCCAAAAAAAATTTTTTTTTAAATTTTTTCATTGACAGAATTAAATTTCTGCACAAGTAACGTATATCAAAGAATAATAAACCCTTGTGTAAAATTTGCAGCGTTTTTTCTATCTCCCGCCGGCCGCTAGGGAGCAGGGTCGGAGCCCAATGTCATTGTAGACAGACTATAAATGCAAGTACGTGCATCTGACTTTTTTCACGCCCTTCCACCGGCGGCAATAAGGAATGGGCATACTTTTAGATTGAAGGCTTCTAAATTGGGAACACTGAAAATGGGATCGTACACTCCGATCCCACGTTTATATTAATTCATCTTATTTATGGAAAAGTCGAAGTTTCAAATTGCGGCAGGACAAGGAATCAGCTGTTTTGGGTTAAAGTGACGCCCCAATGCGTCTTGACTTGGCCTCCCTCCCCAGTCTGGTCGGACCTTCTTGAATGGTCATGACATCACGGCCAGCAATTCGAATCGTTCTGATCAGATTTGATAAATAATCCACATCATGAAAGACTTGTCTCAGTTTTTCCGACTTTTTCACTTCTAAGAACATGGCCCAGGATGATAACCCCAAATTCAGGCGCACATCCATTCCTCTTTGGCCGGATTGGTTTGAACACCCCCCATAAATAGATTTCAAGTTCAAAATACTTCGAAAACGAAACCCCACTCGACCCCTTTCCCATTCGACGTGGGGATGTATGAGGCTACAAAATTTAGCCAAATGATCGAATGAGGTGATGTTTTGGAAGTGATTATGAACGCATTGTCGCGTACTCAACCTTATCTTTCCTATTCCTTTTATAATTATTATTATTTTCTATAGTCAGTAATTATTCACTCATTTTCAGATGGCACTGCCGTAAGACGTGCTCGTGGATTAAAGTGCAGTACCCCGTGGTGACGGAATGCACATGCGCCTGTGGTCACATCAACTACACTTAGCCCTTTCTTGGGATTCAATGCTAGTCTTACCTCCCATATTTTTAAAAGTAAAAACAAGGAAATGAAATAAAATTTAAATAAATTTTCGTTTTAAGTTTTTTTCTTTCTGCCAAGATTGTATACAATTTATCATTTCGGATCGTCAACGTCGACGAACTGGACAGCTTCTGCATTGACGTGTGCTTTGGTGCCTCTTGTGATGGAGCAAATGGAGCAGGGTTTCGTCAGGGGGGGAAGAATAGAGCTAAAGTGTATAAAAATGCTTCCTGTTGGAGTCGTATATTCAACTAATCCAGGAAAATAACAAGCGAAATTCTGCTGAAACCCACAACCCTGTTCCTCCGTTATCTACCTTGCACTCACCCCTCTCGTCATCATTGTACGTTATCTTCCAGATGGTATTAAAACATTTGCAGGGCGAGTACAATGAACATGACGTTAGATGCACATACCTGTGAAGCAAAAACTCTTATTGAAGTAAAACATTTTAGAGGATTCGATTTCTGCTAGATAACTTCTCCTTTTGATTTATTAAACGGTTTTATAACTGGCGAAGATGACGTTGTTGTTGTTATCAGTTGCCACGTTAGAAATCAATTTGAGAAAACGCCAAAATGAAGCCGTGGGTAGAGATACAAGGGTAGGTGAATGAGTAGGAAATGGGGGGGGGGGGGATAGACATAAAAAAACGTGTCCATCGATGCTACGTACCCCATTAGGAGAGCGAGCGAAGCGAGCCGGAGAGACTAGTGGGAAAAAAGTTTCACTTTTACCGTGGTTTCATAAAACCTCACCCCAGTTTTTATTGACAAGGGATGTATACATAGATGAAATTTGCAGCGTTTTCATGTCCATGTTAGGCCTACTGCCGTAATGAGTTTGTACTTACTGAATACATCATTTCGTAGTTCAAGTAGAAAAACCCACAAACGGTGAATCGTGGAATTTGGTTCACGTTGAAATGGATAATCAGATACTCCTGAAATTTATCATGCGAATGTTTGAAGAATTCAAGCACGTTTAGCCAATATATTATTCAGATTGCAGAAACAAAGATGCTCACGTTAAATTGCAGCTCTTGATTTTCCCCATCCAGAATCAGACGGTATAAAGATTTATTCGAATTGGCCACCTAAGTAAAAACAAGCAAGCCGAGAGCAATGGTAGTTACAAATTGTGAAAAAACAAAACTCTTCCCATCAAGAACTGTTATTAGAGAACTAGCTTAGATTGAGGCGATTTGCTGTTAGAGTACCTACGAATAAAAAGCTGCAAATTTTACACTAAAGGTTATTATTCTTTGATATAGGCTACTTGTGCAGTAATTTAATTCTGTGTCAATGAAAAAACTTTTTTTTTTTCTTCTTTTTTTTCAAAACTCGTTTACTAAAAATATTTGACCTCACCTGATCCTTCTAAAATCCCATTTGTAGCCCCATTAAAGCCCTATAAATCGCAATAGTGAAATCGGATCGTTCCGGGACCCCAAAAAGTGGATTCTACGTCCAAAAATCCTTCGAAAACGACACCTAACTCGATCCCATACCCAAAAGCCATCAATAAACCCCTCCCGTAGCCCCATTTTTGCCACATAGCGCCCCACGGGTTTGGGCGATCGGGCTAAAAACCTTGCGGGCACAACTAGATGGTAAAGGGAGTATTTTGTCAAAATTTCAGATTAAAAAAAAAAATCCTACCTACGGCCCGGACGGCGGACGGACATTTCGGTTTTGGAATCTAGACCTCTTGAAACGGATAATGTCAAATTTTGAGGCCGATCGGAGTCGTCGACCTTCGTCGCGAAAACAGGTGTATTATTCCAAAAATAATAAACCAAAACGCTGCAAATTTTACACTAGGGTTTATTATTCTTTGATATAGGCCTAGTAACAAGTCTTGTGCAAATATTAATTTCTGTGTCAATGACAAAAATTCTGGGGGGAAAAAAATTTTGTTTTTCAAAAATTCTTTATTTTTTACTTGAAAAATATTTAACCTCCTGGGATCCTTCGAAGATCCCATTTTTAGCCCCATGAAAGCCCTATAGATCGCCACAGTGAAATCGGATCGTTCCGGGTCCCCCTAAAATGGATTCTATGTCCAAAAATACTTCGAAAACGACACCTAACTCGATCCCATAGCTAAAAGCCTTTAAAAAACCTCCCTTAGCGCCCCACGGGTTTGGGCGATCGGAGTGAAAACCTTGCGGGCACAAGTAACTGTTGCCTATCTACATGATTTGTTTTTCATAATAATATACTAGGTTTGAGGTGTGTTTAGCAGAATGCGTCCATGGATGCATGCATGCTGCAGCACAGCCTCAGAGGTTACGCCGCCTGGTGTTTTGGAGGATGCATGAGGAAGTCCAGGTGAAGACTAACACTGCTCTACAAAAAAAAAAGTGACTTGAAAGTTGCCGGCCTCATTTTATCATGGATGGGGGTTTTCGAGGGTGCTGGGCGATTTTTTAGATTTTTCGACGTTTTTTATTAAGTGCTTTGCTGTGTATTTTCCTGGTCATCACGAACTTCGTCCAAAAAAAAAAAAAAAAAAAAAATGATGAGGCTAGATTTGTAGGAAATTTCATGCTAAATCCAAATATGACCCTTTTTTTTTTTTTCACATTGATCCAAACCTTCCAAATCCCCCAAAAACCTATTGAAAAAATGGAGAGAGAAACAACCGAAGATTAAATCTTCGGTTGTTTCTCTCTCCAGTTTTTGTTGCCTATTTTTCACATTTTTGTTTTTGTTGACTCCAATGGACCTGCCAAAAAATATCGAGGGCAACCATTCGAAAGTTTAGACTCTCCTGCGACGAATGAGACCAACGGGGGGGATTCGTAGCTTCCAAACTCGAATTTTCGAGGATGGACTCCTGGGCTACGGGCCCCTCCGTACATAGGTAATATTATTATGTAATATTAAATTTTCCTCCCCGGAATCTCCAGCCAAAGTGTCGGCGGGAGCTTCCAGATCATCAGAAATATTACAAAAATTGACTGCAATTAAACGTTAAAAGTAAATGCAGAGGTAACGGGCAGATTGTTGATTTCTCTTCATAACGTTTAGGTTACAACTCCACAAGCCTATTTTCATCGTTTAGGTACTGTACCTCCACATTGTTAAGTTAATCCTCCGTTAAGTTAATGGGGAGGGCTGCACCCACTCAAGCACAACCCCTTCCTTCTCATCCTGATAAACAGAAGTCTCTGGAGATGTTGACACTCCCAATTTGTCCTCGTAATAATAACAATAATAGAAATTTGGTATAAAACGTGCATTCTACAGTAGGTATCTAGTCCTCTAAAAGTTAGTACATGTACTAACTTTTAGAGGACTAGTTGAAATATCAATTTCAACCTACTGCTCTTTGAAGGGATGAGCAGGCTTCCACTAGGATAAGGAGAACAATCGTCGACTGCAAAAATCCGACAACGTTCACCAGCAGCACTAAAAGACTCTCCTGATGCGTCACGTCGTCGTCGAACACCCAATAGAAGAACGTTACGAGCCTGCGATCAGTTTAACTTTAGATCACTGAGACGATGAGGCTTTTTTTTCAAAAACGTTTGGGTTTCCTCAAAACTACCTGTACGCGTTCACATTAATGTTGATGTAGTCCAAAGTGGTAATGGCCAGGATTTGAACGGAGTAAACAGAATTCAAGCCCGAACAGCTCTTGTGAATTCGATTGAAGAGGCGAATGATCTTCTCAAGCTCTGCAGGTTTAATCGGCTGGCTTCTACGAATTCAATCGACTGATTAAAAAGTTCTGATAAGGATGCAACCTTTTAGTTTTCATCATCAAAATTTGAGCCGACGGGTGTTGTGATCCGTTGAAAACAAGCTGACTGCGGTAGGAGGGGCATGTAGCGTTAAAACAACCATAATCTACAATGTACATGTCATGTACTTACCTACCTTCCGTTTAATACCTTCACAAGCGCTAAGACTTGGTCTTCCAACATGCGAACTACACCAGTGAATTGACATTGTACTGCTACCAAAGCTACTTTGTTCATTACTTCGGCCACCAAGCTTAAGCCATCGGCAGCCGACCTGAACACACAGGAAACTTACCTGTAATTTTGTAGTTTTCATAGGTTGAGAAGATGAAAACGAAATTATTAATTATTAGTCAAGGAAGTTTTTATTTGGGGGGGGGGCACTACCTCTACGGGAAAGGACGGGCTTGATTCATGCCAGTTAGTCACTGCAGTGTAGGTACGGTAGGACATCATTCAGTAGGAGTCATTTTAAAAAACTTACTAAAGTACAAATTGAATAACCTACAACCGATTTTTACGTACAAACTTACCTTGGGCTTGAAAAAATATTGAACATTTCTACCAAAATGAGCAAAGGAAGAACTTTATTTTCTCGACGTGCGTTCGAGTACTCGGTTGTTGTTCTGCTCACGCTAGTAATACCTCTGTCGATGCTGCGGAGATCGTCGAAAACCTACCAAGAAATGTATCCAAGAATATGAACTTTGCTGTTACTGAATATGAAAATTTGCTGTTACTGAAGTTCATATTCCAGGATAACTTTCTTGGTAGTCCTCTCATCACATGTTGAATTTAATTCACCATGTAATGAGAGGACTCGGCATTGATTTGGAAATTAATTTCTATACCAAATAATGTTTAGAGTTAGATAGGCACAAAATCGTTTTAAAATACCCCTAGGTAAGCAAAAGTTGTGACTGGACTACTTGAGCGAAAATTGAATAAAATCAGCAAAAAAATATGAACATGAAGGTAGTTGTTTGCTGAGGTCTAATCCAATGAGATGGTTAGGGAGAGAAATGACTCCTCTGCTGACAACATAGGGCAAACTCAAACAGTAAGTATCAAAAACGCTGCAAATTTTACATAATAAGGGTTTATTATTCTTCGATATTGGTTAATTGTGCAAAAGTTAATTCTGTATCAATTAGAAAATATTTTCGAAAAAAATTAATTAATAAATAGGTAAATAAAAACTTCAGTTCATTGTACGAACAGGTGTAGGACCTCGAAAAATGAATTATGCGTCAAAAATTACTCGAAAAACGACATCTTATTTGATCTCCTTCAAAAGTCTCATTTCGATAGTAAAAGTTTTGACCTCATTTGACCTCTCGGGATCCTTCAAAAATCCCATTTGTAGCCCCATGAAAGCCCCACAGATCCCCACGGGTTTGGGCGATCGGGCTGAAAACCTTGCGGGCACAACTAGATGGTAAACCGAGAATTTTCTCAAAATTTCAAATTAAAAAAAAATTCCAACTGCCCAAAACGGCTTGGACGGCGTACGGCGCGCCGCGGCAGACGGACATTGGAATCTAGACATCTTGAAACGTAATACACGTATTGGACGTGTCCAATTTTGAGGCCGATCAGAATTTTCGACCTCCGTCGCAATTATATATAGGTACTTATGTAATTTCAATACACCTGTGTATTGTTCCAAGAATAATAAACCAAATCGCTGCAAATTTTACACACGGGTTTATTATTCTTTGAAGCAGGTTAATCATGCAAAAATTAATTCTGTCTGAGAAAAAATTTGAAAAAAGTTTTCCTGTACAATTTGATCGCCTGGGATCCGTCAAAAATTCCATTTGTAGCCCCATGAAAGACCCATAGATCTCCACGGTGAAATCGGATCGTTCTGGGACCCCCAAAAATAGATTCTACGACCTAAAACACTTCGAAAACGACGATTATATTTGTAATACCTTATATTATAAGTGATTTTTTAAAATTACCTATGTACATATTGAATTTTTTCCAAGTATTTTTTTGTTTATTGATAGAATTAATTTTTGGGTAATTTATTTCAAAGCACGAAGTTTGAAATTAAGAAAAGATTCAATTGTTTAATAAAAGGAGGTACTTACTTTTGAGAGGTAATCTCTGAAAATGAACAGACTCACGAAGTTAGAAATGAGCGCCATCATGAGAGGAGTATAATGGAATAGTGTGTAATACCATCCAATGGAAGTCGGGACCCAAGGCGACTCACCAGGATCCAACACCCATCGATAACTTCAAAATTCACCAAAATTTCACCATTTACGATAAAAGATTTAGAGAATGTACCCAAAGGGTTAAAACAAGTTTAAAATCAATCACCAATCGTATCCGATTCGGAGTCCCTGAATGACTATTGAAAGGCTCATCATCAATGAACATGAAACGTTTCGTCCTATCGGGTAAACTCCAAAGACTTTTGAAATCCCATGCACAACGGAGATGACATTGCTGACGTCGAAACTGTCCGTTGGCATTTTAATTTAATCCAATTTCAGATTTGTTTAGTGAATTTTGAACGTTGGCCACTAGACGTGCATCAGGTACCTACTGTATTTCTTGAAAGGACAATTTCATTGCTGAAAAACAAGTTAGTGAAGCTCCTGCCCAGCACGCTATTTAGTAATTACAAACAGCTTAACTCGGAACAAACTATCCCTTTGACCTGCAATGGCTGGCAAAAACGAACGACGGTAGGTAATTAATGATGTTGTTCGAGCGGAACAACACATTACATAGGAAGGGTTAACCACTGCATTGATGGAACTTTCGTTATTCATATTATAAATTCGTTTATAATAATAATCATTATTAACGCATTATTCTATAATTATTATAAAAACGCTGCAAATTTTACCTTAGGGTTTATCATTCATGATACAGGTTAATACTATTAATTAATTCAAACTATTAATAGGTACTATTAACTTAAGTTACTATAAATAATTAATTATGTGCCATTAAGAAATTTTTTTGAAAAATTGAAAAGAAAAAAAAAAATCCGTACCATGTTTGGACAGATGTGAGACCTCGAAAAATGGATTATGCGTCTAAAATTACTCGGACATCTTATTTGATCTCCTGTGGTCCTTCAAAAGTCTCATTTCGAAGTAAGTGTTAAAGTTCTTAAGTTTAATTTTTTTTTAATTTTACGGACTTTTACAATAATAATTATTGTAAAAGTCCGTAAAATTAAAAAAATTGAAACAAACAACTACAATTATTGTAAACAATTATTATTTTGTTTCAATTTTATGTTTTTTACTCTAAAAATATTTGCCCTCCTGGGATCCTTCAAAAATCCCATTTGTAGCCCCATGAAAGCCCCATAGATCCCCAAGGTGAAATCGGATCTATCTGGAACTGCCATAAATTGATTCTACGTCCAAAAATACTTCGAAAACGACACCTAACTCGACCCCATACCCGAAAACCTTAGAAAACCCCTCCCGTATCCCAAAAGAGCCCCACGGGTTAGGGGGGATTGGGCTGAAACCTTGCGGGCGCAGCTAGATGGTAAACCGACCAAGCACATAGTAACTATGTCGGTTTACCATCTAGTTGCACAGTAATCAACTGTTAGGTTTGTCCCAGGTCTGACTGTGTCTGTCGACAGAAGTTGGACAGCTGTCGACAGAACCCAACCGCACATACTCGAGCGATCGGTTTCCGTCCAACTTACGATCGACCTGGAACAGCAGTTTCTAAGCTGCGCATGTCTCCGGCGATTTCTGTTAACATTCCGTCAAACCTGGAACAAACCTGTTGATTACTGTACTGTTCAATGAGGTGGTTAGGGAGAGAAAAGATTCCTCTGCTAGTTTGGATACTAAATTGTTATTTAAATAAACAATTGTAGCGTAACCTCTGGCAATTCTCCTTGTCACATATTGAGTATTTGTATTATCACTAGAATAATCAATTTATCATTTCAGTAGCGTAGTATAGCCAAATTGGTTTTCAAATTTTTCACTTGCCATCAGTCATGGAGACAATTTTAATTGTGGGTTCAAATTCCATATTCCAAAGTTACTACTGTCAAGTTTCCCATCGTCATTCTGCACCTGTTTCATCAGTTATACATTACACAATAATTGTGTAATTATTACTTTTCCCTATACCTTCAGTACAATATTCTATTATGGTTGTCTCTGATGCTAATTACTGATCTTTTCTTGTTAGGGCAGTAGATGAACTTAGCTGCTGGAAACCGGTCCCCACGCTACAATTAGGAATGGAAATGCACCCGAATTTCGAGTTAAATCATCCTGTACCATGTTGTTAGAAGTCAAAAAGGGAAAAATATATCATTTTTGTGACAAAAATTCTTTCACGTAGTTTACAATCATCTTAAGTAGTTCTGGCCGATTCAAAAACCGTTGTAGGTGACGTCACCTACACAGGTTCCGATTTCCAATCAAAGACACCAGAGTGCAGGTCGATTTTCACATTTTTTCTTGATTTTCTTAGTGGTTGGCATTAGTGACACTGGAGTAACGCATTCCTAATTGTTTATATAAATAAACACTTTAGTATCCAAACAGCAGAGGAGTCGTTTTCTCTCCCAAACCACCTAACATTTCGATTATTCTATTCTAATGGAACTTCTGGCTATACCATGTTACGAGCCGCAAAATTCAAATTGATTAGAGTAGAAAGCTCATTTTTGCCAAAATGTTGGATACGTTATCCAAAACCCTGCCTCGATATCCTCAGGCGAATTAGGCATACATCCCAGGAGTAAGGTAATAGTACAACATTCGGATTAAGCCTTGAACGCTAAGGTTATTAGCAGAAAGTATATTGATTGAAAAGTACATTGCAAACAATTTGAAGAATTGCTGAATAATGCGTTGCAAAAAAAATTGAAGAATTACTCAAGACTGTGGTAGGTTGGAACTCGGCGGGTTGTCAGTGATGAATGGATTGATTAATAAAGCTTGAATGCGATGGATACGTCATCTGGCACAACCAGAGGGAGACATTGCCGGCCACAACGATGCAGTGGTATCCTACATGCATGTACACTTCGTTCTAGTCAATCTATTTCAATTTTTCTACACGTATACCAAACGTAAAAAATTGGCTTGGACGGGTATGCCGCGCATTACAGTTGTTTGTTCATTATTCTCCGAACCTCAATTTTTGATCCGCGAGAAGGCCTCTCGACCAGCTCGTTGGGAGCAAAGTAGGGATGGATAACAATGCAAAATGTTTCACAAAAATCGAGCGATTTTCTTTTTTCAAAGTTACAATTCTAGATCAATAGCATCAACACTCCTCCCCAAAACTGTTGAAGTAAAGTGGTCTTTTGAGTTTTCTAAAATATTGAGAAAATCGATTTGGACAGTGTCGCTCAAAACTTATCACTACGACAGCAGGTCAGTCAACAAGCTGGGTTTTCTCGGTGGCCTCCAGCTCACCCCCCTCAGCTGTAGAGTGCTGTGGCTAGCTTAACGATCTCAGCAAACGAATGAATGTTTTGATAGACCCACCAGAAATTCTTGTCCTGCCAGAGGACCCCCGAAAGAGGTTCATTCAATCCCTCGATCTAGTATGTTGAAGACAGATGCCACCTTCCCCCCAGAGCTGATTCGGCAACTGAACGCCTCAATAAGTTTAAACCCATTATAACCTCATCAGTTGGTTTTGATCAAACTTTGGTCATAATATGTAACAGTTTTAAACCCGTCCGAATAAGATAAACATAGTCTAAAGCAGGATTCGCATTCATACGGCATTCCGTCATTGCGACAACGCGTCAGCGGCGGGGAGCATTGGAGGGAATTACGGCACTGAATCCGAAGCACACAGCTGTTCCTTCCCGCGATTATTTGTAGTAGGTTAGCAGGTAACTTTCCACTGCAAATAATTTCTTTCGAAGATGTTAATAATTTAACTAGGTAGGTACTTAAACATTCATTCAGTATCCTCGACGAAACAACGGCGATTTCCTCCCGATTTTTCGCTACCATCTCTTTATTGCAACTCGACCCTTTTCAGAGGCTGGCTTTCCACAGTTGGGTCTTTCCCCTCACCAACTCGATGAGCAATAATGAATTATTCATTAACATGCTCGGCCATGATGATGAAAAATGATAAAACGGTTATACAATGAGGAAACGATAATTGATGAAAAAATATAAACAAATGCGCGAGAGGAGAGATGACAGGTTCAACACTCGAGTACTGACAACCAACACAACAACTTGGATGAGCAGTAGTGAACAGCATAGGTTATCGAATTCCAATAAAATATCTCATTTTTCGGACGTGTACAGCCAGCCTCGAAAGTGCTTCTCCGGCGAAACTAGCTTCTTCCCGCCCACTGGCATCGGCCAATCAGCGGACAGAACGCTATGCAGGAATGACGCATGGATGTGAACCCTGGTTAACCGTTATCAAACCCCTTCAACCCCCCCTTAACGATAATAACCATTTCAGGCACAATTTAAACTGTAAAACAAATTTTTGAACAACTTCAACAATCAAACTCGAACACAACCTGAGTGCATCCCGTTTTTTTTTTTTTTTTTTTTTTTTTTTAATAGAAAACACAATATTTTACAGTTTCTAACAGCAAAGTGAGCCAAATAAATCCAGTTTAGACTTCAAGTTTAATGGGTTCGCTGCCCTCTTGCAAGGTATGGTGTGTAATTACGAAAGAAATGAGAGATGGTGGTGAAGAAGGGTGGGTTTTTAAAAATTCAACATTCAATAATATTTAGGTAGGATAAAGTTAGTCACAAATAATTAATCATCGGAATAGTTGCGAGTTGATGTTATAAATTTGTGGATGTGCAACGAAAAAAGAAAGAGCGTTCCATTGGTCTTAGCAGGTCGAAAAACTGTAAATGTCACCAAACCAGTTTTTTGGGCAATCACATGGCGGCCGCCGCGGCCGATGTTACAGCTGCTGCGACAGATTACATTGTTTTGAAAGTTCCGTGGGACTTGGAAGGTCGAAAAACATTCAAACAAGACCCTTAAAAGCGAATCAATCGGCTCAAGTTCTCAAATTTCTTGCGTACAGGCCGATACAATTGTCGGTGTAGCTGCAACGACAAGCCGCAGCGACACGAAAAACTATACAAAAAATTCCAGGACTTCAGGTGCAATATTGTGACCGCTATCTCGGACCGAAGCAAATCGAGTCAAAGTACAGCCTCACTGCGTTCGGCAAAAATGTGTTAACCCGCACAAATCAACCACTGGTTTCAAACACAATTTAAAGAGTCTGAATGAACAATACCACTACATTTAAGTAACCGTTGAAACCAGTTTCAATAATAAACAGTTAGAATCCAATTCTTTCGTTAATTTCAAAAAATACTGGTCTTCCTCAGGTTTTGGTTGTCTGAACAATTCTCGCGTTCCCAACAAATCCTAACACGTCAGCTGTCCAAAAATCCAACGAAACCACTCCTCTACTAGCACATGCTCGAAGTGGGTTATAACAAGGCTCATTTCGACTAAAACCCAAGTGAAAGATGTACATAGGTAATATGTATCTACTAAATATACACACGAATAATATAATATAGCTGAACGAATGTAACATAATAATATTATGTTACAATATTATCTCAGGAGAGTAACAATAATTCATAGAGCATTTTGTAAATCAACATTTCGGGTAGATTTGATTAAAAAAATAATAAAATGCTCGTTCCTAATCAATTAATAAGTATCCAGGATCAAATGCATTAATCTCACTGAAGAAGCGCGAGAACGGCCCTGGAGCTCAATTTTAGCGATATCCAGTGAATTGAAATTCAATTGGCTCGAAGGCCAAGGGTCGTTGATTTCGACTAGCGATTGCTCTGCAACCTGAAACAATCAGGAAAAGAGGTTATTGAAAAATGTAAGATAGGTAAGACGCAGTAGGAAAAAAAAAGACAACTTAAGACGAAATAGACTACTTCGTCTTAAATCGTCCTTTTTTAAGATGGATTCCCACTATCTCGCCGCATCCACCTTACATTACGCAGTAGGAAGCACAAGGGGAATGGTATCACAGCCAATGTGCAGATCCAAAGATTAGAGATTAGTTCTAGTCCTAGATACCACCTGGCGAGGGTATTTAGGTTCTTGACTAGTTGATCGCGTGGGAATGCCCTCATTCCCCCTCGTTCCCCAAGGAGGGCACATCTGTGTTCGGGGGGGGGGGGGGGGGGGGGGGGGACTTGAAAATGATGTGGCAGGCAGGTTCTTCATCCTGGTGTCGGGTTTCCCACCATGCACTAGCAGTGAACGTGACCTTCGAGGAGCCGCAATCTTTTGGCGGTTAGTGAAAACATCTACCTCTGAAGGAGGTTGGTGCTAAACCAACGGCTTGCTCCGGAGTGAATGAAAGGGATTTGAGAACCACTTCTGGCCAGTATCAGCTTGTAAGTTGCCTGGGATATCTCTGTGCCGCGGGACTCACTCCAGGGTGACGCTCTTGCGTTTCGCCATGGTGTTAAGTATCTGCGTGTCGAGATAATGAGCCAAGAAAGCCTAATCAAGACGGCTGCGCTTTAGAGGAGGTTATCGGCAAGTGGAGGGGAACAAAGGAAGTCGGAGAAAGATTTTTTGTGAAATTTGACGAATTCCCGTAAAATATTGAGAATATTTCGAAATCCTGTTGGAACCCGTCAGCTTAGTTTACTCCGAACTGTTACTACCGAACGAAAATCTACGAGTGAATCTGCTTCACCAATATCCCGGTAAGCCCTTCACTGAATTTGCGAAGTCCCAACTCAGTAACTGAACTGTTCAAAAATCGAGCCCTTACGCCGATCACACGAATCCTGTGGCTGGATTTAAATAAGAACATTTCTTGCAGGCGTTGGCCGTCGGAAACAGTAAGAAAACAGCCGCTCGCCATCGAGGACTCGCACCATAATCGGAAATTTTTATGGAATTGGTACGTACGTAACACTTTTCCCTCCAGTTAAAAACTCTTTCCGACCTTAATGAGTTGTGCTATCCATTCCGCCGTGTGTGGTCAGCCCTTACTAACAAATGTGACTGCTGTAAACATAATCCAATCTCACCTAAAGTGTGTACAAAGAATTATCTTGAGGGTCTTTGCCGCTTTTCCTTGGCTGGGCACCGGTGCCAGAGTTGGGAGGTAGACCTTCAGCAGCGGCCGCCCTTTCAGCCAGGAACCTCTCGAACTCCGAGCTCGTCAAAGACTCCATCTCTGCGCCTAAGGATGGCATTCCCTAGAACATAAATAACAGCAGAATCAACACCAGCTATCCAATGGGCAGAACTCATATCAGATCTGGATAACATAATTTACTTATGACAATAAATAAAGAGGACAAGATTAGATTAGATTTAGGGCGTTAGTCACTTTGCGCTGCATTTATGAGGCAGCGAGTTCGAATCCCATTGAGGATTTGAAAATTCAACAAGTGATGGTGGAAAAGAAGTTAGATTAAAATTGTCAAAAACAGTACCAACTATTTATCATGTCTACAGCTACTTCGTGCATAATTAAATTACTCGTGCATAGGGCTAGATCAATTATTTTAACTCACCCCTTCACCCAACCACTTTGCCATTTCGTCAAAATCACTTTCATTATGCATCTGTAACAAGAAGTAGAAACAATTTAATTTGAAAGGGTACATCAGTTGTGTAGGAGTGAGACAAATGACAACCAGGTTTGTCCCTACTAGTTGTAATTTCCCACAGTAGCACACCCTCTTAATAATTATAATTGATTATTGATTATAATCGTCGTCTATCCCTACTCAGACACGTCGTCTTCAGACCCGGACATCGTGTAAAACGGATTAATACTTTGGTCGACTCACTCTTACAGTAATCAACTGTTGGAAGAAAAATGAAAACAAGTTCACGACACCAACCCTGTTTGCATTTCTTGTTCTTTACTGTCTATTTTTGGAACCATCGCGCATTTTTCTGCTACATTTCATGGGATTATGGGTAGTCCCTCAAGACCACATACCAAATAATGAGGAATGGACGTGTTTCTGGATTTTTTTTTTTTTTTTTTTTTAATCGATAGAAGGCTTCCAAATAAAACCGAAAATGGGGGTAAACTATATATTTATAGTTTTTTTTACACAAGTTTATAAAGGCTTATTATTATTATTAAATAATTTTCCATAAATTTTATGGAAAAATAGCAATTTGAATTTTGGCGGAAACCAGCGATCAGCTCCCATTGGTCGACGATTAGCCAAGTTGGCCACCACTAAAAATAAATAAATTACTGAAGGATCGGTCTCTGATACATAAAATCAAGTTCATATAAATTTACTGGACACTATCACATTCACAACAAAGCGAGCACGGCCATTTCTGCATTACTCCAATGTCACTAGTGCCAATCTCCAAGAAAATCAAGAAACAATAACCTGCCAAGGGGGAAGTGGCACATACCTTCCTCTCGTTCAAAGACTACCCCGATATAAGGAAGCAACAAGGTGACAAATTAAGCACAACGGTGATTCGAGTCGGAAAGTTGAAGCCAAACGTCGACTACTCCCACACAAAACATTACTGATTGACCAAGGAGCGGCTGTGGAAAGAGTCAATCGTCATGAACTTTGTATGGGATCTCAAGGGGCCGTACCCGCATAATCCATGAAAATGTGACCAAGATTTGTTCAAAATTGACGGACTGGAAAACTGACTGCAAAATGACTGAAACAGGAAAATTATACTCCAGAACGGCTCCATCTCAAATTTCAACTTCCACTTGAGGTTCCATATAAATCCAAGGGTGAACAGGGAGATTTTAGCTCACTCAGCTGATCAGAAGAATGGCAGTAATTTCAATCGTCTCTTGTACTCCCAGGAGGGCTCCATCTCAAATTTCAAAACAATTTTTTTTTTTTTGGAATGTGACCTCAAGTGGCCGTACGCGCACAATGCCTGAAAATTTGACTGAAATCGGATCAATTCAATTCAATTCAATTTATTCACAAATGTTTACAGATATACATTTACAATTCGTTCGTATTGTAAACATTGTGGAAGTTATGGCTGTAACAAGAAAGTGCGGACAGATAGACAGACACGGATCCAAATTTGCTCAGGAGGCTCTGAAACGCAAAAAGCAAGTGGAAATTTTAATTTTGGAGGGCAAACATTTGTTTTATTTCGAAAGTGAAAACAATGCTTCCGCTATCGAAAAACCGATCTGCACTCTGGTGTCTTTGGTGGGAAACTAGCCGCAAATCGGAAGGGCCATACGTGACGTCACGCACGTCCTTTTTTAGAGATCAGAACAACTTTAGATGAATATAAACTACGTGAAAGACCTTTTCCATTTGAAATAAGAAAGTTGATGGCAATTGCGCGGATTTGCGCGCATTTTCAGGGGCTCTAAACCCCCCTATTCGAAGTTAAACGGTCGACAGAGCCGATAGAAAAAATCGGGGTATTTTTAGGGCTTATAGTTTAGGAGGAGTATGCTCATGACAGACCCAGCCAGCCACACACACACATGGTGAGAATTAGTGGTATAGACTAGATGCTCCGGCTCGCTTTGCTCGCCTACGCACCCAGCTGGGGGGCTCCGCCCCCCAGACCCCCGTAGGGCCTCGCTTCGCTCGGCCGACCGCTTAAGCAGACATAAGGCGTCGCTCCGCTCGGCCGAGCGCTTATTCGTCACAAAAACGATGTATTTTTCTCTTTTTGACTTCTAACAACATGGCACAGGATGATTTAACCCGAAATTCGGGTGCACGTCCATTCCTAAATAATATGGTATATATTATAAATAATATGGTATATTATACCATATTATGGTATACTGTACATTTTACAAAATTCTTGGTTCCACTACTAGAGGGTTCCATAAATTGGTTTCCAAAAGGAGACAGGCTAACCTGGAAGTATTTTTCAAGTTCTCCAGCTATGAAATTTTGTAAGTACAATACAGTGTTCACCCTGGCTCATAACAACATTCGCACAAGCCGTGATAGCGTAGGTCGTAGCCATTCACTTGGAGAAACTGACTGGCTAGGTGGGACTGCGATTAGAGGGATGGGTGGAGTTTACGTTTATAAAGGCATCTGACCCTTAGTCGAGATTACACCTGATTGAGCTGCAGCAAGGCAAAGCTCATCTTCTCACCAGCCAAAAGCGAGCTGATGCTAGTCAAGGGCAGGCTCGGAAACCATCGTTTAGCTGGTTTTCAGTGGCCAGTGCCGGTCAGCAAAATACCTGGGTGAGGTGCTCCGGGGGTAAATGGGCGCCATCCTTGCTTGTTCAGTGTTGTGTGTTGTATTCAAAGGTTGCGCGCCTTGCAGGAATCAGCTGGGATTCTCTGTAAAAGTGATCTTGAGATATACAAGGGCCTCCTCCTAGGAATCCCCCTGCAGGCCGTTAGGGAGACCTTTTGAGGAGAACTGAAGGTAGAGATTGGCGCAGAGGGCGGCCCTCATCAGGGTGACAAGATCCTATAGGACAGTCTCTAATGCAGTGTTCCGGGTTCTTGCTGGGGCTCTACCAATGTTTTACAGACTGTAGGATTCGTGAGGGACGCCCCTTTCGATGGGGCGAAGCTTTGGGCCACAGCTTTCTGTGGATGTGCCGGCCGTGCTTGTTGTCAGGAGGCAGAAAGAGTGGGCCATTGAGTCCACTAGGAGACTTACCATTGAGTTCTCCCTAGATGTCGTGGGAGGTCCCCGATTACAAGACCTCTCAGTTACTGAGCGGCCACAGGGACTTCCCAGCTAACTCAGACCAACTGGAACTGGCTCCACATGCCCCCCCCCCCCCCCCCCAAGGGCTCAGCAAAGCAAGTGCGTCGGATCTGCTCAGCATTCGCAAGGCAGAGAACCGTCCTGGAGGCTGAGGTTTTCATTGACGGTCCATCCAAAGAAATACGTACATAAGTTTTAGTTGCGAAATGTTACCAATAAGTATCGTATACTGAGAGATGGCAGGTGGCACGTTTGATTTGGTACATGATCAGTTCACGCACAACGTGTTAAAGTTTTAAATAACTATGCTAGAGTCGAGAAAATTGGTCCTAAGTATTCTATCAAATCGTTATCAGCCGTGTTACCTGTGCTTACCATAACACCGGCCAAGGCGCAGTAACGTCGGTTGAAACTGGGTTGTCGTGTTATCTGACAAACTAAAATGGCCGTTCACCTCCAGTTGTTTGCTCTTCCTGTTTCGTATTGTTTGCTTCGTTTTCAGGAAAATGTTTAGAAATAAAAATGTAAAAAATGGAGCGTGCAAAAAAAGTCATTGTTAAGGGATGAAAAGGATTAACTGGACCAAAGCAGATGGCAGCGGTTTGAAGTAATTAGCCTTAGTCGTTTGAGTCATTACGATTGTAATAATATTACATATTTAATATATTATATTAAATTGTAAAAACATTCTTCTTTTTCACGTTTTCCCGTTTTTCAATGATAACATTTTCAACATACCAGTGCCTCGTGATTTTAAAAATTATGAACACAACATTTAACGTAGGTAGTTCGAGCTTACGACGCGTCGCCATCAAGTTCCTTGGCTCATAAAAGGCTGAGGTCCACTGATGGAAGATGGACGAAGTAAGAATATTAGTGTCCCATGCGTGGGATTAACTTTTACATGAAATGTTGCCATCGACATTCTAGGAGATCTAGGATGCTAGGAATAGCATGCTACAACAGTTCATGAGCATCTGGTAGCCATGCCAATCTATCCTATGCAATGCATACACAGCTCTTGTCCAGGCATAGCCCTACCTAGATTTAAAAAATATATACAAACATAAACTACCTACTCGCACCCTGCTGCAAAAAGAGGTTGCACTCGCTTCTACTTCTTCAGCCAGCGTGTGGGCCTGCAAGTGGCTGCTGATGGTGCGAAACAACAAACTAGTGTTTTCGAAGTAGAATTATTTTTACACTGTCAGTGTGAGACTACCTAACTTATACATCTGCATGTATTCTGAGAAAAACAAACCGATATTTTTGATAATTGAAATCCCTTCAGCCTGTAAAAAAAAGGTGGTAATTCTCCGCCATCAAACTATTCTCTTATCTCTGTATTCATACTAGGGCTGCGTTTGGCGAAACTGAGTCAGAAACTTAGTGTTCCAAATTAAGCGAGGGAGGAGTCGAGTTAAAAACACGTTGTACTTAGCAACCGCCTACAACTTGATAGCAAGGTTGTATGAGATCCCTACTTCATAAGTGCCTAAATAAGCTGTACTTCGTCAAGGCACCATACACAAAACCAGCGTGGTGGTTAAACTATCCTAGTACATCATTCGTCATCTTACCCATCATCATCTTATCAAAACAAAATTTACTCTTTAATGGCGTATTTCGTCTCTGTAGAAGCATTACCGTACAACCCACATCTTCCCAACTTTACACATATAAGGTGACACAAACAATTGTTTCATGTAACTGTTCCATTTCCCTGTTTTATTCAAAAACCTTTTCTTGTAAAAGCTGTTCATTTTAAAAACAGCTGTTTCATTTTCCGAACGAAGTGGGTTAGGTGGTGTTGCTTCGACAGCGATGATTTAACAAACTTTTGCAACGCAATAATATTATAACCTGCGGTCCGGTGATCTTCATCATCATTATCATCTTCTTCTTCTTCTTTTTACCCATCTCATCAATTCGTTATTTCACTGGCACATAACACGTTTCACGTCATTGCATGTTTTCACAATAAAAACGCTGCAAATTTTACACAAGGGTTTATTATTCTTTGAAATAGGTTACTTGTGCAGAAATTTAATTCTGTCAATGAAAAAAATTTTAAAAAAAATTGTATTTTTATATTTCAAAAAACATTTTTTTTTTATTTTTTGTTTCAAAAATGTTTTTTTCAAAAATTCTTTATTTTTTACTCGAAAAATACTTAACCTCCTGGGATCCTTCAAAACTCACATTTTTAGCCCTATGAAAGCCCTGTAGATCGCCACAGTGAAATCGGATCGTTCCGGGACCCCCAAAAATGGATTCTACGTCCAAAAATACCTCGAAAACGACACCTAACTCGATCCCATAGCTAAAAGCCTTAAAAAAACCTCCCCTAGCCCCATTTTACCCCCATAGCGCCCCACGGGTTTGGGCGATCGGACTGAAAACCTTGCGGGCACAACTAGATGATAAACCAAGTATTTTGTCAAAATTTCAGATTTAAAAAAAAAAATTCCTACTGCCCAAAACGGCCCGGACGGCGGACGGCGTACGGACATTTCGGATTAAGAATATGTCAAATTTTGAGGCCGATCCGAGTCGTCGACCTCCGTCGCGAAAACATAGGTGTATTATTCCAAGAATAATAAACCAAAACGGTACACTAAGAAGTTATATAAGGAGAATAGACAATTTGGCATCCAATCTTCTGCTTCTCCTTCTTCTTACCCATCATCTTCTTCTTCTTCTTACTCATCATTTTTCTCATCTCATCAATTCTTCATGATGGATATTATCCATCATTATCAGATAAGATTCTTCTTCTTTTTCTTGTTATCATTTTCGTCCCATTATTCTTATCTCTCTTACCACCATCTTGTTCTTATCATCATCTTCTTCTTCTTCTTATTCTTATTCGTACCCACTTACTCATCATCTCACCCCTCTCATCAATTCGTAATTTTCCCAGCAGGGTGGCATTTAAAAGAAAAAAAAGGTAGCGCTACCTTCGGTAGTCTCGGAAGCAATATACATTGCACTGAGATGTTCTATAACGGAGATATAAATATGTATAACCTTCCCAATCCCCCCCAAGACCAACCAAGCCAAGGTACACAAGGTTGTGTACAGTTGGCACAAGATAAGCTGGATTCGTAATTAATTATTACTGCATTTTTTTTTGTTTTTGTTTTTAAAAAAAAGCTCTGAAATTCAAACTTGGGAATCACAATCCCGAAGCAGGGGGGACAAGCCCACCGTCATGGCTAGACGATGGTGCCCCTTCATCCTGACAGGATTTTGATCCCCAACGGCACTGCAGTCCTCAAGTGGACTGATTGTACGCGATTGAACTTCAGATTCGACGCATCCATGTGTTGATGTCCTAAGTCCCTAGGCCAGGTTTTATCTCATAAACATGTCAACATGAGATAGTGCCGCCGGAATTGCATGTTTTGCCACTTTTTATTGTTGTAATTGTCTGGAAGTTCAACGAGAGCTGTGAAAAGGAAAAGGACAAAAACCTTATTAGAGACAGCCTCGAACTCCAGACACCTGAGTGTGGACCCGGCATCATAACCACTACACCATCGACGGCCCCTATTACTGCAATACATAATATGTATTGCAGTAATATAATTGCAGAATATTATTCTGGCAGAACCTTGCACACAACATAATCTGAGCTTAGTGGTATTGTGAACTATCGGAAGGAATATTATTGCAAAATCACAATTAGTTTTTAGTATTATACCAACAGTGTAAGCATTTCAAAGATAATTAGGTCAATTTCAGGTTACAATACGGTAATAGACTGCTCAGTATTTATGGAATTAGTTTTGAAAACACAGTTTGAATATTTTAAAAGAATGTAAGTACATTTCATATTTCTTTAAAAAAAAAAAAAATAAAAAAAAATAAAAAAAAAACGTTATGAGAAGAAAATACTGAGGTAATTAGGAATTCATGCAGAAAGCTGCTTCTTATTAAAAGTGTGGTTTGCAAAATGCCCTACGCTTGGTTTTCTATTGAGCTTACCATCAGAATAGAATCCTGAACAGACACAACGGATCCAAACCGGTAACAGAAATAGAATGAGAAGTTACTTCTTATTACCAACAAGTGATCACTAGACTTTGTGAAAGATGTGGAGGCGACTGGAGGCAACGCCGCCAGGAGGCAAAATCCACCCACTGCGTAGGTACGAATAAAAAATTAGTCGTACGTTTTTGTAGTTCACAAGATACACATTAAATTCGAACTTTGCTTAATTAATGAGTCAATGAAAATTACCGACTGCAGAGGAAGAGCTTTGAAAAGCATGATGCGTTCAATAGGAAGGCTTCCTCACCCAAAACATTTGAGCTGAGTTGTCTTCATCCAAAAGTGAGAAACGAGAAAAAAGTCTCAACAAAGTTCGAAAATTAAAAAAACCACTGCAATTTCGATTTGGCTGCGATTTATTATTCAAATAAAAAACCATCAGATCAGATCTGACACTCCCTTTTATTGAGCTTCGCCTGCCAAAAGTTACGCCCAAGGGAACAATCATTAACGTCCCCTACTAGTAGAAGTTAAGGTCCAACAATCCAACAACCTTTCCTAGACATAAATATAAGGAAGAAAAAAAGGAGTGCAGAAAACCAAGTACATACCGTAGCGCCAGCCGGCACTCCCTGAGCTCGGGACTCCATAGCACCACTCAAGCTCCCCTCCACTTGATCAGGTTTCGAATTACTTTCATAGGTACTTCCACTGTAAATAACAAGTAACGAACATTAAGTAGGCCTAATACATTTTATTGACTGACAAGGTTAACAGGGTCTCCCCTCAAATAAAGGTACGCCGGATTTTGGTTTGGATCAGGTCAACAATTTATATTGGGCTGAAAATTCGTATTGGGCGATTGAATAAGGCGACCAACTTCTGAAAATAAAACAGTTGTATTAGGTATTCCAAGAATAATAAACCAAAAACAGGACGCCCAGCACGATGAATATAATATAATATATTATACATATGTAATACATATGTAATAATATTAAAGGTTAGGTAATAATATTTTCATGAAGTTAATACTTTATATCAACTTCATGAAAATATTATTGGCAGGTAATACCTATGTTATATAAATAAACACGGTACCGCTCCAATATTCTACCTACCGACCATACTGGGCCAAAAAATTTGAAAAATTTAATCACCACGTGGATTCCAGAGTCAACCTTAAAAAATTGTCGCTTGCATACGAGTCTGCAACACATTGGGACATTTTATCTCTTTAGTCCCCACCACCATCCCCCCCCCCCATTTCCCTAGAAACGGCATGGTTGTAAGTGAAAATCATCAAAACACAACCGGGACAATTTTCGTCAACAGTTTTCGTGACGATTTTTGAGTTTATGTGCCAAAGAAAAGACATAAAATGTCAAAAACACGCTTGCATACGAATCTGCAACACATTGGGACATTTTATGTCTTTAGTCCCCACCACCATCACCCCCCCCCCCCCTTCCCTAGAAACGGCTTGGTTGTACGTGAAAATCTTCAAAACACAACCGGGACAATTTTCGTCAACAGTTTTCGTGACGATTTTTGAGTTTATGTGCCAAAGCAAAGACATAAAATGTCAAAAACCCCCCACAGGGTACCCCACAGGGCTTGTGGCCTGGCCTTTGGCTAAAATTCAAGAAACATGGAACATGCTTTGCCTAGTAACGTTGCCAAGCAGAAAGAAATCGACAATAATTTTTTGTCAAACAATGGGCTTCTTGAAAAGGTCTGAATTCAGCATTTCTGACAACATATTCGGATTCAGCACCCTTTAAACCCCATACACCCCAATTTTTAGTTCGAAAATCCGTATAGGTGCGTGCTGAGCTGTTTTCGAAATGTTAGAGATTTTGAAATGAACGCCGGGCAAATTTGACGTCACACCTCACCAGGCTGGGCGTCGAGTAGTTGGGCACTGAGCCGCCAGAGCGCTAAATAAGAAATCTGAACAGAATCGGAATAAAAACACTCGGCCCAGGTCGATGTTTGAATAACCTTCTTTGATAATAACCTCGATGCTCAATTTTCGAATGACCTTCTATAATGATTAACCCGATTTTCGATTTTTGGAGTCGACTTTTCGCGTAGCAAAGTTGGCAGACTTGCGTAGATGAGAGAGAGAGGGATCTCCTGGCCAATCAAAAGACGAAGAAGCAGCCCACGTCATGTACCCTCTCCAGACCTCGGAATTCAAATAGGTATTATATTTTTCCTAAGGCCCTATAAATAATTGAAACGGGGTTTCTGCAATATGGACCCGTTTTCGTAACTTTTGAAGCACGACCTTTGCAGGAAAAACATTTTCAAAAATCATTAAAGGAGCTCATTGCCAATTATTGAAATTATTAAAATTCGGAAGCTAAGGTACGTTTTCCTGTGGACGGTCACATGTTAGTAAACAAAAATGATTTGATGTCATGCGCATAACTCACCTTTCCGTACAGCTACAATCAAATTGGAGAAATGTACCTTGTCTAATAAATTCAGAGCTTTCCAACGAGTGGTGAACGATTTCTGTCCGATGAAAACTAAAGAAGTTTCATTCCCCCAGCAACGCGTTGCAACGGCTCCGTTTGTAAGCGGAAATCATTAGAAAATTTCGTCACCCATCGGCGTTCCCCGGTTTCGTCACCCGAAAATGTGACACTTTTGCCGAATTAGTCGAAGGCTAAAGCATGTTCCATTCTAAAACCATATCTTGAAAGAATGAAGTCATTTCAGCCAATGAAGCTTCTACTGCAACACAGGTACATACATGTATTTAGTTTTGATCGGCTCCCCGTCAATGTTTCGTTTCAATTCGTTTTCAAATAATTTCCTCATTCAAATAAATTCCCTTAACAACATTCCACCACAAGTTCCACCATTTTTCATATTTTCACAACTTTTTGCCTGAACCACCAACACCTCTTTTGTTTCAAAAACTCCACCCACTGTGAACTACCTACTTTTCGAAAAAAAAAAAAAAAAACTCCAACGCAGACAAAGGTATTCCTCACTATTACAGAACTACACTCGCTATTCAAATATCGCAGACTACTATGTAGGTACCAATATTATATATCTTATTATCTCTCTTTTTTGTTTACTTTGTTTAATTCACTTTGTCGAGCAGTTCGGGAAAAAGTCGAGTTTCTGTGGTAGGTAGGTATAATTTCGGTGGGGATAGGTAGCAGTAGGTTGGTAGGTAGCATACTGGAGCGGTACCTCAAACACTAAGTGAAAACAGCAAAAAATTGTTGAAAACGTTTAAGATAGGAAATTCCACATATTTATGCACGCACTGCCAAAAATTATTTTTGAACACTTCGTGCTCGACATTTCCTCCAGTAGCAGGAGCTTCATAGCGAACACTGAACCCACCATGATAGCTGGGTGATTCTAAAAAAAACGGAAATCGGTGAGTACTCGCCTCTGTAGCTTCCAAAAATTACCCAATCTTCCAACTTTTTTTTTGTATAGCTCCACACGAAATGCTCTACCACTGTAAATACTTCTGAATTATTTCGGCAAATGGACTAGGAGAAAATCGAGATTTACAACAGAAAACTCCACGACCTTCACGCGTACTCAAGACCTATGAGCAAGTTTGGAATCGATTTTAGATCCCATATCATGGATTTACAGTCAATGCCTTCTCCCCAAGTGATTAGGAGATTCCATATTTCAATAGTTTACTACGTTCAAGGGGTTATCAGTTATCTAAATGCAGAACCACCCTCTAAAAGTTGCGTACTCATGATGACTCAAGACCGGCACAAGAAACAAAGTTAGTTTTTCATTTCGCCTGAAGAGCGCGTTTTTAACTATTTCGATCTCCGAGCTAGTCCGTTCAGTAGCCCGACATCCCTGGAAGGGAAAATACGGCTCGTGGGGGATCTCCAGCAGCCAAAGAAAAATTTTCACAGAGTTTACTGAGCTAAGTCATGTTTGTTGAGATACTTTTTTTCCAGACATTCACGCTCGTAAAATGAGTAATTCAAATTGTTTGATTAGATTGTAATCACCCGTAGAACACAAAACGGGTTCGTGTGGCGATGAAAGCCCAGTTTACCCTTCTGGAACAACAGAATTAGCTTGCCAGCCATTTTGAGATACTTTCTCATGACCGTCACACTCAAAACCTTCACGCGACCATCACGTTTTACCAAGTCAAACTTGTGAAGGTCATGAGGGATTAGTGAAGGTTTGGATGATTTAATAACCTATCTCATTGACTTGACCAAGTTATTGTAGTATGTATGTACGTATATTGTATTATTACTAGGTAAAAGGCAAGACCATTGTGAAAAACTCATGACCTTCACTCAAGAGTTCATAACCTTCACACAAAAGTTCAAGACCATCACGAAAACTCAAGTCCTTCACGCCTAGCTTTCTCCATTTCAGTTGCAGAAATTGACCTTCAAATCTAGTTTCTAACCCTAATTATATTTTATATTCGGTTACTGGCTACGGGTTTTGAAAGTAATTGGGAATATATATTGAGTTCCTCAATAGTTATACCAACACCAATTCATGTGATGGTCTTGAGGCAAGCACATAAATCCGTCTTGGTTTTGTAGTGATATCTTTTTGGGGGCTACATAAAGTATCTCACCCTATATATTTTCGAAAACTAGGGCTTTCCCTGGACCGGAATCAATAACACTTCTAGAGAAAACGATGGAAAAATTTTCGGCCTAAACGAAACCCCAAATTTCTGTTTTTTTTGGAATCACCTAGCTGTAAAATGCCGTTATTTTTTTCACACACACACACACACACACAAAAAAAAAAAAAAAAAAAAGGAAAACCCATTCAAAAAATGGATGAATAAAGTGAAACAATTTTAGGAAGTTTCAGTGTTTATACAAGTTGTCTGAATAACTCTAGGTAATTGCCTCCTTGCCCACCTCCCAATAGGCAAAAAGCGGGCAAAACAGGACTTTCTCACATAAAGCAGGACATAATGCTTGGCAGGACGGAGGTCTAAACAACAGGACGGTTTGCCGCCTTACGATTGAAGGGATCCTCAAACCGATTCGGATGCTTTAAAATTCTGCCAAATACAAATAATTTGTAATAATTTGTAATTATTATGCATCACGAAATTCAAATGTAGCAAAATTTACAACTAGGCTTATTATTCTTTCGAATGGAGCAGCGTTTATGTAGCAATAAAAACTGCAAAACTATTATAATTATGAAAGGGTGTATAACACTTCAAAGTTCACGAAAGATTAACTTCCCAATTAATGGTCTTGGCTTGACGCCATCTCGACCAAGACCATTATTGGCGCATGATTCTTCGTACCTACCGCGCTTTTAATGGCTGGGCTGCCATAACGTAATAGAAAATGGCGGACAACACTGATCAGAGACCCATCGCAGTCCCCACGATATCGTCGTTAAAGGTCTGAAAACGGCATGGATCGATTCCACTGGGACAAAATTATGTAATATGGCGCCTGACTCAACCCCCAAGCCGCAACCGGCCAAAAAACCATCCTATAGTGGCGATCAATCCAAGAAGATTTGTACAACTGAAATGTTGACATATAAACACTACACCACAACATGCAGGTATCTTGTTTCATAAAATGTTACCTACCCCGTCTTAGCCGACTCGTACGTCACTTTCCTCGACTGTGCGAACATGTCGAAATCACACTCATCCTTATCCACAGCTTTGGCACTTCCCGATTTGGCACTGACGCTACTGATGTTGGCCAACTGATTCCCGAGTCCTGAAAGAATTAATGTAGAATTATGGTGTACACCTAAGTAGGTTTAGAAGCAATGGGATCCTAAAGAAAGTCGGAATTCATCATTTCTAACAACATATTCGGATTCAGCACCCATTAAAAACCCCCTACACAAATTTTTAGTTCGAAAATCCGCACAGTTATGAGCAGAACTGTTTTAGAATTGTTGGAGAATTTGAACTGAAAGCGGAGGGCACGTGACGTCACACCTTGGGGCTGGGCGTTGAGTAGTTAGGCACGGAGCCACCAGAGCGATGAATAATAAATTTGAACAGAATCGTAATAAAAACACACAGCCCGGGTCGATTTCTGAATAAC
Source organism: Pilophorus perplexus (assembly GCA_955831195.1). Classification (NCBI taxonomy): domain Eukaryota; kingdom Metazoa; phylum Arthropoda; class Insecta; order Hemiptera; family Miridae; genus Pilophorus; species Pilophorus perplexus. The sequence continues at coordinate 29,857,133 of OY037009.1, read as the reverse complement.
CTTCTTTGATGATAACCTCAATGCTCGATTTTTGAATGACCTTCTCTGAAAATTACCCCGATTCTAGATTTTCGGGGTCGGCTTTTCGCGAAGCAAAAGCGCTGGCTAACGCTGGCGAAGCAAAAACACTTGATTAACTTGCATCTCTCGGCCAATCAAAAGCAGCCCACGTCATGTACCAGACCTCGGAATTCAAACATCATACTTTCCTACAGCCCTTTAAATAATAGAGACGGGTTGTCTGCAATGTTGACTAATTTTCGTAACTTTTCCAGGTAAAAAAAAAAAAAAAAAGTTTAAGGAACTCATTATGGGTGACGGATCCGATGAATCTACACCATAACCACGTCAATCATCAGTTGATCGGGAAAGGAGCTCAAACTAATGGAATTTTCACTACTTGCGAGCTGTCGTGAAATTTAATCGCATCTTCAGCATAAAACACAATTAGGCTCAGGCTATCAGCAACACCCCGAAGTTACAATCTGGTTGTAGGAACTTACTCAAATGGGTTTATTTATTTAAAAAAAAAGTTGCTAAAAGGGGGAAGGACCATCTCAATCTTGTCGTGTGAAGAAGCCAAGAAACAATATATCATGTTAATAACAATTGTAAAATCCATTATGGAAACCAAAAAAACCTTGTGCCTACCTGAAAAACATTACCAAAGTTTTAACAAAGCCACTGTGTGATGATCTAAATAAATTAAGATTTTTAATTATTAGCTGGATATGACTAGAAGAGGTGAGCAACAGGATAACAAGTTATTTTTGTGATAAGCCTATTCTGGTATGTGATAACAACAACAGCAACAACGATAACCACAACTTTCTCTTTGCCGAACTTCTTCCACGTCGGCTCGACAACACTAACATTAAGTCAACAGTAAAAAGAAAATACACTGCCAAGGCAATGGCACATGAGCTTCCTCGTGCCAGGATCAAAATGAACGTAGTTGTCACTGTAACAAGAAAATTACGTTCGCGCATGCGCAGGGAGTACCACTGATGCAATCGTGATGAAACGGATAGGGGACCATCTAGAGCTATACCCACACAATTCCTGAAATTTTGATTGAAATCCGATCAAAATGGTTGAAGTTATGGCTGTGGCAAGGAAATGCGGACAGACAGACACGGAACCAAATTTGTTCAGGAGGCTCAGAAACGCAAAACGTGAGTGGAAATTTTGAATTTGGAGAACAAAATTTTTTTCATTTCGAAAGTGAAAACAATGCTTCCTCTGCCTTGAAGACTCGGAAGCAATATTAAACATAAGTCAACAAGAAGTAAGTCAGTAAAGAAGAAGATAAAAGAAGGCAAGTTAACTTAATTGAATTTAAAAAACAATTAAATAAATGTCATCTATTCGCCCGCTACAGAGCAGAAAGAAACATCTTCTCTTTAGCTGGTAGATATACAATTACTTTCCCCGCTTATTCATAATCCAAAAATCATTTCATGATGTGCACCTGCCTCCCACAAGAACCTACAAATTTACAGTTGTCACAAACGTATCCTGTCATTGACTTCTTCACGTGACGGGTTGAGAAGGTTCCTCACTCTACAATTTAAAAAATAAATTTTTTTTTCTTTTTCTTACGCCTGAGCGTCTCGGGCAAGCAGGGGGAAACTGGCGCAACTAGAAGCTGTTGCCACTGCCTTCCTTCCGCTTGGTCCGCCTAAATCCTCCTCGCCTCACGAGCAACCCAATCAGCACAAATCCTCTTCGCTGAGCTTGTGGGTATTTCTCAGTTTGGCTGCACCTTCAGAGAGCCACACTTGGCCAGTGCATTGGCTCTCTCATTTCCAAGGAGACCACAGTGACCCGGGATCCACTGGAGAACGATTCTCCTGCTATGCTCAATGAGCTGGTCAATCTGGTCACGCGCCTCCGTAACTCTGGCGTGAAAAATACGTTGACAATAAACCCCAACACAAGTTACTTTGTGGTGTTCCTAATAGTCTAATTGTGTTTTTCTGTTGAAGGCCATGATGATGGGAATACATTTGCCGAAAGTTTCATTATTCGCGCCCCTCATCCGATCAACTAATAAAACAATACTGTACAGTCACATTTTGTAAGTTCAGTGGGCGTTCGTAAGATTTGTACCATAAGTGCAAACCTAAAGATTCCATGTGTTTAGCAAGTGCAGCTGTCGACGCTGGTGGCTGTTGACCTCCAAAAGCCTCGTCTCCCAAGTCAATGAGAGAGTCGCCAGCGGCGGCTGCGTTGTGAGGGGCAGAGCTGTCGTCTTTGACCGCACCACGGTTCTTCTCATACCGTGAATATCTGAATACAGTGTAAATAAGGTATAGGAAGAGCCATGGCTTATGATAATATGGCAGAAAACAAGATGCGACAGGACGTATTAAAATGTAATACTTATTCAAGCTATATCCCACATAATATATTATATCTGTCACGAAATTTGTGAATTTAATACTCACTTCAGCTATATAATATAATATATTATAGCTTTTTATAGCTTTTAAAGCTATATTATAGCTTTTTCATATTATGAAAGTATTAATTTCAAGAATTTATCATACAAGCATAGGCTTAATGCCTATAGCAAGTAGTATCTACTGTTCTTACCTGAGGAAAAGATTGTTGAGATGATCATTGATACGAAGCAAGTCAGCGGTCATTTCATCATTAGAAAGACGAGAAATTAATTCAACTAGACGTTCTTGCATGCTTGACAGAGTCGTGTGCAGTTCCTGAAAGAAAGTCACACGGAAGGTTAGGGAGTTGAAGAAACCCAGTTGTGTAAGTCTCGGCTTTTGTTGTCAATCAAGTTTGATGAGAAGTGTTAAACAGTTATTTATCTGCCGACTAGTTTCAGGTTTATTGATATGGACATGGATAGGTGGGAGGTTTTTTCATTTGGAAAATACTTCACGCCATAAGTTTAACACGATACCAATAACGATTTTTTGGTTAATAAGAATTTCGGTGCCCTAAACTGCATGAAAGGGGGATTAATGTAACTAAAACTGATAAGCTTTGTAGCCGTAATTAACATTTGCGTCGTGGTTGAGACTTTCCACTGGTCGTTGAGCTGGAACTTAGGCGACACTAATTATGGGATGGTAGGTGTGGGGAATTCACCCTACTTTCTCTGGCAGTACCACCAGCTCACCAGAGTTGGTACCAGCGGGAGGAGTGGGTCGCGCTACGATCGTGGAGAGGCTGTGCAAACCCCTCTTCTCCTGCAGGTGAGTCAGCCTTCCCGTTCGAAGACGGGCGTAATTGCGGCATCAAACTGCCATTTACTGTTCATACATAGTCATTCTCATAATGTCACTTTGCAGTGCTTTTTCAGAAATCAAACCCACTGACCAGACCTCCCTTAGCGACACTTTGCTTAGAGAAGCTGAATCAGCGGTAATGAGCCCAATGCATGGGTCTGTTGCCCAGGACTCCATTAGCGACACTTCGCTTGTGGAAGCCAGGAGATTGGGCCCATGGAAGACTGGGTCAGCTGGCCAGGCTACCTTTGGCAACACTTGTCTATAAGGTAGCTACAGCAGCTGTTCCCAGTAAATGTGGGAGCCCAGGGCAAAACAATACTGACCATGACATAATACGTGATATTATCACGTAGGGTCATTTAGAAACAGCAACATGTAGGTACACGCCCATCACCCTTTGTATGGGGTGTCCCACAGTAAAGTGGGCCTACTTAGCCTTTTCAATATTCGTAGAGGGGCAAAAAGCTCTCGCCAAAGTCACAGAGGAAGGTGTTCCAGAAGTCACATTACTACAGTAACTCAACTGTGGTGTCGTGTACTCTCTCAAGAACACTGAGGGATCAGATGTTGGCAGATTACCAACTACATACCTGTTGCAGACTTGTTGGCCAATCGCACTGTCCCAGACGAGCCTTCTCCGTCTACAACGGAGGATTCTGATGAAAGTCTGGGATGGTCAGGGAATCGTGGGCTTCAAATACACGGAGATTTCAGGATGGAATCAATTGTTGGACGGAGGGATGTGTAATGAGGTCGTATTTGTATCGCACTGCGTCGAATCTTCCCTCCCAGCAGTTTGAAGTCACACCATTTGAGCGCTCACCGTGCCTTATCTGCTCCTCGTGTTCGAATAAATTTTATTGGCCGCTACCAGGTTAATTAGGAGAACACTATACCAACAGCCTGCTACCACTCCGGTTACTGCTGTAAAAATATTATTTCGAAAAGAAATCTTGAAAACGACTCTCACCTTAAAGAGCTGAATGTCAGAAGGATGTTCATTGCCAGGCGTCATTTCATTCAACATTTCTCCAAAAACAGCCATATTGGTTTGCAAAATGTCGAGATCGGTCCGAAGTTTAGACAACTGATCGGGCGTCAGCGATGGAATCGTAGGTAACGTTTCGACCGCCCCTGGTGACTTGCTGAGCACGACCGCGTCAACTTCACTTCTGACAGGAATAGACTATAAGTGCCATAAAACGTATTAATTTCTGTCCCTTGCAGTGTAGTGAAAGGATAAATGTTAAAAAGACTCAGCGAATTAGTGAGCTAAAGAAACGTTTACCTTTTTAGGAGTATGAATGGGTGCCATTGAATCCAAATCAGTCATTGGGAATTCAACCCCTTTTGCCTTCAGTTCCGTGTAGACCTCAACTACACCACGGAGATCAGGATGGCGGTGAAAAGCATCGACCCAAGATTGGATCAGGTAAAGCACCTTTTCTTGCACAGCTTGTGGAGGCCCATTTTTAGGTCCTGAAAGAAGTGGTATACTTACTTACAAGGTGAGTAGGCACGAAAGCTTTTCGGCAGTGGAAAAGCTTTGCCCAATCTCGTTCCACTTGATTTACAACATTTGTACATAATATAAGTAAGATTAATAGTTGATGGTGATGTTGACCGTTTCAATTAATGTTGTTGGAAACTTGTGGATGTGAGCCGTCGCTGTGCTGCCCTTTTTCTACACTTGTAAGTACCTGTAAAATTTTTTTTTTTTCTTAAAACTTCTCAATTGTTAAATTCAAAGTATAAATTCGTGTTTTGTTCATTTCATTAGGCCCTGATGATAGGAGAATATATCTCTTGAAACGTCGGCAAAAAATCTCGTCTTATTTGACTGACCCTCAACAAGTTTCCAACAACAATATAAGTAAGTAAGTAAGATATTGTGTAGTAATAATGTAATAATAAACCAAAAAACCTCTCACTGGGCACTACTAACCAATAAGGCGCACCAACTCATTGACGAATTCTTTGTGGCACACGAGGACGTGAAAACGTTTACCACAGTTTTTCACGCATGTTTCAAGAACCTGAAAAAACAATAAGAAATTGGTTTCTCCATCTTATGTAGTCAACCTGCAAACAAGGGTCGCAATGATCGGTAATTGGGCTGCAACTATTCTCAGAGAGGGAATCAGCCTTCTAGACAAAGATTTCTAATATTATGAAGGTCATACACCTGGTTTCAAATTTTGACTAGACATGTGGGGGTTGGAATGGAGAGTGAGTCAGGCACTCCTGCAGCTACAAATTTTGAATTTAATATATAGATTTATCACTCCTCTTGACTTACGTTTTCATTTACATGTTGAGTCATCTAATAATTTTTCTTCAAATTATCTTTAAGACGTACCGTTAAAGTAAACATGACAATCGTATAATTCTTCCCCACGGCTTGTTGGAGCCTCTTCCTTATTGCTTTGATTGCATCCTTTGGCCCTTCTTCGGTTTCGTTGATTAGATCACATATTTCCATGTTGAGGGCCCAATTTTCCGAAGCCAAAGATCCATCTGTGGCTTGTTCTGAAAACAAAAAAATCCAGTTAAAATCCTAACAAATTGCAAGGTATAAAAAGGCGGTCGGTTACCAATACACAAAGAACTGACAGTCATAAGCAGGGGTGTATGTTGGATTCTCAACCGGTAGCAAGACACAGCCCGCAATTATTGATACTACAAGCTTGCTCAACTGACTCACGCCTGCTACCAAAACCCTCACTTTCATTTTATTGGCAAAATTAAAATGATTTGTGTAGACGACTATGAAAAAACAGCATTCAATGTCTCGGTAAACGTCTTGGTGAGACTTGGACCAGTTAACCTTACCACTTGAGATATCGAAAAAGGGAAATCGAGCTAAACCCTCGGTAATCTTGCCTGGTGGGGTCCAGGCAAAACCCATTTCTGTTCGTGAGGGTCAGAGAAAAATAACCACATAAAACATTCATCATTAACGTTCTTAACGGATTTGCCGCAACGTAACAGTGGCATTTTTCATGGCAATCTGGTTAGATTGAGTGAGTGGGAGGAGCAGATTGAGTCATTGGTGGAGGCAGTTCGCTTGAGTCGGACCGGCGACATGCGGGCTGGAGCTATCGAGTCTAGGAACCCGCTCTACAATCTGCTCAACTAGGGTTCGAGACTGGCCGCCCTGCAGTCCTGCAAGTACTGAACCCCCCCGTGGGTGCGACGCTGGGTCCTGAAATTGAGAGGAGCTCCGCTGGCCCTGAACGATGGTATTAATTCAGGTCAGACAGTTTCAAGGAGGACGTGTTTCACGTGCAACAAGGGGTGAATGAGGATATTATCCATTTATTTGGAATCTGCCCGGTGCTGGGAAATCTTAGATCCCGCTACCTGTCTGAACATAATTTGTTATCTTGATCAAGATATTATCTTTAGCATCGAAAAAATGGTGATGTGGCTAAATTCTAGTAAGCGTTGGCTCAGAGTGGCGCAGTTTGGTTTCCTAGCATGGAAATATAGAGTCGTTGTTAGCCGAATTAAATTGGTGAAGCCCCACAAATCACTGTACATGACGCGCCTCGATCCATTTAAAATTAAATTCAAAATGTAGATTTAATTTTGATATTATCAAATACATGGGTTACCATGTTTTGCTTGGTAGTTTCATGTGCATGTTTTCAGAGTAATAATTAGGTATTATGTTATAATCGTCTCATTCGACTTCTTGACATCCTTCAAGAGCTCCGTTTGTAGCTTCAAGAGCTCCGTTTGTAGCTCCAAGAATGCCCCATAGATCCCCACGGTGAAATTAGACGGTTCTGGGACCCAGAAAAATAGATTCTACGTCCAAATAAACACCGATATAACGACACCTAACTCAACCCAATAGCCGAAAACCTTCAAAACTCCTCCCGTCGCCCATTCCAAGCCCCACGGGTTTGGGCGATAGGGATGAAAACCTTGCGGGCACAACTAGATGGTAAATCGAGCATTATGTCAAAATTCCAGATGTTGAAAAAATACCAGCAGTTACTATCTAAAACAGCCTGGACGGCGGGCGTTTCATTTTTGGAATCTACAAATCTTTTTAATGAATGGAATCTACACAAAAGTTTAATCACCTACATATTTTTCGACCCCGTTTTATGAATAAGAAGATGTATTACAACAAGAATAATAAAGCAAATATACGAGAAAGGCCAAGAAATTGCGTTCTATGACTTCACACGAATGATAGCTATTCAAATCGCAGAATTTTGCAAGATGAACCAATGAGCCACCCGAACAAGGGGGATAGACAAAACTAGCAATCAAATGTAGTCTATCACACACATTCACCCTATACATCACATTATCAACCGCTTGATTTCAAGAATTGCTTAATTTGTGTCCAAACCGTCGGATAAGATTTATTGCAAAAAAACATTAGTTATGTAACCAACAGCCAGGTCTTCGATGCGAATTTTCACCAGTGAAAATTCACTGGTACTTCTTCAAACTCACCAATTTTTAGACCGACCGGCGTCGTAAAAGGGTTGCCTGTCACAGCACTGAGGAACGAAGACATCACTACAACTCGGAATGCAAAAGTAAGTCACTAGTGAGAGAAATTCAACAACAAACGCTTTCAAAACAACTGGCTGATGTAGTTGGTGATTCCATTTGACGTTTCATTTGGCAGATTGTTCGTCACAGGATAACCACATCGCTACAGTAAAAAATTCCCATCCAGGGGCACCACTTACCGTACAAAATCCCACTGGCCCCACCCTAACCCGCTGCACATGGGTACAATAGGTACTTTATCAAGAGATTTTAAAAAATTTGCATATTATAATGTAGCGTAGATATTAAGTGGAAAGGGAGTTATAAGACAGGTTAGGGAGTTCATAAGGCGTTATTTTCGTGCCAAGTGGTTCTAGGCGTTGTTGGTTTTTCGATCTTCCATTTGAGGAGGTCAGAGGTGCGAATCATGTTGAAGGGTAAACGGCGCGAGGTTAATTATTCTTTCATTTCTTTGATATAGGTTACTTGTGCGAAACTTAATTCTGTGACAATAAGAAAATATTTTGAAAAAATTGGAAACATATTTTTTCTGTAGGTACCTCCAATGATTGGACAGATGTGGGACCTCAAAAAACGGATTTTGCGTCCAAAATTACTCGGAAAATGACTCCTTATTTGACCCCCTGGGATCCATAAAAATCCCGTTTGTATGCCCCACGTCCATGAAGTCCCTATGATGAAATCGGATCGTTCTGGGACTACCCAAATGGATTCTACTACCCAAAAATGGATTCTACGTTCAAAAAGAGTTGGGAAATGACGCCCCCAATGCCGAAACCCTTTGAAAAAAAAAAAAAAATTCCCGTAGCTCCTTTTTAGCCCGACAGCCCCACGGGTTTGGGCGATCGGAATGAAAACCTTGCGGGCATCACTAAACTGAGTATTTTGTCAAAATTTCAGATTTTTAAAAACATTCCTACTGCCCACAACGGCTCGGATGGCGGATGAACATTTTGTTGTTGGAATTTACGTGTCTAGAAACGAATAATGCCAAATTTTCAGGCCGATCAGAATTTTTGCCGTCCGTCGCGATTTCATCGGTGTATTATTCCAAGAATAGGTAATAGGTAGGTACACTAAAAAAATTTACATGCTTTTATTATTCCTTTGAAGATATTCAATTAAATTGAATTTTCCAACTTATACGACTGTAGATTTACTTTGTTCACTGAAGTAGCGAATGTTTTTAACTAAGTTTTGCGTCAGTATTCGTTCAAAAAAATTTTTCATTTAATGTAACGAAAATGTGGAAAATTTTTCATTTAATGTTACGAAAATGTGGAAAACCGCCCAGTTACCAAAATTAGGTATTTAAGGTAAGTAGTAGGTATTTATTACCTACAGCCACCCCTTTCCAAGCGTCTCCGGATGACTGACCTGGCAACATTGCTGGTTCGAACACTCGACAATCGGTACCCACGTAGCCCCCCACCCCGTCCGCCAATCAAACCACGCAAACTCAGGGTTGCCAACTCAAAAAACCACTTTTTCCGTAGATCGTTCACATAAATGCAGTAGATTACGCAAAAAGTTGGTAGCTAGACTAGCAATCAAAACTCACTAGGTAACAAACGCTGCCAATTTTACACAAGCGTTTATTATTCTTTGATCCAGGTTCAATGGTTGCGTTCAAAGGGAACTTTTCCAGCAACCTGAGCTGGGACCTGTTTTTTTTTTTTTTTTTTTTTTTTTTTTTTTTTTAACAGGAGATGGGATCTGTAGGTATCATGTATCCTACATGAGCAACCTCCATTTCGTGTCCAAAATCACATCCACAGAACCATTTTGGGTGGTTGAAGCCGGGCACTGACAATTAATTTACCGTGAGCCTTGAAATTTAGGTGTTTGCGATCGTCATTAAATGAGATTTAATTCAAGGAAATTTTCCAACTCGTGTCCGAGCCTTACCTGCTCTGTTGCAGCGATAATTATATGCAACGATAATTAATAATTATTATATTATAATTACATTATTATATTAATTAACCCTTTCTTATACAATAATTATACAATAATTATGTGCAACGTTTTTCAGACGAACGTTGCAGGTTTCGTACAACAAACTTTTCGGGACTGGATTCCTCTGTTGACCGTTTCCAAGCAATAAATTCCGCTTGTCTTGAAGGTCTTGCGTTCTACTCTTAACTCGAAGTCATTTCTGTTGGAGATGTGTTTCAATATCGTCGTTGCTTAAACTAACACTTTACAAGCCAGGCGTGATTGAGAACCGCTTCTAGACTTTTTAGGAGCATGATGCTTCTCCATCAAGGCCGACGGAGGCTAGTCCCAAACTGACATTTTTGGAGATAACGTGAACAAAATGAATAGGAACTGACAAATAAGTGTAAAAGTTTTACCGGCGTTTTATAAAAACTATAGTTACCAATATAATATATTATATTCTTCCTATTAAATAGGTTACCTTTTAAATTAAATTTTAATATAAATAATATAGATTGGTAACTAAAACGCCGGTAAAAAAGTTGGAAGTTCCACTACGAAGGCACATACAGCGCTGGCAACCCTGAGTTTACATGGTTTGATTGGCGGACGGGGTGGGGGGCTACGTGGGTACCGATTGTCGAGTGTTCGAACTGGATAGTTGCAGCTGGTCTGAGGTAAATCTACCATTTCGTTTATGTTGTGTACCGTGTGTCAGAAATGTAGGTAACGTTAAATGTTCAGTAAATTTTACTACCGACTATCGTTTCGATACATTTTTGAGAGCGTTTGTTTCGGCAAAGCTGGGAATAATTATTGAGGGCACTGAGTTTTGACGAATGCTTATCTCTCGTTATCAACAAGTCCTGCTGCTGAGAGCGTCAGCTGCTGCAGCGTAACAACAGTAGGAAAACGTGAAGTATTTATAAATTATAAATGAATATTCATTCAGTTGTGTAGTTAATGCAAACAAGGAGAGTTCGAAAATGCTGAAAATAATGGACGTAATGTTTGTCATCATCATCTTACAGCTTTCTACAACAAAATTACCTTCACGATGGAAAACGCTGCAGATTCGAATAACCCTCAATCCTAGCCCTTTTGGGCACAGAAGTAGTTTGTCGAAAATTTAGCCAAAATGTAGTAGGTATTTACCCCAGGATGTTAGTATTTACCTCAGCTTGAGTAAAACCGTTAGCCTGTCTTATCGTGACACCCTTTCCAGTATTCAAAGATTCTCAACGGCTTGCTTTGAATCACTCCTTTGGAATTGTAAAAAATATATTTATCGGGCAAATGATTATTTATGACCATAGTCGTGAACACAAGTTGACCATACAGGAGAGGATCAAACAGCGGATTCGATTATCCATTTGTCAGTATCGAATGTGCTGATTGTTTTCCACTACTTCAACATTAGACATACCTAAGTACGTAGCTCCTTGATGGTTTCAGGCAATGGCACAACCTGACTCGTCCGTGGAGCGTATCGATGTCACCCCTGGTGCTGCGATTACGAAGCAGCGGCGGATGCTGGAGATGTTGATCAATGCACCAGCCATCCAGCAGCATCCCATACGATCTCCCCCAGTCGACCATTTTCAACAGTAAGTTTAGTAGTATGTATTCATGAACTGAAGTTAGAATAAGGACATCGCTAATGGTGGCCACTGTGAATTGTCACTGAACGAGTAGGTAGTCCCAAAAAAACGAGAATCTACCGTGTAGAGTTCCTTAAGTTACAAGACACCCAAAGTTAGTACTTACATTCGAAGCGTAGTTTGAGTTTTATGTCTTATTCTGTTTTTTTTTTTTGTTTTTTTTTTCTTTTTTTTTGGTGCTGAATCCGAATCTGAAGAGATCCAACAACTTATGCGTTTTGGTATATTGACAAAGAACTCCAAAATTTTGGCAATATCTGTTGTTTACTCGCAATATTTATGAAAATTTCATTTAATAAATGTAGTTGAGGTGTCATGCACACTCGTGCGTGTAACACATTTCATATATACGAGCTGAGGAGGATGCTGACTGGCTCATAGTCGTCAAAGCTGTTGAGCTGTCAGCATCTGCAGTCACTGTCGTTGGAGAAGACGTGGATCTCATCGTCTTGCTGGCGGGCTATGTACACCCACTTCCATAAACCTGTGAGAGGTAAATCTCAGCCAGCTTACCATCTCAAGACAACGTTATCAGATTTCACGACAATCACCATCCTCTTCCTCCACGCAGTCTCCGGATGCCTCTCTGCACCACCTCCTCCCTTTATGGCCATGGAAGACGAAATTCCTCCAAGTTTTGGAATCGAGCTCTCCTATCCCTGGCAGTCTCCTGTGGAAGAGAGTGTGGTAGCAGGCGGAGGAGGAGGAGGGGGGAGGGTATTTGTCAGCCCTGTATGGGGATGACCCGAAAATTTCTCTCATTGTTCTGAGGTTCAAAGATTATAGGAGCTCCGCTTTCAAGACCTCTTCACGAATTGAAGCCCTACCACTAACTCAAGATGCAGCTCAACAACACAGCCTACGCAAATTTTGGGGGAATATTCCCGACCCGGGAATTTATTTTTTCTCAATTAAATTATTTAAACTATATTCCATGAACACAGAAGGACTTGACCATTTCTTCTATATCACAAGGCAGCATTCTAGTCGTATTAGGATTCCTAAAAACTAATTTATGACGAAATGAATTCAAAAATACTTTCTCACAAATTGCTAAAAGGGTAACTACCTACTTAGGAGACAGAATAATATCTCACAGGCGTATCCATATACCTGATGTGATACATAAGTATTTTGGCGTAGGCGCTATTCGTACAAATAAATATTTTACCAGCACACGTGATTTTCTTGTTTGCGTTCTTCCCCTTTTCTGGCACTATACGGAAATGATCCCAAACAGAGTATTTCCTTGTCCTCCCCATTTCAAAATCAATATTAACAGTGAAAAGCCGGAGCCGCGAAGGAAATCTATAATTTAACCGTGTTGACAACAGGTCAAAAGCTGATTGAGGTAAATCACACTGCCACTTATCACATGTTCCCCCTCACACACAACAACCACAGTTGACTCGCGCATTTGGAAGAAAATTCAATGCTCTTTCATTTTGATGATGCGAACACTTTTCGTAATACGCATAGTTTTGGAGGTATGAGTAAAATACTTAAAAAAGTAGGTACCTACAAACATTTTGGAGGTTTTTTTTTGCGAATACCTCAAAAAGCATTAGCCCAATTTTTGGGCTCTTCAGATTCGAATCCACCACCCCAAAAAACATAGAATAAGACTTGGATTTCCAACCATCTATTTTTTCCCACGTCGGCCACATTTTGGCTATGCTAATGAGCTTCATTTCATAGCTGAGTTTCATTTTAAAAGTGCCAAAATATTATGAAATTTTCTCAAATCAAAAAAAGAAGTTTTAATAATTCATCACCACCATGGTTTTGGCTCTTAGCCCCGCCCTCCTGCGCTGTTTCAATGTTTAGTTATTATATCTTATGCATATGACTCGATTCTGTGCGGTATGTCTGATTTCATTTTAAGAGCTTATTTACTTTTACAGAATTTTCCAACCGCGAACAGACTTTCCTGTTGCTCCTGGACCGCCTCAGAAAATTTGGCTTCTCGAAAAGGAAATGATTGAAAAGTACGTATCCGTTCATGTTTGTTCAGCTTCACTATACATAGCTTCAAGAATACATTACATGTAATGTACCCGTTAATCCCTGAGAAAGTGGGAACACAGGATACACACTTGGACGGGAATAATAAAGGGGGTTATCCCCTTTTAAGGTAGAGGCGGCGAGATAGTGGGAATCCATCCTATAAAAAGACGATTTTAGACGAAGTAGTCTATTTCCACGATAAATCTAGTAGTATATTAAATATAAATTTTATCGTGGAAATCTAGTCGTATATTTATCGTGGAAATAGACTACTTCGTCTGAAATCGTCTTTTTTATAATAAAGGGGATATAATATATTCAAATATTATTTGGAAATGACTCACCAAATATTGGAAAATAGGTGGACCATGCGCATGTATCATGAATCAGGATCGTACTGCCCGATGAAGGGAGGGGAGGGCAGTACCTTATCATTCCCGTCATAGACGCCTTTAGGTGGAGACATCACAACTAAAAAAAAACAAAAACAAAAAAAAAAAAAAAAAAAAAACAGGCCGTACAGGAGACCCGTAAATATATAAAATTACTCCGAAAACTGATAGTGGATACATTATGAGGCCAATCAAAGTTTTCTATCCAAACTAGTAGGCCCGTCTGGCGTCCACAATGTTTTTGGGTGAGTGCATTTCGAAAAGCGAAATTTTGATGAAATTCGACCTGCGAGGTTTCTAGCCTGATTGCCCTACATGTGGTAATCGGCCATCTTAAGGGGCCACCGATGTTTGTTTTTTGAGGGCTTTGGGAAGGGAAGTTGCGTGAGCTGTCGAATAGAAAGTTATTTTGAACGTGGAATCCATTTATTGGTGTCCCTGATCTAGCCTATCACTCCTAAGTGTTTGGGTGGTTATTTCCAACGACGCAGGATGTCTTGGAGATTTCCTACCCAATCCAGTTCGATTCCTTTTTAAGGCTGCTGCATAAAAAGGATTAATAAACCCTATTTTTCACCCATTTTCTCAGTTACAACTCCCCCTACACCCCGAAGCTCTGGGCCAGAACAGAACAAGAGGTTCTTGTAGTTCCTTGAATCATACCCAATCGTTCATATAATAAAATAATTTAATATCTTGTAATGTAACTGCTTAAAATCATAATCTCAAACATTTTAGGGCGCAGGCTGCAAAATTGGGAAGCCCCCAGAGGATAGGCCCGCCGCTCTCTCGCCCTCCAGCATACATGCAACCAATCGGAGTTGGACCCCCTGATCAGGCGATTATTTCTTCATCGCCTCCAGCGTCCCAGGCAAACAGAGTCTGGCAGCATCTGTTGTAAGGCCTTGATCATAGTATTGTGAATAGCAATTTGTTTAAGTTGTATCATCAGCAAAGCCTGAAAGGCACTAGCCAGAATGTATACTCGATCAGACAACTCGGTCAGAGTTGTAATAACTTTAAGATACGTTTTAATTCTAAGTGGGTGTTTAATTGCTCTACACCAAACGAGATTGCTTCGTATTCCTGATCGTTTATTTCGCTGCCATGGTGTTTCATCTTTATTTGTTTCTTCAATATTCCCAGTTCCTAACATTTACGTGGTACATATTTCTACAGCCGAAACGCTAAAATCAGCTCTCAAGGTGGTCCTGAACCCGTTTCGAATCGAGGGGAGTCAATCAAGCCTTCCGACATGGGAAACATGGGGCTCAGGCAGATTTTGTAAGTCCAATTTTATTTACAATTTAAATTTATTGTTGAAGAGCACCAGTAGTTGGCCATATTCCAGCAGCCGCGTGAATACCGGGAGATGGTTCTTTGGCTTCATTTGAAGATTTAATCTATTATCAATAATTGAGCGTGACATCACAAGCGCACTACAATGTATTTATGTCCTTATAAGGAGTTGTGACGTTACAGGCCTTAGATGGTCACAGGTCATGTCATTAATTATTAATGAAGCGTTGAACATCAGAGGCGTTTCTCATCACCTCAACATACACACTCTTGTAGCACCTTGTAACACCTTGAAAAAAATTTATACCTGTAGAGTGCATTACTAGTGGCTAGTGAGTAGTACTGGGTGTACACATTGTGGTGTGTTCATAGATAGTCGTAGATAGTCTGCTAAACTGTAAAGCGGCCTTTAAGAAGCCTTACCCGTTAGGTCCAGTGAACGGTAAAGGAAAGGAATGAAGCCAACTGACGTTATGATCAGTACCAAACTTCAATACCATTTTGCGTTTTGGGCTTCCAGAGTTAAAATTTTAATTCATGTCCTTCTTAGTTAGAGAATCATAATTCACTTCTCAATTGCAGTTGATACAAGGTATTGATAATATGTATTTTATTGATTTAATTTTGTTATTTCCAGGGGTAGAGTGGTAGATGTGACTGAACTAGAGGGTGTGTTAGGCCTCAACCAAATGGCCGTCCGGCCTCCGCCAGGTTTTGAGAACTTCCAGGCTCCACCCTCGGCTTCCAAACAGCCATCTTGGATGCTTAAGAAAGTCGGAGGCGATCACCCCTCGCTCAGCATGACCGACTCACCTCAACACGGGGTTTCTCTCCTGTCCAAGTTGAACTCTCAACCAGGGCTGGACAGCCCATTTTCTTCTCCTCTTCCTGCAGAGATGGCTAAAGGTGAGAATTATTTGGGGCGATGTCACCATTTCAACCCTCGGAGATTCAGAGGTTATGTCATCAGAAGAGTACCAAACCACTTGAATTTGCTTACTTGTGAAGCAGTGCAGTGAACTATATCAGATCAATATTGTTTGAGCAATAAAAATTGCAAAACAAAAATAATTACCTACACATCGTGAAACGTAGGAGAATAAATTTTTAGGCCAACCCGAATCTTCATGAAAGCTCAGATTCGGGGAATACCAAACAAACGAACTCCTAATTAATGATAACTTCGATTGAGCATTTTTCACCATCAAGGCATTAATTTCCTATCTCTGTTCTAGGAGGATATGGAGGTGCAATGATGCCCAGTGCCAGCAGCCATGTTATTGGAGCACACCGATTCCAGTCGAGCAGTGGAGGTTCTTCATTCAACCGGAACACTTCAAAAGAGTAAATTCATTATCGATCTATTTAGACATCATCCAGCTTTCCAGTCGTTCTTGCAAATGGTTTAAGATTTGCCTTCCTGTTGGTGGCTCAAGTTTGGCAAGGTAGACGCTACTGGCAAAGCTTGCCATGTGTCGGCATAATGGGATGTTTCCGCACATGTCCAACAGTTCCACTGTACAAAGTGTGAGAATTGGGAGGCATTAGCAGCCTTTGTGACTGCAATAATCAAGTCCCACGGAAATTGACCGTACGTACGAGCAGTAATAACGGCTACAGTAGATAACAGAGGGAGCCTTTGGGGCAGAACACGCAACATGTCAAATTTATTTTTCTGTAGAATCACTTTCAGGTTGCTCCCTCATTTTAGGTATGGATGTGAAATTGCACCCTCAAAATCCATTGCAAAATAACAGTAACTCCAATGCCACTGATATCCCTCTACAATTGATAATAATCGATTTTAATCGAGTTTTGTATAAAATCGGTCAACGACAAACGGAATGAATTCGGAATGCATTAGAAACCATGGAGTAGTCAAATATTGGTGGTTATCAGTCAAATATTAGTGGTTAGAGCGTTGGACTGCTGAGTCAAAGGTTGCTGGTTCGATCCCATTAGCCTCTGGACATCTTCCTCAAGGCCGCTTTACACGCTACGACAAATCGCAACGATCAGGTTGCACCAACTTATCGCTCCAATAAATCGAATGGGAGAGGAGTGTTTACACGCTACGACAAATCGTAACGATCAGGTTGCACCAACTTATCGCTCCAATAAATCGAAAGGGGGAGGAGTGTTTACACGCTACGACAAATCGTAACGATCAGGTTGCACCAACTTATCGCTCCAATAAATCGAAAGGGGGAGGAGTGTTTACACGCTACGACAAATCGTAACGATCAGGTTGCACCAACTTATCGCTCCGATAAATCGAAAGGGGGAGGAGTGTTTACACGCTAAGACAAATCGTAGCGATTAGTTGGAGGGACCGGCATCAACCTTCCAACCCAACTCCAACTCCAATAAATCGCTACGATGTCCCATTTACACGTTCGGATAAATCGTAAAAAACCGCGGTAATCGTAAAAAATGCGGTAAAAACCGCATCTGAACGATAAATTGTTACGATTTGTCGTAGCGTTAATGTCCCATTTACACGTTCCGATAAATCGTAAAAATTGCATCTGAACGATAAATTGTTACGATTTGTCGTAGCGTGTAAAGCGGCCTTTATACTGATAATCACCTTTCGGAAGGAAATGGCAAACCACCGAAAGTATTCTGCCTATAAAACCTCTCAAATTTGCCGTTCGGAACCGGCGTTAAACAGTAGGTCCCTACTTCTTCTGTAATAACTGTTCAACATGCTCAACAGAAGTTAGTAGCGAGAGGTCGCCAACGCCCGTTTGCGGGTATGGCGCCCAATGAAGAAGAAGAAGAAGAAGAAGAAGTCAAATATTGAACGAATCTTGAAAAACTTGGCTTTGGCTTAGGAAAAACAACTTAACCGAACACACATCTTCATGTCAAAGTCAACTGACTTCACTAAAACGCTTCAATACGGTTCGATGTTTATTGTTGTTGTGGTTTAATGATTATCGTACTCCATAATTTTTTTTACTGCTAGAGCTCATTAGAGCTAACAGCAGGCCTCCCCATTTTGGGGACCGCCACGTCAGAGAGAAAGAGAAATTGTGATGGGTGGGAGGGACGGGGTACGCACTACCTAGGGTGGGAGCCACTGCTCCACCACCCCTTATGATGTGGTGTGACTAGGGGTCGCAATCCTGCACGATTTTGTAATTAATAAAATGATTTTGTTTCAAAAAAGCAATTTATTTACAAAAAGGACGCAAGTTTTTATACAAGGGTTTGTTATTTTTTGATATAGGTTGATTGCGCAAAAATTAGTTCTGTGCCATTAAGAAAATACATCGGTATTTTTGAAAAATAAAAAAGTAAATTTTTTCTGTACGATGTGAAAACCGGATTTTGCGTCCAAAATTACTCTACTAGTGAGTTAATAGTTTCATGACCCAAATTGGATCGGAGCAGATTGCAGAAATAGGTACCCAGCTGTAGAGAAGGCTCTCTCTGACTCCACACTCGTAGGTGGAATCGTCAAACAAAATGACATTGCATACAATGACAGTGTATATTATACGTTGTATATACTATACTCCACTATACATTATGCAAACTGGAGATAGCGCCCCCTCTTCCCCCTCAAATAGGTTAGATGGGATATACCACAAGAATAGCACAAATATTGCGAACTACAGCACAACAGTCATAAGGAGCCTCATTTGAACCAATAGGAGCAATCATATCATTGATGCCGGTTGACATGATACATTTTAAATAAAAGTTTGTGCAGTCAGAAATAAACATTAAATCGTATTCCCCATAATCGATAATTGGGATCAATCGAAGCATGAAAGTTGATTGTAAAACATAACAAATCGGCTAAGGTTATCGATGTTTTGCAAAAATCGATTATCTATTCCCTTTTTATTTTCAGGCACTCCAATCCATTGGAAAAAGTCATGTTACTTAATAATAATATTTGCTCTCTCGTTGCTCTGAGGCAGGCCAGGATCTGTCAATTTTGGTTAGATATGAAACAAAACCTCAGGTTTTGGTGCACTACCCTCGTTATCGATTAGTCGCCTTCAACTAATATTAAATATTAATAAAATACATTTTATGTTAACAGGTCTACCACTGAGAGTTTCCAAGGCTTCTGGGACAACTTTCGAGATCCTTTAGCGCGCAGCAAGCACAAAGAGAGAGAGTTTTATAGGGAAAGTTCTATAACGGAAGCTTCTCATAGACTCCAAGCTCTGGACTTGGGAGATTTTCGCTACTCCGATGACATCAACTATTCCGATGACACGTGAGTGAAGATGGCTTCAATTTTTTAACATGATTTTTTGTATTTCTGTGACTCTGCACCGTCCATGACCCTGGTATACCTCCTGAGCTTCACTTCAACTGACGTTGGCTTATCTCCGTTGCCTGACTTTTTGGTGAAAGCGGCAACAGGCATAGGCGCTGTTGGTAACTAAGACCTGAGCTACAATGTCCTCTCTCGTAACTGTATAATCTGATTCGATTCACCAACCCACATTGTAAGGGGCAATGTTCTGCGTCGTGACGTCTGCAAGCTTCCGAAAACCATTTAATGGTTTGATCAGTGTAGCCAAGTTCGACCAAATGACTCCATCTTTGTTTGAAAGTGGTGGTACAGGCAGACTCATTGCTTGTTACGTTTTTATGTTGTATTACTCTATATAATACAGACCCTAGTTCTATATCTCCAAAACGTAAACGCGTTCAAAGTGAGTCGCATCCTTATCCGTGTCCTTACATCGATTAGGTACGCATGATTGATGGAAGATTCAAGTTGTTCATCATAAGCACTAAATTAAATGCTTTGTTTTTATGTTCCATTGGAATCAGGGTGGGTGCAGATCAAGAAGAGGCAGAAAAGAAGAAAAGGAGAAGGTAAGGATTGAATATTCATAAAATGAAATTAAATGAAATGAAAATATTCATCAAAATTTAATTTAAACTGAACCTTGAAGTAAATTTTAATTCAATGTTCAGTTTACGTGCCGTAAAGTACTCACATCCCCCGGGAATCAAACTACTGCTGTTCCGAGGCGATCACTAGGTCATATTGCCCATTAACATTTTGTTCGCGTTCGGGAGGATGGTGCACCATGGTGTAGCGACAGAACCCATTCGCACAGACGCTAGCTTGGCGTATACCTTCAAGGCATTTGGCAGTTAACGCGCGAAAAGCCGCTTCATAGGTCGACTCTTCTTTTCCAGGAAGTATGCAAAATACTAGAGGAACTCAGCATGTTGTATCTCTGACGGTCAAAATCCAAAGGGTAGGAGTTGATATCTCCGAACTCGGAAGACGGGTAGGAGTTCATACGCTGGCACGCGTGGTTTGACCACCGTGGGTAGGAGTTGATGGTCGCCCGCAAGATGGACTATCGGTTTCCAATAGTATCAATGGTTTTTCAGTAAAATGTGAGGGTGTCACATGATTGTACTATAGTACAATAGTAGTAGATGCTATCACTGTTGTGGTGCCGACGCTCACAGATTGTTGTAAAATTTTGTTATTTAATAACAAACTTAATAAAAGGTACCTAGGTAACGAGAGCTAGAAAGAACTGGCGTGGCTTCACTTTTCTACATGCTGAAACTGCTGAGGAACCCAGCTGGCGGAGGCGTATCCATCCGCCTCCGACTGGGTATATAATATATTATTTATGGACCTCCAAGCTCAGCCCATAGCCGGGCTATGACATAGCCAGTCCCTCTTTGTCGTCAGTACCTCTTTGTTGCTAGTTCGTTCTAGTTTCGCATACCAAGATTTTCTCTCGTTATATTTTTTCAAACAAATAATTTTACTGTCTCTAACGTATTGGGTGTGATCACCACGTGCTGGATCTCCCGGTCAAAACAAACAGACTAGTGAATTCAAGTAGTGCAATGGCACTACAACTGTGTTCGCCCTCCTTTTAGTAATAATTTATTCCTATTCCATATCAGGAGGAAGTCCAAGAAGAGGTCTAAGAAATCCTCCGAGTGTGTTGACAATTCAGAAATTCTACCTGAGGAGAATGAAATTACAGCCCCACTTGTCGAAGGAAGTGTCCCTCTAACATTCAACGGCGATAAAGCTTCTGAGCGAAAAAGGTAAAGTTGTTCAAGTTTTTATATTTAAATGCATTCGCTGAAATAAGGTTTAATGCTGGCTTGGACGTTCTCATCAGGCCTAAGAGGAGGAGTAGAGGGAAGAAGTCCAAACCAGAACCAGGAGCATTTGAGGATTACCTTGACATAGATAGCGTGATGGCTGGCCTAAAAGATTCTACTCTCATCAAGGGGGAGATCAGAATCAACGCGAAAAACTACAAAGAGTGCTACATAAATGACCCCGTAAGTAGTAGGCTCTTGACTTGAATTTTGGGTGCATTGACGAAACTCATTTTGAAGGAATGTAATTGAATTCTGTTTCACAAAGGTAAAAAAAAAGCTTGTTCACTTAATTAAGAATAAGAAATATTCACCTAGTGTAAACAGAGGCTTTGCGTTGCTCTGGTGTGAAGGGTACCTCACTTAGTTCTGGTTGATAAGTTCACATGCCGGTTCAGCGTAATCGCAAACTGAACGACCACCTAATCATCTCACAGTTCACTGCCTAATGACTGAAGACTGTGATTGTGATCAACAAAGAACACAAAATACCAATAGGGGAAAGTTTATAAAATTTATAATGTAATGGAAGGGCACTAGAAAACTGAATGTCCAAAAGTGGCACTGGAGAAATGGAAAAGTATAACCTACTCTATCCTAATGTCAACCTCCAAATTGATCCATCGATTCCCTGTGGTTAGCTCGCCGTTTCTGGCTTGTGCAGATTTATTGAAGTGACTGTGACGTCACAGAAAGCCACCTGTGCACGCACTCATCACTGGCAGGCCTCACGTGACCAGGCAGCCCTTGTGCCTTTGCCTTCACAGAAAAATTGCGCCCCCCACCCCCCAGATGACTTGCGTGTAAAGTAAGAATTTCTTAAACCATGGTAGGTACCTCTCATATGAACCTTTCTTCTCACCAGGATAACAAAAAGGACATACTGATATCCGGAACGCTTGACCGAAATCGCGCCCTGGAAGGCGACGTAGTTGTTGTTCAACTGAAAGACGAGGAGCAACTGGTAAGTGCTTACGTTTTCAAAAGATGATCCTTATAATACCTTGATACAAACCTACGTGTTTTTACGGAGAGTAATTCAGGTTTTATGGGATTCGTTTTTGCATTAAAATCCACCTTCATTTCTAAAGGTTTTTTAACATGGATATGTTTTTGGGCTGGGGGTCATGCGAAATTTCGTAAGACGTTTTTTTGTGACGCGATACCAATAAACCTATGTGTTGCTATTTAGTTGATATGTGACGCTATTTGTTTTGAAATACGCAAATTGTGTTTCCCTAGTAATCAAAATGGGGGTCCAGGGGCCGCAGGGTTAGAGATTTGTTTATTACAAACCGGAATAAAGATCATACATTTCATCATTACAGTGTCATAAACTTGAAATAATTGGGGATGTCTGTCGCGCAAACAGCCATCCTACTGCTCTTTCGTTGGATACATTGAACGTACAGTCATTACGCGCTCACTTAGAAGATCTCACTACAGATTTTGTGCTGCTACACTGCAAGATATTGGCTTTATGTGAAACCTGAATGGTCAAGCCCAAAAACATATCCATGCTTCAATGTTTTTCTGTGGAGCGGAAAAAATTTGCAATGTGTTTTTTTGTTACTGTTCACAGGAAGCTCCCGAAGGCACAAATCCTCAGAAATCGGGCAAGGTATGACTCATCATTACATCTCAAACTTTGAAAAATATTTGTATTAGATATTAAAATTTTTAAGGTATGACGCCGATTTCAATTAAAAAAAAAAAAAACAGAAGAAAGTTGTGACAAGTAGGGTGGTGGCACCCATAGGCGTACCCAGCCCCCCCCCCCCCCCCCCCTGAACATAAGAAAAATATATATACTTACACTTAGATCAAAAGAACGAAAAACGCTGCAAATTTTACACACGGGTTTATTATTCCTTGATATAGGTTACTTGTGCGAAAATTAATTCTGTGGCAATGAAAAAAACTGGATTTTTTTTTTTTTTTTTTCACAAATTTTTTTTCTCACTCGGAAAATATTTGACCTCCTGGGATCCTTCAAAAATATCATTTGTAGCCACATGAAAGTTCTTCCTGAAACCTACGTCCAAAAATACTTCGATAACGACACCTTACTCGAGCCCATAGCCAAAAACCTTTAAAAACCCTCCCGTAGCCCCATAGTGCCTCACGGGTTTGGGCGATCGGGCTGAATACCTTTCGGGCACAACTAGATCGTAAACCAAGTATTTTGTAAAATTTAAGATTTAAAAAAAATTCCTACTGCCCAAAACGGCCTGGACGGCGGACGGACATTCGGTTTTGGAATCTAGACCTCTTGAAACCGATAATGTCAAATTTTGAGGCCGATCGGAGTCGTCGACCTCCGTCGCGATTACAAAGGTGTATTATTCAAAGAATAATAAACCAAAAGAGGAAGTAGTGGTTGAAAAATTCGGAGAGAACCCCAGGCGGCTCATGTTGTAAATTTTAAGTGAAAAAAAAAAAAAAAAAAAAAAATTCTTGACATTGTTGGGTACTTACGTTATGTATATTTTGTGTAAATGTTGTAAATTAAGAGGAAAAAAGTAAACTAGAACACTTGATTTTGTAAAAATGTTTTGTATGTTATTTTGTGGGACTTTTCATAAGTAACTGGCGGCAATTCACACCCGGGTTTATAGACACAACTAGCTCGGCAGAGTTCTTTTCGTCCACCAGGACACAAGTGGGAGTTTGTGCAGGCTATTGCTAGACTCTTTTAGTCCAACTTTCCCAACTTTTTCCTTGGCGACACAGGGGCTGAGGGAAACACAACCTGGAAATAATAATCACTTAATTTTTCTCACTATTAGGTACCCCATTGCTGTTCTTGAAAACATAATCTTAATACTTACAGTCCAAATCTTTTTCCGATACAAGAATTTCTCCGACGACAATATTTTCATACGTTTTCATTTTCTCCAGGTGGTCTACATTTTAGAAAAAGTGCACAGCAGAGTGTGTGTCGGGTATTTGACTAAAATTGGAGAGAAAGACTACGCAACTCTTTGCCCTCGTGACTCCAGGATCCCGAGGCTGCTCATCCCGTCGACAACGCTGCCAGTCCACGTAATTCAAAATCCGGGCGTCTACGACAACATTCTTTTCAAGGCCAAGATTGTCTCTTGGAATTCACCAAATTTCGCTCAAGGGTACGTTTCAATACCTTCACTCACATTGTAAAATAACAAGATGGCTATGAGTGTAGGTATGTTTGGGTAATTTTGTAGATTGCTTGGCCTAAAATTGAATTAACGGGTTTTTTCTTTCTTGAAAACTTCACATCATGTGACGTCCATTGCACCATCCCCTTCTTCACTGCACTTCTCCCGCGCGCTCATTCCCTGCCTCCCCCCCTCAACTTCCTCGCCACCAAACTGTATTCCAAAAATTTAGTTTTTTATTTATTTTATTTTTATCTAGCGATGACTAGGTGCCTCGCCATTGGGTAATCCCCATAAAATTATTTGTCAAGAGAATGAACGGGAGTAAGTGATTGCACATTGAACATGTTGGCCATTCGCTATGATCGGCTTGAAAATACATGATTCATTGAAGCCTGCATGGAATTTGTCAAAAATGATTTGTAACTGTTACGCTCACCCTTTACAGCGATTGAATTTTCTATTTCAGAATAATCGTCGAGGAGTTGGGGCAGAAGGGTAGCGTAGACGTTGAAACGATCGCTATTTTGAAAGAGCTGAACTTGGATGGGGACCCTGTGCCCGAAGAGCTCAGCCGTTATCTACCCGACTCCTACAGTATCACCCAAGAAGAAATCAACAAGCGACTCGATCTCAGGTAGCCTCTACAGTTGGTGTTTCACAGTAATCGATTTCAAGCGACTTTGCTTGAAGTCTGAAATTGAGGGTTAAATCCCATTAGGTTCAATTTACGACGTCCCTACGTCATTATGAGCTTCACTCTAAAAGGGTTCACCGCGTTTGTATTTCAGAAAAGAGTGCATATTCACCATCGACCCAGAGACGGCACGTGATTTGGATGATGCCGTGTCCCTGAAGAAAATCGACTCGGATTTGTACGAGGTCGGCGTTCACATTTCCGACGTCTCCATGTTCCTGAAGTTGGGCACGCCACTAGACGTCAAAGTGTCCGAAAGGGCGACTACGATCTACCTCGTAGACAAGGCCATCCACATGTTACCGCTGGAGCTCTGCCTCCAATGTTCCCTTCTTCCGGGTCAGGACAAGTTCGCAGTTTCCGTCATATGGCAAATGGACTCGAAAGGTGATTTTCTGTTTAGGTAGTAGACATGAACCTGATTCCTTGGGTCACGCAGCGGCTTCTTATGACCGAATTAAGGAAAGCGAAATGTTATCATCTGCCATTTTATTCTTCTGAAAGACATATTGAAGAGGCCTATTTGGAGGGAAACCCCTTGCTGCTCGAAGTTTCAGAGGTATCTTAGGATTGCTATTACACAATTCAATGTTGCCAAATTCATTGTAGTAAATGTACGGCATTACCAACTAGAAATCAGAAGAAATCGGACAATTCGGAACAAGCACAATTTTTCCACATACCTCTTCTTATAAAAATGTCCAAACCGACGCTGTAGCTCTGCAACCAGGTCTAATGGACTTCAAACAGGTTTTAAAGCCCTTCAGTCTGATTCTGTATCTCTTCAGCCAATTGTGAGCTTTTCAAACTGGCTCTATAACTGGTTTAAAGGGCTTCAAACTGGTTTTAATGGCCTTCAGTCTGACACTGTACCTCTTCAGCCAATCGTGCAGCTCTTCAAACTGGCCTGTAGCTCACAACTGCTTCTGCCCGCCATTCGTACGGTAGGCATTTTTCGACAAACTTTGGTTGTCTATGGAAAAGTTAACGCTCTACAACTTTCATTATGTAACATTTCTCGACAGGACCGCCCGGGCGGACAGGACAGGACAGCGCGCGCCCGTTTGAAGGTCCAGCCGTTTCAAGTGCGAAAAAGTGATTTTTCGAAAAACGCTCTTTCAGATCGTTCTAGCTATTGAAATATTAGGTCCACAATGAACTTTGACTAGTAAATTTTATAGGATATACTAGTGGGCCCGGTGCGCTTCGCTGCACTCCGTCCATCACCTTTATCGGGCGTCACCACCAAGTGACAGTCGCTCAATGCGCTAAATTTAGGCTCTACCGTTGAGGCTGGGTAGCGTGGATTAGACACAGCCAGCCACAGAGACGAACTGGGACACCCGTGCTTCGCACGAAATATCAAATTTAAAATTCCAGTTCAATAATACGTCTATCCTTCACTCGGAAAGCAAGCACGTCCAACCCGTCCAACCTTGTTGACCCGTTTCTGGTTGTGAAGTATCTAACTATTTCGAATCGAAGGCCCGTTAAGAGGGTTAAATTACCTGTCCATGTAAGTTCACTTTGATTCCGCACAACCCCCTATCAATAATGCATCACTTAGAACACCCGTAGCAACCCATCAACTCATGATTTTTCCAAGTACCTACCAACAACGCTTGTTGACGTGTCACAATAGGTAGGCTGGCAACCCTTAGCAACCCGTCGACTCGTAATTTTTCTACGTAACAACGATTGTTGGCCTCTCCTTGTGAAGTATATGCAGCCCATAGCAACCCATCAACTCAAAAAGGAAATTACCTAGTACCTACCTATCAAAATAATCGAAGGCTCGCAAAAAATACTCGTACCCACCTACCGACGATCATCGAATAACTTCCAAACGCGTTATCGCACAGAAATCGTTTTGTACTCGTTGAAATCGGCGTGAAAAGCTCGTTTTAACAGACGTAGTTTCGTTCAAAACCGACGCCAAAAGTTGTATCGGGTTTTGGCGTTTCGAAAATTTTCCTAGCAATCCCTAGTAACGACGCTATTTTACCCGGCTCTCGTCGCGAAGGAAAGCTCCGTTCGCGACGAAGGAAGAGAGTTGGCGAAATCTAATACGGATAGTAGCCGATTCTCAGACCTACTGAATATGCATTTAAAATTTCATGAGAATCGATCAAGCCGTCTCGGAGGAGTATGGGAACGAACATTGTGACCCGATAATTTTATATATAAGATAAAATACACACATTGATGATAATTGTCAATGTGTGTATTATTATTCGTATTATTATTATTATTTTATTTTATTTATTTTTTTTAGCAATTATTGCTACTTTTGCTGTAGGAGCTTCGTTTCGGAGTTATAAGCAAAAATCTCTCAAAACGCATAACAGATATTTGTTGAATGTCTTCAGATTCGGATTCAGCAGCCCGAAAAACATGGTTTTGGGGTAAAAAAAAATCCAACCAAATATTTTTTTCCGCTTAGTTACTGGACTATTAGTAAATCAAAGTGGTATTGTTTCTAGCAATTTAACCGCTATTTTTCCTCAACTGACTGGCTTTTTCGAGCGACTTGCCTTGTGCTGGTTGACAAGGCAGCATAATATGTAGCATTGCAGACGCCTCCTCATATCCCACTCTTCGCTCGACATTTAATGGCCTATTTCACCAACCAACGGCACCATTTGACCGAGCTCCGCACCGTTTTCCATGCTAATCGGTGCTCCCTCGGGGGTCTCACAAAAACGCCTTGATTTTGTTGAAGGAAACATCAAGACGACCAAATTCGCCCGAACGGTGATACACTCCTGCACGAAACTGTCTTACGAGCACGCTCAGGTTTGAACCTCTTTCACGATGAACTTTGTCACAATTAGGATACAAATATGGTATTTTTATGTCATCGTTTTGCAGCGTTTATTCTATTTTTGTAGGCTATTATCGAAGGGCGGGAAGTGGATCTGCCGCCGCTGTACAACGACGTGACTCCAGAGATGATTCGAGAGTCGGTTCTCGAGCTGTACGAAATCTCCAAACATATGAGGGCGAGGAGATTCGCCGGAGGAGCTCTGCGCATAGACCAACCCAAAGTCTGTTTCCAGATTAACGAAAAGTTCGTTCCTACCAATGCCTCGTTGTATGAACTCAAAGACAGCAACAGGTGAGTTATTGTTTGATAATATCATGCATACAAGCATACATGTATGCAATTGAATGTATTTGTGGTTATTGTACGTAAAAACAGCGCTCAAGCAAGCCTAAGGGCTTATCGTACATGGCGGAGTTCCGAGACGTTTCTCACCAGGTCCTCTGAATCTGGTCTCAAGACGTTTTGGGACCGAATGGAACTAATCGTATTCACAGTCAGCGCTCAAGATGGCGTTTTTAGTGTTGATTCGAGGCCGTCTCAAATTCGTCTCCATAAACCAAAATGACCCAAAACAACTGAAATCGGACAATTTACATACATTTTATTACCACAGTCAAAGCCCTTACGAGTCGAGGGTGGCCACAGAGAGGAGTGCTCTCCCCCTTGCTTTGGCTGCTCGAAGTTGAAAACTTGCTGGAAAAACTGCAGGAGGAAAGCTACGTAGTGATAGTATAACATAATATAATACACATATTATGCAAATGATCTAACAGTTGTGGTAAGAGGAAAAAAACGCTGCAAATTTTACACAAGGGTTTATTATTCTGTGATTTAGGTTACTTGTACAGACATTTAATTCTGTCAATAAAAATAATTAAAAAAAAATTTTTTTTTTGGATTTTTATATTTCAAAAAAAAATTTTTGGGGGGATTTTTTTCTTCAAAAATGTGTTTTTTCAAAAATTCTTTAATTTTTACTCGAAAAATATTTAACTTCTTGGGATCCTTCAAAAATCCCATTTTTAGCCCCATGAAAGCCCTATAGATCGCCACAGTGAAATCGGATCGTTCCGGGACACCCAAAAATGGATTCTACGTCCAAAAGTACTTCGAAAACGACACCTAACTCGATCCCATAGCTAAGAGCCTTCAAAACACCCCTCCTGTAGCCCCATTTTAGCCCCATAGCGCCCCACGGGTTTGGGCGATCGGACTGAAAACCTTGCGGTCACAACTAGATGGCAAACCAAGTATTTTGCCAAAATATCAGATTTTTAAAAAAATGCCTACTGCCAAAAACGGCCCGGACGGCGGACGGACATTTCGGATTTTGAATGTAGACCTCTTGAAACGGATAATGTCAAGTTTTGAGGCCGATCCGAGTCGTCGACCTCCGTCGCGAAAACAGGTGTATTATTCCAAGAATAATAAACCAAAAACGCTGCAAATTTTACACAAGGGTTTATTATTCTTTGATATTTGATATAGGTTAGTTGCGCCAAAATTATTTCTGTGTCAAAAGAAAAAATGTTGGAAAAAAAACATTTTTTTTGGATTTTTTTTTTTCAAAAATTCTTTATTCTTTACTCGAAAAATATTTAATCTCCTGGGATCCTTCAAAAATCCCATTTTTAGCCCCATGAAAGCCCTATAGATCGCAACAGTGAAATCGGATCGCTGCGGGACCCCAAAAAATGGATTCTACGTCCAAAAATACTTCGAAAACGACACCTGACTCGATCCCATAGCCAAAAACCTTCAAAAACCACCTTCTGTAGCCCCATTATAGCCCCATAGCGCCCCACGGATTTGGGTGATCGGACTGAAAACCTTGCGGGCACAACTAGATGGTAAACCAAGTATTTTGCCAAAATTTCAGATTTAAAAAAAAATTCCTACTGCCCAAAACGGCCTGGACGGCGGACGGCGTACGGCGGACGGACATTTCGGATTTAGAATGTCCGGAATCTTGAAACGGATAATGTCAAATTTTGAGCCCGATCGGAGACGTCGACCCCCGTCGCGAAAACATAGGTGTATTATTCCAAGAATAATAAACCAAAAGGGCTCGCATCCACACTGAGTGTGGCTTTTGTAGTTAACCCGGCAGTGTTTACTAGTCTGTAGTTGGATCAACCCTATGTTACCAACTATAAATTTAATAAATACCCTGAAGATGGCACCTGTTGGCCGAAAGCTAGGCAATACACAAGTTTAAACGCACTTCTCAACCTTCTGTCACCCCGCTACTAACCAGGCTGAAACATGCCAAGAAGGTATTCCCAAGAAACCTGTACTGTCTCTGAAAGGATATAATACAGGGCACTGTCAGCATCATCCAATCATGGTGTACGGAAGAAACTTAGTCTGAATCCTGCCAAAACCACCGTCATAGCCTTCACCAGGAGACGAAATATGCCATTAGTGCTGATGGAAATCGGGGAGATATCGCCCACAAGTAACCTGTAATATCACCAGCCCGTCAGAGGTAGGTCCGGCGGGTGGAGCGGGAAGCGCTGTAGTGGTGTCATCACCACGTTAACCGCACTTCTCCCGCGAGTGGCCAGACAGACGTCCGATTTTCCCCCTTTCCAAAACCGTGTCCTTTGTTTCGGCATTGTTTTATGGAGTGACCCGAGAGGAAAAGAGAGTTCATGTGAAAAAAAAAAAAAAAAAAAAAAAAAAACGTGAAGTGTGTAAGCTGTGCCAGATGTGAATGGTTTCGTGGAAGCGTAGCGACGCTAAATTTCAATCTCCGAGGAACATTACACTGAACACCAACATCTGCTTTGACCACTTAGACGGTTCACCTTCCTCGTAGTACTTCTCGAAGACCTAACGTATGTTTTAAATTTAAGGGGCTAAAATGGGGCTACGGGAGGGGTTTTTAAGGGTTTTGGCTATGTGGGTCGAGTTGGATGTCGTTTTCGAAGTATTTTTGGCCGTAAAATTCATTTAAAAATAATGTGTGGGATCAGCAAATCGTCAGAGAAGCTCCCCATGGTATCATATGTGAAGCCTACTCAGAATGCAAACTTTGCAGTTATGTCCCTTTGTCATTGCGCCGACGTTTTATATTATAAAACAGGTGGGGAGGTGCCCGCTTAGTTTGTTGTCTAATTCGCGTCCTTCCTACTCATTCCGCGATACCCCCGAACATAATAAAGCCATTCACGCGCCTTCGCCTTCGTACGCGAATAGACAAGATTAAGCGACGTCAACAACAAGATTAGAGTTCGTGAGCTTACCTCAGCCGTTGAGCTTTTTCTTGGAGATGTCTTGCCCCGTCCACAGCGATATAAATCGGTGGGGTTTTTTGCCGATACTTCTCTAACTATATTCACTACGCATCTCGATCGAAAGTTGCTTGAACACCCCGGCAAACAAGAAATCCCCTCAGCTGGCTGAGAGTACAACGTTCAGGTTCAGCCGGCAAATTTGCGCCAGGGAATTCACCTGGGCTTAAACTTATTGTTTGTAAGAAAGAGACACGGGCTGCCATTATGTCGGCATAATATGCCTATACTATATTATAGTACTTTTCTGTTGTACCCCCCCCCCCCACTCTATTTTGGTTAGATTTGGGTGCCTTAAAGCCTTCGGGAGGGGCTCAAAATCGAGGGGGGGGGGGGGGTTATAACGGAAAAGGACCTGAAAGCCTTAAAGCCATCGGGAGGGGTGTTTATGAAACACGATATCGGGGGGATAACGGAAGAGTACCGGGTTTTTCAAATATTCCCTTAACATTCCTCCACACGGTCAACCACTTTTCATATTTGCACAACTTTTTGCATGAACCACCAACACCTCTTTCTGTTTCAAAAACTCTACACACTGTGAACTACTTTCCAAAAAAAAAAAAAAAAACAAAACCATCACATACACAATATAGAACTACACTCATTATTTTAATACCACAGACTACTATGTACTTGTAACATTCATTATTATTTCCGTTTTTTGTTTACCTTGTTTAGTTCTCTTTGTCGAGTAGTTCGGGAAAAAGTCGAGTTTCTGTGGTTGGTAGGTATCATTTTGGTAAGAGTAGGTAGCGGTAGGTACCCTATTGGAGCAGTACCTGATCCCGACACATGGGTCCGTTGCCAGGCACCTTTTAACGACACTTCGTTTGAAGAAGCCGGGAGATCGGCCTCATGTAAGACTGGATCATCTGACCAAGCCAACTTTGATGACATTTCATCTGAGGTAGCTGGATACGCTAAAATATGCTGGATACGCTGTTCCCGGTAAAATAGAGGCTCAGGGTGAATCGATGCCGGCCACGACCTCACGTGTTGGGTATTGGCTTCCCCTCAGCTCTCTTCCGAAGATTACGAATCATCACAGTATCCCAACACATCACGCAAGTCCCACTCATCATGTAGGGAAATCGGCTTCAGCTTGCGACAGAGGTGAAATACCTTGGGGTGATGCTAGAATCAAGAATTTCAAGAATCAAGAATTTATTTATTTGCCAAGGCCAATTTGACAGGGCAAACGTCAGACATGAGTAATAAATGATAGTTCACATATAAAAACAATCACATGTCAAAATGTTTGAAGAAGACAGTGATAACACCCATACCTAAGAAAGGGAATTCTAATGATTACGATGGCTTTCGTCCCGTTTCTAAACTGCCAGTCTTTGTGAAGGTGATGGAGCGGATCATGCTTGGGAGATTGGGTGGTCATTTGGATGATCACTCGGTTCTCCACCCTCAGCAGTTTGGCTTCCGAAAGGTTGGAGCACCTCCACTGCAGCAGTCTCATTGATTTCCGAGCTCTTTTCTGCTCTGGAGAGTAAGGAGCTCACCTTGCTCAACCTCTTCGACCTCTCGAAAGCCTTTGACCGTGTGCCTCATAATTTGTTACTAAAGAAACTAGAGCACTATGGGTTCAGTGATCATTCAATTTTGTTTTTTAAAAGTTTCCTCGAAGGCTGGTCCCAGGTCGTGTATTTCAATGGGTCTTGCTCTGAGGAGGTCGTCATTCCGTGTGGAGTAAAGCAGGGTAGTATTCTTGGTCCTATTCTCTTCCTTTTGTACATCAATGACTTGCCAAGCCAATTCTTGGACTCTCTAGCCATTTTTCTTTTTGCCGATGATATAACCAGCCTGGCAAGGGGATCATCTCGTGATGAACTTGACCAAGACTCATTAAACAAATCCAATACTATAGAGAGGTGGTGTATTGCAAACGGCTTGGTCTTAAACAAAAACAAAACCCAGACTCTTGAATTGGGGCTCAACCGACGTCTTGACCAATCGGTCAACTTCCTGGGCTTGAGAATCGACAACCGTCTTTCGTGGTCTTCTCATATCGAAGCACTGTGCCCTAAGTTATCGTCTTCCATCTTCATGATCAGAAGGCTGAGAGGTGCCGTTTCTGATGAGGTCTTGCGCTCAGTTTATCATGCTTGTTTTGCTAGCAGAGCTACTTATTGTATCGTTGCTTGGGGCAGCTCCAGTCACGCTATAAAGGTGTTCAAGCTCCAAAAGCGCGCCATCAGAATTCTGGCTAATCTCCCTTGGAATGAGTCTTGTAGGGGTTATTTTGCTCGCCTAGGTATTCTTACTATACCTACCTAGTGCTTACATCTTGGCTGTTCTCAACCTAATGAAGTCCAATTTGTCGCTCATCCCAGTAGTGTCCGAGGTGCACCATCATAACACCCGCTCACTAGGCAACCTTGTTGTCCCATTTACCCGCCTCAGTACGGCTCAGCGCAACAATCCGTTTCAAGTGGGGACTCGTTTGTTCAATGCGCTGCCCCATAATGTCAGAATGTTATCCATTAAAGCGTTCTCCAGGGTGATCAAAGCCCACCTTCTTAAAGCTTAATTATACACCTTGGAGGATTTTTATAAGATCAAGTGGGGTGTTGCAGCCTGTTGACGGTGTTGTGTTCAGTGCTAGTTTAAGTGTCCCCCATACCAGTGCATGTGTTAGCTTAAATCAAATTTTCTTAGATGTGAATAGTACTCTTGGTCATTCTTGTTCTCCCCTGTAAGCAGAGTGTGTTTAGCCTTTTAGATTTTGACATGTGATTGTTTTTATATGTGAACTATCATTTATTACTCATGTTGTAGACTCGTGTAGACTCACAGCTTTCACGGAATAGCCACGTAAAATGTACGCTGAGCAAAGCCACCACGGCAATGTTTGCTTGCAGGAGGATGCACAGCTAGACGGTGGTGGCCCTTCATCCTGATCAGGTTCCAACAATTTAAGGGCTTCTTTGATGAAGTCTTAAACAAGTACGAGTACGTCCAATTAGTCAATTAGTCAAAGGTCAATAGATCTACTCTGAGGTCGCAGTGACGCAGGAAATGATAGCATCCCCCTTTTCCGTAAAAAAAAACACGTTTCAAGGCATCCAAAAACGTGACTTGGGACGACGTAACAACTACTACACAAGGTTAGCATACAACAAAGGTTAGGTAGGAACCTAACCATTTTGTCTCAACGGTTTGAGCAAAGTTGCAGCACCATCCCAAGATTCTCATTCGCATAATCAAACGGTTGTAATGGTAAAACCTTTAAAACGTTTCTACCACGCTTATGTTTATGTCAGCGCGTCAGTCAACATCTTGAATGCAGTTGGGCGAATTCTACCAAAATAAAATGAGTTGAGTCAACGCCGTTTACACTTGTGATTCACCTCCGACGAGCCCAGGGTTTATTTGAAGAAAAGGCTCTCATTCCAATCCATAGCTAGTTTGTCAAGAAGACCGTTAATACCCTGAATTCCTCCTGCTCCAAATCATCTGGTGTTTCAGTGTACCTTTTGGTTTATTATTCTTGGAATAATACACCGATGTGGTCGAAAATTCGTATTAGCCTCAAAATTTGACATTAAACGTTTCAAGATGTCTAGATTCCAAAAATGAAATGTAGGAATTTTTCAAAAAATCTGAAATTTTGTTAAAATACTCGGTTTACCATCTAGTTGTGCCCACAAGGTTTTCAGCCCTTTCGCCCATACCTGTGAGGCTGTGTGGGTCTACGGGAGGGTTGTTTGAAGGGTTTAGGCTATAGGGTCGAGTTAGGTGTCGTTTTAAAAGTATTTTTGGACGTAGAATCCATTTTTGGAGGTCCCACAACGATTCGATTGCACCGTTAGGATCTATGTGGCTTTCATGGGATTATTGAAGGATCGCAAGAGGTTAAATAAGGTTTTCCTAGTTATTTTGGACGCATAATCCATTTTTCGAGGTCCCCCAAACATTGTACAGAATTTTTTCTCAATTTTTTCAAAAATATTTTTCTAATGGCAGGTATGTAATTAGTTGTTGCACAATTAACCTATATCAAAGAATAAGAAACCCTTGTGTAAAATTTGCATCGTTTTTTTGGTGTTATGTGGTGGAGATACAGTCACATTTTACTAGAAACAAATCTCTTTTAATATTTTGTTCTTACGAACAGCCAGCTACAAACGCTCTTCATCCATTACAAAACACGCATCATAAGCTAAATATTTTCCTTAACTACAAGTACTTTCGGTCTGTATCGTGGTATAATTTCCGATTGTTTTCTCGTTGCCTTTTGAACCGGTTGCCTTGCGGGTACCACCTGTGTTTGGTTGTGTAAGTCGCTTTGCTGAGATCTTCAATTATCTCATATTGTTTCTGGGGTTTCACAACTGCGGATATGTCGTCCGTCTTGAGAATGGATGGGGGTTTGGCTTCAACCTGAAACGAATTGGAATGTTAAAATTACCACTGAAATGATGTTTGGTGAAATATTCAATTTTATGATCACCAAGTGATAACAGCAGCTTATGACTAACTGGCCATTAACGACCTTGCCCTCAAAAAAGGAGTGGCAGAGCTGATTTATAGTGGACAGCTCTGTAACTCCCCTAAATCGATTTCATCTCCAATTACTTATTCCTTATCTATGGCCAGTGGTTGGGCTGTGATACCCTGCATGCTGTTTTATGAGAATAGGCAGAAACGACTTGAGATACGATAACATAATATGTCTCCCCAAATAGGTATCTACAACTTTCCTTCAAACAACAACTCAACTTCAACTTTCAATGCATATAAATGCATTTTTTGGCGAGGACTAACTATTTCAAAGTAGTCGAAATTTCATTGTCCTCACGCGAAAGCTGATTAAATTGGGCTTGAGGTAGGACTTAGAAAGTGGTTAAAATCAATTCAGGGTAGCTACCGTTATTGTATGCGGTCTACGTACAATACGTACTATTAACAGAGGCTGTACCCTACCTATCGACAGGCCAAGTTCTCTATCTACGTGTAATAATATTCATATTATGAATATTCCGAACAACTGAAGCTGTCACAGCCACCTTCGCTGACGACACGGCCATCCTAGCAACAGGGAACCTATGCATGCTGGGGGAGCCAATGGGAAACGGGGGGGCGGGGCAGCCAACCCAGTGATATGTACAGAGTTTGGCAAAAACCAACTGCAACTAATAACTCAACAATTACAACTCTGCAATTATTCGAACTTTTTTTAGTTAGAACTTTTAGTTTTTTTTAGTTACTTTTTAATTGTTTTTTTTTTTTTTAGTCTTTAGTTTTTTAGACTTTTTAGCACAAGTAACTTAGTCTTTTTAGCGCAACCTTTCCCTCAAAAAATGGAAAGGTGTGCTCATCTCTTCGACAAGTTTTTTTTTTTTTTTTGCGTATCACAGCATCACGGCTGAACAGATTTTCATGAGGGTGGTCTCATTGTGATCAGCGAGCTCTGGGGGTGGTTATAGGCTATCAAAATCACCTCCGTCGTCGACGATTCGTCCGATCCCGACGACATAGTTTGGTCGTTAGATACCAAGTGTGTCAAGTTACGAATTCTTAGTTACGGTTTTGGTTTCGTAGTAACAGAAAGTTTGCGCTCTTCTATTCAATTCAATTGATGGCGTTTTTTTTTTTTTTTTTTTGTTATAACTTTTTAGCGCAACCTTTCCCTCAAAAAATGGAAGGTGCGCTCACCTCTTTGACATGTTTGTTTGTTTTTTTGTGTATCACAGCATCACGCCCGAGCGGCTCAACAGATTTTCATGAGGGTGGTCTCATTGTGATCAGCGAGTTCGGGGGGTGGTTATAGGCTACCTACGACTCCAAAACGATTTTTGCAGCCTGAGCCGTTCGTTACCTCTGATCGGATGTCCCATTTCTGAGCAAGGATGATTCATTGGAGCCTTGCTGAAGACATCTAACGCCCACAGCGCAGTTTGACCATTATTAGGATAGTTATACCCATTTTTCAAAAAATGGCTTCTGCGGGGCTTTGCCCCACGCGATGGGGTAAGTCCCCGCAGCTATTGAAAAATGGGTCTATAACTATCCTAATTATGGTCAAACTGCGCTGTGGGCGTTAGATGTCTTCAGCAAGGCTCCAATGAATCATCCTTGCTCAGAAATGGGAGGAATAGTGGCTTAAGAGTCACAGAAACAATAATGATTCGAACCTGCGGGAACTTACCCCACCCACGTTAAAATACAAAAAAAAAAGAAAAGAAATTCACCTCATTGTGAAGGCTTCACTTTGAGCAGCCTCTCCAAACTGAGCATTCTGAGTAGTCACATGATTTCCCTTACCTGCCCCGTGGCGGACAACGAGTAAAGTTTTTGTGGGAGAGAGTTTCTGCTTTGACAAGCAGTGTGCGGGAACTTCCCCCGTGCGGCACCTTACCCCACGCTACCCTAACACCGTCCGGGCGGTAAACCGCATAATATAACGTTACCCAATTCAGGCGTTCGTAAAAATAAACACCAAACACGGGTTTGCTCCACCAAAGTGATCACATTTTGCCGTAACGGCTGCTACGGCAGGTAGGATCTTAAAGCTAGGATGATCACCTAATGTAAAATTCCATGATCTACAACTTTCATTCTATGCATCTTTTGGCTAGGACTAACCATTTCAAAGTTATAACTGCTGGAAGAGCACTTGGAAAATGTTGCGGGGAATTGAACATTTTCCCTATGAATACCTATTTGGGGAGACATTTTTCGGCCTTTTCCTGAGGTCTCCGAGAAAATCGTAATATCAGTTCTGAAAGGAAATTTAATCAGCTTGTCGCGGGGAGACAATGAAATTTCGATCGGAGAAATAGTTTCGGAGGTAGCGAAGAAAATGTGCTGAAAAACGTGGTCGCTGTTGGTCAAATTTCTGGTTTCCTCCCTTTCCGGCGATTAATGGCACTCTTGTTCCCAAAAAAAAAAAAAATAAATAAATAAAAATAATAATAATAATAATAAAATAAGCAATGTACCGTCCCTTTTATAAAATGTAATGAGCTTTCAGAATTAAGATCGGACTAACCGTTCCCGGGCAAAAATTCATTTGCATTAGCCGTTCATAAGTTACAAGGGGTTAAAACATGAGCGAATCTTATTTTTCATCCAAGTTGGAAAATATGGCCTATTTTTGTGGGTAAACGACTGAACCGATTCCAATGTGTAAGGAGGTCATCCGACGCAGAATTGTGTGCTATTCAACTTTGTAGTTGAATAGTTTTCTCTGCGTTGCTTAGTTTTTGAGTTATTGGTGAAAAACAGGAAAATGCACGAAAAAAAATCTAGGTTTCTTGGCCGCCAAAAGTACTCCCAGCCAAACTTTTGCCACCATTTTTGATATTTTGTTGTACAGACCGATAACAACAATTTAAAAAAAAAGCTACACCCTTTCTTACACGAGTCAAACCCTCTGGCGACTGGCCTATCCACCGAAATTTGCAATTTTACATTTTGACGAGTGACGGTAATAACTTGTAGCCCCGTAGAAAGCCTCATAAATCGCCACAGCGTAGTCGAATGGGTGTGAGAACCCATAAATGGATATTACGCCGTAAATTACTTCGTAAACGGCACCTCATTCGACTCTCCACAAAAACCCTTCACAAACCTCTCCAACCCTCTCATCACTCCTTTTTAGCCCCACAGAGCCCCACGGGATAGGACGATCGGACTGAACAGTTGGGTAACAAAGTATTTCGTGATTATTTCAGGTCTTCTAGATCCGTTTCTTACTGAATATGGGCTTCTTTTCTCACGCCTTATTCATGTTCTTCCCATCTACTCCTCTTCCTTTCCTGGTTGGCACTTGAGCCAATTTGTCGTTGTCAGGTTCTATCTAGTGAGATGAAGGCGCGAGTTTCGTCTTTACTCGTTGCAGTGTCTTCTTGAATTCTTTTGGTATGATCTCTGCCACCGAATCATGACTCGATTGTCCATCATTCTGGTCCTGCTGCTGGCGCAAGTGCAGTTGACGAGCAAAACACTTGTCACCGAACTGTTCAGTCCGATCGCCCCAACCCGTGGGGTTCTGTGGGGCTAAAAAGGAGTGATGGGGAGGTTGGAGAGGTATTTGAAGGGTTCCGGTAGAGGGTCGAACAAGATGTTGTTTACGAAGTTCATTCAAAAAGGGACTGATGGCGAGCCTATGTACTGTATCACCTCACCTTCGGCATTTCGAGTGTCGCCTCATACGGGACGGCTTTTGGAGGGTGCCAAGCGACGAAAACGGATCCGTCGTCTGTCGTCACGATCGGGTCGTGGATTTGAGACATTCTTCTCACGGCATGAGCCGTTGGGTTGGAGGACATCAACCTCAAGTAAGATCGAAATGCCGTCGAAGCCATCACAGCCTTCACACCGTTAATTGCAGAAACACACACGATGGGACAGCTCTGAACGTCCCTAATCCACTTTTTATTGGACTCAATGTAACGCCAATATTAATAACTTGATGATTATTACACTAAGTGTAAAGATATAGTAGTCTTTATCTAAGCACTAAATTAGAATAACCTTTTCGATCTCTGACTTCAAGCAAAATAACCATCAATGTACCTTCTACCCAGGGACGCCAAACACCACACGTTAAATTCCCCCCAGCTGAAAATAAAGCCCACTTCGGCCGAAAGTGTCCCTACCTCCCGAAAACATTACCTCCTTATCAGATTATTCCCTCATCGCGATTTTTCAATAGGTATTAAATATTTCGACTTTTTCGAATTAGAAAATTAGGAGGCTAATAAATTTTATTGACCTCTAAATTTGTCCTTGTTTGTTTCCTTATGAATAAATTCAGAACGCAGCATAACGTAATATTATTATTATAGGTATATTATTCACAGTGAATTCAAAAACTCTACGTCCGATGTTTTTCGAAAATAAGGTTTTGAGCTTTTCTTTTGAATGTGAATCCCTTGTTCCATCAAACTTGTCACATTTTCCCTCTTTATCATGGAGGTAAACTGTAAAAATTTCAAGTGGAATTCTCGAGCAGGCAAAAAGAAAAACGCTGCTAATGATTAGCTTTTTTTGTATTATTGTACACAAGGTTTTATCATCCTATAAATTATCCAAAAATTGATTCTGTAAAAATAAAAAACGGCCATTTGGGCCTCGCCAGGACCCCTGGATGCTTTTTGCTTGGGAGCCTACGGCTAAAATTCAAGAAACATGGAACATGCTTTATTAACCGAAAGTAAGTAAGATAATTAATTATATTATACTTAAAGATCGTCGCTGTGGAAGCGACACCGCCTAACCCTTAACTTTCCAACTTTGGAGGTTTCCTACACAAAAAACTGTTTCATACAAAAAAAAAAAACTGTGTCGTTAGAAAAAATTGTTTCATGTAGGTAAATGTTCCATTTGACTGTTTCTTTTAAAACCAGCTGTTTCATTTTCACCCAAAAGTGGGTTAGGCGGACTTGCTTCTACAGCGTCAACATAGGTTTTCGGCGTGTGGGATTGAAACCCATCTTGCGTGATGGCAAAGTCCGACGCCGAACTAGTGGCCTGACGGTGAGACAAGTGACAACTAGTGGCCTAACTAACTTAAGACAGGTAAGGACGGTGGACCTAACGGTAAGACGAGTGAGGACGGCGAACTAGTGGCCTGACTGTGTTTTGACACACCCAGGTTACAGGTGGTTTTCGGACGGTCAGGTAACGGCTAAAGCATGTTCCATGCTAAAATCTGTCAGGAGTGTCGAGAAAACGTTTGTGGAGCGGACGCTAGCGCGATACGGCTGATAACTTTCCGAGCACAACTAGATGGTAGGTAAACCGAGTATTTTGTCAAATTTTCAGATTTAATTTAAAAAAAAAAATTCCTTCTGTTCAAAACGGCATAGACTCTATCCCCCTCCCTCTCTCGATTTGTTGCCTAACCGAAATTAGGTACGTCGAAAACGACATTTACCTACTCGAATCCCTTCTTATCGGATGTCAGTTATCAAGTATTGATATTCCCGATATGATTTATTTATTTATTTATTTTACCAGGACATAAGATAAAAAAATCTTTCCTCGCGTCCTAGCATAACAAAGGAGGTTGAGAATACAACTGATATACCTAACAGATATAATCAGAGAAGAGTACCAAGATATTATCAGAAGCAAGGTATTGATACAATATTTAATGTCGATTGTATTGGGGGAAAAGTGACATTAGGTACCTGCGCTGGGGATGGCAGATTCTTCCTAAAGAATCGATTACTGAATCGATTATTGAATCAAGGAATCATTTAGGAAGGAATCGAAAAGAATCGATACTTTTTTTAATTTCAATGAATCACCGTAGCCTATGGTCCGTAGGTAGATTGTATCGATTTTTCAATAATCGATATTTCTTTGAATTTCGAAACGAGTCAGCGTGCATTTACCAGAAACTAATGACTGATGTCTTGATTGTCCAAAATTTTCCATCAAAATGAAATGAATTTTGAATCGATTCTCAGATGCATTGAGAGAAATGGGATTCTAAAAGACTTGTCGACATTTTTTTAAATCGATACTTGCTTGCCATCTTTAACTTGCCTAAACTTCACTTCTGTGAAATGAATGTGTTCGTAATTTGTTTTCGGTTTTTCCCTCAGATTGATCGAAGAATTTATGCTGCGAGCGAATCAGTCAGTTGCGGAGTACATCCACGAGGAACATCCCAAGATTGCCCTCCTTCGAAGGCATGCCCCACCCAAAGCCGAAATGATGTACAAATTGCAGCAATCCTTGTTGACTATCGGCATTGATATGAAGGACTTCACGGCTGCAGAAGTTCACCAGTGCATCGAGAAATACACCGCTAATGACAGGGCCAAAGGAATCGTGCTGAGCACGCTTTGCGCTAAACCTATGACAGTGAGTACCTTTCACTGCTGTTAGAACGTACCTACTGATTGCAAAGGGGGGTTAATGAATTGAGAAACACTCATGTCAGAAGCCTTCACTGCTATAATAGTAGTGAATATAATAATTATTGTATAGAGTATAAGTAACCTTGTCCACGCAGCTGTTGAGCTTTTCCTCACTCCCTCATTAACTCCTCGGGTAGGTATGTACTGTGTCTGTCTCCTATACGATAAGCCAACTTCGTCGGATTACGGAATAGGCCATAATTTCAATAAAAATCAAATTCAGGGGAAAATTTTTGAAAAGATGAGGTATAAAATATTGTATTTAATACAATATGCTTGTTCGTACACTCCTGAAAAAATTCCGAATTTCCAGCACGACTACTACGGCATTGAGTTCATAAGTTCACATCTTATGACGTAAATTCACACTATTTTGGTATGATCTTTAATTTCAAGGGAAGTTCTTTTAAAAAACAATAATTTTTTCCAAGTCTATTACAGGGGAAAACCGGCTGCATGATAAAAACGTTTAAACACTGCCGAATTTTGTAGGTATTGTTTGGTCTCTTTCTGATAGAAATTTTATGCAGAATCCAAATACATTAACAGACGTTGTAGCGTACTTAGCTGATACGTTTATTGAACGAGGTCATAATTTGGGGGTTGAAAGTCTGCTGGTCGGTTCCAGCCCCTGGCTCTCCTTGACATTGCCGATTCATGGCGGGGGACGAGGGGGATTTCGACCTGGGCAACCTGCCAAGATAGCGTGGACAGAGTATTATACTATAATAGTCCTGTTATTATACTATAATAGTACTGTAATCTCAAGTTCCAAAGAACGTTTCAGCCCTTTACGTCATTTCATAAATTCATTTCTATTTTTCAGAGGGCTGAATATTTCTGTTACGAAACAGACTCTCATCACTACGCTCTTAACATTGACATGTATACGCATTTCACTTCGCCTATTCGACGATATTGCGACGTAGTTGTTCACCGAGTCCTCTGCGCTATTCTCGGCCACAACGATCTCCCCAGCTGGGACACTTACGACGTCAAAAAGTGAGTCAATAATAATTATTGTCAATTATTGACGCTTTCAATAATTATTGCTTTCAGCATCTTAGGAATCAAGCAATTTAAACCCTCGCCAAGAAACAAAACTTTTCCCTTTGCCAACGTTCAGCAACTATTGGCCTCTTCCGCAGGTAGTGTTGGATAATCTTTTGTGAACTTTGAACTAAGATGGTGAAACTTGGCCCCTCAGGAAAATTGAAAACTTTACCTAATAGGTAGGTACATTAAAATGGGGTTCTGGGCATACTAGTTGTAGTCCAGGGTGATTAGCATCAAAACAGAAGAGAAATTTAATTCAATCAAAAGACTTTAGAAGATAGGAGGCGGATTTCATGAAGTACCTACTGACTGTGAAACGCTGTATCTGTGTCTCGGAGTCTAGTAGCAGCTATAACGCTGTGGTTGGTCTCAAAACGTAGTGAATCGCATCTAGTTTAAACGCATGTAGTTTTTTGGGGGGAGGGGCAGCCGCGTCGCCGTCGGACACCCCTCGACCCACCGCCATCCCATCATCCTGTCAACTGCTCCAGCCCCTATTTTTTTACCAATTTTGGAGCAACGGATACGCCTCATGGATCAACCTTTTGGTGTTTTCAGATTTTCCTCGTCATCTACTCGGCAAAACTAATTTATGGTACTACCCATTTTTGTCAAATTAAAAAAAAAAGTTTAAAATCCTGTTCTCCGCCACTTTTGGAGCTGAGATTCGCATCATGCGGAGCAACGTTTTGGTTGTTTCAGAATTTTCTCGTAATTTGCTCGTCGAGCTAAATTGTTTTAATACCAATTTCAGATTTTTCCGCCCCCTAGAAGTGCCCCAGAATAAAATGACCCCCTCCTCCTCGGGTTTTTTTTTTTTTTTTTTTTTTTTTTTTACGTTGGAAGTGGGGAAACTCTCATGAGCACTGAGCGGGTCCGCGCTCATCAGTAGTGTTGGACTCCATACTTGGCCTACCAACTAAAACCCCACTCCCTTCCTTCTGTATGAAAAAGCTCCCCCGGGACTACTTTCCAGCATTACTTCAGGGAAGCTTCATACGTTGCCATTCTAGTTCTCTTCTCTCTATTCTTCTTCTACTGGTCTTCCCGTTCCCATTCTCTGTTGGCCTCCTTAATCTTTAAGACTGCGAATACGAAATCGGCCACTGTATTCCAGTTCTCAGCATTCTCCAGCATCCTTTTGATGACCGTGTCAGGGGTCATCGTGCCAAGGCGCCTTATTACCTCTTCTCGAAGAGCTCTCCACTTGATACATGCAAAGAATGTATGATTCGCATCGTCTTGTTCTGATCCGCAATACCAGCATGTTGGATCTCGCAGCTTCCCAATTTTAACCAGGAACGCGCGGAAATAACCGTGCCCTGTCAGAAACTGGGTGAGATAATAATTGACCTCCACATGTTTTCTTTTTCTGCCATTTGGCAATATCTGCTATTAGCCTGGCCGTCCACCTTCCGCGAGATTCGGTTGACCACGCATCTTTCCATTTCCGAAGTGTTTCTCTTCTTTCTTCCCTCTTGATGGCCTGCGTTTGCCCTTCGCCCTTCCTCAGATATATACGCCTCCGTTCGGTT
Source organism: Pilophorus perplexus (assembly GCA_955831195.1). Taxonomy (NCBI): domain Eukaryota; kingdom Metazoa; phylum Arthropoda; class Insecta; order Hemiptera; family Miridae; genus Pilophorus; species Pilophorus perplexus. The sequence goes on along the minus strand of OY037009.1, from coordinate 29,812,468 downwards.
GCTAGCAGGTGAATTGGGATAACCCCAGCCACAACAAGCGCTGCAGGGCCAGACACTGTTCTGAAGGCACTGCAGACTCGCAGTGCTCCGCGTCTGTGGACGGCCTCCATTCTTGTCCTATATTTCGAGAATCGCATCGAGTCAGCCCATATTTCAGCTCCATAGAGCATGATTGCATTGGTTGTGCTCATGAGGAGTTTTCGTTTTGCCGGTGAGGGCCCTCCGATATTCGACATTAGTCTGCTTAGTCTCCCTACCACTTTTGCTGCTTTGTCAGAGGCCTTGCAGATGTGGTCCCAGAAGCAAAGCTTATTGTCCAACATCACCCCCAAATATCGTAGCGACAGGACTGTCTCGATCCTCTGATCCCCTACAGTGATAGGTATGCAGCGGTCAATCCTCTTCGTGGTCAGTAGAACCATCTCCGTCTTCTGGACTGCAAGGGACAGGGCATGGTCTTGTAACCAATCAGTCACCCTCCTCATCGTCTGGTTCAGCTTGTGCTGAAGGTGTACTGTGGTGCGTCCGGTGATCAACACAATGATATCATCCGCATATCCCACTAGGGTGACGCCTGATGGACGGGTTGGAGCTTTAATATAGTTAGTTTATGAGGTTAATTTTATGAGATCCTGATTGAAGTGTGCAAGTATGAAAAAAGCCATACAGTGGACCGTTGTAGCTCGGAGCCTATTTGACCTACAGAGCTGCGGTTGGTGTCAAACTGTTGCAAATTGTCTCTGGATTTATAAATTTTATGAAATCCATGGTCGAAAAACCATTCCTTCGTGGTGAAAATGGTAGGAAACGGAAAAAACGCTGGAAATTTAACACAAGGGTTTATTATTCTTTGATATAGGTTGCATACGAGTTGTGGACGGAGCGATTGGAGGGAAGGGTGACGATAGGTGAGTTGCGGCCCAGGCCATTAGGATGCACGAATGAATTGTGGCCATCGAACCGCGCATTCAATTTTGTTGTGTTTACTTGATGAAAGTTGTGCCCCAAAGTTGGTAAGCGTTATCACCAACTCTCAAATTTGGTATACAGAGGTAGCTTTGTACTAACAAATCATGTAAGTGTTTCTTGAAGCTTTCTCCCAATAATGACATTTTAGATAGATTTAATGACCGCAACCACGAAAGAAAACGATGAACAGGCAAGCTTTAAGTAATTCTTGAAAAGAAAGGGCGTGGATGATGTTTTTTGTTGATGCCTGCTAAATTGATTCGAGCCGAGCTGAGACATGGGGACGTTCCAAGTTTGACTAAAACTGATGTAAATCTCATTCGGCACAAAATGCATCGAGCCAAGGTCGAGTCAAAAGTAAAAAACGCTGAAAATTTTACTCAAGGCTTTATTATTCTTTGATATAGGCTACTTGTGCATAAATTTAATTTTGTATCAATGAAAAAATTTGAATTTTTTTTTTCAAAATTTGTTTGTTCCTACTCGAAAAAAAAAAATTTAACCTGGGTTCCTTCAAAAATCCCGTTTGTTGCCCCATGAAAGCCCTAAATCGCCACAGTGAAATAGGATCGTTCTGGCACCCCCAAAAATGGATTATACGTCCAAAAATACTTCAAAAACGACACCTAACTCGATCCAATAGCCAAAAGCCTTAAAAAAACCCGTAGCCCCATTTTAACCCCATGGCGGGGGATGGGTTTGGGCGATCGGGCTGAAAACCTTGCGGGCACAACTAGATGGTACCGAGTATTTTGTCTCTTGTTTAAAAATTTCAGATTAAAAATAAAAAATCCTACTGCCCAAATCGGCCCGGACATTTCGGTTTTGAATCTAGACCTGTTGAAGTGGATAATGTCAAATTTTGAGGCCGATCGGAGTCGACGTCCCCCGTCGCGATTACATAGGTATATTATTCCAAGAATAATCATCATACAATAATAATTTTATTGTATTATGTTATAAAATCGTGTTGGCCGGTGGTAGGGTGGTACGGGATAACGTGTTCCCGGTGAGAAGACAATAATTGGATCGTTTTAATTCGCGCGGGGTCTGCAGGTGAAAACTCCGTTTCGAGATGTCCCAACTGTTAACCTTAATAAGTTCAGATAGTGTCCCGAAAGTGTCCCACGAGTGTGAATTTTGGAACTTTTTATAAGGGGAGGGAGTTTTCCTTGATGTTGGGGTTCCAACGTCTCCATCGATGCTACTCATCCACTGAGGAGCGAGCGAAGCGAGCCGGAGAGACTAGTAAACCAAAATTTGCGATAAAGAGGAATTTATACACGAGCAAAGGGGCCGCCGATGGTGTAGTGGTTATAGTGCTGGCTCCACTACTGAAGGGTCTGGAGTTCATGGCTGTCTTGCGTCAAGATTTTTTTTGTCCTATTCCTTATCCGCAAGCTCCCGTAATGTCATACAAGGCATACATTGCCCTCCACAGCAGAAGACAGGCCTAAGGCGCGGGGGAAGGCGAAACAGCTATCATTGGACCCTGGACCCGAGGACGGTCTGTCCTCACGCAGGGTCGGTATTTCGAACCAGGGGAATGGTGATCCCCGCCCGGAGGGGTTCTCTGATTGTTGGAACTCCAAGACGACCGGCCGGCGCTTAGACGCTGACGCCGCGACTCTTTGAACATTAATGATAAAAAAGTGGCAAAACATGCAATTCCGGCGGCTCTATCTCACGATGACATGTGTATGAGATAAAACCTGGCTTAGGGACCTTGGACATCAACACATGGATGCGTCTACTCTGAGGTTCTATGGATACAATAGGCCCAGCTTGACGGCTCGGGGCCGCGGTGCCCAGGGGGTTAAACTCCTGATTCAGGACAAGGGGCACTACCGTCTAGTCACGGTGGGCCTGCCCCCCCCTCCCCCCCTGCTTCGGGATTGTGACTGCCAAGTTGAATTTCAAAGCTTAAAAAAAATAATAAAAAAATAAAAAACACGACAAAATGTCCCAGTTACACAGGAACGCAATTACTCGATTTCAGCTCGTGCAAAGAGTTTGTTTTAAATTCCTACCAAGGATGCGTAACAAAACTAGGATAAGTGATGAGTACCACCCTATCAGGAACGTGGGCCGCAACTCTTACGCCCCGAAGGGGATTGGACCGCAACTTACCATCTTCGAATCCGAGCCCTACCGTTTACCATCCAGCTTCCTTATTATTGTGTTTTTAATAATTAAAATCACTTATTGACAGGTTTTGCAAAACGAGTAACAAAAAGAAGAACGACGCCAAACGAGCGGGTGAGATGAGCCGCGAGCTGTTCACTGCGCTCTACATCCGAGAACAGGGTGGCATGGACGTCGAAGGGATTGTCCACAATGTCATCAGTCACGCCCTGGACATCCTCGTTGTTCCTCTCGCTTTGACCACTCGAGTCTACCTGGACGTAAGTACCAAAAGATAGTAACGATTCATGGTCTGCTCGATCAGAGAGGTCTGAGGTCCTATGATTCATCTCCCTCCTGCGTACAACAAGTCGAGCGTATCAACCGCTTTCTGTTTCTGTTTTTTAGCGACTCCCCGCCAAATTGGAATACGTCGAAAATTCCTTGAACTCCTCGTTGACGATCATTTGGAACCATGTGCCGACCATACCTCAGACCTACCGCCTCTTCTCGACCATCCCTGTCACCTTGAGAACTCAGGAAACTCACCTCAGCATAGACACTCAATTGACCCCTCCTGTTCCACTTCCTCCTAATCCACAAACAACTCCTTAAAATAATTTGAAATACGTATTCTTAAAGAATAACTCATTTTTACTCATTTCCCTTCCGTCTGTTCTTCATTTTCTAGCTCTTAGAGAAACTCTCCGTCTTTCAGGTATTTTCCTCTTAGACTCGCATTGAAAATTGTACGGGCGTTGAATCGTCTCGAGCAGTTTTGGCCGTTCTTACGATCCGCAATACACAATTTAAAATCATTGTCTTTTCTATACAACAATTTGTGGTACGAGAATAATTTTTATGTTCGTAGTTTCTCTGTGTGCGTAAATTATTTCCCGTGTTGAGTTCAAGATGTTTTAATAAAAAAATCGGTGTATTTTAATTTATTTTCATCCTTGCAACTCCTCGTCGTGCAGGGAAAGGGCGGCTCACAATGGAGCAAAACGCCTGTTTTTCGAAATAAAACCTACTTACAGTTTTAAAAGTCTGAAAAAGAGAATCACAAGTATTCTTTGAGTTAAACGAAGGGATCATTCGATCTAGTCGGTGGGTCACCTTGACTCAATTCACATGGGTCAATTGACCCACCGACTAATTATTTTTCACTATCATTACGCTCTACTTTGAGGGAGGGGGGAGCTGGGAATGTCACCAAGCATTCTACATACTAAATTTTATGGGATGCATAAACCCATGGGTGTATTATTATTCCAAGAATAATTAACCAAAATACATAGGTAATTTATATATTTAATGAAAACAGTTACTGTTAGTCGGGGTAGTTGAATTGACTTCTGTTAAACAAAATTTGCCAGAAAAATGACAGATCCTGGTAAAATCAGCCAATTTGGCTCAAAATCGTTGACCGATTGAATGATACTTTTTTTCTGAAAAATGGTTCTCTGCTCTTTTCAAGTGGGGGCCTTCAAAAGTGGTGACCGACCATACATTTTAAAAATGCTAAAATGTAATCAATAAGGTCCACACTCGCAGTTAGGACGTGATCCGGGGATAATAATTATCAATAAGTTAGTCTTCTACCCCCCTCCCGTACCCCGGCTTGCGTAGAACAATTTCAAAATGATAGAATGTCCGTACAAAATTTGAACTGTTTGATTATGATTATCTTTAAACTTTCACGATTGATAACGTTCTCACGAGTCAGAATAACTAACTGCCGCGTCCATTCATGTTCCTGTATCGCGCAGACGAGTCAACATTAAATGTTGATTCAATCAAATTTTGATGTCGATGACGAGTTGTCACCAAGGTCCAGGTACTTGATGATCTGTAAATGTTAACTGAGTTTTTGTCCAATTTTAAATCGCTAAGAGATCATTGAGAGGTACCTATCATTTTTTGCACCTGCCCCAGTGAAACCAGAATACGCATTCCAAAGATTGTACAGGCCAGTTACACCCTTACCACTTTGATGGGGTAGGTGTGTAAGTCAGTGTGTTAGACCGCTATTTCGTCATAATGCTCACAATTGACAAGGCTACGGAAAAACAATTGTATCCAGAGCGAAAATAAAAATTGACTGATTTTGAGGTTTTGCTGAAGTTGAACTTAAACCATACGAAGCACTTTCCCCCACCTTACATTACTGTCTTTTTGTCCAACAGCTTGTTCAACAAATTCATTTTTTACTCCTCGTTTTCTCAAACCTCATTCCTCTTTTTGAGGGATCAGCCTGGGTTGATCAGTTTCCATACAGGTACAGAGCAGCGTGCAGGTGATTTCACACAATTCCGATTCAAATCAACAATTTATTGCATATTATCTATTTGCACTATACATAACATAATACAATGACAAATATATTCCATTGAATCAATACTATTTGTATATCAAAATTATAAGGTTCATTCATTACTTCCACCAGGGTTCTTAAGCCCTTCAATAATGAAGGAGTTACATTGCACATTTCTTTCAACAACTCGTCAAAAAACTATTTTTGACCACAGCCATTTAGCATGAAGTACTAGACGAAATAAGGTAGGGACTTTCGATAGAAGGAATTGAATGAAGCAAGATAGAAAATTATATAGATTTTGAGACAGTTATAAGCTTCTGTGGACTTAATTTTGGGACAAGGTGAGGGTGTTTATTGAAAGGAGTTGACTAGTGGGGAGGGAGAGTAACACCGCGATTAGATTTGGTTGGATCGCCTGGACGGCTGTTTGAAGTTCAATGTTCCACTCTCCGAGCACTATCAGATCGCCTGCGGTGAGATTCTGCAAAGAAGATGCAATGGAGTCAGTGAGATGTTCACTTTTGGTTCAGTATTCTGGTAATTTTGATTATGACTTACCCTCTAGATAATGACTCGCACAGGATTGTATTCATCACGTTAGCACCTTAGGAGCCCCATGGATGGCAAAGAGCGGGCCGACCCTCATGAAGAGTTTGGTAAGGAGGGAGCGGAGTTCGGGCTTCAGTTCCAACGCTATCATGTTGCACAGAAGGGGGTAGTGGGCGTTGATGTGGACGATTAGCTAAAACAATCCAGTCAAAACAAAAGGCGTCAATATCATGGGTTTAAAGGGGTTATCACACTGACGGGAAAGACATGATGAACGACAGCTTGCCGGGACGACATGAGTAGGATCAGCTGTTTGTTGGTGCGGCCATTAAGACGTCACAATCACGGCGACCAGCGAACCGTCGTACAGTGGGGCGAATCGCCAATCTAAGTCGAAAAAATTAAAACGCCGCAAATTTTACACAAGGGTTTATTATTCTTTGATATAGGTTACTTGTGCAGAAATTTAATACTGTGTCGATGAAAAAAATAAAAAACAAACCTTTTCATTATTTTTTTTTTTCAAAATTTTTTTGTTCTTTCCTTGAAAATATTTGTCCCTCTGGGATCCATCAAAAAATCTCATTTGTAGCCCCATGAAAGCCCTATAGATCGCAACAGTGAAATCGGATCGTTGCGGGACCCCAAAAAATGGATCCTACGTCCAAAATACTTCGAGTACGACACCTGACTCGATCCCATAGCCAAAAGCCTTAAAAACCCCCTCCCGTAGCCCTATTTTAGCCCCATAGCGCCCCTCGGGTTTGGGCGATCGGGCTGAAAACTAGATGGTAAACCGAGTATTTTGTCAAAATTTCAGATTAAAAAAAAAAGCCTACTGCCCAAAACGGCCCGGACGGCGGACTGCGGACGGACATTTCGGTTTTGGAATCTACACCTCTTGACGGATAATGTCAAATTTTGAGGCCGATCGGAGTCGTCGAACTCTGTCGCGAAAACATAGGTGTATTTTCCCAAGATTAATTAACCAAAACCCGTCCAGTCCTACAGGAAATGTTCTGCTGTGCACGGATATGACATTCTGTCTGAAACTATATTAAATATACTGATAGTATACTTTTTTATCTGTATACTACTAGAAAATTAATAGCAAATCGTAAATATGATGGTAAATTAAAATCATTCACTTTAATTATTTACGGAAAATTTGTTTGCCTCAAATGTGCCTTTTAAAACCAAAAAAGAAGTGAATTTCTTGAAATTCACTGGAATATTAAAATTAGGCGAGATAAAACATTTCACGTGATTTGAAGTGTATCATGCCCATTTACAATCAATAATTATTTCGAATTCGACTACGACTTTGAGGATTTCTGAATGAGAATCGTTTCACAATGTGAAATGTCATACCAATAAATGTCATGTATTGGTATGACAAATCACTTGATTTGACTGATGATTTCATCATTTCATCAAAAATATTTACTTTAAAACAAATCTCAGAGAGGTAGATGTAACTCTACGAATAAAAACAACTATAAAATTTAATGCACAATATTTGATAAAATAGACCAACAAAATGTAAATTTAAAAAATGGACGGGACTATACGTAAAACTAGATAAAATTGACTGGCAAACTGAACTGAACCATCGAATGATGAGTCCTTACACGGGACCCTGCATTCTTCGAAAAAATTCGCTAAAAACGTTTGCGAACGAATGCGGATAAACCCGAAATGCATTCGAAACAAGGAGAAATCCTACTATAAACTTTAAAAAACCCGTAATGGTACATTACGGTACTCTGTATCTTTTTAGATAAAACCGGACACCCTAGATGATCATGCACTGATTAGTTGGCATTTTCATTTTATTTCATTCATGTGACTGTTATATTTGTTTCATTTCATGATAATCTCCTTATCTTGGGGTTCCATAATGAAGATGAAAAGCGTTAAAACTCCTTTCCATTAGATGGACACCAGGCATTTCACGTTCCTTATACGGGAGACTTGTTTAAACATTCACGTTTGGTTCATCGGGGTGAACTTCGATTTGATTTCTTCGAAAGCTTGTAGTTCTGAGATAACTGGCACTATTTTCCATTACGAAATTACAGCTAGATTGAAGAATTGCGATAATAACTGTTTTCCACCTAGATTGGCGATTCGCCCGCACTGTGCTTCGTGTAGCGACAACAGACTCAACTAAACGACGGCTTGCCAGTCGTCGGGTTTTCGTTGATGAAGGGCAAGAGGGTGCCGTGATTGGGACGAATGGCCACTCCGACAAACAGTTGATCTTACTCAACGCCAAAACACTAAAAATGGAAATGTTAGATCCCTTTTCCCCCTCACTTGTCGTCCCCAATAGGCCGAGTCCCGACAGCCTCAAGTCTGGTATTCTCCTTCTCTAGAGTCACAATAGTGAGATCGCTGGATAGCTCAAGTGGCCCCAACATTCCGAACTTACATTACAAAAACTGCAAGCATACCTTTTCATCGGGCATTTTCAATAGCCTCGTGAACAGAAGAAGAAGAAGCGACGTCCAAACAGATCTGTGAGTTTCGGAGGGGATTGCGAGGAAATACGAAAGTGCGTCATTTGACACCTAGAAATTCATAATAAAACATTTTAGAAAACATGTTAATCACTGTGATAAGTGCAAAATAACTAAACGGGAGTCTGATTATTTACTCCCATAGGTTAAAATCTGAAATGAGAAGTTTAGGAGAAGTCAAAAGGGAGTTTGATAATTTACAACTGTATAAGGTCCACCCAGAAAACACACTAAAACGCCGCGTTACCGTTTACTCCGAAGGTACCGTTTATCGCCCGTGTACAAACACCCAAGTACCAGTCAAATCAGGAGGGGATGGTGACAGCGAATTGAAAATCAGGCCTTCAGTTCACCGCAAAAGTCAACGCAGCTGTGCTGAGAGCCCATTATTGCGAGGTGATTCATGTGGATTAACTGTAAGACTGCTGTGGAATCCACAGTGTGGATGTCCACCGCAGGACCTCGACTTCCGTAAATCGCTAAAACCGATGATGATTTGACAAGGGCTTTGAATTTGGGCATACCACCAAAAAATTCAATTGTTCTGCGTAAAAAAACAGAGGCTTGGGGCAAACGCTTCTGAGAAAAAGAGTGGGTTTGAGCAAATGCTTTTAGAATAGGTGAACATTAGTCAGGCACACCAATCGAGTAGAGACACCAATTTAAATACTTTTGAAAGAAATTCGGCATATAATTTTGATGTAAGTTCGAATGGCGTTAAATTCTATAAACCTTTGCATAGAGTAGGAACCTTTATACCTATTAGCAGTGAATTGAGGTACAGGTTCAAAGAGTAGAGATACAACCTCACATAGTGTGAGCTTTTCACTAGAGTTCAGACACAAATTCGAATGCTTCTGTGAAATTGACATTAGGTAGTGATTATACCTCAAAAGAGCGAGTTTTTTTCTTACAGTAAATATACAAATCAAACGTTTTTTGAAAAATTTGGCATACAGTAGTGATAAATTCAAACAAAGTAAATTTTTCATTGAGTAGGAATACAACTTCAAGAATTTTCGGGAAATTTTGCATGGAGTAGATATCAGCTCAAGGGTTTTCATCGAGAAGGGATACTAATCAGAAGTCTTATGTAAAATTGAGCATTGAGAAGAGATGCAAGCATCAATAGCGTTCAATTTTTCCATGGAGTAGGAACCCAAATGTAAAAACCTTTCAGTGTGGGAACAAGATAGGTACATTAGGTTTGTTCCAGCTTTGACGGACTGTTAACAGAAATCGACGGAGACATGAGCAGTTGAGAAAACTGCTGTTCCGGGTCGCTGGTCGGCGAAAAGTCGCCGACGCCGGCTGTTCCTGGTCGATTTGTAGGTTGACAGCAGTTCAACTGCTGTCGGACGGAAACCGACAGCTCGAATGAGTTCAGTTGGGTGCAGCACGTCAAGTTGTACTCCCGAAGTCCTCGTAGATACCCTCGAAGATAATCTGAGGGCAGTATTTGAGGGTATAGATACCCGGGTAGATCTACGAGGACTTCGGGAGTACAACTTGACGCGCCGAGCACCAAAATAAAGTGAGAAGGTTATGAGAGAGGTTTCAACTGGGTAGGGTTATCCTAGTCGACAGCAGCTGTCGCCCTTATGATACTCCTCTCTCGAAAAAGGTTGATTATTCTGAATGCATTAAACCAAAAATTATCACTTGGATTTTTCCCTATGAAATTTACTGTCACGTGAATCACCATGAAGTAATTAAATTGTTGTAGCATTACTTCACGGTGATTCACGTGACTTTGTTCAACAAATTATGTTGACAGATCGCGTTCCAGGTCAGCAGGTGGGAAAGCAAAGGGCAAAGGGAAGAAGAGAAGGCTGGTAGAAGAAATGAAGATGGTAGGAAGCTTGTTTAGTTCGAAGAGCTCAAAGAACTGGACGAAGTTGTTCGTAGTCCAACAATAATTAATTAAAATTAATAATAATTAAAGATATGTCTGTGTCATAACATGACATAATATTATTATGCCTGTTTCCAACACTCCATCATTACGCTTCCTAGTTAGGTACCAAAAACTTGTTGTACTGGTAGCAATTGCGTTATACTTTTTGCCCTTAACCATTAATATTCATGTCAAGAAGTGAGCCAGAATTCTCAGTTATTGAAAGGTTTGCCCGAGCAGGCTACAGATGAATTAAGGGAGGGGGGGGGTCAGGTATAAAACACAATGAACCCATCGGGAGAGACACCCTTCCTACGACGCTGAAGCTCTTGATCAAAATGGTCATGCCCTGCCTCACAATGGGGGATTTGGATTTATTTTAGATTTGGAATTCTTCCCTACCGTTCAATAATATGGCTAAAAAGTAACTTGCACAGCCTCCAATACCAAAAAAAAAAAAAAAAAAAAAAACCATTGTAGGAGATATAACGAAAAAACGAAACGCACAGTTTGAATCACCAGTTACTCTTTAGGTAGTGACGTCACAGTTCCAGTGAATCTCTCACCAGGAGCGCTAGTGTCATCAGCTTATATGATAAATTTGTAGCAATTATTACTTGATACGACGGAAAACATAATTCGTAATACAAGACACTTGAAGTTTAAAGCCTTATCAGAAGGATTCACGGCTCAGTTGAATTTTATTCTGTGATGAGTAGTGGAGTAGCAACCCTGGGTGGAACAATCCCCCTCAAAATAGGTAGTGACGTCATGCTCCCTCCATGGCCGTGGTCCCCCCGCGTTTTTCAAACGCCGTAATTTTCGTTAAATTATTTAAATTTTCTGGAAGCGATTTCAGGCGGCTGACTACCGTTTCCCCTACATTCTCAGTGAGTACTTTCAGAAAAAAAAAAAAAAAAAAAAAAAAATAGAAAAAAAATTAATGCAAATCCCCCATTATCCTCCTGGAGACCATACTATTGAACTTAAGATTCAGGTGATAAAATCTTGTCTTTGGACGGTTTTGCAAAAATGTCTCGTTTTAACATGGTTTTTTGAATTTGAGATTCTCATCCCCCCTTAATTTAAATTTTAGCAATCTCAAACATAATGGGCCACGGAACTAGGTCAGAGAAATGGGAAAATTCGGCCGAACATAGTTGAACTAGTAATGAACAAAGTACTCAGTACAGTTAGCACTGAGAAATTAGGTGTCTGAGCAGAGGAAATCACTAGTGAATATTTGGCGTTTTGAATTTTCCCGCGGTGGCACTATAACTAATCCGCCAGAGTGCGCTAGCATAAGAAGGGAATCTGCCGGAGGTGACGGCGGAAATGGCGGCCGTGAGCAGCCAATGAGAGAGTGACGCCACTTTTCCCTCCAGATTCAAAGTTGAAATTTTCGACAGTGCCCTGGAAATTTGTATTACACCGTAGGAGCCCAAAACTCACTGCTATGCCTTCAAATTATGAAGTTCTTTCAGAAAAAAGTATTATTCGACAGTCGGTTCCGGGGCCCATTATAGCCAAAGGTATTACTGTTGGGAAAGATTCGCGTTTACAGATTGAAAATCCAGCTAGCCATTTATGTAGCTGAAATCATCCAAGTAAAATTGCTTCATTTTGGTGCTGCCACGAGGTGGCCAACTCTAGTACCATGAGGGGGACTTTTAGCCTTAATATAGACCCCATTTTTTGAAGATTTTGGAGGGCAAACATTCTTAAGCTCTCAGAAGCGTGAAACCGCTTCCAGTCGATTCAGCAATTCAAAGAGCGTCTACTTACTTCTATCAAAGTGTGTTGTACGGTTGGCCAGGCGTCCCGCCGACCTTCGTCGCAGGCCATCTTCAAGAGGATCCGCAGGGCACAGGCCAAACTGGCGGTCTCCTGTGCGATCAAATCTGGTTTTTTCCCATAGATACCTGTAAAATTCAAGTATGACTTCGAAATTACGTCCCACCATTGCAAAAGCGTTGGAAATGCGAAAAACTCAGAATCTCACATTTTTTGCTCCAAATCAATCCCTGCTTACAGGGGTTTACAGTAAGTAAGGTAAAGTGGTGGAAATGCAAAAACGGAGCAAGTGCATAATTGGGTTGTAAAAATGCTACAGAATGCTGGATGCTATCTGATGGCTACGTTTGAAACTGTAAGCCTGACCTCACTTATACGCCAGATGGTGTCAACGCAAATGACAACCCGGCGTGAAGGTTATGAAGTCACATTTCCCATTCCATTCCACTCTGCTGGTATATTCAAAACGCTGAAGGATCATTAAGTGTTTGGTGAACTGAGACCCAGGCCTCTACCTAAGGAGGGTGAATTGAGACCTGCGAACGGGTTGAGGAATGAACGAGAACCACTGCCTACGTACCTTCCCTTTTCAAGCAGACTTGGGACCGCCTACAGTGTAGGCCCTACACCTATCAGATGCAACAAAAGCTATCCTCCACATCATTTGGGCCTAACATCGGAAGTCCCCAAAGCACTTGCCAGTATCGCATCTCTCTGTTTTATAAGCTTGGACGAGCCCGAACTGCTGAATGGCTCTTTACCAAATTTTGGCCAAGGTGGAAACTGCAACCAGCGAGCACTCGGTTTGTCACGAAGGAGACCGAAAACCAGCGCAACATAGGTGTCGTTGACGGAACCGTGGAGTGTGAAAACTTGGGTAAAGATTTTGGGGACGCTCTTAAAATGTTCCGTAGTACGGCAGATATTGCAAGTTTTTGACTGATGAGACAGATAATATCTGCCATAATATTATTATGTTGAGACCGTTCGCAACACAACCACCATTCAACACCGTCACTTAGATTTTTTGTTTTCGGAACCTGAAACCGTTGAGATATTAATATTATGAAGAGCACCCCGATCACTCCGCATAGATTCCATCGTGGCAACTGAGATTTCCGTGCGTGATGGTGATAACTGATGGGTCTCAATTGGCTGTTGGTCAAGAAGCACCCGGGTCTGAGTTCACCTCCCCAGGTATGGGAAAGGGTCTACTGGGTCTCAGTTCACCGCGAATCTCATTGAGAGGTTTCCTTTTTTGTACTTGTCCCAGTAAAACCAGATTATTCTGGAACGCCAGATTGATCAGGCTGGTTACACACTAACCGCTTCAATGGGGCAAGTGCGTAAGTTGGACTTGGACAGCTATTTTGCCCATAATTATTGACAAGGCTGCAAAAAACATTCGTACTTCGAAAAATAAAGAATTCAGAGGTAGGTATCTAGGGCAAAAATAAAAATTGGTTTATCGTCAACGGCTGATATTTGAGGTTTAGTAGAACTTGAACTTGATCAACCATACCAAGAACTTTCCCCGCCTTACCTTACTTCTTTTGAGAAATGTTCGTAAAAGCACGGACCGAGGTCGTACCAACTACACGTCACTCACCGGCTTTCCAAAGAAGATTCCTCTGATTATGGTTCATATTGAACTTTTTGGCGAGGTTGTATGCGTGAAGTAGACACTCAACTAGGGTCATGAGATGACGGCTGGAGAGGCACGAGTACATACCCTGCTCTTCTTTTTGGGTGTCCGCTAGACGTTCTCCTAAATCTCCCTACGGATGAAACATACAACAGATTGAGTACATAATTCATAGAATTTGTTTGTTTTTGTTCAATCTAAAAACTTCCAACTCACTTGAGCCAGCGCAAGATTTTCCTGGTCCTCCTTCCGAGATGTGGCCGGGTAGAATACAATATTGTCCACAGTTTGTATAAGTTCCAGCTGAACTGCATTCTGTATCGCATACAGTTCAGGCTGTTATGCGAGCAAAAAAATGTAAAAGACTTGTGAACGACACCGAACCAAAAGCAGTGATGTGAACGAGGCTTCTAGCTAGGAAATGAAATCTAAGCTAAAATCATTCGTTAGATGATTGCATTTCATCCTTAAAATCAATCATTACATCAGTGCATACGTTATGTGCATTAACCGGAAACAATATTTTTTTCGGTTGAAAATTAGGCCCCAAAACCTCCACAATTTTAGAATGCAGGCCGAGGAGCGCCAGGGACCCTCCAAAAAGAGTAAAAAGGAATGGGATTTGAGAAAAAGTCATTGAATTGATACTCAGGTCCGATTTCAGTCTAATCGATTCTTTCATGGCAATTTTTCGAAAAATCATCGTAGGCAGTTAAACATCTGTACAATGCCATTAGAATTTTCAGGAACTTTGTGGAACTTTTAGAACTCATTAGAAGTGTTTAAGAAAAGTAACGAATTACCATAACTTTTAAATTTGCTTCTTCTTTTTAAATTATCAACTCCAAAAGATGAAGTTTAATAAGGTTGAAGACAAGGTTAATAATTATTTAAAGTTAGAAGTTTAAAAAAATGCTGATTGGTGGGGACGTCCTGGTACTTTTCCGTTATACCCCCCCCCCCCCCCCCCCACACGATTTTGGTTGGCTTTGGGTGCCCTAAAGCCATCGGGAGGGGTGTGTATGAAACTCGAAATCGAATGGGAGGGGGTGGGGGGTGTTATAACGGAAAAGTACTCGAATTTGGGTGCCTTAAAGCCATCGGGAGGGGTGTGTATGAAACACGAAATCGCTTAGGGGGGGGGGGGGGGGGGGGGGGGTATAACGGAAAAGTACCGACCTTCCTGGCATGTTTGACCTGCTTCGTTGTTGGGGTGTTGGAAGGTTGGCGAGACAACAATTCTATTACTGTTTATTGTTCCTATCTTCCAAGCTTTCGGTAGTATATACTACCTTCAGGGATCTGGTGACTAACCCCTTCGTTAGCGAGTACCTACAGTAATGACTAGCGCTATGTCTTACATTGGTAGTTTGCTTATTATAATTGAAAGGTGCACCGGTGCCCTAACCTCTTGTGACTGATAACAGCTTAACACAGCAACGTGCTCATATAATTTCATATAAAATTTTAATAAACATAGGTATTTATAAATGTAGTCATCTCAAATGAGTCTAGTCATCAAGATAAATCTACACCTCAATATAGTATGCCCTAATATGTATATTATACTGTTGATGCGATGTATATGACAAGCCAGATGTGATCCTGTATTGCTCCGGAGACAATGATTATTATTTTTATTCAATATAATTACATAATTTTTAGGGCCTGAAGAAGGGTTCTAAGCCAAGCCCGAAAGCTTGACATCTAAGGATTAAAACCATTACAACAATCCGGCCTTTTCTTCCAAGACACCCATAATTAAAAGGGATGTTTCCCTGCTCTACACTCTCTCTCCCGTCGTGGTAGGTTTCCAGGTGACTTCCCGGGTCGTGTATTTCCAATCTGTACACCGTTTGAGCCCCAAGGCGGGGTCGAAATCGTTAATGGTTTGGAGTGCGCTTTTGCCTCCAAACTGTACACAGATTCAGCCCAGAGCTGGGGAGGTAGAGTCGAAATGGTGGAGGGTTTGCGAAGCGCTTCTGCCCTCCAAAATGTACACTGGTTCAGCTCCGATAAGAATGAACATCAAAACGCTGGAAATTTTACACAAGGGTTTATTATTCTTTGATATAGGTTACTTGTGCAAAAATTATTTCTGTGTCAATGGAAAAAAGCTTGGAATTTTTTTTTTTGATTTTTGTTTCAAAAAAATTGTTTTTTTTTTTTCAAAAATTCTTTATTTTTTACTCGAAAAATATTTAACCTCTTGGGATCCTTCAAAAATCCCATTTTTAGCCCCATGAAAGCCCTCTAGATCGCCACAGTGAAATCTGATCGTTCCGGGACCCCCGAAAATGGATTCTGCGTCCAAAAATACTTCGAAAACGACACCTAACTCGATCCCATAGCTAAAAGCCTTCAAAACACCCCTCCTGTAGCCCCATTTTAGCCCCATAGCGCCCCACGGGTTTGGGCGATCGGACTGAAAACCTTGCCGGCACAACTAGATGGTAAACCAAGTATTTTGTCAAAATTTCAGATTTAAAAAAAAAATTCCTACTGCCCAAAATGGGGTGGACGGCGGACGGCCATTTCGGATTTAGAATGTAGACCTCTTGAAACGGATAATGTCAAATTTTGAGGCTGAATCAGTGTACAGTTTGGTGGCAAAAGCGCAATCCAAACCATTAACGATTTCGACCCCGCCTTGGAGCTCAAACGGTGTATAGATTGGAAATAAGCTCCCGGGTCCATCTAGTTCATAGGTTGTCGTAGGGCAGTCTGGTAGGAATTTAATTGGGTTATAGGGATAATTTAGTGAATTTTATGGAGAATTGAGCAGTTTGAACAAGCATAACTGCTCCACTTCATAGCTCACGCTAAAGTCAACGCGGCCAAATTAGCTAAATTCCCACAAATTGCTAGCCCCCCCCCCCCCCCCCCCCCCCATCCAAAAACGACCAGCAAAGACCCAACGAGCAACTCCAAAGAAAATCCACCGTAACAAGAAAAGCCTACTTACCCCCAGAAAGGTAAACAATAGCCTCGTGCTCAACTATCCATAAAATTCACTAAATTACCCCTCTAATCCAATTTAAGTCCTACCAGACTGCCCTACGACACCCAATGGACAAGATTAACCAAGACCAAGATTGACGGGAGAGTGTAGAGCAGGGAAACAACCCCATCAATAATTATATTAATAAGCTTATTATAATTATTATAATAAGCAAACTAAGCCCTGTAACAGGGAAACAACCCCATCAATTATAATTAGCAAACTAATCCCTGCAGATGTAGCACTAGTCATTACTGTAGTCGCTGACGAAGGGTTTTGTCACCAGATCCCTGAAGATGGTATGTTCTACCAAAAGCTTGGATGATAGGAACAATAAAGCGTAATTGAGACCGAAACACCCCTACAACGAACCAGTTAAAAACATAGAAATAGAAATAAGTTATTATTGAAATAATTCAATTATTGAATTAAAAATAAAATAAATGTCATTTCACAAAAAAGAGAAAGAAAAACGACCAAAAAAATGATCATCGTTCAATTTCAAGAGGCGCCCAGCGCCGTTTTTTAAATTTTTGAATCGAGAAAATTAAATAAATAAATAAATAACGAATAAAACTGAGTTTTGTGAAAAAGAGAAGAAAAAGAAGTTGATAAAAAAAAAAAAAAAAATCGCTCCTAGGCCTGTAGCATAACTCCGACCCATAACTCCGATGGCAATGAATTGACATAACTTCCATATTTGATTTATTCTGCTCTCTGTATTGTCACATTCATGCAATTCATCCAACCTCTGGAGTGAGACACTACTCTGATATATTACTCGAAAACACTTCCTCAACTTTTCCAGGGATCAAAGTAATTTTATATACGAAGAATGTTTCCCCTTAGAATTTTTAAAAGTTGGAAAAAATTAGCGAAAGGAATTCGAAATCATCTAGTCATATAATAAAAGTCATCGTACTTGGTGATTCTTGTCCTCGGCGGTCCAAGTAAGCAGGTCGTGAGGAGCCGTCGATTGGAACATATCGAGCAAACATTTGCACGTCATGTCCCAAGTCTGCGTCGTGAACTGCTGGCCCGTCGAGATGACGAGGTTTTCCAAGCAATTCGTTCCCGACCGGGCCAACTGCTCGTTCTCTGCGGCAAATAGCGGAAGGTTGGGAGATGTGGCTAAATATAACAAACCAATGATATGAATATAGCGAACGTAAGGTACGGAAATCACATTGCTGAAGAAAAAAATAAGCAGTACTCCGAGCAAATGAACTGTTGAGCCACGGGCGATGACAAAATGAGGTGTTTTGAATTACAGGGGGCAGACGGGAGACCTGGTGACTCCCGATTCTCTGTGCATGCGGAAAATTGCTACAGCTGTTTCGAGGTAGGGTGGTGGGGATTTCGTGTCCTTTGAGCGACTGCCATTTCCTCCCACTGGAATCAAGCAAGCGCTTGTCGTGGATTTCCTTTCCAATGGCACCCTCGATTTTCCGATATGCTGTAGAGAGTGGTAGGTTGTTTTCCTCAGGAGCTGGCATGGCACTTCCCTCCTTTGCCAGACGATCAGCAATTTCGTTGCCAGTGATATTCACATGACTTGGAATCCATGTCCGAACCAATGCCAATGGCTCGACTCAACGCCAGGGCAGTATCTGCCAGCAAGCACTTTAGTAAAGTTTGTTAAGAATGTGGGACCCAGAAAAATGGATTATGCATACAAAATTATTCGGAAAACGACAACTCTTTCGGCTTCGACATTCAGGCCCCATGAAAGCCCCACAGTGAAATCCGATGGATATGGGACCACAAAAAAATGGATTCTACGTCGAAAAATACTTCAAAAACCCCACTCGATATTAGACCCAAAAACCTGCAAAATCCCCTCCCGTAGCCCCTTTTAAGCCTCACAGAGCCCACGGGTTTGGGCGATAGGGCTGAAAACCTTGCTGGCACAACTTGATGGTAAAAAGAGTATTTTGTCAGAATTTCAGATCAATAAAAAAAGAGTCCTACTCCAAAAACTGCCAGGACGGAGGTCGGACATATAGTTTTCAGCCACCACCTTGGCCGAGGGAGCTAGAGCGTGGCTTTAGTGAACTCGCCAGGGAGACTGGAGTTCGCGTCCCAGCCTTGTAAATTAAAATTTTCAAGGGGTTAGCGATTCATTGGTGCAAAGCATTCCAGATTAGTTCCAGTAGTAGAGAGTTCATTTCAAAGTAAAGAGCGGGGCCGGCTCCTGCTCCATCGTGAAAACCTAATCGGTTAACGAAATAAAATCCACTGAACTTTTCTTTTTTACTTTTACATTTAGTTTTTGGAATGTACACATCTTGAAACGTATACATAATGACAAATTTTGACGCCGACCAAAATTGCAGACCTCCGAAACGAATACATGGATGTAGTATTCGAAGAATTATAAACTAAAAGAAAGTTACGGTTGACACACAGGTACATACATTTGATAAGAAAACTCACTCTGTTGGACACACCACAGGAGTTGATTGTAAAGGTCTTGGAGTAGTAGAGGGCCAAGTATTGGGAAATATTGAGTGAATACATCAACTATGGCATACAGAGCGTGATTGCACGTGGTAGTCATCCATTCTGCTTTCTGAAATTTAAATAACTCCATGACTATAATTGTGACTATAGTTTGTGACTATAATTTGCAGGAAAATAAACAAGACAGGTCGGCACCAACCAAGTCCTACAAGGTGACAACTCTCGGTAAAGTTATGAGGCCTGTGAACAATGGTTGCACATGGCATAATGAGCAAAAGATAAATAACACTCGTATCATACACGTTGGAACCATTGGTCACCCTAACCGGGATGTTGCCCATACTTACGCCCCTGTTAACATCTCGTAATTTACGTACCATTTGTCCCGGGCTAATGTTTTCTTGTTTAACCCCACTGAGAGCAAGGAGCTGCAAGGAGGAATTGTACGAAATAATAAATACAAAACAAAGAAAGAAAGGAACAAAATGAATGCAGAAAACTTATAAAAAAATAATGAAAACTGTTGTTTGAAGTCTCGACACTGAAAAAGGAGAGCTATATCCGACCTTCACAACGAATGTACGCGTTCCACATTCATGATTTGTATGTGGAATAACGCTGATCAGTGGCCTCGCGCAGGGTTTAGTGTATCATAAATGAAATTGGCGTGTACCTAAACCTAAAGTGATAAATATAGAAAGAAAATTAACGGTAAAAAAGTTTAATGATGTAGATTATTTACAAGGTCATCCCAAAAGTAAGTTTCCCTATTTTCTAAAAATAAAAAATAAAAAAATAAAAAAATAATAATAATTAAAAAACTACACGTAGGAACCTGCGGGTGGTTCCAAGTTGTTTGTTATGATGTAGATGGTAGCCGTGTACATTTTTCACATCACTGCCTTGTTTGTTGATAACCTATTCAGTTGGAAACAAGGATGCCCCCTTCGCGATTTCGTCCGATTGTGAAGTGCGTTTCGAGATCCAATTCCTGACCAAGGAATAACCGTTACCTATTGAAATTCATAGACTTTGTCTGACATATTATGGTGACAATGTGATGAGTGTCCAAATGGTCTGAAAATGGCGTAAAAGTTTTGAGGAGGGACGTGTTACAGCGCATGACGAGCGCTCAAATAACTTGCTTATACACGAAACCCTCACAGATGCAGTTACCAAAGTATCATTTATTTGGCAATTGAATAAAATTCACGTTTTTCGATTTTGGGCTACTCTGCGTCTGTCACATTCCCACACTTGACTTTATGAACTTTTCCATGGATGAAAAATTATGAAACTCTCGTTGAACCTTTCTCGTTGAGAGGGTTGTTACTCACGTCAGACTGCAGCTCCGGGTGTTTCATGTTGTCGAATATTCGGAAAAGTACTTGAAACAGGTCGCACCACCAATGCGGCTTGAAAGCCGATCCGTGGGTCTTTATGATGTCGAAAAGGACGGTAAGAGCCCGCGTTCGAACGTCCAGTTTGCACCGGGAAACGATGCAGGAGAGCTCGAAAAGAAGCGGGAACCATCCTCTGACCCATGGGCCGTCTTCCGAGTCCTCCCAATGCTCTGACACGACCTGCAACACAACATTAATGTCACTTGAAGAGGTATAAGCGTAAAATTTACGCGTAAAATTTCTACATTTAATGTAGAATACAGACAGGTAGCTTCCCTCCCGAGGATCCAAGTCAAACTGAAATCCCATGGAGAAAATCAAAATCTAACAACTGGTTTTTTGTTTGTTTCCTTGCTAGGGCATCCGACGACGCTACAATGCGGCATGATAGATGAACTGACCATAATTGAAACCATATTTGATCAATGAAAAGATGCCGAAACGTGGAGAATGCTCGATCAAGAAACTGCCAACTTCTTCAGGAGAGTCTCTACGGCTTGTCGGCTTGGTGTGTTACTAGAGGTGAACCCGTCAAAGTGCTCAATAGTAACATTTGCTCGCGGCCTGTCGCCTCATGTTCATAATTACCACATTGGGGGAGTATGGCTGGCTAGGTCGGGGAGTGTCCGTGATCTCGGTATTCTGCTGGATTCTCAGCTCACCTTCAGTGACCATATAGCCGAGGTGGCGGCCCGTGCATTCCCGGGTTCCGTGCTCTTGGGTTTGTGAAGGGCTGTGCCCAGGAGTTTGACAGTGTCCCTGCCTTGGTGACCCTTTATAAGGCCCTCGTGCTTCCCGTGATGAAGTTCTCATCAGTGGTGTGGAGCCCCTTCTACCAGTGTCATGTCGACCGCCTGGAGCGTATGCACCGTGCCATCCTGCGGTTCATGGCCTTCAAACTCCATATCCCGTGGGGGGAGCTTGATTACGCTGGGCTGTGCACTCGCCTTGAGCTTCTGATCAACGCTTCATCGCAGACATCTCCTTTCTGCATGGTCTCGTGGCTGGCCGTCTGGATGCTCCCCTTGATTGTCACCTGATGACATGAGGCAACATAGGACCTAGTTGAGGATAATAGCTGGTTGAGCGACAGCTCCCCAGGGGCATTGAAATTCCTCCTCATAAGCGGAGCGGTTGAGCAGAGGCTCCTTCTCGGGATGGAAAGCCTCTCCTCCCCCACTCTTCAGGTGTGGCAGGAGGTGGAGCCAGGCAGTAGCCTAGTGGCGCTCCTTGGGTCCCTGCTGACAGCCCCACGGGCTCTAAAGCAGTTGCCATCATATAAATAACACAGCCCCACAAGAAAAAAAAAGTTCTGATCCGGGGGTCTGACTATGGTATCCCTATGTATTTTCCGACGCTGAATCCGAATCCGAGGTCAAAATAATCCGTTCACCCCTCAATTTTTTGTGTAGGAGCGATTTTTTTTACCTCGGATTCGGATTCAGCGTCGAAAAATACATAGGAATACCATAGTCAGACCCCCGGATCAGAACCTTTTTTTTGTGGGGCTGTGTAAATCCCCGGTAACTGTACTCGTACTTACATGAGGTTTCTCGTGGACGCAGTCAGCACAAGATCTAATTAAGCGTATGGCTTCCATACTCGTATCGGGGAAAGATGCGTTACAGGCGAATTCTGAAAGACACTTGACAGCGTCTTGGAAACTGTCCAGCATGACGTTGAAATGTTCCGAGTACAAGTGCTCTGAAAGAAGGAAAAATTGATGAAGCACGCATTAGGTAAGGAGTAACTGAATTTTCAGCGATTCAACTACCCAAAACACACTCACTAATAATATGAGCTGTAGTATGGAAAGCCATTTCTACGATGCTCTCTTCTTGATCACAGGCGGCTAGATGGAAAACGCTGAAAATGTTTTTCCAGCCAGATTTGATGTTATGAGCTTGAGAGTTGACCATCTGGGCAATGCAACGAACGACCATATCTCGGATAACAGGATTCCTGGAAATTCATCAGAGACAAATTCATAAAAGCACAGCATAAAACTGGACGTTTTCTAAGCAAATAGCAAGGCTATAATATTATGAAACATTAAAAATTGTATTTTGTGGTGTTTATAAAAACCATTTATGCGATAGAGAGAGAGTTCAACAGTGAACAGCATTGGTCCCTCTTCTTAACGAAACCACTAGACTTACCAATCGAAAAATGCTTTCAAACTCACTTATTCTTCTTCATGATATGTTCGAAGGGTCGAAGGAAGTCTTTTTGGAATCGGAAATTCGGGAACTCCCCCTTTTCGATAAACTTCATGGACAGCTGTCGTAAGGAGTCGATAGCGAAAATGGCGATGTCTTCATTAGGGTTGCAACCAACTGTGTTGAAAAGCTCGCCGAGGACTTGCCATATCCTAGACCATTGGAGACGGATACGGCCCATATTGTAGTAGGAGATTTCCACGAGTTTCTGCAGAGAGAACATCCGTGCGCCAGAGCTGTGAGACAGTTCTTCCGCACATACCTGAAATTAAGTAGAAATTAAATTGTGATTATATTAGCATTTTCATTTAGTTGTGCCCAACTCTCGCACCATGCCGCTGGGAGGGAAAATATCAGCGCTCAACGTTTAACGCTCCCTTCTCTCCTGAGTATAGCAGTTTGTTTCAAATACTGAGGGCAGAATTGCCATATGATCCAGTAAAATTGGCATACCTGGCATAATGCTTTGACAAAATCCACAATGGCGTCACCGTCAAGTCGCATAGACCCAGTGAATATCCTGTCCACAGCTACTACAACGCTCTGCGAACTGGTTTCTCCTATCGAATCTTTGAAGCTAGCTATTGAAAAAAACAGAAAATAAAAACGATGAAACCCAGTTAATCAGCGCAACGAGACAAGTGAACTTATTAACCCTACGGAGATTTTAGATCTCCGCAATATTTATCATATTCTTCTAATTAGCATTGAGTGGATACTTACGATCGGTGATATTGAATAAATTGAGTTTAGAAGCGATGGCATCTGCTGTTTTGTTGTTGGTAAAATACTGCGGCCTGATGGAAGTCCCTACCATCTGTGCCAGTTCCAGTTGACTAATGCATTTGACAATGTCCAACCAAGACGAACCCAGATAGTTTCCTGTAATATTACAGAAGAGGAGCATGAAGACACGGCATGAGATGAAGCAAGAAGCTTCACAGAAAAAAAAAAAAAGCCTCATATTATTTAATTATTTTGGGAGCTCTGAAAATCACCTTAAAATCCAACTTCCTCATCCTAATGGCTATGTCTTCGGCTTAATGACCATAGTGACCCTAAATGAATTGGACCTGTTGAAGCTTGACTGACAACTATAGTAAGACGGAAAACTCACCATCAGTGTACGCCACAGTGATGAGGGTTTTAATGGTGTTAATGTTTTTGGCCTTCATCTCCGTGATTGGGGAGTTGGCTGTGAGAAGAGTAAACCTGGCGAGAGCCTGCACATAGGCGTCACGTTCCAACGCCATATGAAAAATACAAGCAATCCGAATGGCACAGCGTATCCCTTCGAGGCACAGAGCCGCGATTTCAGGGTCGTCGCAATCTTGCAGGCCGACACTGAACGCCGCGAGGAATGGAGTCCAAGAGAGCTGAAAGCAACCAAAATCTATCAGTGATGGGAGAAAATAATCAACAAACGGTTCTCAATTAGATAAAGTAGATTACCTTGAACATCGGTTTTACATGCTCAAGATGCTTGGCCTGAGTGAACGGTGCCTGAACGTGGCTGACAGACTGCATTAGATTTTTAGCAGCAGTCGATATAGCTTCCATTTCCATGTTCCACAGGATTTTTCGTTTCTTCTCGTTAGCTATGACTGAAAATCGATAAAATATAAAATTAGGAGAAAGAAGTGTTTTAATTAAATTAAAATGTCCCACTTGGCCACAATTACTTCAAACTAACTTCAGAGGCGTCGTTCAAACCCTAAGTGAAATCTACTATAATATACAATACTATAGTATAATATAATATAGTAGATTCCACTTGGAGTTAACATTATTATAGCCCCAACACGAAGAGGAGAAGGAGAGTGACTCAAATTTGGTCGTCTTTATCTAGGGTACTTCAGTCGTCAGAAAACTTTGAAAAGAAAAAATCTTGAAAAATTCAGCTTGCCAAGCATAGTACGAGAAAAGTCTGAAACCACCAAAAATTTGGCTCATTGTGGCCAAATTGTATCAATTAAGTGTGCAAAATATAGAGACAAGAACAGTTGAAAGGATGTAGGGAAGGTGAGCGGAAGGGGCTGTACGAGGGAGGAGCAACTGGCTCTGCGGAGGTAAAACTGTGGAGGAGGCGGCGAAAAGGTGAAACTACCCCCCCCCCCCTCCCCAAAGGAACATGAAGGATTTGTCCCCATTATCTGTGGAGCTCAGAGGACATTTAAAAAAAAAACGTAATAAGATATTCACAAACATCCAAACAAGGACCCCTCCTTGTTTGGATGTTTGTGAATATCCTATTACGTTTTTTTTAGCGAGGGGAAAACATTAGGAGCCCTGTCCATTATTGCAGAATGATCCGGCCTGGCCTGTGTGAAGGGTGCAGAACGATACTCCGTCTCGTGGACTTTCACTCACTTTTAATATCTTATTCTTGGAATAATACACCTACGTATTCGCGAGGAGGGTCGAAAATTTGGATCGGCATTATGACTGTCATGACACGTACATTGCAAAAATCAAATGTCCGTCCGCCGTCCGAGCCGTTTTTGGCAGTGGGCATTTTTTTTTTAATCTGAAATTTTGACGAAATACTCGGTTTACCATCTAGTTGTGGCCGCAAGGTTTTCAGCCTGATCGCCCAAACCCGTGGGGCTAAAAAGGGGCTACGGGTTTTTTATGGTATTCGGGTATGATATCGAGTGGGGTGTCGCTTTCGAAGTCGTTTTGGACGTAGAATCCATTTTTTGAGGTCACAGAACCATCGGATTTCACCAAGAGGATCAATCATGGGGCTTTTGAAGGATGCCAGGAAGTCGAATGAGGTGTCGTTTTCCGAGCATAATCCATTTATTGAGGTCCTACATCCGTACAAAAACTTTACAAGAAAAAAATAGTTTTCAAATAATAGAATTAACATTTTTGTTTATAGATATAGAATTAATTTTTGGATAATTTATACCTATCAAAGAATAATAATCCCTTGTGTAAAGTTTGCTGCGTTTTTCTCTAATGAATGCAGAACGAACCCTGCCCCCTCATGTGGCGTATGTGAAAGGAGCAAACCAAATAAATTCCTTCCAAATGAATTCTTTCACCATGGTGAAACATGCATGTTTCATACTGAACACATGAAGTGAGCTGCCCGATTGTGGCTGGTGTAGCCAGCAGGGATGGCCTCATAGTCCTCTTAATAAGAATCCTAAATATAATATATTGGAGCTCCAACACGAGGAGGAGGAGGAGGAGGAGAACAATGAGCCAAATCGATCTTTATTCTTTAAGGGTTCTTCTACCGGTCAGAAAAATTTGAAAACAAAAAATTCTCGGCGAGCATGGTACGAGAAAATTCTGAAAGCCCCGTTTGGCGCATCTGAGCGCAGAACTTCCGCGGAAAAAAGAAGAATCTATATCAAACTTTGGATTAACACTAAATCAACAACAACAATGCATTTTTAGGGTTAGTGTCAATATTTCGGGTTTTGCGAGGAATCCGGATGTTCAATCGCACCGTCAAAATTCCGCTTCAAAATGGGTCAGGAAGAGGGCAGAAACAAACCATTAAAATTACAGCGATTTCTTGGTTTACGCAATTTACGACTCTAAAATTTATTTTCTTATATCGAGGGTATTGTCGAGATAATTGAGTCGACTGCAAACCTTCCAACCTGCTACTGAATTATTTAACTGAAAGGGTACTCGACTGGCTGAACAACCAAAATCCTAAACCTCCTAAATGTTTCCTATTTATTGGCCAACTTATAAAAACTGTGGGTTCACCAAAGAAGTAGCAATCTATTTAAAGCTAGATTCACTTCTACAAATGATACACCTACCGTGTTTTCCTGATTTGCCAGCATGTCGCATAAGGCCTTATATCAATAAAGCGATAGAAAATCATCTCACGTTACATTCTGTTTTAGTTAGAACATTACGGGTGATTGAGATACCGTACCTTGCTTGGCGAGTTTGCTCGTGGATTTCATTTTGATCTCATGGCCGGCGATCTCGTCGTAGATATTGCTAAGATATTCTTCAGGCAAGTCTTCCGAGTCACTTATACCTCGGTTCAGCTTAATGTACTGCTCCTTGGTCATTTTGTGCTTGACCTGTAACGGACAACTAGGGATGAAAACCGATTGTCTATTCTATACAAGTATGGCCACCTAGGTAGTAGGTCTTTTTTCTGCATTAACCACTCCAAAATGACAACCTAACTTCCCGCATTGACGATGGAGATCTACCTCAAGCTCAAACCTCATGTGCCATGCTACTGATGCCTGCCGAGGAAAATTTCCTGATTTAATCTTCCAATGGACAACAAAAGAAGAGACAACCTCCACCTAAGGATGAAGCTTTCGTTTTGAGCTTGAAGGGGAGCACTAAAAAACTTCTGTTTCTCCAGAGTTAATTTTAATATACGCTGCAAATTTTACACAATGGTTTATTATTCTTTGATATAGGTTACTGGTGCAGAAATTTAATTCTGTCAATGAAAAAATTAAAAAAAACTTTTTTAAATTTCATTAAAAAAAAAACAATTTTTTGAATTTTCAAAAAAAAAATTTTTTTTTTTTTTTTTTACTTGAAAAATATTTGACCTGGACTTTGATTCCTGGGATCTTTCAAAAATCCCATTTGTAGCCCCATGAAAGCCCTATAGATCGCCACAGTGAAATCGGATCGTTCCGTGACCCCAAAAAAATGGATTCTACGTCCAAAAATACTTCGAAAACGACACCTGACTCGATCCCATAGCCAAAAGCCTTCAAAAAAACCCCTCCCGTAGCCCCATTTTAGCCCCTTAGCGCCCCACGGGTTTGGGCGATCGGGCAGAAAACCTTGCGGGCACAACTAGATGGTACACCGAGTATTTTGCCAAAATTTCAGATTAAAAAACGACGTACGGCGTACGGCGGACGAACATTTCGGTTTTGGAATCTAGACCCCTTGAAACGGATAATGTCAATCTTTGACCCAGCAGGAGGAGGAGATCCTATCTTATATCAATACTCCCACCCACAGTGAAAGTTAATTGTAATAGGTTTTTTTAAAACCTTTACCTGCGGAGAATGGAGATCAGTGGTTAGCATGATGATGGAATACGCTAAAACGTACGCTGTATCGGCGCTGGCAAAAAGTCCGTTGCTGGAAAACGTTTAAAAGAAAAATTAAAAATATGTCTCTTTTCCCCTTAGTTAAACTACCTCAATATTGTTCCCCATTATAAACGATGTCACAAAACTGACCAACAACGAAACGCTAGGCTGGATGGTAGACTTGCTAACTATGAATACGAACCAAATCGGAGGAGCAATGAATGTCATTGAGTGTTTTTGGCAAATGTAACCATATATCTGTAAGTGTGAATCAAACTGGTTTGTTTTTAATCTAACTATAGAGATCCAATCAGGTCGCCTGACGAAACTATTTTGAATATTTCCTGAAAGAGTCCATGAAAGCCCAATCGATTTGTTGTCTACTCCGGCTGCCGTTTATGAACAATTGCAGTACCTGCAAAGTCACGAACCTTGCGGCGAAAATAGCACGTTCCAGAGGGTGTTCAACCAATCTGCTAAATGTCCCCTACAAAGTGCGCATCTCGATTTCGGCAGGACGAAAACGACATTCACTCGCCCCTTTAGTGTCTCACATACCCCACTCACATAGCCGGAAGACCTGAACTTACTTCGGGTTACATTCGCAATATCGACTGGCGAATTTTTCCATCAGCCTGTCAATTTTCTGGGCTTCGCCGGGGAGACGGAATCCGAGCAAGAACTGGCGAAGGGCGGAAACCAAATCTTTCCCACTGAATTGCATTTGGTCGACGTAAGCGTACATGACCTGGAAAATTGTAAACTGTTTAAAAACGTCTGCTGGAAATCAACACGCGCCACACTCTTGAGTACTGATAATTAGGGGGCTATGTATAAGTTCTAGAGGACACATAGCCAAATATTTTGAGCCCTGAGATATCTTGTCCCACGAATACGTAGAGGTTAATGTCAAATTTCTCTGACAGGAGACAGTTCTTACAAATTTTGATGAGTGTATGGGACAAGTATTACAAACAACAAAGAAAGGGCACCTCTGGCACGGAAGAGCTGAAGGGTTGTCTTCCAGGTTTTCAGATATGCTGAACACAAATTTGAAGTCCGATTTGAGACGTCAGGATTTTTCAGAGTTCAATTTATCAATAAAAACGTTCCCAAAATGTTCACATGGTGTCGTTGTTTTCAAGAATCAAGAATCAAGAACTTTTTATTTGCAGTGGCCTTTATATTTTGGGGGCTATGAGGCATGATATACTCTAACGTTTTATTCATAATATGAATCATAATAATATTATTATTATAATCATACTTTGCACACAACAGACGAGCAAAAGCCGATGACGGGAATATTAAATATACCAATAAATTATTTATGAGGCAGTAATCGTCGGCTGAAAACCGACAATGTTTTCCGTTTTTGCTCAAATTTTGAGCAAAAACGGAAAACATTGTCGGTTTTCAGCCGACGATTACTGCCTCATAAATAATTTATTGGTATTATTATTGAGTTGAGGGGGTCGATCGACGCAGAATTTCATGCTCTTTCATCGACTAAATAGAAGCATTTGTGAAAAAGCGATTAGTTTAAGAGATACAGGCGAGAAACTGAAATGAATGGTAGGTATGTACATTAGAGAAAAAATGGAAAAAAATGTCAGTTTTCAGCGTTTTTTTTTTACTTTAAGGGTTTTTTTTAATAAGCAAAAAACTGAAAAAGGTGGGAAAATTTCGAGGTTTTTTTGGCTGCCATAAATAACGCAGACCTCCTGCGAAGGGACAAACTTAGGATATTAGTTTTCTGACCTAACCGAAGAAATTGAAATTACTTCCAGCTTGACGGGAATTACAGTCCTTATTTTACTGGACTAATAAGACATAAAATCACGACATGATGGCGAAAATCGGACTGAAACATGGAAGTCAACACCTCAAATCATCCGCTAGCGAGGTGCTCTTTTTTTATTGCCCAGAGTGTCCGACTCGTTAAATAGTAATACTACGCCATGAGTATAATTATGATCGCAATACACGTCAACGAAATACTCACTTCTTTAGCGAAATCTGTATTGTCTCCCAAGAGATCACCGACGCCTGTTTTATCAAGTCGTTCGTCTGTATGAAGCCACTCAGCAACTTCCCTCGTACTCTTCCCCAGAACATTCTGTTCTTGCAGGAAAACTACGCCTTTTTTGCCAGACCGGTTGAACCTTCGAACCAATAAAATTAGGTAATTATTAGGCAACGGCTTTCCGCAAACGGACTATCGGGAGAATAAAAGACTGAGTTCTGAGTCCTGTACTTCATTTTTCATCTCCCAGGCCACACCACTACTGCCATTTCACCCAAGGGCTTCCGTTTTTTACTTCAGTGCTACATCAGTTCTGGTCGAACTAAATTTAAAGATAGCTTTACTCAGTTAAGCCCCTCCTGTTGCAGTGAAACCCGAGCTTATGCTAAGAACAGCTACAATTTAAGCAAAGCCTTGACTCATTTGTTGGAACGACCATAAGAGAGTACAACAAATTAAGTCTTACATTTCAATGCCAGTTTCCCATATTTCCTTCTGTTGCTTCAGCTGTTGCAACTGCTGTGGGACGTCCTGCTTTCCAGAGTCACTCCCGAGAGAGCTGACGCTGCCATACGACCGAAGGCTGGTTTTCGGTGTGCTCGAACCATCATTGCCTCTACCTTCCATACCTGTAAATCATTGTCAACGTCAGATTGCCATGCAAAGGGAATCAAATTCGAAATGACTTAAACAATTTCATCACCTAGATTTGGTGATACGTTTGGGTTTATGTACAAATCCTTGCTCCACTCCACCATACATCTGAGGATGGACACTAGACATTCTAATCCCTTTTTCCTCATCGTCATTTCTTGGCTTGGGGTCGCCCCAAGTTCTAAGGCCTGTCTTCCTTGGGCTATTTTAGATAAATCGTTGACCAGCCTGTAACGTTGCAAAAATTTACAATAGTTCGGAGTTCAAGAGGAAGCTATCATGAGGTTGTAATAATCGTTATTGTCAAAAACACACACAAGTGATCCATTGAGTCACAGTCTTGTTGAGGGCGCCACCTACGTAGAGACTAAAGATGGATAGGAAGAGGAAAGGACCAAAGTTGGGCGAACTATGATACGCTCCCCCGCCCCAGCCTTCACGAGGACTTGATGAAGCCCAGAAGATCCCCCTTTTGTGTTGATGTCCTCAGAAGTACACATCACATGCCTTAGGGACTTGAAATGGAGCCATGCGAGCGCACTGCCACCCAGGTTGAGCGCCTCCTTCATCGCACATGGAGCTACATTCTAATGATTCTAAATTGAATACTTTTGAAGACTTCGAATTTTTACCCGTAATGAGCATCTTTAATGGTTTTATTTTTTTAATATCCTGGTAAGGTCATCTTTCAAAAGTTACGAAAATGGGTCGACATGGCAGGAAAAACGTCTCCATTATTTATAGGGCTTTAGGAAAAATAAAACCTTTGAACCGGAGCCTGAGAGCAGGACGTGACGCACATCGCTTCATCCTTTTTGATTGGTTCGAGAGATACAAGTTAGCCAACCTACGCGTGAAGCCGACCTTATCCACAACTTTCATTCTAACGGAACATTCTCCAATTTCAAATTCTGTCAGTCAACGCAACGCATTGACGTTAGTGATCCGCAGTTCTTGAAGTGATAAGCAATTATAACAGGGTTGCAGTGTCGTAAAAAAATCACAGCACGCTCTGGTGGCTCCATGCCTAACGCTCCACACGTGACGTAAAATGCGTCAGCTTTTACTTCTTAAAATCTCGAAAATTTCTATGACTGCTCTGCACGTAACTATACGTATTTTCGAACTAAAAATGGTTATCAAGGGGTTTTAAATGGCACTCAATCCCAATAACGTGTAGGTAACGTTATGTTGTTAGTAATGCGAAATTCCGACCTTTTCAAGGGGCCCTTCGAAAAGTAAAACAGATACTGCGACAACAATTATGCGCCCCATCATGTCTTGATGATCCTAATGATCGAACATTGTAAAGTAATCTGAAAGGTGTGGCATCCCCATCCGATCAAATTTACATTCGAAATTATCTGAATCCCCGACCAAAAAGGGCTTGGAACTGCTTTTTTCAATGTTTCAAAACTTGAAAATATTCAATACAATTATGATATACGTAACAAACCTCTCAAACAGATTGGCTGCGCTCAGGTCACAATCATAATTTACGTAAATGTCGACGACGCTTTGAGCATCAGCGCAGATTCGGGTGAGCGCCTGAATGACCATCCATTTGTGCTCAAACGTCGAACTAGATGTCTCCAAAATGTTTAAAAATATATCTTTGAAGAAAACCTGAAACACCACCAACGCAAGAGATGACTGCAGTGAAAGAATTTTTCAAACAAAGTGCAATGTGTGAGATACATGAGTATAAATATCCGCGTCATGTGCAGGTTAAGCCGACGAGGACATTGTACATGTAAAAGTAATTACGTAAGTAAGAGAACGTTCCGTCTGCAATCACATCTTCAGCACTTCTAGTAGCCACGCGGAGGTGTTTACGAGTTGTAAACATCCATTGTACCTAGCTAAATCTTTCATTGTTAATTGATATAGGTCTTTTTCCAAGCATCCTACAAGTGAAGGGACGAGGACGGGCAACTCATTCCTCCTGACTCTATGTATGACACGGTGAAAGCTCGAATTCGGTCGAAGCTACGAATCACCGGGGATAGTTGACAGTCGCCGAGGTGGATAACATGACCCCTGGAAACTCCGAATTCTGGGCTGTCGCAGATCCTTGTCGACAATCCCCGGCAGCGAGTGGTGTAAGTCCAAAAACTACGTCCTCGTCGTAGACTCTCGCAGTCAGGAGCCTATTGGTGGTATCATGACGTGACGATGGACATTGTCTATGCCCAGTGTTTCAATGGACTTTCAAAGGAAGCAGTTTGGACCTTGGAATCGAAATGTTGGTGCGTAGGGTACAATCCATGCCACAGCAAAACTAAATGAAGCACTAATACAATTTAATTGCATTTTAAAGTAAATGCAAGTCCAGTGGCGTTTTTCGTAACGGCTAATGGTCTCGAAGGCTTGCCAAGATGGCCCCAAGCTTTCCAAAGCTGTCAAAGGCTAGCAGAGCTGGGCCCAAGCTGGCTAAGGGTTTCCAAGGCTTGCCAAGATGCTTGCAAGTATGTCCTCCACGATTTCTAGGCCTGCCCAGGGCTTGCAAAGCTGGTCCCTCTGAACATGCTGGCAGCAAACTTGGTTGAGAGCCAATTACTAGTGATAAGACATCCTTTAAAAACCAGGCACCTCCACGATGGTCCATCCCGGGCGTACCTGAATGGTGTGGCTAACGCCGGAGGGGACAGGAGGGCCCGCTGTACTCCCCCTAGGGAAGTACTGAAGACCAAGGTTGAAGAAAGAAGATTGAAGAAACATAAGTGCACTTTCCCTGGGGAAAGAAAGCAAGCAGAAGGTACGAGAAAGGTTGTAAGGGGCCAGAAATGGCCTTAGACACAACCTAAGAAGCCTAAGAGAGTCGACCGTTGTTTTCTGCTGTTTCCAAAGGAGGAAGTCGACTGCCATTTTAACTTTGTCCGAAACGGGAGTCGATTGCTGGGAGTAGATTGCAACTAAAGTTATTCAACTCAAAATTAAATTTTTACTTTTCATTTCGTACTTTGTCCAAGATGCCTTTGTCATTCTCCACAATCACTGGTGAAGCCCGAAGTTTAGTGACGTTACGGCTTTCTTCAGCAAGGCCGGTTTCTTCACACACCGCACATTCACCGTAACATAATAATATTATGTTCTTCACTGGAACGGACTTTCAAAGATTCTAGAGAGTGTATATTATACGCTCTCTAGAATCTTTTAAAGTCCGTTACAGTGAAGAAGATGATGGCCCCTGCAGATATTGCGGATCAATCCATTTGGCTTTACGAACATATCATCTTTCGCTTTCTCCTTCAAACACAGCACAACGTACCTAAAAATAGGAGCAATTTGTGCCCAACGTAATTGAGTTTCATTTTAACACAACTTTGGCTTGTGCCCAATGCCATTGCAATTGGGGTGCCCAAAGCCGTTCCTTTTTTTACTCTCTAATTCTCCCTCGGTTGCCTAGTCATCATCCTCCATCTGCATACACTTTGGGTCAAGTAGCATCGAATCAACGGTTCTTGTATTTACAGTTAATCATCTGTGTTTACACCACATCTAACACGCTAGCCTCCCCATCACCAGGTTGACTGGTCCAAAAGCACGTAAGTACATACAATCCGATTGCTGCACTTGGTGGATATTTTCATCAACACAAATCTGAATGAAAACCAACTTGAAATTACTAAATCAGTTTGATAAATCAATATTAAAAACCAATGTGGTTGTGGTTTTCTTCACCCTCTTTCTTAGCCCTCACCTCGGTTGTGATGTAACAATTTGAGCAGTCTACAAACCAATTTGAAATCAAATGCGCTAATATAATAAACACAAACAAACCAAAAGAGTTTTTGCTAATAACCTCTATTTGCATTTTGAGATGCATCTTGAATTTTTCAAGAAGAGCCAGGAAGATCGACAGGGACAGTTCGAAGACCTGCGGGACGGATGAGACTCCATTTTTTGACAGGGCAACGCACAGATACTGCTTGATGGCGTTGACGAACATGTTGTTGTTGCGGAACACTGGACCCGCTGATTGGAGGATAGACAGCAGCAGGTGGAGGGAGAGTATTTTACTACGAAGTTCATGGCATCTGCAAAACCGAAATAATTTGAATAAATCACATTATAATATAATTATAATGTGCAATATAATATAATTATAACTTTGCAATAAAAAATAGGCTAACGGCGACATTAATCGAAATTCCCAGGGTTGAGGTTTTAAACCAGGTTCAGTTAAAAGGGGGTTAGAGTTATAGTTTCGGTTCAAATGACAGTCTCTAGCACCAGGCTCATCTCATTGAAGTTTAACTGCACTCAAGTTTAATCCAGCAATGCTGCCACACGTATACCTTCGCCGAAAAACTTTAGCACACCTGCATAATATGATATTATCACCTTATAGACTTCCTTCCTAGGTCATGCGTTTTTCTAGAAGTTGCAACCACCCAAAATAGGCGTTAAGAAAAAACATCAACGCAACATATTATGAAGCCAAGAACGGCTCTATCTCACTTTAGCCCAGGCAAATTAGACCTTTGCGTCCAATAAAGTTAGTACAAAACTGAAAATGATGTTGGACTGTAGTGATTAACACTGTAAAAATATCAAGTACCTGGGTTCGGTTTTTATAACCTGTTCAGTGGTAAACAAGTGGATAGTGACGATTCGATTCGATATTTTGTTCTGATATTTCTATCAATATCAGTCTTTCGATACCTAATATCGCGGATATCAAAATGAAAATATCGAATATCGAAAGGACAAGCTGTTTACCCCTGTTCCGACATTGTTTCAAAGTGAAACATCGAATCAAAAGTGAATAGTCACTAAATATAACAACTGATTCTGAAGTTTCAGATTTCTGGCTTGGAAACATGTAATGTAACGGAGATATCCTACTAACATAGTAACTAAGTATTTATAGTTACTATACGTATTAGAAGAATACCATTGTAGGAGCTGAGGATGCCTCTTACAAGTTGATTAGACCTAGTTACAACTTAAACTAATACTAATGAAAGAGCACCAACTTGGGGTCAACATTGCCTTCGGGAAGAGGTTTCATCGAAAGTTTGCACAGAGCTCTGAAGACGAGAAAGGCATCTTTTTGAAGGATATGGGTAAATTGAGCTTGGATTTTGTTCGAACTTCCAATCGATATTTCCGACCCTGTGCCTTCGGTGTTCACGTCCATACTGTCCTGTAAAAATAACGTAGAATGTATAAGAGAAAAGTCGCCATCAAACAGTGGCTAATTACTGCCTTATTGGATCATTCTATTGACAGGTTCGAATTAGTGAGCTGACAAAGAGAACCTCCAGAAAGAAAAAGAGCAGATTCTAAATTCGAATTTACGATCCAATAATAACTAATTATAGTTTCCAATAATGTTGAGTCCGATCAATTTGTTACCTACCTCACTTACCTGGGAGGGAACTCTGTTCAGAGATGGAGGCTGAGATGATGAATTCGAATTCGAATTTGAGGGGAAAGAATTGGGTTCTTCTGAAGGTAAACCATCATTTAGTGAAGCATCGCCGGAGATTGATTGACCGCTCGCCTCATTAACTGAAAAAGAAATTTCGCCAATGTCCCCTAATACTGCAATGTAGGAGGAAGTGGTCTGGGGGAATGACTACTTACTAGGAATGGAATCAATAATTGAGTTCAGAAGTTGATCAACAACCTCAGTACTTGAGGGTTCCATTTCCTCGGCAACTTCTCGCGTTTTATCGACCTCTTCTGTGGCCTGGAAATGATCATGAAGAGAATATCAGTAATGGAAAGACTTACTTTTAAATCTAGGTGGAAAATTTCCCAAATGTCCTTCTCTATCTGTGTGTGGGAGTTCCTAAATTTGTACTATATTGACTATCAGCAGGCATTCTAGCAACGACCCCACCCAAAACAACGGACGCCAGTTAACATAGAAGTGGATGAGGGGAATCCTCCCCCAGTTGGGTGCTAAGCTCTGCAGAAAAGCATCGATAAAGTGCTCCCGTTGGGTACAGTCAGGCATTAATGACGGACACGCCAACCTAAGGCGGGCAATTCAGATCAGCAGAGAGACGCACGTTCCACACCTTCCCCCGTCAACGGTGTCGCCGAGCCGCACAGTTGAGCGAAAACGCAAAAAACGCCCTTATATTAACTTGAATTATTAAAAATTAACTGTCTAAATCGATGTCTGAAAGAACTTATTGTGTTATTTAGAGTATTATTCTATGCTGAATCCAATGGAATCGTTTTTGGATCAGTTCGACGACTTCTTTGTTGTAAATTCAAAAATTTGAGCATCATCGTGAAATATTTGCAAACAAAATTATTCATTTGTTTGCCATGTTGCCAGAAATTGTAAGTTTGCTTCTTTTACAAGTGCTTGAAATTTCAAACATTGTTTACGAATCATTAAACGATAAAAATTAAATTCAGTATTCAATTCAATTCAAATGAAACGATTGAGATATTCAAGGCGAAGTCTACTTGTAGCCAACGTGTGGGCAGAGTTTAAATGAAACGACTTTGACGTAATTGAAGAGGTGAACTTCTCCACATTCCTGCCGGGGATCCTCTTCCTCAGCCATGCCTACCTCCTTTGATAGAGGCATCTATGCTGGTGAACGTTCTCATCTAGGGAATTAAGCCTTCGGCTTGAATAAATCATACAGTCGAAAAACACATGTTGAAGGTGAAACAGTCTGAAGGCAAGAAGCCCCTGTTGAAAGTTTCGGAATCTGGTCGCAGCTAAGGCGGGACATTTGCACAGAACGTGCTCCGCCGTCTCCTCATCTTCCAGAGACAGAGGCGACATTCTGTCGTTTCTGACTTGCCCATCTTGTTCAGGTGATATCTCAGTGGGCAGTGGCCGATGAGAAGATTGGTTATGATCCTGACATCTTTTCTTGACAGGGATAATAGGGTCCTGTCCCTAGGCGCAGAAGGCGTAATGAACGTTTTAGCTTGTCTGAGCCCTGTGGTGTTATTCCAGAGGGCAGTTGTTTGGTCTCTCTCCCATCGTGTCACCTGCTGGATCAGGTGGCTTTTGGTAAGTTCAGGATGGGTTCCGGACCAATTGGTAGGGATCCTGCTCCCATTTTCGCAAGGCAGTCAGCCTTCTCATTGCCCATGAAGCCTTTATGCGCCAGGATCCACACCAATTGAAGATTGTTGTTCGCTGCCGCAGGCTTGAGGGCTTGAAAAAAAAAAAAGTGGTGAAATTTAAGTTTCACAAATTATCCTCCTCAGTTCCCCAATTTCTCATTCGAGACTATCCCAGGCAGAAAATGCTGTATACGTGAACATACTTGTTCTCCCACGTCAAAGTGTGTGCATCTAGTTTTAAGAAGGCCAGACGGAGGTATTTTCCTTCTCCCGCAGTTTTACAACGTTCCAAACGAGGGAATTTTCCCCTCAGGATTTTCCCTTGATCAAGAACGGGGGGGTCAACACCTCTTCCCTGTTTTCAGACTTTTACGCGGCCAGTGATTTCTCAGTAAGGGCTGCTCTGGGTGAACTGTACATTCTCAACGTAAAATTCACTACGGTTTGACTCACGGCTTGAGCTTCCATCCTGAAGAAAATGACGTTGATGGCTTGAGTTAGGGTAGCACGAGCTGTGGTTTGGTTGACGAGATTTTTAGAAGCCAAGTATATATTGTAAACCGTACGGACGGCCAAAAGAACCGTTGCCTCATGGATTTCAACATGCTGCGAGGTCGATACTGTCAAAACGGCCTGAAACAATGATGTTTAATTGATTAATTTACAAATAGTGACGAAGCAAAACTTCACCAGAACGATTGAAATAATTTTAAATTGGAAGTCATGAGTCACACTTGATTAGATCTGAAAATCTGAAAATGTCTGAAGCTTAAATTTTAGTAATAACTCCCCTCAACGGGGTTTTGAGGAAATTTGGCGGGTTGTGGCTGGCAATCGGCCGAATCCTCGATGCCGAGAGTTTGGAGGTCAAAGCAGGGAGCAGGTCAAAGGGGAAACCAAATGGGGTACCTATGCGATAAGAGTATCCAATTTTGTATGAATCATGTAGATGCCAAACTTGGAATGAAAACACTGGGAATTGTACATAAGAGCGCATTATTTTGTACAAATTGTCCAAAAAATTAACTCCATGTCTTTTTAAAACTCGGAAAACGACACCTCATTCGAATTCTGGGCATCTTTCAAAAGCCCCATTTGTGGCCCCATGAAAGCTCCATAGACCCCTACGGTGGAATCGGACCGTTCTGGGACCCCAAAAAATGAATTCTACGTCCAAAAATACTTCGAAAACATCTAACTCGACTCCATAGCCGAAAACCTTCAAAAAACCCTCGCGTAGCCCCATTTTAGCCCCATAGCGCAACACGGGTTTGGGCAATCGGGCTAAAAACCTTGCAGGCTAGATGGAAACCGAGTAATTTGTCAAAATTTCAGATTTTTTAAAAATTTCTACAGCCAAAACGGCTCGAACGGCAGACGGACATTTGATATTTGAAATACAACTGACAGACAAAAGCACCAAATTCTGTTCGCCATCATCACTTCAGAAAGTAAACCAGAATTGGAGATCGGCCAGTGGTGAAGGGAACGAAGTGCAAAAAGTCGATTTTTTTTTTTTTTTTTTTTTTTTTTTTTTTTTATTGGATATTTTTTATTGGATATTCGTCTCCACCACCGAGCGTTTCGTGGAGATAGAAACTTAGTGCCCTTCACCACCGTCGTGTCTCCGCGGGCATGTTTGTTGCTGTTAATAATATTAAATAGTTAATTCAATACACACTGTTGTTCGTTCAAATAAAGTTCGTTCATCATATTCCGTCTTTATTTTCTTCATGCCCAGGTCATACAGTGGTAAATGGCACTAAGTTCCCAAAATTGATTTTTTTTTTTTTTTTTTTTGGTTATCCCCCTCAAAATTTTGCGGCAGTTCATTGATGTTTGAACATCACTATTATTGGCCTTCCAAAAGGAAAAAAACTGGGTCAAAATCACATGCTTTTGTTAGTCTAAGCAGTTTTTTGCTTCTCCTGAAAAATCGATTTTTTTGCACTTAGTTCCCTTCACCACTGACCGATTATTATTATTGGAATTATTAATTATCCAATAATTATTGGAATATAACTGAATATCTATGAAATTGATATCTTTTAATTCAATTACAACCTGCGCGTACCTTAATAATTTGAAGTTGGACCTGCTCATCGGTCTGAGGTCCTATGAAACAGCCGCATATTGTCTCCACGATCCTGTCGATTAAAAGTTTGCCAGGAGTGGTGGAATCGGGTATATTCCCAGTGAGGTGGCCATATGCGATGAGTTTCTGAGAAAGCAAACGACAATCTTTAACGGGGTTCGTTTCCACACAGGACGTTTAGGGGTCTTCACAGTTGAACCGGTCGGAGTGTTCGTTAAATGTGCTAGAGATGAAAACTGGTCTAAGTATCAACCGTATTATCAGCCGTATTTTCTGAGCTAGCTAAAACATGAGATCAGAACAAAATGATGGTTGCCTCCAGTTCTTTACGCAAGCTTTTCTCACCATAGTCCGGTAAAATGTTGCATTGAGGATCAACTGGGAGAAATTCAGTTCCATAAATACTTAGGTACTTAAAAATGTCATGTTGTGTTGTATTGCTTTTCATTTGCATTTTACCCAATCAAATCGGGGGTAAACCTTCACAAAATTCAATGGTTCTGGGCAAAAAATGCAGTGGGTTTGGGCAAATGAGTATATAATAATTATAAATATTTTATAATAATTATGAATATTCACCAATTATTCAGCATAGGCATTGAAAGTGAAATTTGGTATGTAGGTATGAAGTAGGGATAGAATCTCGAAATTAAATAATTAAATATGTTTGGTTTCACACTAAAAACTGACGAAAACTAAAATTTTAGGGTAGGGAATACACAGGTACAAAGCGCAGGCAGGCATATACAGGTTCAAAGCGTAGTTCCACTTAGTGCTCGCTTTCCACAGAGTAGAAACTCTAATTCGACTGGTTCTGTGAACTTTAGCATTAGGTAGTGATAATACCTAAAAAACGTATCTTACAATAAGGCTACAAATTAAACGCATGTTGGAAAAATTGAGCGTTTAATAGTGATACGTTCAACAAAGTAAATTTTTCATTGAGTACGAACACAAATTCTAGGATTTTCGGGAAATTTTGCATGGAGTAGATATCAGCTGAAGGAATGTTTTCATCGAGTAGGAACAACAATTTAAAGACTAGTGAAATTAGGCATTGAGAAATGATACAAGCTCGAATAGCGTCATACTTTTCCACGAAGTAGGAACACAATGAGATTGCCACCTGGACAAACGTCTTGGTGCAGGAACGTAAATTTTGCCCAAAAACACTGCCCACTTTTGCCCAAGCGCATCGCGATGACAACGACCTCTCTTCCAGTTTGCCTCAAGTCATTGTTGTCCCCATTAAATTCCTACATAACCAGGTAGGAAGTAATTTATCGTTCATTTTGTAGGGATTTTAACCCAGGGAAACATCCTCTTCACACTCAGAAAAAGTAACAGCAGACGCTGAGGAGGGACTCGAACAAAGGGTTCCTTGTATGCCTCTATGCCTTGGGACCCACTACAGGGAGACTGTTGCGTTTCGCCAGGGTGTTGAGTATTTGAACACAGTCCTGTAGACGAGATGGATGGAGCTGTTAGTGCCTTGATCGACGCTTGGCTGTCTGAGAGTAGGCGGATATGGGCTCCGGCACAGGCCAAATCCTAGGACTACCTCCTTAGGTTACCTTAGTCTAAATAGAAGATTTCATTGATTTCATTTCATTCAAAATTGTACATCATGATCGAAAGGAAGATGGCACTAGAGCAGAGATGTAAAGGGAGTAAATACCCAGTGGGTAGGGTATTTACAAACTGGGTATTTACCCGGTATTTACCCAATCGCCGAATAAATACCTTCCCATTAAATACCCAACCAAAAAAATACCGAAATTTTTTTTTTTTTTTTCATTTTTTTTTTTAGTTTTGAAAAAAAAAATTAAGTAAAAGGTCAGTTTTACGACCATTTCCGCACACCTTACTACCCTTTCCTACCTCACGACGCGATTGTTACGTACCTACAGTGTGTCCTCCATGACTGTAACAAGGAGTCCAACTTGATAGGAAGAAAAAGGGTACTTAACGTAACCTACAAATGTAGCCAAGAAGCGAGTACACGATGAGTCCAGCTCGGATGAGGATGAAGACTCAGATTCATCTACAAGCGAACTTTCATTCGATGAGACCGATGAGATGAGGGAATGATTGCTAGGTATTTAAATGCAAAAAAAAAAACAGTTTGAGCAATTTTTTTTAAATGTACATGTTTTTTAAAGCTGGAAATAAATAATTTCCAACATGATCATCTTAATTTACGATTATTTTTACCACAAAACATGGTTGATGAAAAGATTTAATTGCATCTTGGTTTTTGGGCACTTAATGACCATGAAAGCAGTCAATTTTACAGCTGTTTAAGTACAGTGGGAAGTGGCATATGATTTTATAGCAGTTTGTTTGTGTGATTTCCATCGAACATGAGTATTTCTTTCATTTAGAGGATGATCCTGAACTCGAAAATTGTTGAAACTTTGGTAGAGGCTGGCTCTCGAGTAGTAAGAACGTTTTACGTGGTTTTTTTTGCGATCCCGTTTCATTGAAGATAAAATACCCTATTAAATACCCAAAATGGGTATTTACCCGGGTATTTACCCTGGGTATTTACCCTTAAAAAAGAATACCCGGGTATTTTACATCTCTGCACTAGAGCATAAACCCCCCTCCCCTCCCCTCACGAAAAAAGAGAAAATTTCTTTCTGTTCGAGAGGGTAGGTATGTATTTCATCCTGAATCCGCTCCTGGACCCCCCCCCCCCCCCCCCAATCTGATCACCCTAAGCTAGGACCGGATTTGAGCAAAGCGTAGGATTATTATTACGGTTTCCAGAAATCTGCAAACCTACCCCTTCACAAATTTCGAACCTTGAGAACATGCCAATCCTAATGAAACGAACGAAGTCGCCTTTGCTACTGACAGGATACAGGAACTAACCATAAGGAAGGATGGATTAGAGGAAGCTCTCTCCCTTGGGAATGCCAGTGATCAGATTAGAAACAAATTTTCAAATCCCTCGTAGATTGGACTACTGTATCACCCCTCACCTGAAGGCAATCCAAAGCGGTGACGACGATCCTCGGAGATTTGCTTTGACATGCCAACTCGAACGGCAGGAAGTATTTTTCAGCGGATATGGCGTCATTACCTTCCCGGGGTTGAGGGAGAGTAGACGACGTTGGGGACGAGGCCGCCTTCCCCTCGTTTTCCTTCAGCTCCTTGTTGATTTCCTCTGCAAAAATAATTGCTGCAAGAGTGCCCGGGTACGGGGAAGAGTTTAGAAAGGACAACACACACTACAAGACACAACACAAACTAAGAGGGTGTCAAAATACAACCAGCCTGCCGAATCGCTCTTAAAGGAAACCGTGCAACATTAAAAATAAGCACCAAAAAACAAACAAAAAACAAAAATAATAACAATAATAAATAGCCGGTGCCGGCGTCGGTATTATTATTTTTTTTAATGCACCATAATATGAATTTCCACGCTGAATTGAAAAATTGCCGATTTTCAACTTTCCAATAGGATTACCCCCACTCCTTGGTTTTGGGTTTTTTTTTTTTGTTAACAGAAATATGGATTTGATGGTAATTAAATCCTCTACAACTGTCTATTACAATTTTTCGCTAAAACGAAGTATTTTGGTAAGAAAGTTAAAATTTTGAGAAACACGAGATTTTGCCCCTTTTTGCAGCCTCATATCTCCGTTACTATAGGTCGGACCAAAAAAACGTAGGAAATTTGTAGGAAATTGTATCCTCTACAATTGGGTTAATAAAATGGTTTACGCAAAACTGCACGGGGAACGAGTTATAGGCTAAAAACTGAATCGCAAAATTTTGACGCGAAATTTTGTTTTCAAGTTTGCGAAGAAATCAAACGGACGAGAATGACGAAAATTTGGAATTACAACAGTTGTATAATATGTCATATTATGTAGTTACTACATAATATGACATATTATATAGTTACATAATATGTAACTATATAATATGTCATATATATATTATTATATAATATATAATAATGCAGTTACATACTATGTAACTGCATTGTAGTTGCAGATTTAAAAATCATATTATGTAGCAGCTACATAATATGATTTTTAAATATATTATATAAGACAATCAGGACTAACAGGATTTGGAGATGGACCCTCGTTTTGAGCCTCTACTCACGTTGGATGGTCTGTTGAGTGCAGATCAAATTTTGAGATCAATTCAAGGGTTGCACCTCCATTCCCCACCCCTTTCACTCATTACCGAACAGTGAGTAGAAGGGGTCAGAGGTGGGTCGGGAATTGCCTGGCTTTAGCCAACAAGGGGTCGCCGCCTAGTCGTAGTTCTACAACTGGCGCAAATGTAGGGACATTTTCCCTTCATCAGATTGGCGCAAATGTACGCC
This sequence comes from Pilophorus perplexus, assembly GCA_955831195.1. Lineage (NCBI taxonomy): Eukaryota > Metazoa > Arthropoda > Insecta > Hemiptera > Miridae > Pilophorus > Pilophorus perplexus. Next base: position 29,768,338 of record OY037009.1, on the reverse strand, counting down.
GCCTCTTGCCTTCCCAAACTGGCGCAAACGTAGCTGTCTTCTGAATCTGACTGGCGTAAACTTATGGCAGCCCTCGGTTCTCCATTTAGGTGGGTCCAGTCAAAGCGTAGCGAAAATGAGGCCGCGGTGGAAAAAATAGGTGGTTGGGGTTCATATTCTTTGCTTTTTTGGAGTGCTGAATCCGAATCTGAAGTGAACCAACAAATTCAGCCGCTGCGTTTTCGATAATAAAACTCCAAACGTTTGGCAGGTTTTTGTTGGTGCAAGAGATACCTTTTAAAACCGTTGGACTTGCACAAGAAATGTTTATTTAAAAAAAAAAAAAAGGAAAATAGTAACTTAGAATGATTTTTGACGGAAATGGGGAAATTCGCGCTCAAACAACGCGCTCCAGCTCCTGTTCGAGCGGGTCAAAAATTTGACTAGATCATTTTGAAGGAAATTTACTCTATTTTGATAATGGTAACCTTTGCCGTTGAACGCTTAGTTTCGGAGTTATAATTGTCAAAAAACTGAAAAAGTGGCAAACTTTTTGAGTTGTTTGCGCATATCTCAAAACGCTAAAGCCGAATTTGTTGGATCTCTTCAGATTCGGATCCAGCGGCCTAGAAAACAAAAGATTAAGACTGAAAACACCAACAAACTAATTTTTCCCCAAGTCCTACGCATTGACCTGGTTAGTGATTTCGATTAGGCTCCAACTAGGGAGGTACTCGGTTTTCCATCTAGCTTGCGCCCGCAAGTTGTTTCAGCATGATCGACACCCGTGGGGTCTAAAAAGGGGCTACAGGAGGAATTTTCGAAGGTTTTTGGCTGTGGGGTCGAGTCAGGTGTCGTTATCGAAGTATTTTTGGTTTTAGAATCCTTTAGAGGGTTCCAGAATCATCTGATACCACCATCCGGCTTCCGAGGGATAGGTACCAGACGGCCGAATGAGGAGTAAATTTTCAAGTAATTATGAACAAAATTCATTCATTATTAAATAATCCATCATTTATTAAATTTTAATAATCCATTACATTTTTTTTTTTTTTATCATTATTTTTTATTTATTAGGTAATGAAAAGAGTGAAAAGCTACAACAACGAAACCAACAACAATAACTACGCGAACAATCCCCGCTTCAGTCCAGCGTGGAATCCACATTAGGAAGTCCAGCTCCGTCCTCCAGTCCCAGGCTTCTCACCTTCCGCCGAGCTCCTCTTAGCCGAAGGGAAACTGCCCTTATGACGGCGAACTGGACTCGAACTCGAGCCCACCCAACCACTTGGGAGTACGGTCTATCCCACTTCTCCGCCAGTTTATAGGCCGCTCTCCTGAGAAAGGCGTCGAATTCACAGTGGAGGGCACCATCGCATGAACATACAAGAGGTGTGAACGACCCTCTGAGATCCTCAGCCGCCCGGTCATACTTTCTGTGCTTTTCGTTGGCGGCACTTTGGGCGACTTGCGGCCACTCCCGGGAAAGATGAGAGGCAGCGTCAGCATTTACAATGCGATTATCAAAAAACGCTGGCCTCCCACCTTCCCAGACACCGTTTATATGTATGTCGGCCACTAGAGCACTGTGACCGTCGGTACTGTCTCTCATGATTGGTTCAATGGTCGCGCCACCCCAAGCCATTTCACCCAGGCCAACCACCACATCTCGTACCTCGTCATGGCCTCGTTTAACGAGACCCCCTTTTTTACAGTTGAGGGCATGGTTCACATCAAACACTTGCCCACACCCATCACAAACGGTTGGGAGGTTTGCAGGTGTGCGACCATACCTCAAGGAGAGTGCATCGCGGAACTGGGATGCCGACAAATCAAACCCATCAGATTTTAAGGGGATCACCGATAGCCATTGGGAACTCGACTTCACCCTTCTGAGAGTTCGTTGTTGAGCTGCCTGCATTCTTTGAATGAGCCCCTCGGCCACATCCGATAGATGCCTATCTTCTCGGCTTTTCTCCTCCCTCAGTGACCTGGCAACTTGGGTTTGATGTCGTTCGAACGGCAGGGGTTCACCCGAGCATATAGCATCAACCAGAACACCACACGCCCTTTTCGAAAGTTCCTCTCTTCGTGATGCCTTTCTTGGATTCAGAAGACCCAGCCCGCCCAGCCTCACTGGTAGGCTCATCACATCCGCCTCCACATCGGTCACTTCCCGTCCCAAGATCGCCGGCATCAGCTGTGTTCGAATCACATCCCAAAGGGGTTTATATTCTTCCTCAGTTCCTCCCACAACCCGCTGAGCAAAGCTCCATTCAAACTGAAGTGATTTCGTGAATGCCGCATGAACTGCCTGGGCACTTATCTTGGCTGTCTCTGCAAAGATCCGTATGTGTGAGGCCCACCTTTCCACATTTTGCCTAACAAAGTCTGCTCTCTGTGCCGAAGACCCAACTACCCCACCAAGAAACCGATGCGAGTAAACGACCTTCACATCCCTGAAGAGTGCCGCTGCTTCGCCTTCTTTCCCGGTTTTACATTACATATTGGGGACCCCATAATTTTTAATTTTTCCAAATAATTTGTCACAAGGTAGGTAACAGAATTTATTTTTATTATTTTGTCTAGAAGAACGTCTTTGACAAGGTTTAATTAAAAAATATACGGTACTTGTGAGTAGGTGCCGTATATTTTTTAATTAAACCCTTTTACCGTATATTTTTCACCAACCCTATTGAAAAATCACACGAAAATAAACCATAATCTAAAGAATCTTTAGATATGCATTAATTAATTTTGATTGCATATCAGATATTATCTGATTAATTAAGGCAATTCGTGCTTCTCACAGGCCTACAATAAACCTGACGTGATGGCGAAAATCGTACTCCAGCACAGTTGAAAACACGGAAGGCAATCCCTCAGATCCCAGCAAGAGGTGCCGTTTTCTGTTCCACTATGCATAGATGCTTGAATATAAGATATTCAATGGTTCATATTATGAACCAAAAGTTGAACATTCAGTTTATTGATTGATATGCTGCCGTATCAAGTTGTGGGGCGTGGGTTTGAACAACCTGAGTCACCTCCGCAGACAGCAGCCTCCACAAGGCGTCTACTGTAGAATAGACTTCAACGCATGCAACGACAAGCGCAGAAATTACAATAAATAGTAATTTTCGTGAGAATCCTTACCTAGTGCTAGCTCGCAGGCTTTTCTCAACTGAGTGTGGTTCGACCTTTTGATCTCCTTATCAGCCAAAAGTCTTTCCAAGGCACGGACGATGAACATTTCTTTCGTGTAAAGGGAATTTTGCATTTTTTTCGAACGGATCACTTTCGACGTCAAGTGAGGCCATAAATGCACTGGGTCGATGCACTAAGTCGGTAGATTGAAAACATTTGATATAACCCCGGAGATGACGACCATTTTACAGTAATTAAGGGCAACTCACTCAGTGTTGCCAGTTCGTGCATCGGCTGGAAAGGGGGACTCCTGAACTCGAAAAGGGGAAATGGGGATTTCATGTACGCGAAAAGGGGACATGTATTAAAAAGGGGGGTAGGTATTAATTGTATGCAAATTTGAGCTATTATGCAAATACACCCAATAGTAATTGTGAAAACTGTACAATCACTGTGGATGATCAACACACGATGCAGTCACCAAGACTGCTTAAAAAACTTCATGAGAAACCAAAGGTAAAATCGCCTATTGAATAGCATGCCTCGAAAAACTGTTTAGGCATCTCAGGCTTTTTTACTGAAATTATTTCAGTATAAATTGAATACACAATAAATTATTTATAACCATTTTTCTAAACCAAGCTTTCGTTTATTGTGGGGCGGATCGCTAATCTAGGAAAGAACAATTCAGAACACCTAATTCTGAATAATTCAGAAGAGAATTATTCAGAAGAACAATTATTGTTCTTTCCTAGATTATTAATAATTATTATTCTCTCGGGTTTTCAGAATGAATGAGAACTAGGTAAATCAATGAAAAAATAATGGAACTGAAGGGGAATAAGTAGGTACATACCGAGAAAAAAGTTTTTTTTTTCTACACATACCTAGGTACCTACAACGTTTGGACAGATGAGGGACCTCCAAGAAATGGACCTTGCGTCCAAAATTACTCGGAAAACGACACCTTTTTTGAGCTCCTGGGATCCTTAAAAAATCCGTTTTGTAGCCCCATCACAGCCTCATAGATCCCCACAGTGAATTTGGATCGTTCTGAGACCCCCATAATTGGGTTTTACACCCAAAAATACCTCGAAAACAACACCTAACTCGACCCCATAACCGAAACCTTTCGAAAACCCCTCCCGTAGCCCCCCTCTAAGCCCCACTGGTTGGAGCGAACGGGCTGAAAACCTTGCGGGCATAACTAGACAGTACCCCCGAGTACCCACCTTGTCAAACTTTCAGATTTAAAAAAAAGAAGAAAAAAATATTGCCGCTTGTGATTTGTGTAGATCATGGTACATGTATTGTCTTATGACTTACCTGTGGCACACCCCCAGACCCCCGGATTATCTAAGTTTTGATCAAGGATCATAGCAAGGAAACATGGTAGGTACATGTTTTTCGGATTGGTATTTTGGTTTATTATTCTTGGAATAATACACCTATGTTTTCGCGACGGAGGTCGACGACTCGGATCGGCCTCAAAACTTGACATTATCCGTTTCAAGAGGTCTACATTCAAAATCCGAAATGTCCGTCCGCCGTACGCCGTCCGCCGTACGCCGTCCGCCGTCCGCCGTCCGCCGTCCGGGCCGTTTTGGGCAGTAGGAATTTTTTTTTAAAATCTGAAATTTTGGCAAAATACTTGGTTTACCATCTAGTTGTGCCCGCAAGGTTTTCAGTCCGATCTCCCAAACCCGTGGGGCGCTATGGGGCTAAAATGGGGCTACAGGAGGGGCGTTTTGAAGGCTTTTAGCTATGGGATCGAGTTAGGTGTCGTTTTCGAAGTATTTTTGGACGTAGAATCCAGTTTTGGGGGTCCCGGAGCGATCCGATTTCACTGTGGCGATCTATAGGGCTTTCATGGGGCTAAAAATTGGATTTTTGAAGGATCCCAAGAAGTTAAATATTTTTCGAGTAAAAATTAAAGAATTTTTGAAAAAACACATTTTTGAAAAAAAAATCCCCCCAAAAATTTTTTTTTAAATATTACAATCCAAAAAAAAAATTTTTTTAAATTTTTTTTTATTGATAGAATTAAATGTCTGTACAAGTAACCTATATCAAAGAATAATAAACCCTTGTGTAAAATTTGCAGCGTTTTTTTTTACCCAAAGCCTGGGTAATCATCTACGGCACAACCCGCGTATTCCCTGAAAATTTCATCAAAATCGGATTAATATTGGCTGAAATCCCCACTCCTTCCCTTCTTTAGGGAAGGAGAGGGGGATGAAGGAAGGGAAAACGGAAAAAATCCTTGAGGGCGCGCAACCTATCTCAGAACGTACATCATTTTTGAATTTCTCGAGATTTTCAAGAATATATATTGGTATATTATATATATATAGAAGGTGATCGCGTGGCAAGGGGGTAGATGGGCGAAGGGTTTACGAGGGGGGACTTGACTCTCGCATTCCAATCCGCATTCCAACACGTTTCGCGCAAATTCGCGGGGTTGCGCGCGTCGCGCGGGATTTTAATATAGCCTATGTTGGGGGCAATCGCACCCGAGACCGTTAGAAGAAAAAACCCATTCAAATCCGTTCAGCCGTTTAGGCGCCTATAAGGCACGACAGACACACAGACAGAAAGCTCAACATCTCAAGGGGGGCTCGACCCCCCTAAGCAGACTTAAACGGTCCACCAAACCAATAGAAAAAATCGCCGTATTTTTATCGCTTACCGTTTAGGAGGAGAAGAGGAAAAACCATGTACCATGAGAACAGAATTTCGAAATTTCGAAATTTCGCAGGGTTGCGCGCGTCGGGCTGGGTTTTAATATAGCCTATGTTGTGGGCAATCGCACCCGAGATCGTTACAACAAAAAAAAAAAACCATTCAAATCCGTTCAGCCGTTTAGGCGCCTATAAGGCACGACGGTTTACGGGGGGTTACTTCACTGTCGCATTCCAATCCGACTTCACTCTCACATTCCAATCCAGAGAACGCCCGTAAAAACATACATGTTTTAACATGTACCATGTTAAAAAGAAAAGCATACTGCCCAAAACGGCTCGGACGACGGACGGACATTTCGATTTTGCAGTCTAGATACTAATCCTCTCTAGAAACAAATAATGTCAAATTTTGAGGCCGATCTGACTTATCGACCTCCGTCGCGATTACATAGGTGTACCTATTATTCCAAGGATAATAAACCAAAATGGATAAAAAATGTTGTTGAATGAATAAAATGTAGGTATGTATTATTATTGTTAATGAAAATTGTTAAGAATAAAATTACCATATAAAATAGTAACAAAATGACAAATTAATCGATTATTGACAATGTGAAAATGATCCTAAACGTTAAAGTGAAAATACCCAGAATACGTACCGAGGAAGGATCCTTCAAATTTTGTTACCTATTGGTAAGTACGCAAGCAGGTTCCTGCTGGTGCTGTTACCAATAGGTAAGTACCTACCGTAGGTACTTTGTTAAATAACAATATTGCCTACCTAACAATTTCGAAGTAGTAGGTACTTTGTTATTTTAAGTTCATTTAATGTACTTTAAATACCAATGACATGAACGTGACCAAAAACACAAATATTTTTTATTGTTAATTAAATAAAAAATATTAAATATTTATTTTGTTTTGGTCTTGGCGTTGCTCTTTGGTCGAATCGATTCCTTTATCGATGCCTCCTCAAAACATCGAAATGCATGCATCGATTAAGGTCCTTAATTTGATCTCTTATCTCACCCCCGTTGTCTAGTTTGACCTTCACAACTCTTCAGATAAGACTGTCTTTTTACTTTTTTTCATTTTATGTAACCGGTCTTTGTAACTAACAGTTGTAGCACAACTAAGTAGGACGTTGCATTTGAGTGTATCTTTTTTCGTTCAAATTGCTCAAAATGGTACTCCACGTTTCTCGCTTCCTGGTTGGAAACACCGCGTCGAAGTTGGCCGCCAACGCTTTGCGGAATCAGAGATATATGAGTGAGTTATATAACTTCAATGACTCGGCACTGCATGACTAGGCCCTCATCTAGCTATCAACTGCAATGTAGCCCGGTATGGCTGGATAATTCGGAGCATGACGATTTACGAAGTGTGCATGGGGTGCTGGTATGACGTTCAAATGCTATTCCGTCAGAATCCGCCACCTGTTGATAGATTCTTCGATCTACCGGTGGAAATGGGTTGAGAACCTTGAGAGCTCAACTAGGTACGATTTTTACCGAATTTGGTCGGTCCAACCATCATATTTGATCATAATAATTATTAGCAATTATTGCTAAGTTTGAAGGTAGGTAGTTTTCACAAGCCCTATCGTACCTAATCGTCAGGCGGTGGATCGGCTTCTCCCACACATTCATCAGTTTTAAGGACGATCTTCACATTTCAGTGTTTCAATGAATCCTCGGCCATCAGTGCTCCGTGCGGCAGGTTGCCTACTTTTGACGCTTGTGGCTCATAGGTTTCATAGGAGCAGATTCTAATGTGAAAGGAGGTCATTCGACGAATAATTCTATGCTCTTCAACTTTGTATCCGGAAAGTTTCCTTTGCGATGCTTAGTTTTCGGGTTAAAGGTGAATAACTGGAAATGTTCGAAAAAATCGAGGTTGTTTGGCCGCCAAAAGTTCTCCCAGCCAAGCTACCATTTTTGATATTTTGTTGTTCAGACCGACAACAACAATTTAAAGAAAAGCTTCTACACCACAATATGGTGTAAGATATCATCTTGCACGAGTGCTCTCCCTTTAAAACCTCAATGGCCACCTTTAATCTTATCATTTCAACCGCTTTCAGGTACGGCTTCCTATGAAATGATCAAGACTGAAAAACGAGGAGAGAAACAGAATGTAGCCCTCATCACGCTCAATCGCCCAAAGGCTTTGAATGCGCTTTGCGACAAGCTTGTGAGCGAACTGAGCCAAGCAGTTGATTGCTACGACAAAGATGAGAGCGTTGGTGCCATCATTGTTACTGGAAGTGAAAAAGCGTTTGCCGCAGGTAAGAATGTAAATTGCTGTCCTTTCAGATCTTCGAATCCTCTGAATGTCAGTGTTGAGCTTGAAATCTCAATTTTTGCGACCACTGTACCTAATGGATCTTTCAATTTCTCACCATTCCCAGTCGACATTTTCGCCGAAATGTGCACCATTATGTGGGTCCGCTGACCTCTAGGTTCCTTACAGTTGAGCAGAAGATCTATGTACACCATTTTCATGGGAAAATAAGTTAAAATTAAGTTCTTCTCAGCGTGAGATGATTTGAGTGATCAGTTCTGAAGGTTTTACTATTGAACTGAGAAGTCTGAGAATGACTCACCTGTCATAGCTTAAACATTCTTCGAAGGAAGTCGGTTCTTCCAGTTCATTGTCTGTTTTTGTCAAATTCCAAAACTCCGTTCTGTACTGTACAGATTTTTCACTGCCTAAGTTGTTAATAATTAACAACTTATATTTGAAAATTATTTTCAAATATAATTGGGTAGAAAATTGGCCGATTTTAGTTGTTTGGTATTTGGACGTAGAATCTAGGTGCGTTCGCAGTGTAAGTTCTGGCCGTTCGGAATCGAATCAGAACTCGAACGCTTCCAGGAATTAAAACGGACCGAACTTCGGTCCTCCGCCAACGAAAAAGTAGTCTCTACGAATTTAACTCCACGAGGTCACTGAAGGAAATGAATCGCGCATGCGTGACTTTCCACAATCGAGGAGGCAGTCGGAATCAGTTCGGAAAGTTCTGAAAAAAAAAAAAATCAGAACTGCCGGAATCGATTCTGCGTTCGCAGAGCATCAGAGTTTGAGTGTTTAATTCCTGGAAGCCGATGTACCCCCACCCTCGGCCCTTGCAAAATGCCCTACTGCGCATGCGCCGAATGGTTCAGAATTACACTGCGAACGCAGCTTCTATTTTTGGGGGCTCCTGCCAGTGATGTCCCTGGGAATATTCCCGGGGAACGGAATTTATCTGGAATATTCCCCAAAATATAAATTCCCGGGGAAAATGTGGAATTTATTTTTTCTTCTCTACAACATTTTTTTCCTGTTTTAAACTCTTTACAAGTACCTACCTACAAGTACTCTTTACAAGTACCATAGTACCTACCTACCTTTGCTGCCTGTTGATTCTTGAACCCTAATCCAAACGTCTGCCATAAAGCTTTGTCAACACCAACACCAATACTGAAATCGAAGAAGAGGAAGATGATTGGGGTGGGCGAGAAGGGAAACTTGCGATAAGTGGCAGTTTGATTTACCTCAATCAGATGTCAACACGTTAAATTCTTGATTTTCTTCGAGGCTCCGACTTTTCACTGTTTATATTGATTTTGACATGGGAAGGACAAGGAAAGACTGGTAACAGGTAACATACTTATTTGTACGAATAGCGCCTACGCCAAAATACTTATGTATCACATCAGGTATATGGATATGCCTGTGAGATATTATTCTGTCCCCTAAGTAGGTAGTTAACCTTTTAACAATTTATGATAAAGTATTTTTGAATTCATTTCGTCATAAATTAATATTTAGGGATCCTAATCCGACTCGAATGCTGCCTTATGACAGAGAAACAATGGTTAAGTCCTTCTGTGTTCATGGAATGTAGTTTAAATGATTTAATTGAGAAAAAAATAAATTCTCGTATAAATTCCCGGGTCGGGAAAATTCCCCAAAAATAAATTCCCGGGCATTTGCCAATCACTGGTTTCAGAACGATCCGATTTCACCGTGAGGATTTATGGAGCTTTCATGGGCCTACACATGAGATTTTTGAAGAATTCCAGAAGATCAAATGAGGTGTCGTTTTCCTTCTGACACAGAATTAATTTTTGCACAATAAGGTCAAAGAATAATGAACCCTCGTGTAAAATTATTACCGTTTTTGTTTTCTTTTTGTTTTAGGAGCAGACATTAAAGAGATGTTGAACCAAACTTACTCAAAGAACGTGAGACAGGGTCTTCTGCAGGCTTGGGGGAATATCACCAAGTGTAAAAAGCCTGTTATCGCCGCTGTTAACGGATATGCCGTAAGAAACTTCATCTGCTGTCATCTAGAAAAGAACTTGCAACGCCTGGAGCTTTTCAATCGTCTAACTTATCGTTTTGCAGTTGGGAGGAGGATGCGAGCTGGCTATGATGTGCGACATAATCTACGCCGGGGACAAGGCTCGTTTCGGCCAGCCCGAGGTGACCATTGGGACCATCCCTGGGGCCGGCGGCACTCAGAGGATCGCTCGCAGCTGTGGGAAGAGCAAAGCCATGGAGATCTGCTTGACTGGGAACCAGGTCACCGCTCAAGATGCCGAAAAAATGGGTAGGTTGACGGCTGGACAGTGTACCCCACCCCACCAGTCATTTCCAGTGGCATGATTTGTCCCCTTCTTAATTAAAAAAAACAAAAAAAAAACGATTTTACCTTAAATGTTTTGTAGGTCTTGTGAGCAAAGTCATCCCAGCGGATAAACTGGTCGAGGAAGCGATTAAACTGGGAGAGAAAATTGCATCCCATTCCCCTCTGATTATTCAGCTTTGCAAGGAATCCGTCAATGTCGGTACGTGCTGTTTGAGTGATGAAAATTGACTGACTGGAAAGATGTGTATCGAATATTTTCCGAGCTTATACGCTAGTTTCCAAATTTTATCTACTTACTTGGAAAAAGCAACGAGTGAAATTTTCTGTTGGATGCATGGTTTAGGAGTTATAAGCAAAAAAAAAATAAACGAAAATTTCAAGGTTTTTCGTCTGGTTCGCAGTAACTGTTAGCATAGGTCTATCGAAGCACTACTGAACAACACCCCGAAAAACCATAATTGCGCGGTTTTTTGCGAACTTAGGTATTTTATGTCTTAGCTCTACAATTGAGTTTAACCAAAACTTGTTGGTTCACAGCATTTGAGACTTCTCTCCAAGAAGGACTGAGATTTGAGCAAAGGACATTCTACGCTACTTTCGCTACTGTAAGTGCCTCAGTTTCTTGTTGTTTTGGTGTCTCATTTTTCCGCAATCGTATAACCACTCCAACGATGTACCCAACATCACAAACTCGTAAAATGGGAATAGCTGGTTCGAAAAAACCAAAAACATTTTTAAAAGCGCCAGTTGGTTGTTCCCAGAACGATTCTGAAGCGATTTCTAGGTGGGCTTTCTCTCGCTCACTGGTCGCTTCGAAGCCAACCCTTAATCTCCATAATAATATTATGGTATAAGTCCGTACCAGCCGTAATTTAAAATTCTGATGATGGCTCATGATTTGTCAGAATGCTATCCGTAGGGAATCCCTACTATATCAGTGCCCAAACCAGTTGTGGTTTGCCTATGATCCACTAGGAGTCGCGTCTTAAATCTGCACAGCGGTCTGGGGTGGACCCCCCCTCACCGCCGGTATATTCACGGCCTTGCAGTCTAATCGATTCATGTTAATTCACTTATGCAACGTCGTTATGGCGTTATTCCCAGATCTCAGCAGGTGCCTGTGGACCCTTTGTATTTTCTGGCAATCGCTGGCTTTGATATTGGGAAAGCAGACTCCTTAAAAACCTGATGAATCATTAGCAGCTGTCGTTTTCTTGGGCGAAGCCACAGAGAACGATGGCTGACCCTCCGAAGGTTCTGTAGTAGCTGTGGGGAAAACTCCCCTTATCCCTGAGTCGGTAAGCTCGTCTAGCCGCCGTAGTTACTTTCAAGAGGAGCTGCCGCTGATCGTTGCTGACGTGGAGGGAGGAACGCGATGGGCCCCCATTTTCCCGAAGGCCCCACGCGGTCTTTACACGTCCGACTGCAGCATTTTTCTAGGTCCTCAGGAAACTACGAATCCACAACCAGGGTTCACCGACCCAGCATTCGAACTCGACGCTTCTAGCAGGGATGCCAGAGAGATGCACTCAGGCTTGATACGCAGGTCCACAGACCCACTATCCTACTTTGACGTCTCGAATAGTGAAACTGGAAAACCCTCCGCGTCACCCTGCATGATCTAGGAGGTCCAACGTCTTGCAGGACGTTGGCTACCCACGATCCAGGGAAGAAGGGTTACCCAGATGCATCTCGCAAGTCTGTCCAAAGTGGAACTTCCATTTCTGCTGCTGCATGGATCACAACGTCTGGTGCTGTGGTCCAGAGGGTACTGCACCTGCACTCCCTCCCTTTTCCTCCACTACACCAGGCGGCATATTCGGAGATATGGCGCTCCCTGCACTCCGCCAAACACCACAAATTAATTTCTGATTTAGGTACATACTCGTCAACACGGTAGTCTTATCTGGATCTCCATTAAACAACCTGAGAGACCCCCCTCTTAAGGTTTTTATGTACAGTCAATCCCGAGCCATTCGATACTGACCACTCCCCTATAGATGGTCATCGAACTAGTTCAGGATTTGTAGTCCACTGTTCAAAGAGTCAGTTCGGGACTGTCGAGAACTAGTTCAATGAGTCAGCGATTTTGGTTTATTATTCTTGGAATAATACACCTATGTTTTCGCGAAGGGGGTCGACGACTCCGATCGGCCTCAAAATTCGACATTATCCGTTTCAAGAGGTTTACATTCTAAATCCGAAATGTCCGTCCGCCGTCCGCCGTCCAGGCCGTTTTGGGCAGTAGGAATTTTTTAAAAAATCTGAAATTTTGACAAAATACTCGGTTTACCATCTAGTTGTGCCCGCAAGGTTTTCAGCCCGATCGCCCAAACCCGTGGGGCGCTATGGGGCTAAAATGGGGCTACAGAAGGTGGTTTTTGAAGGCTTTTGGCTATGGGATCGAGTCAGGTGTCGTTTTCGAAGTATTTTTGGACGTAGAATCCATTTTTTGGGGTCCCGCAGCGATCCGATTTCACTGTTGCGATCTATAGGTCTTTCATGGGGCTAAAAATGGAATTTTTGGAGGATCCCAGGAGGTTAAATATTTTTCGTGTAAAGAATAAAGAATTTTTGAAAAAACAATTTTTTTTGAAAAAAAAAAAAAATCCAAAAAAAAATTTTTTGAAAAAAAATCCAAAAATTTTTTTTTCCAACATTTTTTTTTGACACAGAAATAATTTTTGCGCAACTAACCTATATCAAAGAATAATAAACCCTTGTGTAAAATTTGCAGCGTTTTTGTCAGAACTTTCAGTCCAGGACATGGGCAGTAAACTTTTTACCCCCCTGTGGAGCAGCATTTCCAACCTGCAGAGAAAAAATGTCTGTACCGCCACTCCAAAATTTTATTTGTTTCGGCCTGTCATCTGTACGATTTCCGTAAATATGAGCTACAGCAAAATCTCGACCTTTTTCAATTCTACTAGCTACCAGTTCGTTATTATCAATTATCAGTTCAGAATTGCTTAAAAACGCGTATGGACTGCGAGGAGTTCTGAACGGTTCGCATCCCCTCCATTTTTAGTTCAATCTCGAATCAAGTTCGATTCTGAACTGGTCCAGGACCCGTACATACTTGTTTGTAAACCTTAGTCTTCCCATCATTAAATGATGAAGGAAATTTTCCTTCAACATGGCGGCAAGAAGACACAGCCCCAGCACCATCCCGCCAAACCACCCTAAACGAATCCAAATTCCAATTCCAAAATCACCCGATTCCGGCTTCCATAATACCGCCCCTATCAAATACTTTACGATCCATCCTTTGTCCATTTAATAAATTAATTCAATTATTTTCATCATATTATTTTACCGACTTCAGCACTTATTTGACCATCTACAACTTTCCACCCACACTTTCATAATATTTTTTTTTGGTTGGGTAATTACAGGAAGACAGAAAAGAAGGTATGACCGCCTTCACGGAGAAACGCCCTCCCAATTTCAAGAACAATTAAGGCGCTGGCATCACTGTAAGTAACATACCGAGACCATAATCTTCTCTGATATGTCTTCTGTAAATTTAGTCTGTGAATACTGTTGCAATTTCTGAGTGAAAATTCGTATATTTTTGTTACTTCATCTTGGAATAAAAGTACATCTTTTACTGTGTTCTCTGTCGTTTCCTGTGTTTTATTATTTGGGGTTTGGAGCATTTATTTGTAGCATGCAACTTGCTATATTCAGCAGGCGAAGTCGCGACAAGTTGCATTAAATGCAGTCATGAAGCTTGAAAAATTTTGCATGGACTTGTTGGAACGTGACGGAGCTGTGGAAGCATCGTGAACAATCAACCGCAGTTTTCGTCGAAATTTTTTTGGTTTATTATTCTTGATCAGCCAATTTTGCGACGGTGGTTGTGGGAAAAATTCGGTCTGCGACTCCTAATATGGTGTATATTTTTCTCAGCGTTTGGCTTTCTCTCACTCAGTTGGCTCTCAGCTGCTTCATAATACGTCAAGCATTTTGAAGGGTTTAGGGAAGTAATCCAAAAGCTGGGAGACGATTCTGCTTCGGTGAGAAGCGCGAAAGCGCTGCTGGAACATGCTACCTTCATTGAAATTGGCTAGGATATTCCGGGCATCATTGAATCTTTTCATTCTGAAATATGCAGCCAATACATATGATAATATTTACCTATATTATAAATTATCCAAAAGTTAATTCTATATCTATGAAAATGTTTTTATTAAATGTAATTATGTATAAGATGTATTTTTTCTTGTGAAGTTTGTGGACGTGTGTGGGACACCGAAAAATGGATTACCTATACGTCCAAAATTACTCGGAAAACGACACGACATTGGACTTCCTGGCATCCATCAAAAGCCCCATGAAAGCCCCATAGGCCAACCTCCCCTCCCCCAGGTAGGTACTGTTTATACTGGACGCGATGTCTGAGAGGTGGACTTATTTAGAATCAGATACCTACAGTACTGTTTGGCGTTTCCAATAGACCTGAGCGTTTATCGTTTTTGCACGGTGGGAGGTGATTTGTTGTTTCCACTGGCGCACCAGTTTATAAACTGAGGGCCAACTCGATGATTCACCTAGCCTTGGGCTTCTTTCTGATATCACGCTAAGGAGGACGAGCAGAAGGGGAGATTGGAGGTTTTAAAGTTCACGATTTCCGGGATCGCAAACGGTTGGGGGTTTTCTTTGGGCCAGAAGAAGGATTTATGACCTCTCGGCGATGTAAGTTTGTTCCCTCCAATCGAGAAAAACGCAAGTGGGATTGGATCATTTGCAGCGTGACATATTATGTCATATTAAATAGAATTTAATATTAAATGACATATTATGTCATATTAAATAGAATGCCGGTCACTGACCCAGTTTGGTCAGTCCTTGAACTGTACACTAGCGCTGTGTGATTACAATAAGAACACTACGTGTGAAATTCGGCTGGGACAAACGTCCTGATCTTAGAGACAATTAAAAATCTTGTGTGAAATACCTGCTTCCCCTTTTCTCATCAAACTTACGTAACTTTTACATTTCTCACGTCCTTCTGTTCATCTTCTTCATGTACACTACAGCAGCCGCTGTACTCATCGCAACGTACCGTAATCTATTGATGTCTGTGCTTATCCGGGCGCGCTATGAGAATTTTCTTATATCATTAATCTTTTCAACCGACATACGTGTCTCTCATAATTAGGTACCTATTTTACTGGAATCTAGGAAAAAAAAAAAAAAAAAAAAAAAAACTGCAAATGGGGGTAGAAAAAGTCTTATTAGGTGCTGGGATAAAGTCGCAATTGCTCGTTAAAAGGGAAGCGTTTTTCCAATTCGCCAAAAAATCTTTTTCTCGCACTTCAAACAGATGTAGCTTCAAAACGGCAGGTCCTATAGAAACTGGTTATGGAGGTTATGAGATTGATTGGGGTGGCAATTTTGATAAAGGCAGGACATCAGCACCCACAAATCAATCGGTGAAGGTTAAAGGGGCAGCAGTCCAAGGAAGCTGACTTGGAAAAACGAAAAAAAAAAAAAAAAAAAAGTTCTGTTCCGAAAATATTGGTGATTTTCTTAATTGGGCAATACGCATTTGTTGAACCAATAATCCGAGAGATATTTGAAGAGGGAAGAGAATATTAGGACAATTTCCCTATTTTACAGCATTTTTTAAAGGTGGAGGACTACTGCCCTTTTTACATGCATACTTTCCAACCGCCTCTACGCCTCTAATAGCTACTAGTATGTGGTGGAAAACGATCCTTATAGTATGAAACGATGAGCTACCTACCTATAAAGAACCCGAAAATTCAAAAAATAAAAAAAAGTTCAAGCAAAGAGGATGCCTTCAAACGTCTAGAAGAGGTTTTGGGGGTTTTGACGAGAGCTGAGTTCTCGTTGAATCCAGATAAATGCAGCTTCATGAAAAAGTCAGTAATTTATTTAGGGTATCACATCAGTAATGGCGAAATACGCCCACACAATGGTAAAATCGAGGCCCTTACAAAGTTGCCACCGCCTCAAAATGTGACAGCCCTTAGATCATTTTTAGGGTTGTGCATAAACTTTCGACAGTTTATCCATAATTTTGCTCAAAAATGTGCTCCATTATATGAACTTACATCCTGTGACTGATTGTCAATCATTCCAAGCTTCTTCTGTAAAGCAGCAACTTAACACTCGTGTTCACCGATGGTGGGCATATCTACAGATGTTCTCGTCTACCATCAAACACAGGCCGGGCGATAAAATGAAAGTGGTTGAGTTTCTTTCAAGGTACCCGACTAGTGAAGCTGAAGCTGTAGGAATTTTCCAAACTTCCATGACTGATTTTCCACCGGCCCATACTTCTGACAGTTATAAAGTAATAGAATCCAATCTAACCCGTATTACTGACAAAACTCATAATCAACTGATTGAAAAATTTTATTTTAATGTGCCAAAGTAAAGACATAAAATGTCAAATTGCCAAACGCATACGAGTCCGCGTTAAGTGAGACATTTTATGTCTTTAGGTAGGAATTTATGACGTATTTATACGTTATAACGTATAGTTCGTATGATGTATAACGTAGTACACATGTGTTCACGCTGATGGCTAAATCAAAACTAACAATAACAAAACATCGAATCCCAGTTTCCTACACGACCCACTTTGTAACATATCCCAATAACAATCCTGATCATAATATGATTACATATTATGTAAGTAAACAATTATTTAAACATTCACGCTCATACCACAGTTTGTTGGCCACGCACTCCGCAATGGTTAACGCGTTAACCATATTACGCGTAATATGGTTAGGTAAATCGAGAGCTTTCCAACGAGTGGTGAACGATTTTTGTACGATGATAACTGGCGAAGATGGAAGTTCCGTAGCAACGAATCGGTTGTAAGCGAAAATCATCAGAAAATGTAACGCTTTTCGTGGACACTTTTTCGTGACGGTTTTTTATTTTAATGTGCCAAAGTAAAGACATAAAATGTCAAAAACAGTTCATAGTGAGCGTGAAAGAGCGTTATATTTGTGACAATATGAGCCCAACTGGGGCTCTGTAGGTCAAACAGTTTCCGAGTTAGGTATGGCCATTTTTCAAAAATGGGGAAATTTGTATCACTAGGGGAATTGATTAGGCCTTCTAAAGACGACCTCAAAGTAGCGCAGCTTTTGCATAAAGTAGTATTTATCAAGCCTCCCTCAAACTTGACTTTAAAGCAATAATAATGAAAGTCTGTTTACAGACAGACAGTTACAACTACTTTGAGAACGATCTTTTTAAAGCAACGCCGTGGTGGTGATCACATCTTGAAACTCATTCGGTTCATCACCCATGTGTTTTTAAAGGTAATGATATTACTTATTATTGGCATATTATGCCACTCCTGTACAGCTTTTAAGAAAACACTTGATGCCCAGTCGGGTAAACTCGGCCTCCGCCAGAAGCTAACGAAAACGAAATTTCTTAGCTATCTGTAGAATATAAGTATTATGTACTTATATGTTATGGAGATAGTTACTATGTATCTATATCAGTTATGTTGCTTCATCATTTGTAGACTAAGTTGTCTCTGGCTGATTATTAAAAGACCTACCCAACTTTTTGACATTAATGACTTAAACAACCCGTTCAATCTCAGTTGGAAGGGGTCAACGACTCATAATGAACTATTTATTTGTCCCAAAATAATGTTGTGTTCATGTTCCTATTGTGTTCAATAAGAGTCCAACAAGGCAAAAAGTGGCTGAAATCCTAAAATTTCCCCATTTTTGAAAAACGGTCAATTTTTAAAATTGCTTAAATTGTCACAAAATTTGTGACAAGCGTGGAAGAGCATTATATTTAATATAATGCTCTTCCACGCTCACTATGAATTGTTTTTTTTTTATAG
Organism: Pilophorus perplexus; assembly: GCA_955831195.1. Classification (NCBI taxonomy): domain Eukaryota; kingdom Metazoa; phylum Arthropoda; class Insecta; order Hemiptera; family Miridae; genus Pilophorus; species Pilophorus perplexus. The sequence goes on along the minus strand of OY037009.1, from coordinate 29,750,034 downwards.
TAGGTACCTACCTACCTGCCGTTTTGACGGTACAACTGTTTGAAGTGCGAGAAAAAGGTTTTTTTTGGCAAATTGGAAAAATGCTTCGTCTGGTTTTTTTTTTTTTTTTTTTTAAATCGATAGAAGGCCATTACCATTATGTAAAATTTGAATTAAGTTGAAATAGTTATTTTATATAACCACCAAAGTGGGAAGAGTTCAGGTGATTTGCCATATGACAAATTCCAGGTGAATTGTTTTTCTGTTCCCTTCTTACATTCAAAATGCCTCAAAGCTTTCAAGTGCGGAATTATTCTTGACGTTTACTAGTAGGTATGTGGTATGCTTGGGTTTTGTTGGGTACAGTCGCAGTGGGAGTGGTAATATCTGCCGGTGCAGCTACTTTCGGCGGTTTCGTTCCCGCTGCAGCAACTACTGCCACGTTAGTAAGCCTATCTGGTTCCGCTTTGGGAGCGGCGGCTACTGTAGGATACTTAAAGGTGTACTTAGCCGAGGGACCACCACTGGCACTGCCACCAACGGATTCTACCCCAGACGACACATCGTATTTGGACCGTATTTTTTTCATTTTGACCGTGTACTTTTCTATGGGCATGCACATTCTGACAATTGGCCTTGCGATCGTTTCCATACACATGCTGATAGCTTGGCAGCAGCTTTGGCACAAGCTTCAACGTTGGTGGTACCGGATATGGATACTCGCTTCCTTTGCCGAAATATACTGGATGCATGTAAGAATGGCAAAAATCGAGCCCAACTCTACGTATCTGATGATCAATGATGTAATGATGTCCACGTCGTATCTCGCTACTCTAATTTCTGTAAGAATGAAAATTCTCCTCGATGAGCAAGTGCTTAACTGAAGTTTGGATTCCTGGACAGTTTATTTATTTCTTAAAGATCGTTTACGGGTTTTCAATTACCTATTCTTTTGTGATCAAAAAGTATTCCTTGATGGTAAATACAGATGATCATCGATGTCTCTTGCAATCATGTCTTATTTATCGTAGGCCTGAAATGTGAGCGATCCAACTTATAGGTGCTTATAAGATGCTATAGGATGCTTATAAGTAGAGAATGGAATTTTATGCACCAAATTTGGGAATTTATGCAGACGAAATGGGAAAAATATGCACCCCAAGCCAAAATAAGTAAAAAAAAAAAATTTAAAAAAAAGATTCTAAATGACTAAATTTTGTTGTAAAACGTATTTACAGGTAGTCTTAATACCTCTCCGATTATTGTGGCGTCGCGTTATTACTGAAAAAGCTCAAGGAATGAAATGGAATTAACTGATTCCGCAAAATCGTGAATGTATTAATTACGTACACATTTTTTCTTAGCTCTTGTATTTCGATAGTGCCTACCTACTATTTACATGTTTAAAAATATTTACATTAGATATATACAAAATTCATTCATCCACCACAAAACCTTGAACTACAATCGATTTTTCCAAATTTTCGACTGGAAGTTCCTTCGTTTCTCCGAGAGGAGCTTCAGGGTGGAAAACGACCTCTCGACGTCGCAGGATACGATGGGCATAAACTTGAAGGACGACAGTTCATCTGGGGTATGGTCTGACGACAAGTCAGAGGGCAATCCTCTCAAAATGTTTCCAACCTCCAGTACAAATGACCAACCAGGATATCGTTCCATGACTTGATATTGCCTGGAGTAAAGGGGCATCACTCCGTTTGGGTCATCGCCCTTTTAACGGGATGAATGGGATTCAGCTTGGTTGTCATACCTTCGGGATAATAGGTGACCCATATTATATGGGTCACCTATTACCTATATAATATAATACCTATTGTAACCCCAACAGGTAATTAGAGGACGAGTTCATCTTACCTCGGAACGGCCTTATTTTTGGAAAATGTAACTGTTATGAGGCAAAATAATTTTATTCCACTCAAGAGTTGAAGAACGTGTCAATCTAATATTGCTTAGGTAGTCTGTATATAGTATAGTGAAATATAAATGGTCAAAATAACCACTTAAGTCAAACTAAAAAATTCAAAAAGTGAATTAAAACTTGAGAAATGCTCCAATTTTGAATAAATATGCAGATATATGCACAACATGACCATTATATGCAGAAATCATCAAAATCATCAAAAATATGCAAAATATGCAAACTCCAGTCGCTACTTATAAGCATTGCTTGATAATAATTATCAAGCGGTTTGGTTACAAAGGGCCTAAGTGCCAAATTGTTAAAAAAAGAAGTTATTGCAATTTTAATATTCAAATACATACCATTTTCCCGGGTTAACCTGATGTTTGGCGGTAGATTTCGAACTGTTAGCGAACTGTACGCAAAACACTACTGGCACATAGGTTCGGAATTGAAGAAAAATGAGAAAAACATGCAAATGGCACTTAGGCCCTTTGTAAGGTAGTACGTGTGGACGCAATTATTGCATGTAGGTAACGGTTTTTGTATGTGTGGAAGGTTAAAAGGAACGAACACTAAAATTAAGTAAGTAAAATTTGTAGCGTTTTTCAAGCTGAATCCAAATTTGAAATTAGAATTTTAAATCCATCGTCCTCTATTTCTTCAAGGAAAGATCCCGGTTCGAGGTCCCAAGAAAGGTTGTTTGTAAACTGTAAACGATGTAAACTGTGTTCCTCAGATCTTGTGTGTTGAAGACGAATGACATAATATGTCACATTATATGCGTCATATATATGTCATATTATATGCGGTATATCGAAAATTTTTCGGCACCGTAGCCAAAGCTATTTTCCATTCCAGACACCCGTGTTGCAGCATACTATACCTAGTTAGTTGATTGAGAAGATTAAAGAACTTGGAACGAACAAAATTACTAGGTACCTATTTTTCTTGCATCTTAAACATGTTTTCTAACTACATCGTGCTAGTAGGTACGTTACAGGTTGGTGCTAGACAACCAAACAACGAACGGTCTCATTCTCGAAGGACCTAAATTTGTATTTTTTTAAGTGATGTATTTAAGCAAGTTGAAGTAACGCATGGGCTGGGGTGGTCCGATGCTTCCACGCGTCTTCCTGGAGTTCTGTCTCCAGGATGCCATGGCCATGGTTCAATCATAGCGTGACTTGATTTGATTGGTTTGATTTAATATACTTAACTGACCTTATTTTCTTGCATCATCCTCAACGCGTCGGGAGTACCTTTGACCACCTTTTTTTTTAAACAATTTTCTGAATTCGGAGATGATGGCTGTGTCCAGTGAATCACCTGAAGCCAGATGTAGGTACGTCACCTCATGACCTCACCGTCGTGACATCAGACGGATCCGAGTTTAGCCGGTGATCGGATCCTCGGGTTGAAAACAAAACCGGCTCTCCCCCGAGTTGCCCACATACGGTTGTAGACCTGACGGAAAATCAACGCGAAACTTCATAATCAAGTGAACAGACCTCCCACGACTCAGATCGGTTGAGAATACCATGTCAAGACCACGACCTATGACGGGACGAAATACGTCGCTGATCCGCCTGAAGTTATTTATACTGTTTACATCCTTCAAAACCGTCGTAAAAGGCTGCAATTTAATAAAATTTATAATTACATTTACATTACATAGATGAAGTTTGCAACTCAACAAAGGTAATGCACCTTAAATAGGTAAGTAATGGAACTAGTGGCAGGAAACGGCTACAGTGCTTTATCATGAAGAAGGAATCGGGCAAGCAAAAATGACATAATGTACGCAGGTACCTTATCATCGATATCTTCCCTGAGGCCAAAAAACAACTCGAAATCTTCCCCTTAAATGTAGTTGGGTACTGGTATCGTCCCGTTGTACTGATGTCCTCTTCAAAGTCAAAATACTTTTACCTATTTGCCGAAGACACATCAATGTATGGGCAATAGTCAAATATAGATACAGAAAACGCTGCAAATTTAACGCAGGGGCTTATTATTCTTTGATATCTTTATAAAATATCTTTCTTTTTTTCAAAAATATCTTTTTATTGGTAGGTTAGGTACCTACTTGTGCAAAAATGAATTCTGTGTCAATAAAAATATATTTAGGGGGGGGGGGGGGGGGAGATCTGTATAATATACCATAATATGGTTAATAATATTAACCTTATTATGGTTAATATTATTTTGGTTCGGACAGATGTTGGACCTCGAAAAATGGATTATGCGGCCAAAATTACTTGGAAAATACTTAACCTCCTGGGGTCCTTCAAAAATCACGTTTGCAGCCCCATAGATGCCCACGGTGAACTCGGATCTTTTTGGGACCCACAGAAATGGATTCTACGTCACTTCGAAAACAACACCTAACTCAAGCCCCTAGTCAAAATTTAAAAAACCTCTCGTGGCCCCATAGCGCCCCACGGGTTTAGGCGATCGGGCTGAAAACCCTGCGGGGACAACTAGATGGTAGGTACCTACCTACCTACATCAAGTATTTTGCCAAAATTGCAGATTAAAAAAAAAAAAAAAAAAAAAAAAAAATCCTACTGCTCTAAACCGTTCGGACGGCGGACGGACATTTCATTTTTGAAAATTCCCCATACCAACCTACCTAAACATAAAAAACGCTGAAAATTTAACACAAGCGTTTATTATAATAAACGCTTGTGTTAAATTTGCATGAATATGCTCATTGATATAGGTTACTCGTGCAAAACTTCAATTCTGTCAATGAGAAAACAAATTTTGGATTTTTTTTTTTCAATATTTTTTTCTACTCGAAAAATATTTGACCTCCTGGGACCCTTAAAAAATCCCATTTGTAGCCCCATGAAAGCCCTATAGATTGCCACAGTGAAATCGGATCGTTCTGGTACCCCCAAAAGTGTATTCTACGTCCAAAAATACTTCGAACGCGACACCTTTATCGAGCCCATAGCCAAAAGCCTTGAAAAAACACCCTCGTGTAGACCCATTTTAGCCCCATAGCGCCCCACGGGTTTGGGCGATCGGGCTGAAAACCTTGCGGGCACAACTAGATGGTAAACCAAGTATTTTGTCAAAAGTTCAGATTATTAAAATAATTCCTACTGCCCAAAACGGCTCGGGCGGCGGACAGACATTTCGGTTTTGGAATCTAGACCTCTTGAGATAATGTCAAAGTTTGAGGCCGGTCCGAGTTGTCGACCTCCGTCGCGATTACATAGGCCTATGTAATCTTCCTCTGGTTTATTATTCTTGGAATAACACACCTGGGTATTATTCCAAGAATAATAAACCAAAGGAAGAAGTAGAGGGATCACTCTCATTGCCCATCCTTGTGGTTTATTATTCTTGGAATAATACACAGGTGTCTATGTTTCCGCGACAGAAGTCGACTACTCCGATCGGCCTCAAAATTTGGCATTACCCATTTCAAGAGGTCTAGATTCCAAAACCGAGATGTCCGTCCGCCGTACGCCGTCCGGGCCGTTTTGGGCAGTAGGATTTTTTTTTAATCTGAAATTTTGACAAAATACTCGGTTTACCATCTAGTTGTGCCCTCAAGGTTTTCAGCCCGATCGCCCAAACCCGTGGGGTGCTATGGGGCTACAAATTGGATTTTTCAAAAATCCCAGGAGGTCGAATATTTTCCGAGTAAAAAAATGTTTTCGAGTAAAATATTTTTTTTTTGACACAGAATTAATATTTGGACATGTAAGTAACCTATATCAAAGAATAATAAACCCTTGTGTAAGATTTGCAGCGTTTTTAACTTCTGTATTTAAATGAAATACCTACATCAGTAACAGTAATCAGTTACTGATACCTACCTACACTAACTGGAGTAACTAACTGATCAGTAACTACATCCAACTGCTGGAGACCGGTTTCGAGCTTAAACGCTCATCTTCATTCCAGGAGACGATGGAGTTGTTGTTGCAAAAAGTTTTTGATCAACCTGGATCTCCTGCGTCACCCCGGGACCCTTATGAGTTAATAATAATATTATTATTCATATTATGAACTCATATTATGAGTTCAATCTGGTTTCGAAGTTGAACCTATACGCCCTGGGATTTCTGACCCGAAAATCACGTCTACCTATAACTGTTATAACTGTTGTGCTCCTCGAAGGCTTTCCAGTGAGGCTTCAACGCGAGATCGCCGAAGAGGGGGGACGGACAGCTGAAGAAATCTGTTGCATTCCCCTCACTGAGGGGCCCTCAGTTTCAGTTCACTGTGCCGAGCAGATGTGATCGCGTCGAGCGTGAGGATTCTGTGAGTTTTCCTTCAGCGTCTTCAATTTCCAAACACAACACAACGTAAGCGACCAGCAATCAGTTTATTAATTACCAGGTAGTCCAATAACATGTAATTACCTATCTATCGCCATCTTATATAAAAAAAAAAATTTGTTCAAAAACATTTAATTTATCTATAGATAAATAAGTATACTTATTTACCTCGAGTTCTTGGTCGCTGCTTGAAAATGTTTCCCTCAAAATAGGTCAAATGGTTTCCTAGTAGGAACTTCCTAGGTACACTGTTTTTCCCATTGTAAATAGGTAAGAATACGATTAATAAGAAACGACAGGAAAGACACTTTGTGTTTTGACATCAGATGTCACAAAAGTAGCGAGTAGTTTTCCTATGATTTTCACTCACAACCTAATCGTTGCAACGGAACTTGATTTTCGCCATTTTTCTTCCAACAAAATTTGTTCGCCACTATTTGGAAAGCTCTTGACTTAAATACCTACCTATCTGAAAAATCCACGCATCTCACGTAGAAAAATTCCCATTCGGAACCATTTCTTCCGCCTATCATATATTATAAACAGACAGCTTCCATTCATTAATCTATATTATACTTAATTATAAATTCCCATTGACGCATCCGTTAAAACATCACAGACTTCTTATTAATTTTTGGTGTCATACTGTACTGTTTGTACCTACATTCTTATACAAAATTTGTATAACATTAAATGTTATACAAATTTTGTATAAGAATGTATGTACAAACTATAGTGAGAGAGAGAAAAAAATCATGTCTTCACCTCTCTCTCTATAGTTGCATAAGATTATTTAGTATGAATTGAAGGCTTTTGAGACCAAAGGGCCTAAATGCCAAAATGAGTTTTAGTCAATAAATTAATTTCAATTAATACTTTAAAACAGTATTAAGTAATAAGTTGATTTAATTCATTCGAATAACTTGATAATTCACAACAACTATGCGCAGCCTTCAATTATCCCTAAAAATGAAAATCATTACCCACAATATTACCCATTACATGAAACTTATAATGATGCCAATTCATGCTATTGGATAACATTAAATGTTATGTTATGTAAATTTTACAGTGTGGATGGAAAGTTGTTGAGGTTCGGTCAAATTTATTCGTAGACTTATAATAAGTCTACAAATAGGTACTTAGTACCTCAACAACTTCCCACCAACATTCATTAAAACGGTCAACATCATCAAAATGTAGAGTTTTCCGCGAGTAAATTTCAAACCATTTCCAATCATACTTGTGGGACATGACCATTTCCTTGGGGTATGACTTGTTGGCATCTCAAGTACCTAGACTGATGGCTTTTCCTGTTCTCAGGCTGTCATTGTAGGGCCTAAGTTGTGTTAATGGTCATAAATCAAGTTGAAGCCTTCCACATGGAAGGCTTCAACTTGATTTATGACCATTAACACAATCTCAACTGAATATTCAGTTGAGATTAGCTCGTGGGCGGAAGCTGCATCACAGTCTCTCAGTTGGCGAGTGGGGGAAAAACAACAGTTACTGTTAGCTCGGAATTTCGTGATGGTGTATACGAGCAGACTTTGAGGGCATGTTTTTCTTTCACATGCAAGTAAAAGTCCGAAACAAGGAACAATGCCCGACTCCGGACGTGGATTCCTATTGTGGGCGAAATGACATCATCAGGCCGTCTCACCGCATTGACCTTTCGGCTCAATCGACGCCGAGCCGGCTGACGGACGTTTTCGTTCTTCGAAAAAACTCCAAGGGAACATTTCGACTCGTAGGTTACCTACGGTAGGTACGCGCTTTGGCTCCCAGTACACCTGTTGTTTCCGGTACGGGAATTACGGTCATCATTGATTTCGCTCGAGTTTCTCCTAGTTTTGAAACCCTGCTACAAAATCTTCGAGCATCAATCCTCAAAATTGCGTCGCCGGTGCTTCTGCATTGTCAACTCTTCCACTTCAGTTAGAAAGCCGCGGTAAACTTACAAAAATAGTGAACTTGCAATAGCTTCAAATGCACCCCTTCCTTCGCGCTCTTTTCCCGAGCTTTATGTAAACCTGTGCCAAAAAAAAGCCGTCATTGAGAAACGGTCAATTGCATGATTTTGAATCGATGCAACATTGAAATAGGAACTTAATTGAGACACTAGTTTCCTACGTGGTAGGTACAAATGTTTAAAAAAGTGAATGGGCCTGGGAACCGAACGTCGACTAATACTTTTTTCTGAAAGAACTTCATAATTTGAAGGCATAGCATTGAGTTTTGGGCTCCTGCGGTGTAATACAAATTTCCAGGGCACTGTCGAAAATTTCAACTTTGAATCTGGAGGGAAAAGTGGCGCTACTCTCTCATTGGCTGCTACATGGCCGCCATTTCCGCCGTCACCTCTGGCAGATTCCCGTCGGTTCCTTCTTATGCTAGCGCACTCTGGCGGATTAGTAAAAGTGCCACCGCGGGAAAATTCAAAACGCCAAATATTCACTAGTGATTTCCTCTGCTCAGACCCCTAATTTCTCAGTGCTAACTGTACTGAGTACTTTGTATAGCACGAGCAATAATAATTATTGTTTAAATGATTAAAAAACCACTTCGAGCAAAACTAAGTTGTAAAATTGCAAATGATGCGTTTTATGAATTTATCTTTGAAGTGAAGCACCTGTTAGTAAGTGTTTACTGGTATATTATTGATCAAAACTTTTAAATATTGATATCTCTCTTTCAATGTTTTCGATACAAAATATTGACAACTTGCAGCAACTTACAGTAGCTGTTCGATACCCCTCCCTAGTCATTGGGTTGTTTTGCTTCCGAGTCTGCGAAGCAGCGGAAGCCTTGTGTTCACTTTCGGGAGAAAAAAAATTTTTGTTGTCCGAATTCAAAATTTCCACTCGCATTTTGCGTTTCATAGCCTACTGAACAAATTTGGTTCCGTGTCTGTCGGTCTGTGGGTCTGTCGGTCTGTGGGTCTGTAGGTCTGTCCACATTTCCTTGTTACAGCCATTATTTCCACAATTTTGAATGAATTTAGCTCAAATTTTGAGGGATTATGCGGATTAGGCTCCTTGAGGTCCCATACGAATTTCATCACAATTGAATCAGCGGTACGCTCTGCGAATGCGCTAACGTGAAATTCTTGAAACAGGCATAACTTTCTCAATTTTGATCGGATTTCAATCAAATTTTCAGGAATTGTGTGCGTATAGCTCTAGATGGTACCCTGTCAGTTTCATCACGATTGAATCAGCGGTACGCTCAGCGCATGCGCGAACGTAATTTCCTTGCCACAGCCATAACTCCTACAATTTTGATCGGATTTCAATCAAATTTTCAGGAATTGTGTGGTTATAGCCCTAGATGGTTCGCTATCAGTTTCATCACGATTGAATCAGTGCTACTCCCTGCGCATGCGCGAACGTAATTTTCTTGTTACAGTTGTTACGTTCATTTTGAACTTGGACGAGGAAGCTCATGTGCCATTGCCTTGGCAGTGTATTTCGTCCTGTACCGATGCGTGGCACCGGAATTGGGGCTACGCTCGGCTACCACAGCGATCACGAGGATAAGGAGAGAAAGTAGGTACATCGTGAAAGTTATTCAATCGTCTCGTTAAAAAAGTTTGCCTCAGCTCAAGCACTTCCAAAAATGATTTATGGATAGTTTTTTAATTTCTTTTTCGATAGAATTTCCTCTGAGAAAATTATGTTTTGAACAGTTCAAAAATTTCTGATTTGAATAGTTAGGTACTATTCAAATCAGAAATGTATCCACCATCTATAGTTAATTAGGTACCCAAAATCAGTAGGTATCCACCGTACTTATTTGTTTGCAAGGCATTGAATGTTTCCCGGGAAATGCAGGCCAGTTATTTTGTGTGTGAGAGCTTTCAGCCTTTGATGCTCTGGTACTGTAGTACCAGAAAGACATGTCTTTCGTGATCACCAGAGGATGTTCGTACTGTTGACGATTTGCAGAGCGATGCATTTGAAGAGAAACAAAGAAACAAAGTTTGAGAGCTGAAGAAGCGCATTTGTGGTACGTGGTGGTGGAACAGCTTAACGTTAGGCACCCGGTAGGTATCAAAATCAGTAGGTATCCACCGTACTTATTTGTTTGCAATGCATTGAATGTTTCCCGGGAAATGCAGGCCAGTTATTTTGTGTGTGAGAGCTCTCAGCCTTTGATGCTCTGGTACTGCAGTACCAGAAAGACATGTCTTTCGTGATCACCAGAGGATGTTCGTACTGTTGACGATTTGCAGAGCGATGCATTTGAAGAGAAACAAAGAAAAAAAGTTTGAGAGCTGAAGAAGCGCATTTGTGGTAGGTACGTGGTGGTGGAACAGCTTAACGTTAGGCACCCGGGTAGCGGGAGGATCTTCGTAACTGGTCTGTGAGGTTTCAGCGATGTCGACCACAGGACGACAACATCACTCGCTTTTGCTCTTTTTCTACCTTTGAAGGGTCACGCCATCGTTTGTGGGAAACCAAACCCATCCTTTTCTATTGCCGGGAAGAGTGGCCCGTTTTGTAGACCTCCGAAAATGAGGGTTGCAGTGACGGGGGTTTATAATATTAAATATTTAATTTTTCTCAACGGGTTTATAACATTAAATATTAAATTTTAAATTTTAAAAACACATAACAGTATTATGTTTTTTTGGGGGTGCTGAACACGAACTAAGTTAGTGGGACGCTCACCGTCAAAAACGCTAAAAACCTCGAAATTTTGGACCTTTTTTTGGTTTTTGACGGATAAAATTGGAAGGGTGCGTTATGGGGAAGAATATTCTATATAGTTAATTATAGAGCACAAAATTCTGCGTAGAATGAGCAACGTTTAAAGTTAAAATTGAGCGAGCCGTCAAACATGTCGATTTTTCAAGATACCTTCAAAGTTGAAAGTCTGCAGCTCGAAAATGGGAACTCCCACGCAAAAGCTCATTAAATTTTAATGGAAGTTGTAGATCATCTAATTCAGCGTTCAAAGATCACACATAATGTTACTTTTGGACAAACGAAAATTTAGAAATGTATATTATACATTGTATAAACGTTTGGAACTCTTACGTAGCAGTTGGACTCATACGCTCTGAGTCGAATTATGAGGGTGTCAAGTTACACATTCCCCAGTTAGCTCTTGATAACATCCGCCTGACGTTCACATTCAAGCAGTGAATTCAACCGTCTGATTCCCTAATTTTTTTAACGGAAACCATGTGGATAGATTCCATCGCGTGTGCGGAAGGCGTGGGTCACATTATCTACTGTAGATGGGTCAATTGGTCAATAAAAGTCTACAGTGAGTGAATTCGGACAGATTTAGAACGGCAACTCCCGCTGAACAGGTGTAAGGATGCATTCCACGGAATTCTATTCTGTGGCTGCATTCAAAGCAAAACCTCCATCTTGGCACCTACGAAACGATGCAAATCGGATTGCATATTTTTTCAAAGCTGAGTGTTGAATACTCCCACACGCTCGTCACTCTAATTAGACTCTAATTAATTACTCTAAGTAATTACTCTAATTATTAGAGTATTACTACGTCGTATTAATACGAACATCAGAGAACTGAACACGGACGTGCTTCCTTGGTTTTCTGGTAGATCGCGACCACTTCCATTCCGACGTGTCTTACCATTATGCAAGTCTAACAGTTTTAAGGGGGAACCGGAGTGGATTTGCCGAACAAGTGTGCGAGAGAGAGGGTAGATGCTCAAAAGTAGATCCAAATTAACTCGGCATCTAATTGATCAATTTCAATTCTGAAAAATGTTTTGAGCTCAGGACTCCAATCCTGAAGAGGCCAACGTTGAATTTATTTTTTAATTATTGATTTAGTCATTAATTACAAATTAATCAATTTTTATTACTGAATTTTCGGTGATTAATTGATCGAAATATTCAAAAGTTGGCTTATACCGCCCTTGCAGTGAACCTAAGGAATTAGCAGGCATTTTCAAATTCAATTTAAACCTTCAGATAGCGGCGGAATCCGGTTTCCCGCCAAAATCAGTCACTCCGAATAAGAGTTCGGCTGGAATAGGGCGAGGAGGGCTGGAGCGCGCAAGTTCGGAGAAACTCGGTGGACTTCACCCCTTCATAGATGCAGACTTTTTTTCCTTTCTTTTTTTTCTCGGACCGTTTATCCAGCTTGTTTCAAGGGTTGCTAAATGCTCTACACTAACGATATTGAATTATTTTGACCGCACCAGAGATAACAGAAAACCTGTTTCCAACAAAGTAATAAAAAGTAAAATTCATAAAATTCAACAAAACAGATCCAGTTTGAAAAATGCACACATTATAAATAATAATAATAATAATAGAATAAATAAATAAATATAAATAACATATGAAAAAAAAAAAGCAAAAAAGATAGAAAGAGACTCGGGACTAATCTGGAATTTTGAAGATTGCAACTATAGAAAACGAATAAAGTAACAGTTACTTAGTTAATTATAAAGTAAAATTATACCTAAGTAACTTATCAATTTCGGGGAGGGTATCAAATTTTTTTGAAGTCCAAATCAATGATGAAAATTATAAAGTCCCTCAGAAATTTTCAGCGTGGATCTCTATCAAAATTGACTAATGCATTTTATAGGAAATTTAATGCTCGTTCACTTTTGGTTTATTATTCTTGGAATATTACACCTATGTTTTTGCGACGGATGTAGACGACTCCGATCGGCCTCAAAATTTGACATTGTCCGTTTCAAGAGGTCTAGATTCCAAAACCGAAATTTCCGTCCGCCGTCCGGGCCGTTTTGGACAGTAGAAATTTTTTTTAAATCTGAAATTTTGACAAAATAGGTACTTGGTTTACCATCCATTTGTGCGCGGAAGGTTTTGTAGGCTTTTGGCTATGGGATCGAGTTAGGTGTCGTTTCTAAGTATTTTTGGACGTAGAATCCATTTTTTTTTTGGGTCCGGGAACGATCCGATTTCACTGTGGCGATCTATAGGGCTTTCATGGGGCTACAAATGGGATTTTTGAATGATCCCAGGTCAAATGTTTTATAGTAAATATTTTCCAAGTAAAGAACAAAAATTTGTGAAATGAATTCGTTTTGATACAGAATTAAATTTCTTCACAAGTAACCTAAATCAAAGAATAATAAACCCTAATGTAAAATTTGCAGCGTTTATGATAGTGAATTACGCAGAACGCATAGTTTCGGACTTACCTACACGAAAAAAGTGAAAACGCTGCAAATTTGCGTTTACTATTCTTTGAAATTTCTCCTACTTGTGCAAAAATTATTTCTGTGCCAATGGAACAAATTTTGGAAAAAACATTTTTTGGATTAAAGAAAAAAATTTATTTTTCAAAAATTCTCTATTTTTTGCTTGAAAAATATTCAATCACTTGGGATCCTTCAAAAACCCCATTTTTAGACCCATGAAAGCCCTATAGATCGCCACAGTGAAATCGGATCGTTCCGGGACCCCGGAAATGGATTCTACGTCCAAAAATACTTCGAAAACGACACCTAACTCGGTCCCATAGCTAAAAGCCTTCAAAAACCCGCTGCCATAGCCCCATATCGCCGCACGGGTTTGAGCGATCGGGCTGAAAACCTTGCGGGCACAACAGTTGTCTAGTTACTAGATGGTAAACCGAGTATTTTGTCAAAATATCAGATTTTTAAAAATTTCCTACTGCCCAAAACGGCCTGGACGGTGGACGGCGTACGGCCGACGGACATTTAGAATTTAGAAATTAGATTATAGATTAGGATACACAAAACTGGTGGAGAAGGCCGAAGGTAACATGAATCCATGCATCGCGGCAATAACAGCTCCACCAGGTTTTGCGACAAGACTCAAAATAACATCTCAGACATGATCGTATCACTACTCTCACTCATAACAACCAGGACATCCCATCCCAATCAAACAAACAAAACAGTCAATCAAACAAATAGTATATTGTAATAAAAAGCTAAATCATAATATGATATTATGTTGGGTAAAATTCTAATTAGAATTTTACCCAACATAATATCATATTATGATTTAGCTTTTTATTACAATATACTATTAAGTTTTGTATTTTTTCCTCTCAAAATAATATTCAACTACAAAGAATATATCATCCACCTAATATAATATATCTGTAGCCGCCCGTGAAAATAGAAAACCAAAAATTTAGGGTAGCCTAAAAATTTCGATCGCCATCTGCTTCAAATCCTCTGATAGGCTCAAGCTGAAACACCAGGCGTGAGAGAGGAATCAAAGAAAGTATGTAAAAATAAAAACTTGCCGCAGGTACAAAGGGCATCCTGGTGTTTGTTGGTTTGAGTAAGTGGGGTGATTGAGGTGTGGGATGGGGGGGGGGGGGTGAGATGAGTCACCAAGCTCTCCCTTCACGGCCCGTTTCAACTCACTCCGCTAATCTAGCATAATTCTGGAAACCGGATTCCGATCGCGTTTTTTGATGAAATGATTAGTTTCGGCGAATAATGTTCATTTCTTGATGTTCTTCAGGGTGGTATAAGCTGAATTTCTTCCTCCACCTCATAATGAGCTAAATTCAAAAATTGGCTAAAATTCAAAATTAAATATTTATTTAAATAGAAGCAATTTCGAAAATGTTGCACGTTGGCCTCTTTTTGATAAGTATAGTGAAGAGATTCCCGTTGGCCGTTTCAAAAAATATTGTTTGGTTGCTCAGCTAATTTGGAACTACTTTTGAGCGAAAATTGGGTTTAATTCGGGGCGACTGGGGCGCCATCTCTTATCTGCGAATCTCACCAAACCCCACTCCGGTTCCCCCTTAACACTCGAAGGGATACCTGCGTGCAACGTAGATGCTAGGGATACCTTAAAAAACCGTTAGACTTGCTTTAGAAATGGTAAGAAGATAAAATACCTAGTCGCTTAGAATGAGTTGTGCGGAAGTGGGGAATTTTTCAATGCTCTCTAGCTCCTTTACTATTGGGTCAAAAATCTAAGTTGACTGGGTAGTGTATGTTACAAGTTGTAGTGCATAACTACACTAACTGTAACTTACAACATACACTATCCAGTCACCTTACAAGTAAGAGATTGTAATGCTCTTTGTGACAACGTTTGCCGCAGAACGTTTAGTTTCGGAGTTATTAGGAAAAAACAGAAAAAGTGCCAAAATTTTGGATTTTTTTAAAGAATATATTCTAAAATTGGGATACATCTCAAAACACATGTATGCGTAGGTACCTATACGCCGAATTTGTTGGATCTATTTAGATTCAGCATCCCCCCCCCCCCCCCAGAAGAATAAGACTTAATAGTGAGTTACTCCAACCGCCTATCATCCCTCGTCCAACCTACACTTTAACTTCACTAGGTAGGTACCTACTTCTAACAATCCTCCAACGGCAAGACTCGATTTTGGTTTTAGTTCTTCGGAATTCTATCCCCACCCACATCACCAAAACAAACGTTGCCCGACCAATAATTATTATTGTTCCTCCTAATGTTTAGGAGAAGGACAGAATAATTTGTCTTAATTTCACGAAAAAATGGGTGTTCGGGAAATATCAGACCAACAGACTACAAATCCAAACACCTCACGAATAGGTGCCTTCATGATGTACTGGTTTGTTTCCGATGGATGACTCCCATCAAAGAGGCCTTGAAGTCCAGCCAAATCTGGGTGAAGGTCAACAGCATTTGAATTTCCCAAACTTCCAGGAATGAATTAACTCTAATGATTATACAATCGTACTTTTATTTTATGAATAGAAAGAACTGGTTCGCGGACAGGGAGGACTCGCTTCGCTCAGCCACTCTACTGGCCCATGGGGTGAGAGGTTGCTTTGCTCGGGATCAAACGCAGGAAGCACTTCTGTCTTCCGTTCGCCAATGTTCGTTACAGATCTGTTCCTACCTCGAGGTGACTACCGCCTGCCTTAGAGATATTCCAAATTAGTTGTACAGATATGTCATACCAGTTTGAAAGCAGTAGGTAGGTACACGGAAATAACAGAAATCACTACCCTTTGAATCTTTTCTTCGTTCAGTTTCTCCATGTTTGTTTAATGGAAGACGTTGCCCAAGACGAGGAAGAGATTGGAATGATCGGTTGGAACCATTTTCGCTATTGATTCAGATTGTCATAACAGTTAATAATCTGTTCTATAGGATGTCGAATGACAGCCATGGGCATGGACATGGACATGGTGCAATTCAATACCCCTGGGGCCCTCCGGACATATGCGGCTCAGGCATCCTCCTCCCTATTCTAGACGAGCGCACCTGGAATCTCAAAGTCCGGACGGTCCTCTACTTCCTCTGCCTCCTTTACTGCTTCCTCGGCGTCGCCATCATCACCGACATCTTCATGTCCTCCATCGAAGTCATCAGCAGCAAGACGAAGAAGCTGTACGTGAGCAAATCGAAGCAAGTAAGTGCCCCGCTCCAGGCTCGTATAAAAAGGGGACATGGGGATCAACAGAAAGGGGATCAACGAAAGAAGGGGAAAACCCCGTCCGAAGTTACCCCACGATCTTCTGTGGTTGTATTAGGATGGCAGCACTTCCGTGGAGATGTCGATGGGTATCTGAGAGAAAGAAGGGCGAATGCTATTGTACGCTCAATTTTGGTGATACCAACACCCTTATTTTTCTTGTGTAAGAAAAATATGCCTAAAATTTAAATTCGAATCGATCTATCTTGAAAAACTGGGAAAATGAAAATTGGAAGAAGTTTCAGGTTCGCCCTTTTTATTTAGTGTATTTATTTAAATAATTTAAATAAAATAATTATTATTATTTTTATTAATGCAGACACCAAATTCGCAAAACGTGATGTACGTAGTTCTGATTTTTTTTACTGTAAAATGGGTCCAAACAATTGTTTGGACCCATTAGGGTACCTAGTATAAATTCGAGTTTGCAACTCTCTCAATGGTCAGAAATTTGCGTAGCACGTGCAAAATTGCAACATTTTTAGACTCCTCCGTTTTTTCCCTGTTTCTTCTAAACCAGGGGTTCCCAACCTTTTTTTACCCCCCCCCCCCCCCCCCCCCCCCCTAGGTCGGTTTAGAATCTAAAATATGCATTTTTCGATAATCTACATAAGCTACAGTTTTAAAGGGAACTAACTTTGCGACCAAACGGAGCTCTGAAGGTTTATTAGAGACCGAGCTGTGGCTCATTGAAATTTGGTCAATTAAAAAAAGTTAAAAAAAAAAGTAATTCACCAAATTGTACCATTTCTCCTTCTTTACATTGACTATATAGGCAGTTGACCTTACGAGGACAAGTTGTAGGTAATTTATTTGGTTTCAATTTAAGCGCAAAAGAGGGTCTGTTGGCCTTTCGATCATATTTAATATCGTAGAAGAAGAAGTGGACCTCCTTGCCCCTCGCTTTGCTCTAGGCTCCACCTACCAAAACTGAAGCATAGCAGGCGTGTTCCTTCAGTCAGAAGCTCCCTATGGTTTGGGACAAGCGTGCCAAATTTACTTTGGTTTTGTAGAGATCGTGATCGAACTATGAGGACTATTCTAGGTCTATAATAGACCGCAGATTAAACTACTGACCCCAGTTACAGCCCCCCATTTCGCTCTTTAATGTAACCAACTGCAGCTCACATCCTAATTAACCTACTACGAGTTTAGTTCTCTTTAAAGTGTAGCAGGAGTCAACTATATTAAAAAAAAAAAAAAAAAAAAAAAAAAAATGCATCGTAAACAAAAAACTTTAGTTCACTCGATTCTGGGACACATACCTAATATTATTAGACACGAAACAAAGGCTTAAATTATTTGATTCACTCACTGAGAGGACTGGCCGCTGAGTCAGGGCCATTCTACTAATATTTATACCTAGGTATTTAGTGGCTAATATTTATAAACATGTCGCTCATCAAGACAAGCTTTGCAAGTGCATACCTATAGATATGTACATAGGCAATGTACAATGGCAACTTTGCAAGTGCATACCTGTACATATTATGTTACCGGCAATGTGTGTAATTCAGGTAATGTATAGAATGCCTAGCCATTATAATATATTATACTAGTGGGCCCGGTGCGCTTCGCTGCACTCCGTCCATCACCTTTATCGGGCGTCACCACCAAGTGACAGTCGCTCAATGCGCTAAATTTAGGCTCTACCGTTGAGGCTGGGTAGCGTGGATTAGACACAGCCAGCCACAGAGACGAACGGGGACACCCGTGCTTCGCACGAAATATCAAATTTAAAATTCCCGTTCAATAATACGTCTATCCTTCACTCGGAAAGCAAGCACGTCCAACCCGTCCAACCTTGTTGACCCATTTCTGGTTGTGAAGTATCTAACTATTTCGAATCGAAGGCCCGTTAAGAGGGTTAAATTACCTGTCCATGTAAATTAGCCTAATTTACCATTAGTAGACCAAATCGGCCCAGCCGTTCTCAATAGACCTTTTCATCAGCGCGCATTGCGCATGCGCCATTACTTGTTATCATGTCAATGTTATCACGTGTTATCAACACGTCGGACCAACCTCCTTTGTTGTCATATTATGACACGAGCATCTGGCCGAGAGCATTGAGCTTTTTCCTTCGTTTCAAGTCGGTGTGTATTACCCACGGCTGGTTGAATACACGGTAGGGGCCAGGAAACGGAGACTCCGGGCCACAGAGTACAGTGCTCCGGGCTGTGACTTCACGGAGTCACCACTTCTACATACACGGAGGCGCCACCACTTCTACGGTCAGGAGGCGTGGCCGCCGGGGAATCCCCAAGGGAAGTGACGTCGCGGGGTCCCCAGACAGTCCGAGATTCCTATGCATTTAGGGTGTAACTCAGCGCTTTTTACGTTTCTCGAATTTATTTTCCCTTAAAAATGGTCTGTTGCGCGATCGTGGGGGTTCCAACCACGACAGGCACATGAAGGAACAAAATTACACCATTGCCCGGATGGTTCAGCATTGGGATACTTCCACAGACAATACATAATATTTGCACCCAAATTCCGCGAAATATAAGTGCTCCAATTTGAGAAACATGATTGTTGATAAAGTAGGTAAAGAGCATAATATGATATTTAATATCCTAATTTTATTAGTGTGGAACTCCGATTTAGTTTTGAAACCCGTCAAGCATTAGCTCAACGCAGGGTGTATGTAGAAGTGGTGACTGGCCCGGAGCACTGTACTCTGTGGCCCGGAGTCTCCGTTTCCTGGCCCCTACCGTGTATTCAACCAGCTGTGGTAGTACCACGGTGGTACCACCTACTTATCCATGTCGGGATTAGTGCCATACAACTTGGATGGAAGTAGCGTTCCAGGGGTGCTTCTCCCCCTATTCGTAAAAATACTTCGTTTATATCTTTATTATTTATCTTCGTTTATATCTATTTCACAGCGAATTGTCATTTCATCAAAATAATATTACGATCTTTCTCAGGGCTTCTGTGTTGCGATAGGCCACAATCCCGAGGAGTTGATATTTTATTTGACTTATAAGTTGGTATGTTCATCACTATTGGTACCTCCCTACGTACGAGTTCAGATTGTACTTACTGGTTCTCCAGGAAACTGTTCAAATGCGTCGAGCGTTTGCAAGTTTCCGGGGAAGTGCTTTGAACAGATACCTTTAGGTGTCCTTTGTGATATAGGCAATCGAATCGAACTTCCCATCATTCCGCTTGCATTTCATCACCCACTTCTCACACTTCCGACACACCTCGCAAGAGGAAACATGATTTTTAATGTACGCTCGAGGGTCCGAGACGACGCACTGAATGCGCCCACGATTTTGATATTTTGAAATGCTGGAGTGGCGGATGTCAAGGCAAGGTTTTTGGAACGAGAAAAAAGTGATTTCGGAGGAAAACTCGGGTCTTCCTGGTCGACTAACCGAATTACAGTCCCCGAAACAACAATGTTTGTTTGCTCCGGACATTACGAATACTGAGTGACGTGACAAAACCGACAAGCAGTATGACCAAACTACCAAACTGACTGAATACGGACATAAACAAACTGATAGTGGTCCGACAGACCGGTTCCCGGTTCCGCAGTGTTGCAAGATCCGCCATGTTGGAAGATCACTGATAACAGATGAAAAGGCCTATTGTTATAGGCACGCGGGTGCCACGGAAACCAATGGCAACCCTTAGCAACCCGTAATGTTTCTTAGTAACAACGATTGTTGGCCTCTCCTTGTGAAGTATCAAATTCCCGTCTATCACCAACTATATGCAGCCCATAGCAACCCATCAACTCAAAAAGGAAATTACCTAGTACCTACCTATCAAAATAATCGAAGGCTCGCAAAAAATACTCGTTGTGAAGTATCTAACTATTAAATGCATATTCAGACCTACTGAATATGCATTTAAAATTTCATGAGAATCGATCAAGCCGTCTCGGAGGAGTATGGGAACGAACATTGTGACACGATAATTTTATATATAAGATAATGCCGAGTTTGCGATGATTATTGGTAGAATCAGCAATTTTATCAAGATAGATTTGCTATAGTCCCAACTGGGAATTATCAAATAGACAAATTGCGGCCCTCTTTCACACTTAGCCCCCAGATTGCCGGGGCCGCTCACAACATTGTGTATAATGTACCAACTAGAATCAAGAATCAAGAATTTTTTATTTGCCAAAGCCAAATAATGACAGAGCAAAAGTCAAAAGTTAGAACATACAGAATAAGCTGACTGGTTGTAGAGCCGATTATATTGACTGTAATAATGGGAATGACAGAGAAAATAGCATCACTCGACTGCAGATGTACAAAACAATGAATGGCCGTGCACAAGACAATGACAAGAAAATACATGACAAGACAATGAAGACTAATTCACCACAGGCCATTTGATCTTGAAAAATTCCTCTAGAGAATATAATTCTTCTTTTACCAGGTGGGACTTCACGTACTTATAGAAGGATGTAGCTGGTAAATCCCGAACATGGTGGAGTAGGGAGTTGAACAGACGGGAGCCCACCTACAGGTATTGGGTCGTTCTGTTGGGCATTCGAGAGGCGGGTGAAAGGGATAATGACATCACCCCGGGAGCGAGTATTATGCTGGTGCGAGTCAGCAACCATGGGCAGACACGAAGAATTGGACTTTACATGGTTTAACACAACCAATACATAAGTGTTAGGAATAGTAAGAATTCCTAAACGAGTGAAAGAGCCCCTACAACTCTGACCCCATGATAGATTGGCCATTATTCTGATGACTCGCTTTTGAAGTTTAAATATGGTTAAAGCATGATTGGAATTGCCCCAAGCGATGATACAACTAATTTCACACTTGGCCTGCCCTCCTTTGCCATTATACATAATGGCTAGGCATTCTATGCCCTTTTACACACATTGCCGATAACATAGGTATACATGTATAGATAATAATGTACATAGGTAACCTATACATGTAAGTATACCTACCATCTGGTCAGTATTTCGCTTGAATTCAGGGGAAAAATACAAGTTTAGTTTACTATGGTGTTCAGGGAGATCTCAAGGATAAATCCTGACCGCGAATGCGCTGTGGAAATGTGTGGGGAGAAAGACGTTCTCTAAATTAGTTACCTATTTGCAACGCCTGTTTTGATGAGAGAATGTTTATACAGGTGCCAGTCCTCCCAGTGAGCGAATCAAAAGATTTAAATCTTTGTGTCGTGTCTAATATGTGTTCAAGAATCGAGTACCTACACAAGAGTGTTTGAATATATTTCCTACCCAAAAACTGATTTACCCATGTCGCGACGCTAAATCGGTGTCCTGAAACACTGCGTCCCTGAGATCGAAAAAACAGATTCGCCCTTCTTCCTTTCAGATGTCGATATACCGAAAGATAGGTACCTACAAGTAGTATTTACTACTACTTGTAGGTACCTACGTTTTTCGTAGTGGTGTTGAACTATCGATAGTTTCCGACTAGTATCGAAAACTATTTGAAGTCCTATCGGAACCAACTGAAAACCGCTACTTTTCTCACAAAATTCAAAAGGACGTGTTCCCAGAAAAAACAAGCAGGTAAATGCTCGCGGAAATCGAACAAAATTACCTGAGAGGAAGAATCTACTTACCTATCTAGATTTAGTAGATTATTTACCTATTTTTCTTTTTTTTATCACTAGTTCGGAACTTTCTCTGGAAATCGCAATTAAGAAAGAAGTCTAGTGTTCACATTTCTAATTTTGCCAAAATAATGTGAAAAATATCAAATCAAAAAATGGCGACGCAAGACCCACTTGTAAGTGACGTAACCATAATGTTGGTTAGGTAGGTACCTGCCAAGGAATTTGTACAATATGGATACGTATCATTCTTTTTTCAGCAATCAGTCTCTCGCATAAATATCTATGCACCTATAGAAGCGGAGCTTATGTAAAAATAGAAATTATTTTTTCATAGCCTTTTTCAATCACGATCATCAAAAGAGTTTGTTGTTAAAACTTTCGATAGTACCTACTATCACTATCGATATTCTCGATAGTTTCGGTAAAACAATCGATACTACCGGTAACGGAAACTATCGATATTTCACCACCACTAGCTTTTCGTCGATCCTATTAAATTAATAGGATTAGATTAATAGTATTAATCCACGGCTGCTTTCTTTCACTCCAATCACAGTAACAGTTATTTCAGTAACTCGAATCGCCCTAAGTGCTGATTAAACTACAACGAACGAGCCAATCATCGTTCTACAAATCTTCAGTTTTCAGTCATGTTGCTCGAAGTTTTCAACTTGTTGCCGACCTCGTCGTAAACGTAACAAACCTCACAAGCATGCATCTTTTGAATCTATCACCGCATCAGTAAGCACGCACATTTTAACCCATCAACATGGACGTGCCTGTCACTATAATATATAGTGTAAGTATAACTTACCCATATTATAAGTTATATCGTGCTTATGCAGAACGATGGATTCGAGGGGGCTGATGATGAACCGGAAGTAATAGAGGTGAGAATCTGGAACGACACTGTTGCCAACCTGACGCTGATGGCTTTCGGCACGTCGGCACCGGAGATTCTTCTGTCCATCATTGAGATCGTCGGACACAATTTTCAAGCTGGGAAATTAGGTGAGATTAAGTGAATAAACGATTTCAACTAAGTTAAGATCTCAATAGAAAACTAAAACTCGTCAAAAGATTTGACTCAAAACAGTTGACTACGTATACCTAGTCAACTGTTATGACAGCATAATAACATAATATGTTATGTATATTGTACTATATTATTATGTAAGGGTGTTGGTAGGTGAGTTAGCAGAGTAATTCTGAAAATTTCGAACCGTTCTGCGTACGCTTATTTGGCAAGGGCCATAAGTGGGGGTACATACCTCCGCTTCCAGGAATTAAACACGCAGACTACATCCAGTGAGTGGCCATCAGTAGTGTGCCACAGATTCTGTGGTGGCCACGCAGAAATCCAGTGCGCAGAGTGCTGGAAGTTCTAAAAAAAAAAAAAAAAAATCAGCCGGAATCGATTCTAAACGAATTCTGCGTTGACTGAGCATCAGAACTTAGGTTCGTTTCTGCGAATAGATGCAAGCTAATCACATCTACTCGCAGAAATGAACCCAAGTTCTGTTGCTCTGCAAACGCAGAACTCGTTCAGAACCAATCGATTCTGGCAGTTCTGATTTTCGTGCTTGATGTTCTACTAGAACTTACAGCTCTGATTCCAACTGCCTCCTCAGTTGTGGACGATGCACGATTCATTAAATTATTCGAATGGAGGACATTTTCCTTCTGTGATCTCGTGGAGGTAACTTTGTAGGGACTAATTTTCGTTTGCGGAGGACTGAAGTTCTGTCCGTTTTAATTCCTGGAATCGTTCGAGTTCTGATTCGATTCCGAATGGCCAGAACTGTGCATACCTACTCAACTGATTACTTGGTAATTAGGTGAGTTCTGATTCGATTCCGAACGGCCAGAACTTACTGTATGTACTCACCTAATTACTTAGTAATTAGGTGAGTACATACATTTGCCCGAAGTATTATGTAAAAAAGTATCGATTCTTGAAAGAATAGAATTTTTTTTCAGTAAGGTATCGATAAGTAGGTACCTACTTTAAGATTCTTTTTGGTTCATTATTTTTGGAATACACCCATGTATTCTTGTCGGAGGTCTAAAATTCTGATTAGCCTCCAAAATATTTAATATGGCATTATCCGTTTCATGACACGTAGATTTCAAAAACGGAAATTTCCGACAGAAATTTCGGACTGACATTAAATTTTATGTCTGTCCGCCGTCCACTGTTTTGGGCAGTAGGAATTTTTTTAAAATCTTAAATTTTCACAAAATACTCGGTTTACCTTCTCGTTGTGCTCGCAAGGTTTTCAGCCCGTTCGCCTCAACCTGTGGCGCGCTATGGGGCTAAAATGGGGCTACGGGTGTAGAGAAATCACATGAATCTCCAAGATTTATAGTAAATTCACGCAATATAACATTTATTTATTGCAAGTTTACTAGCCTAGGTTTATTACGTTCTTTTCAATCTTTTAGTTAGTGACATTCGAATCCTCGTCTAAGTTTGGATTCCGGATCCCTTTCAGTGACCATGAAGGTCCAATTTTATTCATTTTATTCCTGAATCCTTTATGGATCCGCTGTCCAGTAGACCTCCACCACCCCTTATAGTCTACCCCTTTACCTCACGGTTTTATAAACCAGTTATGGTTTCTTTCACCACGTATCCGCGGCCTTTCATCGACATTTGGATCACAAAACCATTTGTTTTGTGATATCAATTTAGCACATACCTTTTAACTCTTGCGAGGCCGCATCGTCTCCCAGTGTCACTCCGATCACCCCCTTTTGATATCAATTTAGCACATACTCTTTTTAACTCTTGCGAGGCCGCATCGTCTCCCTGCGTCCCTCCGATCACGACACCAAACTACTCCTCAGTCAGTCTTACAGTAACTGACGCAACTTCTCCCGAAAAGCCGAGTCGCCGTCTTTGTTGTTAGTTCACCAACTACCACCAGATCGCTCCCAACAACTAGTTTATTTTCCCGCCTTTTCGGATTGCCTTTTGGCAACACTCCCCAAGGCGAAGCTTTACAACCATTTTGACTGGGTTAGCTAAGAGTGTTTAGAATTGGAAACGATGCATACCTTTACAAATTTCACCCTAAGGTGCTTTCAACCCATTTACCCTACCAAACATGGCTGGGTGTTTTATTTCAGTTGGCTTTTGCTTTGGTCGCATGTTACATTCCAGAAAATCAAGGAGTCATCGAAAACTAGTCCGTTATTTAATCAAAGAGACTATCATCGCACAAAACACGAATCCAATCAGAACGAACAGCGAAAGCAAACTAATATTAACAAAGAACCACAACAAACGAAACGAAAAAACAAACTGGCAACCAGGAAATCTGCAACAAGAAGTACAAGACTGCTTTTTTCACCACCTTCTCTCCACACCCAGAAAACCTTTTATCCACTCTTTTTTACCAATGCTGCCAAACGTTTAAAAATTATACCTTTCATTTTGGAGAAACGAATTTTGTGCCTTCCGGCCTTCTTGTTAGCAAAAGGGGAAAAATTTGTTAAGGCGATCGACCAATCTGCCGATCTGCTTTAAGTGTATTCTTCCAAAACCCTCCTGCACCTTTTCTTTCAACACCTTTAATGTAAAACGCCGGGACTATCAGAAGAAATTCAACCTTTTGTTGTTCAGTTTTTTGGAGCATGGAACTGAATCTCATATTCAGCAATCTCAAGTTTTCATTTTGGACCACAGAAACAAAGTTTATTCTTCAGGTTTTCAGTTTGTAAATATACAGGATCAGAACCCGACATAGATTTACTGATAACTTGTTTGGAATGCCGGAAACAAAATCCCTTATTTAGCCATTCAATGTACAGCAAGCAGGAAAACATTTAACGGTTAAAGTTGTGGGAGTAGAAACTCCATTCTACACTCAGCAAATTATTTCACATGTAGGAACAGAACCCACATAGAACTACCAATAACTCGTTCGGACTGCAGGAAACAGAATCCAACAGTTAGCCATTCAAATTTTCAGAATTTTACCTCATTTAGCAATTTCGTTTTGGAATGCAGGAACTTAATCTTACGTTTAGCAATTTGGTTTTGTAGCATAGAGACTTAATTTTACATTTAGCAATTCTGGTTTGAAACGCAGACGTGAATCCTACCGTGTATCGAGCAACTTAATCCTACATTTAACACTTTCCCTTTTCCTTTTGTTTTCTTTTCTTTCCTTTTGTGTCCTTTCCCTTTTGTTTTGGAATGCAGGATGTGCACCCTGCATTCAGCACTTTTGGTTGTGGAACATAGGAACTTAGTCCTAAATTCAACACATTTTGTTTTGGAATGCCGGACATGAATCCTGCATTCATCACTTTTGGTTGTGGAACGTAGAAACTTAATCCCACGTTCAACACTTTTCGTTTTTGGAATGCCAGACGTGAATCCTGCATTCAGCACTTTTGTTTTTTGGAACACAGGAAATGTTTTCGCGTTCAGCACTTTTTGGTTTTGGGAACATAGGTTACTACTATCTATTTAGGTACGAATAAATCCTGTGCTCATTACCTTTGCGCTTATATCTGGGTTGCTCTAACTGGTCCCGGTACCTCATCAAGCTGGCTCCATACAGCTTTGATGAGTAACTCATCAACTGTTCTTGGCAGACGTGGTAAATTGGTCCATATAGTGTGCTTGTATTGGTTGTTTTTTACCTAAGTGTATCAGTTTCTTTCTGGTAAATGTTTTTTTTATTTATATTTCAGCTGTAATAATTGCCCTTAAATTATTATGTGTTTCTGGTAAATAAATGATTTAATTTGATTTGATTTGATTTTTGGTTTCGGAATGCAGGACGTGAATCCCGCACTTTTGATTTGGGAACACAGGAAATGAATCCCGTATTCAACACTTTTGGTTCGAGAACACAGGAAATTTATCCCGTATTCCGCAGCTTTGCTCTTAGAAACGCAGGGAATGTTTCTAACGTTCAGCACTTTTGGATGTATTTTACAACACAACTGCAATCAGCATTTAGCAAATTAAACCTTATGTATGACCCTAGTTACATGAACAGAATTTCAACGTCCTTTAGTTTTATCGAGTTTCTTTTAATTTACAATTTAAAATTTTGAGACGAAATCAATCGATTATTGATCGATTCAATTATATCGAGATTTTCGTTACTTAACAAATCGATTATTTCGATTGATCAGTTTGTTGATAGGTAGGTATGAGCAAACATTTTGGAGAAGAAATTTATCATGCGTTATTAGGTATAGGGCGATCAAAAGTTTCTACATTGGCATGAAACCTGAATGGAGAGTTGGCACAGTTAGAAATCTGGTCATCGGGATAGTTTCGCACAGGTCCTTCTTTTGTCTTGGTTATGTCTTAGTTCTGGGGTCTTGCAAAATTTTGCGACACACAAAAAATGCAACGTTTTTTATTGGCCGCACCCATGGCAACCCGTCAACTTAAATTTTCATAGCAACAACGCTTGTTAGTTTCTCGTAGTGATTTTATCAAATTCCCGTCTAATAACAACTATATATCATAGGACATAATATGTCCTATGATATTATCCTTGTACAGATGTATCTGCACGCAGCTAGTGTACGCAGCTAGCTACAATAGTGTAGATACCTACTCGTCATCAGTTTGCTGATGATTTTAGTCTTGGGGTTTTTATTTACACTAGTTCTTTAGAGTGAAACAAGATAGCATGGTGTTTTCATGTTCTTGGGTGCCGATAGTCGCTGCAGTTATTACCTTCCACAGCTTAAACCATGTAAGAAGTCATCATTTCCGTATAAGATACCCGATAACAAAGGAGCTCGGCAATTGCGTAGTTGAGCTTGTGGCGGATGCAAGGGGAGGGAGGTTCCACCCTTGGCGACCGACCGCGTCATTACAAAAACTGCGTTTCATAGTATTGCACAATACATAGTAATTGACGTATTTACATAAAACATGTTTCACAAAATCAAAATCCCAGTAATCTCCACCATGTAGAGAAATCACATGAATCTCCAAGATTTATAGTAAATTCACGCAATATAACATTTATTTATTGCAAGTTTACTAGCCTAGGTTTATTACGTTCTTTTCAATCTTTTAGTTAGTGACATTCGAATCCTCGTCTAAGTTTGGATTCCGGATCCCTTTCAGTGACCATGAAGGTCCAATTTTATTCATTTTATTCCTGAATCCTTTATGGATCCGCTGTCCAGTAGACCTCCACCACCCCTTATAGTCTACCCCTTTACCTCACGGTTTTATAAACCAGTTATGGTTTCTTTCACCACGTATCCGCGGCCTTTCATCGACATTTGGATCACAAAACCATTTGTTTTGTGATATCAATTTAGCACATACCTTTTAACTCTTGCGAGGCCGCATCGTCTCCCAGTGTCACTCCGATCACCCCCTTTTGATATCAATTTAGCACATACTCTTTTTAACTCTTGCGAGGCCGCATCGTCTCCCTGCGTCCCTCCGATCACGACACCAAACTACTCCTCAGTCAGTCTTACAGTAACTGACGCAACTTCTCCCGAAAAGCCGAGTCGCCGTCTTTGTTGTTAGTTCACCAACTACCACCAGATCGCTCCCAACAACTAGTTTATTTTCCCGCCTTTTCGGATTGCCTTTTGGCAACAACGGGAGGGGGTTTCGTCTTTGAGGTCGAGTGTCGTTTTTCAAGTGTTTTTGGCCGTGAATCCATTTTTGGGGGGTCCCAGAACGACCCGATTTCGCTGTGGGGATCTATGAGGTTTTCATGGCTCCATGAAAACCTCCAGCTAAAAATGGGATTTTTGAAGGATCCCAGGAGGATTGAAGGACAGATGTTGTTTCCGAGTAATTTTCGACACTAACCTATTTACAGGTTTCCCCACAGGGAGTAAAGGTACATTATTGTACAGAAAAATAAGTTTAAAAAATTTTTCTTAATGACTGAATTAATTCAATTGTTGCACACCTTATCACCTACCTACATCAAAGAATAATAAACCCTCATGATGAAACAATTTTCCAATACCCATTCCAAGAATGAGAAACCAAAATTAAATAAAAATCCGAGGATTCATTTTTGAGATTTTTGCTCAGTTCAAGCCACTAAGTGACGTGCCTATAAAATAAACTTTCAACTAAACGCTCGGAACCCACTCTGGTGGTCCGCCAGGAGGTCGCTAGAGGAAACGCGTATGTCCAGAGTTACCCCACGTTCTGACACCCACCTATTAGGAGAATAGGACGTTTCAGGAGGCAGGAAACGGCCATTGTGGGGAAACCTGTTACACAACGGTTGTGACGCTCTGACAGGCTCCTGGGCTCCTGGTAGTTTTCCGACAAATCGTGGGGTGAACGCGGGCCCGGCCTCCTCGTTTCGGGGACGGCATGCCGCGGATTTGACTGGCCTTTGCAGGTTGTCGGCAACATGCTGACCCAATGCCAAGCACAAAACGCTTATTTTCACAGGGCTTTTTTATTCTCATAATATGAGAAAAAAAAAGCCCTGTGAAAATAAGCGTTTTGTGTTGGTATCGACAGTAAATCGAGAAAACCTCGTAAGTCCATTTTCCTAAACTTTACAGGAGACGCAAAAAACTGATTTCACAGCTGTGAGTAATACATGAATCCTCGTTTTGACTGATAATGAGTTTAAAATCATCTTTGCGGTGATTTGGTACTGTAATGTTGGAATAAAACTGAGTTATAATAATAGAATAAGAGCTCGAATCGCGACAGAAGTTTAATACCTAAACACAATTATAAACAGTGTGACCTTCGTGAATCACTTCACAACAATGGTCGAAATACTCGTAAGTCAGGACTCTCTTCACTTTCCCAGTAAAGCCTTGGAAAACCTTGTAAGTCTTGGACATACGAGGTTTGATAACCCTTCTGAAAGGTATTCAGACTTACGTGTAATTTTAATTCCTTCCTGAACGCGAAATGGCTCGTAAAAAAGGATCAACGACTACACAGACACGTGCTGACTGATATCCTTTACCCGATAAGAAAAAAAAAGGTTTTGACCAAAAATCGGACTTACGAGGTTTTCTCGATTTACTGTCGGTATATTATACCTACCCATGGAAGAACTTCCTTATTCCATGATACCTACCTAAAGGTAAATTGTACAAAAATTATTTTCCCAATAAAAATTATTTAAAAAATCAAAACTTCTTGAGAATCCTTGCCTAGCTTCCCCACTGAAACCATAGAAACCTGATGGACTAAGCGAGCAAGAAACGTTTGCATACGAGTCTGCAACACATTGGGACATTGGGCCCTAAAGAGGCTACATACCTAGACCAGCTTCATTTCCCTAGCAACTCCGTGAGCAATTGTCGTTACGTTTTTTTTTTAGTTTGTGTGCCATAGCAAAGACATAAAAACAATCCTATACAATGTTGGAACCTGACAAATGGATTACGCGTCCAAAATTACTCGGAAAACGACACCTCATTCGACCTCCTGGCATCCTTCGAAAGCTCCATTTGTAGCCCCACGAAAGCCCCATAGATCGTCACTGTGAAATCGAATCGTTCCAACACCCCCAAAATGGATGGGCCCAAAATTGTGCGATCGGGCTGAAAACCTTGCGGGCACAACTAGATGGTAGGTAAACCAAGTATTTTGCCAAGATTTTAGATTTAAAAAAAATCCTACTTCCCAAAACGGCCCGGACGGCGGACGGCGTACGGACATTTCGGTTTTGGAATCTAGACCTCTTCAAACGGATAATGTCCAATTTTGAGCTCGATCGACGATAATCTTTAATTCTTTATCTTAATCTTTAAAAGGCTCTCCTGAAAACCTCGATTCTCCAGTACGTTTATCCCGATATCTACAGAACTACTGTTAGGAATCCGAAGTCGTTTTTTAATTTTGTTGGCTGCATTGCCGTCTTTCAACTGAGCCGCGGTATTTTGAATTGTTATCACTGATAACTTATCAGTATGGCGGGTGATCAAAGTCGATTGTATGTGTTTTTGTTCTTTTCGCGTAATACCTATTTCTCGGTCTCAGAAATCAGTTTATTTAGCTAGGAATACAATTTTGGCTCTAACCAATAAAATTATGTTGTGAACATCCAGAAAACAATTATTGTAGAAAGTGGTAGGGGAGCTGAGATGACGGGATAATGTGTGGGAAAATGAGTGGTAGTTCGCGTACGAGAGCGTCTCCGTTCGGAGCTTTCACAACCTTGAATTTTACGCGAATCGGGAAAATAAGGTGAGTTTTAGAAACTACATTTCCTGCTGAAAAGAATGGTATATTAAGAAGAAAGAATTACCCGAGAAAGTTCAACAGCTATACTGAGCGTTTATGTAAACTGGTCGGGTTGAGCGGGGGGGCGGCAGGCTGCCGGCGCACAGTTTTATTTTTTTTTATGCCAATCTCGCTGGACAAAAGTTAAAAAAAAAATTTCATTCTTCGAAATAACTAAGTTGGAGTCCTTATTGGAGTCTCTTCATAGATAGTTGGCAAGGTAAGAAACAAAGGAGAAAAAGCTCAGAAGGCACATAATCGTGTCATAATATGCGACATTACAAGATGCGACCCCTTATTCGGCTCAGATTGAAATTTCTTGCTTATAGACCGCTGCAGCCGCAATGACATCCCGGAGCGACACCACACGCTAAACAGCAAATTCCGGAGATCTAAGGTGTCTATCGGATAGACTCCATCCTCATGTTTTCTGGTCTCTAGCTCCAATATTGCGTTCAAGAAGAGCCTCACTGGACTCAGGAATAAATTATGTTCACCTCCAACTTCCATGCCTTTCCTCCTCTATCAGTTCAAAGAATAACGAACACTGTTGCAGGTCCTGGAACCATCTTAGGTTCTGCCGCTTTCAAGCTCCTGATCATCACTTCCATCTGCATGGTCGCTCTACCAGGAGAAGAAACCAGAAGAATCGCAAGATTCAGGGTGAACAAGACTATGATTTCTCTTCATTCCAGATTGCTTAACTTTCAGTAGGTACAGGTTTTTTTTACATCAATTTTGCTTCAGGTCTTCCTTGTGACGGCAGGATTCGGCATCTCCGCCTACGTCTGGCTTTACGTCATGCTCAGCGTCCACACTCCTCGACAACTGGAGCTTTGGGAATCCGTTGTGACGTTGGTGCTTTTCCCCATCCTGATTTTCTTCGCCTGGTCCGCCGAGAAGCCTTGGTGCGGTTTCATCTCTTCCCGCCCAAAACAGGACCGCCAGCAACTCGAGTTGGGCCCCCTTAGAGAAGAAGGTTGGGTTTCTATTAAATAGAATCTCCCAGAGACAAATTTTGTCTCTGGGAGATTTGTCTGTTTTTTTTTTTTTTTTTTTTTTCGAATTTCATTGTTGTATGACTTGCGCAGAAAAACAAACTCTTGCTGCACAGAACCTAATCAAACAAGGGAAACTGGACAAAGCAGCCTTGGCCAAGTTCCTTCGGGAAGTGAAGAAGTACGACGGGCTGAATGATGAAGATGCTGCAGTGCTCGCTGCCGCCAAGTAAGTTGTAAATCCAGCACACCGAATCTTTCGTTGTGGACGATTTTGCCAGCTGCTCACTTGATTGCAGGTTGGTGCATTCTCAGCCACATTCTGCAGTTTGGTACAGAATCGGTGGTGTCAGAGAGATGACCTCGGGAAGGAAAACCGTTCCACAATTGGATATTCGCCTCCACGAGGTAAGCATCAATGAAATGTTTACCTTTCTTCAGTGTCTAGTCCCCTTATTGCTATTAACATCTTAGGTGTATAACGCTATCGGTGACAAAGATAAGACCGAAAAACTGCACAAAAAGTTCCAACATGACATGGAGAAGGTCGCAGTCATTGAGTTTCATTCGCCGATCATCGCCGTACGGGAATCGATCGGCCAGGTCCCAGTCACAATATACAGGCGTGGGAACACCGACATTCAAATTAAAGTCAGGTAATTTAATTACCCGATGACTTATTTCTTTTATATATTATCAAATGTATAAAGTTACGAATTTAGTTTTTTTTTTGGTGCAGGGTAAAGACCATCGACGGGACCGCTAGGAAACACGAAGACTACGAGCCCGTCAACCAAATCGTCACCTTTGAAAAAGGCGAACATGAGAAGAAGATCATGGTCACCATCAATGATGATAACAAGTGGGAGCCGGATGAAGAATTCTTCGTCAGGTTGACACTTCACGACGAAAAACAGGAGAACGTCTCCTTGGGACGGATTTCAATCCTGGCAATCACTATCCTGAACGATGACAGTAAGCTACAGCTAGATTGAGTTTAGGTGCTCCAATGGGCTTCTTGAAAAGGTCCGAATTCAGCATTTCTGACAACATATTCGGATTCAGCACCCTTTAAAACCCACATACCCCAATTTTGAGTTCGAAAATCCGTATGTATAGGTACGTGCTGAGCTGTTTTCGAAATGTTAGAGATTTTGAAATGAACGCCGGGCATATTTGACGTCACACCTCGCCAGGCTGGGCGTTGATTAGTTGGGCACTGAGCCGCCAGAGCGCTAAATAATAAATCTGAACAGAATCGGACTAAAAACACTCGGCCCGGGTCGATTTTTGAATAACCTTCTTTGATAATAACCTCGATGCTAAATTTTCGAATGACCTTCTATAATGATTAACCCGATTTTCGACTTTTGGGGTCGACTTTTCGCGTAGCAAAGTTGGCTGACTTGCGTAGATGAGAGAGAGAGAGGGATCTCCCGGGCAATCAAAAGACGACGAAGCAGACCACGTCGTGTACCCTCTCCAGACCTCGGAATTAAAATATCATATTTTTCCTAAGGCCATAATTTATATTATAAATAATTGAAACGGGTTTTCTGCAATATGGACCCGTTTTCATAACTTTTGAAGCACGACCTTTGCAGGAAAAACATTTAAAAAAATCATTATAGAGCTCATTTCCTGCAGTCTTGCAGAATTGCCCGATTCCCCACCCTGATGGAAATCCTGCTTTCCAGCAACGTGCTATGACCTATGGGGGTTCGACCACGACCGTCTACCGGCTGGTTGGCCTCGCAAATTCAATAATCTCCCCCCCCCCCCCTCCAAAAATTCAACTCACCGATTTGAAATTTTCACCGAATTTTCATTACATCTATTGGTATACCAAACTGCACTAAAAATATGAATGATCCACAAAATTAAACTGACCTTTCACATACGATTGGTCTAAACTCATTACTCCCACAGAATAAGACTACTTATATTTTATTTCAAAAAAAAAAAAAAAAAGCTTACCTGGTGGTGAGTTCAAGTGCACGTGCGCTCTAACGAACGGTTGAAATAAAGTTGTAAAGGCGCGGGAATAGAAAAGGAGTTGGGAGGACGGGTATGAGTAAGGGGATGTCACGATGGGGGGTAAGAAGTGTAAAGACTGGGACTGGGAGTTGATGAGTTGGAAGTTGGCAAGTGCAAGAGCGGGATGTACATCTAGGTACATCTGGGTTCTCATTTTGTATCCCCAACGTTTTGTTACTGTTGTATTCAGCAAAAATGTCATTGGTCCCAATCATTACCGCGGAGCAGCACCAAGAAAGGGTCAAGCGATATACCCTCCAAAGTGAGAGCTGGGGATGGAGCTCGGCCCTCAAAGTTTTTTTTACCTGTTGCGTTATGACGAACCCCCAGAGTTAAAGACACCAGGACTACCATTCCCTGAACTACCGCTCCCCTAAGGGAGCGATTTGGTGAATGAACTCCCAGAAAAGAATCGCTCCCTCTTTCACTCCCCGTCACTAGTGATGACGCCAAGTCGAGAGTTTGTAAGGGAATCCCGAAATCCAAAGCAGCAAATTTCCAACGGCTGAAAAGTTTTGTTGCCATTGGTGGAGTGTTCAAGAGGTGAAGGTGATGCAACTCTCAACGTTTCAAAGCACTCGGTACCAGAGAAGAAGGTCTTTGGAAGAATACGACGGAATGCTCCATGAAAAATAGTACCTATGACATTTTCGATATTTTAGACTTTAACTCGAACTTAGTTTCGGTGGTGAATTCTGAAGAGACCGGGATGGCTAAGACCGCTACAACTTCATAGGTACCAATGAAAATGACACCCCCCCGTTAGAATTTTTTAACAAAATATGTGTACAATTGTATTCTATTTAGGAAGATAAAAACCGAAAACCATTTTTTTTTCGAGGTAGAACCTCCTTAACGAAAATGACCACAACGGAAAATATTGTAATGATAGGCGCGAGAGTGTAAACATTTTACTATTTAATAGTCTACAGCGCAGAAAATGCTGGAATGGCCTTAATTGATAAGCCCAAGTGCTGCCAAAGACCAAGTAATTGGCTCAGTGTTAATTTGTTGTTGATTAATTTCTAGAACCGGGTGTCATATTGTTCGAAAAGAGGGGCTTCGTCGTGAAGGAGAGCATAGGGAACCTATCCGTTGGAGTCAAGCGAATCAAAGGTTCAGACGGGCCAGTCTCCATTAAATGGAGGACTATCGATAAGTCGGCCATTTCTGGAAGGGATTACAAAGGAGGGAGCGGCACGATTGCTTTCGAGCATGGAGAGGTAAGTTCCACTCTTTTACACTTGAGGTAGACAACATGCAGAGCACCTGCTTCTGGTTTCTGCTTAGGCAGAGCTCTGCTTCTGAAGCAGTCATGCAAGCAAGAGCGTGCGTTGCTGTTTACCGCCACAACCAGAACTTAGGGGACTTCAGCGGCGCCTATGACTAGAATTAAAAAACCCTGCAAGTTTGACACAGGGGTTTATTATTCTTCGATAAGGTTAATAGTGCAAAAATTAATTCTGCGTCATTAAGAAAATATTTTTGAAAAAATATAAAATTTATTTCTGTAAGTAGGTTTGGAAGATTTATTTCTGCATGTTTGGAGAGACGTGGGGCCTCGAAAAATGGATTTTGCATCCGAAATTACTCGGAAAACGACACCTTATTTGTCCTTCAGAGATACTTCAAAAATCCCATTTGCAGCCCAATTTTACCCCCATAGCGCCCCACGGGTTTGGGCGATCGGGCTGAAAACCTTGCAAGCTCAACCAGATGGTAAACCGAGTATTTTGTCAAAATTTCAGACTTTAAAAAATATTCCTTCTGCGCAAAAAAGCTTGGACGGTAGACGGACATTTCGTTTTTTGTTTCTAGACCTGTTGAAACGTATAATTTCTAATTTTGAGGTCGATCAGAATTTTCGACCTCCGTCGCGATCGCGAATTCGAATAGGCGACCTAGGTGAAGTATTCCAAGAATATTAAACCAAAAAACTCCACTTCAAGGGCTCCCAAACACGTTCGGCTTTGCTTTAGTTTCAAAGTTGGCAACCCTCGTGGCAACTAGAGAAACGTTTCAGGTGAAAGCTTTCATCGACATCCACATCTTCAACGACCTGCAGCCAGAAAAGGACGAGCACTTCGAGATTGAGCTCTATTCCCCGACAGGCGGCAGCAAACTCGGTCGGATCAACAGGTGTGCCGTCACCATCACCAATGACGACGGTGAGTGCCCGATTACCTTTTTTTCGAAATTCACCCTCCCCCAACATAGACAACGAGCCTTCGGAATTTTCCAGATTTCGACAACATGATGAACAGACTGGCGGTGATGACACAAATCAACATGGACGCCATAAAAGTCCACCGAGATGGCTGGCACCAACAAATCAAGGACGCCATGTCGGTCAACGGCGGGATGATCGACAGTGCCGGTACTAAGGACTACATCTTGCACTTTTTGTCATTTTTCTGGAAGGTAATACATAAAATAATAGATTGCCGTTAATTTAATATGGCTTTGCTGCAATCTCTTCCCAATCTGAGAAATTCTCAATTTCAACGATTTCACTATCTTTGTTGCAGGTCTTATTTTCCCTAATCCCACCCCCTACGTTGTTAGGAGGTTGGGTCACTTTTTTAATTTCCCTAGCCTGCATTGGCCTCGTCACGACCATCATTGGCGACTTGGCAACACGCTTTGGTTGTTTTGTTGGACTGGACGACTTCATCACTGGTAAGACGAATTTTCTGTTTTCAATAGAATGTGTTTTACAGAGGTTATTTGGTATATATCTCACCAAGGTGACATAATATATTATATCCCACCGTCCGCCCAACCAACCCGATCCCCCCCCCCCCCCACTCACGCAGCCAAGAACCGCAACTCATCTAACCCCACCCCACGCCCTGAGTCGATCCCGTTGGAAGTTTTTATGACAACTGTAGGAACCAAAAGTCAACATTGAGATCATACGAAGGACAGTTGGTACCTACCCCAAAATTGTTTTACGGTCATGACGCGTCACCTCGCCAACGTATGACGGGGTCAAGAAATTTGATCCGCCTCAACATTACATTTTGTCATCAAACGTTTCGTGATGTCATGATTTCAAAAATATATTTTTCTATTTGCATGTGTCAGAATTTGTTCAAGCAGTCGATTAACCGATCTTTCAAGCTGCGATTAATTAGTTGGGAATTATAATGGATTAGTTGTTGGTCGATACCCAACCCATCCCTTCTCACGTTGGGAATTGATCTGTTCACAGCCATCACCCTCGTCGCGATGGGGACCTCTCTGCCGGACATGTTCGGCGCTCGGATGGTGACCAGGATTGAGGAGACGGCCGACGGGTGTGTCATTCACATTCTGGGGAGCATAGCAGTCAACGCACTCGCCGGTGTCGGCATGCCCTGGTTTGTTGCTGTAATGTACCACTGGAACCAGGTGACAATTTTACCTCAATGCGTTACGGTTTTCGCTGTGCACTTGAAATTTTGAGTTAGGTAAGAAAAAGCTAACATTGTCGAGCTCGTTCCAACAGGGTACCGTCTTCACAGTGAATGACAGGAACCTCGGCTTCAGCGTCTTCCTTTTCCTCATAGCCGCCCTCATCGCCATCTCAGTCCTCATCTTCAGGAGGGTCACCCCTTGGATGGGCAAAGCCGAAATCGGCGGGCCGCGGCTCAGCAAATGGGGAACACTCGTACTGTTTGTCACCATTTGGATCACCTACGTCACCCTCACGTGGATGAAAATCCTCGGATTTTTCCCGGCCAGCAATGTTATATCTGATATCACTTTCAATGAGTAAAGTAGCACCTAACTGATTTAAACAGAAAGCCAGCCATTGGGAGGACGTCTCCCTGTAACGCCACTCGGACAAGACGGCAAAAGTATTCTGAACTCATCTCGGTGTGGGGATATTCAGTACCAATACTGAAGCCCAGCTTTGAAAACTGCTACAAGAAGAAAACTCCTGTTGGGGATGATTGAGCAATGTCAAGTAAGTTATGCTCACTCTCATATAAGGACTACATTATGCCTACAGGCAGTTTAGTGCCTTTCTATTTTAGGATGAATAGTATTTTCAAACGTAACGATGCGCTCGAGAAGATAATGCTTTCTTACACAAATTTTCTACCAACTTGAAATTAATATTAGTTGGTAATATTATTTTGTGAACTTTTTTTTACGCATCTTGAAAGGCTGATTGTTATTTAACTGATAGTATTACATTAGAATGATTTCCATCATTAAGAACTAATAATAAGTGATATTTCGAAAACGTGTCTAATTCTACACCTGTCCTTAGGGAGAACTAGGTAGTATGCATGGGCGTGATCAAAAAGTGTTGGCAAACGTTCAAGATATCCGAAATTTCTTGAGTAAGTTATCTAAGAGCAGTTTTGTCTTTCATCATTCGGCGAGTTTCTTCTCAAATCACTTCTTCATCGATGGATCATCCTCTAAAGTTGTTTGCACCAAACTCAATATAAGATTACCTCGTGTAACGAAAAACGAGGTAAGTAAGGTGGAACGTGAAGGTTCAATACGACAATAGGTTGGTTGCTTAGTGAACAACCTTCTTTAAATAAAAGAGCGTTGATTTAAATAAAAGTTTGTTGATTCAATGTGTTCTTGGCAAAGAACGCAGTGGATTTTGGCAAACGCCAACCCACTCATTCTCTAAAAGGAGTGGGTTTGGGCAAATGAATCGTTTCATGCAAAATGGGTCCTTACGCTTTTTTATCCGTTTCGAGATGATCAAAAAATCTGCTTTTGAAATATGTGCGTTATTTCAATGAAATTTTTAATATGCGTTCCTCAACGATACATTGTTGGAAACCGAATTGCAAACAATCGGAATATGGTCCCTTTCTGGACGAACCAGCTGTGTTGGTGAGGTGTTCGATTTCGTGCAAGAATAAGCCCCTTTCTGAATTTTCAATTGGGTTAGCAGTTCTATGGAGCAAGTCATTTTTGAATCATTTCAAAGTTAAGTGCGGGGTCGGCTCCTGCTCCATTGTGATAAACTAATCGGTTAACAGAATAAAATCCCTTTCTACACCAACTGCAGTGTTGGTGAGGTGTTCGATTTCGTGCAAGAACGGTCCTTAATCCAGGAATAGGGCCCCTCGCATGAAATGAAGAACACACCTGCCATTTCCTTGATGAATTAGTGCGGGGAGAACGTCCCGTACTGCATGGATCGGTGGAACCGAGGGTATAGGCGTAAAAACCACTAAGTATAATCTCGATTCGGCCAAATGTGACGCCAAGGACCCGAGTTGAATGAAGCGATTCAAATGCGTTTATAATTGGCGATAAATTCATAAATTAGAAAAATTAAATTTAAAAAAGTCATAAATTAGGAGCACCGATCGAGTAGGGGCACAATTTAAAGACTTGTGTGAAATTTGGCACATAGTTACTATCACTGCTGTACCTAGTGATTAGGGTTACGGGCCGTATGCCCGAAACTACGACTCTAGTGGATGGGCCCGTGGGTAGTCACAAAGAAGAAGAACCATGCCCTCTTTGAAGCCGGAATGGGCCGCCGAAAACGTTTCCTGCACGCCAACCGACTGGCTAAAGCTGAAGTCCGTCCTACGAAGTTGGCCAGAAAGGAAGAATGATGTTAATGTAGCAACCGGCGTTGCAACCTACGTTGTGAGCATGAGTCAGTCTTTTACAAACCCCCGTGTTAACAAAAATACACTAAATTGTTGTCGAAGGTTGTTAATTCGCTGTTTTCACAACATTATTTTCATTTTTAAGTTTCCTCGGCGTTGGTAAATATTCGACTTGACCATATTTCAGACCAAAGTGATAGTTTTGTCTCATCACGTCTCAATTTACCCAAGTGAATTCTACTGTCATGGAAGAGCCAACAAAAGTCAATGTGATTTGTGAGTTTTGTAGGAGTTGTTCAGAGTGGCTGGCTAATTTTGGAGGACAACAATTTTCTCAATCCCGAAAGTGAAAACAATGCTTCGGTAGTCTCGGAAGCAATAGTCGATAGTATTCACATTAATAATTAGGTACCAAAACAACCAAGGGTCATTCATCACAAAAGTAGTCATAAATGTTTGTTTCTGAGCTGTAGTTCTGTTCCAAGCCTTGATGATGGTTTATAGATAAACCGAAACGTTGGGGTAGAAAATTCCTGACGTTATTTTCTGAACCTCGCCCCCCCCCCCCCCCCCAACATTCTATTAAAATAGTTACCGAATTATCGGAACAAAAATATCGATAGGTCCGATAATATCGAAGCTCAAAATTCGACGACGATATATCGGAAGCAAAATATCGATATTTTGTTGCCATCATTATGCACACTACTCTCTAGCTCAACGGCTCATGAAGTTTAGACGCTTGTCTTGTGTAATTTACCGATATTATAATGAAGTCATTAAATGTAAATTTTACTACAAAGAGAATCTTGGTGGTATGTTTGTGAGTAAGCGTTTTCTGAAAATTAACTCTCGATCTGTGATTGACTCTTGACGTTGGAGAGTTGCGTCGAGAATCCGTCCTAATGAACGCCACCCTTTGCCCAACTCCGATTTTTCATTGCTCATCCAAACAGACCCAACGAATTCATTTTTCTTTTGTACACTAAGTTACGCCATACATTCCGATAGTGGAGAAGGTCCGCAACATCATGTTCGTGTAGGTACAGGGCGACCCCCCTGGCATGTGGAAGGTCACTGGCGGAACGCTACCTGAAGCGGTTGTTCCGTATCCGCCTCGATGTGAGGCAAAGATGGAGGATGCACAGCCCGCTCACAGCTACAGCGGGGATTTCCATGCCGGGGAGAGAGTGCAGGCAGGACTTTCAAGGGCAACAGGCTTGCTTGGGATTTTGGAGAAGTGTGGCGGTGATTTGGTCAACCCCACTACCTGTTCTGGTTGGACTCGTCATGTAGGTAGGGCAGTGTTGATCAACTTCCGGATACCTACGTCCCAAAGTCTGTCGTTTGGGCCGTCCCGATCCTTCGAGGTACCTCAGGTTCCTTCCCAACGAGGATGTAAGTACGGCGTCTTCGGCTCACTCCTCTCCGCAGAGCTCCCATCTAACGCCGCCTTCTTCACGACTCTCGCCTCCAGCAACTCTACGCCGTCCGTCCAGTCCAGTCGATGAGACTGCCAGCGTGGTGCTACGCTATCAGCCTCTTGAAGGCCTTCCTCCAGTTCTTGCTGTCGGTCGTAAGGAATGATGTTAATGGAGCATGGCTCCTCAAGTCATCCTCTTTCAGTTAGTAGCTGCGGGGTTTCCTGTTTAGTGCGGGAACTTGTTCATTGCCCCTTTGATCTATGACCTGTCCTTCTGTTACTTACGTAATAAATAAAGTCTAGTACCGGCCGCACGTTTCCTCGTTTTACCCCTTTTTCCTGGGATTTAAATAGGCAACCCTTCGTTTTTTTTAGGATCTAATAGAGGCTAAGAGTTGAAGCATAAAAGTGGATAAATCTGCTAAACTTCGCTTCGACGACGTCCATTGGATGTATTATTATGTCGCAACGCTGTAAGATCCAAAATGGCCGGCCCACACGATTTTGACAATTTCAATGCCCCAGGAAAGTGAAACATTTCTTAATTTTTGAGAAGTTCAGAGACTAGCAGTGAACATGAGCGGGTAAAAAGTACTGCTCCATGTAACTCCACTAGGGGTTAGGTTATTATTTTTACGCTTTAATTAAGCGCTTGATTCTTGGAAAACGTGGGAGTATTTTTATTACCATTCCCTCTCCTGGCACTTGGCAAATCAATCATAAACCTTATTTATAATTTTCTGAAACATAATATTTACGTTTCAGAAAATTATTATGTTGCATTCAATGACCCCTTCCAGCCTCTGAAAGGAGAATTTTATATTTCTGTTTGTTCAAGGGATAATAATTTTCAAGTACTTGACTTTTTCAATAGTGGTAGGAGAGTAAAATCAAGAGCTTTAAAATCATTATCTCTTGACCAAACAGGAATCTAAAACCCTACTTTCAGAGGCTGGATGGTCATTAAGTGTAATAATATTATATTTACGTTTGAGAATAGTGGAACTTAGGTTTACGATTGATTTGTCTACGGCTATTTGTATATGGCCTACTGCCAGGATAGTAATAAAAATACGCACACATTTTCTAGGAATCCAAGTGCAATGAACGCTTCTGGAAGACGGTTGAGCTGGTGGGCTTACTAGACGCTTCACTGGTGCCAACAAAAAATGAAGAAATTTCCAGAACTCAAAACTGTGCTGTAGCGAAGTTCTAACAGAATTTCTAGGAGAGTGAATCAATACCAGTGTGACAAGACTAAAATACGACCCTCCTCCTCGTGTCATTTGCTCAAAGTTGTTTTCGTGTAATAGGGAATCATTGTACGCTTTCGAAAGACGAGAGAAATCACTTGAAAAGGTCCTTAACCGGGGTTAAGTTAACCCCGCATAATCACTTATATTTTGCTCCTTGAAGTTATCAACTCCCACTTGTGACAATCAGGAGAGTGAAAAAAAGGCCTTTCGATGGCGAAATATGCACATATGCGTATATAATTAGGTAAGGAATGAAATGCTATGGGTTTCATATAGCTCTATTGTATCCTTACAATTAGCGTTTTTTTCTTCTCTTCTTCTAAAATTATGTAGGTAAGTACCTACCTAAGTGGAGAAAAGTGCTTGTGACAGAAAAGTCGTGGAGTTTCGTGGAATGACGCAAGCTTTTTCTTTGTGACAAATAATGTTTCGATCCGTGATGGACATTCACAATAATCAAAATGATTTTGGGTTCTGCATGGAGCCCGAACGGGAACTTGATTTACCTATGTGCTTCAGGGAATCTATTCAAAAAATAAATATTCTATTCTGTTCGTTATTCTTCGTAAAAAGTCGGAGCAATTCTCCGGAAGGCTCGCAGTGCACTTGAATTTAAAAACAATAATTTATTTAAAGTTGAGCCGCTTCTAGTGAGTAGCAGCTGCTACTAGTATAAAGATGCAGATTTTACCGCAAGGATACTACTCGAGTAGTATAAGAAATGAGAATTTTAGTGTTGTCGTACTCCTAAAATAACACCGCAGTGCTTATAAGCGGCTGAGCAATGAAAGAATAACAAGGACATAAGCACTTGACACTTTACGGGCACGGCCGGATCGACGTGTTGACTGACGTTTTGTTATCGATACCACTTGCCCAACATTATCGGGATATAGATATCGTCCCGCCGACATTGAAAGACTTTTAACTTTTTACACAGTAGGAACCATTTGTTTTTACCCGGGAGTGAATTGGTTTGGAAATGTCCGTCCAACATTGAATTTCCGTCCACTGACTGTGCGCCACCTACCTATTCAAATTAGGCGTTTTCGGGTCTGCTGACCCAGTGGCTGCAATTTAACTCGACCCCATAGCTGAAGCTTTCAAAAACCCTTCCCGTGAACCCTACGGGTTTGTGCGATCGGACTGAAAACCTTGCGGGCACAACGCTGGTGCTGAAGAGAGAAGGAAGTCAATCCAAGAAAAAATAAAACAGAAACGTTAGTTTGTGTGTTAATGTAAGTATGGCTGAATGACTGATCACAACGCTATTTTTTTTCAATTTTTGAGGAAATTTTCCTTCCCATGACGATGCATTAATTTTCTGTCTCCTGAAGTTCTCCCAGTTTTGGTTTACTATTCTTGGCATATTACAATTATGTAATCGAGACGGAGGTAGAATATTTTGATCAAAATTTGACATTATACGTTTCAAGATGTCTAGATTCAAAAAAACGAAATGTCCGTCCGCCGTCCGAGCCGTTTTGGGCAGTAGGATTTTTTTTTTTACCGAAAGTTTGACAAAATACTCGGTTTATCACCTAGGTAGTTGTGCCCGCATGGTTTTCAGCCCAATCGCTCAAACCCGTGGGGTGCTACGGGAGGTGTTTTTGAAGGTTTTCGGCGATGGGTCGGGTGAGGTGCCGATTTCGAAGGATTTTTGGACGTAGAATCCATTTTTGGGGGGTCCCAGGACGATACGATTTCACCGTGGGGGCTACGAATGGGATCCTGCAGGAGGTCGAATAAGGTCGACACCCAAACGAACCCCGAGCAACGACCAGAAAACGACTTCCGAGCAACTTTGGACGTATAACACACTTTTTGAGGTCTCACATCTGTCCAAAGACTGTACAGAAAATTTTCTTTTTTTCAAAAACATGTTTTTGAAAAAATAAAAATTAGGTAACCTTCATTGAAAAATTGGGTAAAATTTGCAGGTTTTTATTTTTTTTTTTTATTTTTTTTTATTTCTGATATAATTTTTTCTGAGAAAATGCGATCCTGAACTATTCAAATCTGGAATTTATCCTCCAACTATAG
The DNA here is from genome assembly GCA_955831195.1 of Pilophorus perplexus. Classification (NCBI taxonomy): domain Eukaryota; kingdom Metazoa; phylum Arthropoda; class Insecta; order Hemiptera; family Miridae; genus Pilophorus; species Pilophorus perplexus. The sequence goes on along the minus strand of OY037009.1, from coordinate 29,705,269 downwards.
TGAAGTAGGTACCTACTACATCAATCAGTATCTACCCTACTTTTTTGTTTGCATGGCATTGAATGTTTCCCGGGAAATGAAAAAGGAAAAAAGGCTTCTCTGTGTGTGAGAGTTTTCAGCCATTGATGCTCCGATACTGTCTAACGTGATCGCCAAAGGCTGTTCGTCCTGTTGACGATTTGCCGAGCGATGCATTTGAAGATAATCAAATTTTGAGAGCTGAAGAAGCGCGTTTGTGGTACCTACGTGGTGGTGGAACAGCTTAACGTTTAACAACTTTAACGTTTGGCAACCGGTAAGAGGAAGGATCATTGTAAAGTGAACAAGCAACAACCAAACATAAAACTTCAACAAATAGGTGCCTCAGGGCCATTACGAGTTCCTAATGTATGTAGGTAACTGGTATGTTTCGGACGAATGGCAGGTATCAAAGAGGATTTGAATTTTACGAACTACCAGGAATGAATGCTACTTCTAATGAATTTACAATGGTACAATTATTTGAGGAATAGTACTGGCTGGCGTACAAGGAGGACTCGCTTCGCTCCCTCACTTTTGCGCGCGTAGTAAAGGATCCCCTATCCATTCGATGGACGGGTGGGGGGGTGAGGGTTGCTTCGGGATCAAACGCAGGAAGCACTTCTGCCTTTGTTTCGCTAATGTCCGTTCCAGAGATACCGCCCGCCTTGGAGATATTCTAGATTAGTTGTACAGATAATATCTGTACATATTATGTTATACCAGTTTGAAAGCAGTAGGAAGCCTACCTGGAAGTAGCAGAAATCACTACCCTTTGAATCTCTTCTTCTTTCAATTTATCCTTGTTTGGTGAAGGACGTAATGGAATTGCCCAAGACGAAGAGAGATTGAAATGATCGGTTGGAAAAATTTTCGCTTTCTCACTTTCGCTCAGTGTCATAAATATTCTGTTCTATAGGATGTCGAATGACAGCCATGGGCATGGACATGGACATGGTGCACTTCAATACCCCTGGGGCCCTCCGGACATATGCGGCTCAGGCATCCTCCTTCCTATTCTAGACGAGCGAGCCTGGAATCTCAAAGTCCGGACGGTCCTCTACTTCCTCTGCCTCCTCTACTGCTTCCTTGGCGTTGCCATCATCACCGACATCTTCATGTCCTCCATCGAAGTCATCAGCAGCAAGACAAGGAAGAAGTACGTGGGCAAGTCAAAACAAGTAAGTGCCCCGCTCCGGGCTTCTATAAAAAGGGAACGTGGGATCCACAGAAGGGGGAAAAAGGCCGTCCGAAGTTAACCCACGATCTTCTGCGTTTGTATTAGGATGGCAGCACTTCCACGGAGATGTCGAAGTGTCTACCAGGGAGGAAGCAGGGCGGTTTAATCCAATGGTTATTGCACGCTCAATATAAATATAATAAATAATAAATATAAAATAAATAAAATTAAAAAACCGGACGGTAGACCTATGGTTCTACAGTCAGATCATTAAATGATTAACTATTAAATTTTAATAATGATTAATTTTACACCAACCCTCTACTTGTAACCAACCGCTAAACTTCCTTAGAGACCAATCATGTGATTATAGTTTTCGCGATCATGTTGCTCTCAAAATCCCCCGTGACGTGACGAAAACAAATGGAAACGTCTTGTTAATCATTATTAAATGATAAAATAAAATATTAATTAAAATATAAATAAACAAATAAATACGAGCTTCTCATTCAGAAAATGCATTAATAAGAAAATGTCCAAAAATTGAGATACCTACGAGGTTGTCATGACATGATCACATTGTGATACCATCGATGAATACAGGATGAGGATACAATCGTTCCACGAACTTGATTTGTTACGAATGATCAAGTATACCTATAGGTAATAATTCTACTTATGCGTTTTATTCCCTTTCTTAATGCTTTACCGACTTTTCCCATAAAAAATTGATTCAACAAAATACAGTCAAGACCATTCAAGACCATTCAAGAATGCTTATTATTATTACCTATTATTTATTTAAAATTTAACTACTAATGAAAGTGGTAGGTAATTTTCTTGAGATCAATTTTTTTCTTTGCTTCAATCATCAAAAGAACGTTATGAAGAAACTCGCAACCAAAAATTAAAAAAAAAAAAACCGCGAATATATTAATTTTGAAGAACATCAGGTAGGTACCTTCAGGCCATTGACAAGGGAATGAAATAGAAAAAATGATTAGTTCGCAGCCACATAAGTAGGCACATAACATCAGCGCAATAGTAGGTTCATGTGAATCCTAGCAGAGCCTTCAACACACAAGATCTGAGGAACAATGTTTACACTGTAACCAACCTCTCTTGGGACCTCGGACTGGGATAAAAATTCTCTTCTGGACCGGTATGAACATGTCTTCGCTTTCTGAGAACGTTAAACTAGCCACGCGAACTGCGGGCCTTGGGGGCAAACGACGGGAGGGGGGAAGTATCAATTCCACCAAACCCCTACCGGACCGGTCGAAGTGTCGAATGTGTCCACCTCCCTCCCAACTACCCCCCCCCCCCCCCCCCAAGAAGACTCAGTGATAAGTCGTGTATTAGGTAATTAGGAATTGGACCTCGACCACCCAGTAAGCAAATAGAGTAAAAACGGACACTCGGGAGTACAATAAGCGAGAAGACTTCCGCACTAGGGGTCTCCCCCAAAGTGTTGCCCGCAGTGTTCCGATCTTCCGAAAAATTAACAATTTTTACTCCAAGACCATGCCTACATCGGTAGCTCCATTTTGAGCTTGAGCGACTGTGGCAGCTTGGATATCTACCAAGATCACAATACGGAGGTCATCCCTTTCAAGCAGGTGCTCTATTGCTCGCTGTATGGCGTACACCTCCCTCTCAAAGTTTGTTGAAAGCTGGCCAACTGGTTCTGATATCTCAAAATAGATGCAGTAGACACTAGCACCAGCATTACCAGCGGCGTCCTTAGCTGACTCATCAGTGTAAACGTGCAGCCATAAGGGTGGACAGTACCTACCAGAGATGCAATGTCTCCAAAAACAATGCCTTCAGAATGGATGCAGGAGTGCGTTGCTTATCAACCAGCTCAGTCAACATGAAGGATCCGGTGGCCAGCATGCGAAGAGTCAATTCCAGGATGATAGGAAGTCTTTGCCTATTAGTTGCTCGAATCTCCTCATAGAGAGGCTGTTCTTGCACCTTCGAGGCAAATGTATGCTGAGATTCCAGTATTTAATAAGCTGGTTGATATTTCTGCCAGTATGTTGTACTTCCTCTTTTGATTCGTTCGTGGAGCCTCTGCAGCCTCTCTTTGTGTCACTGTTTCGATACCACTTTGCACCTCCATTGATGCCACGGGAGCAGATTTTTGGGCTCCCAAGAGTCTCAACGCTTTGTTTTGGGATATACGAGTATTCAATTTGTTGAGGGCAGTAGCAGAAGGCGTAATTAGGAGTTTCGAGTCATACTCCATTGATATGATGGACGAACGTAAGTCTTGTAAGCCGTGGCCAGGACGTCTTGAGAGGCACCCATAATGTGCGGCGAGATACTGGGAATCCATCTTATAAAAAAGACGATTTCGGACGAAGCCTGAATCTTCACTACCAGTAGTCTATTTTCACTTCCTCATTCTGTCTTGAACTGGTGATGGCCTAATCAACTGAAACGCGTCTACAAGTTATTATTTTATTTTATCGTGGATATAGGCTACCTACCTTCGTCTGAAATTGTCTTTTTTACCACTCAATTTCGAAACTAAATTCTCAAAACGTGATACAGTTCTGATGTTTTAGTACCTATGTTATTAAATTTGATCAAATAAATAAACCTAAATAAATGGTCAAATTGTGAACCCTTCAGAGCAGTTTAAATCCAAGTTTGCTGCTACATAACTAAATGGCCAGAAACATTTTTGGACTCTTCAGTTATTCTCTTTATCTCCTAAAATACCTATACATTTTTCGATAATGTACTTCATTTACCTACTCTTTTAAAGCATTAAGCAGCTGATTAAGTTTGCGACAAGTTGAGACCAAGTGGAGCCCTTTACGTTAATTAGAGGCCGAGCCTGACCTTGACTGATTTTCAAATACCTACCTACGTCCCTGCCAGGGACTCCCTGGGAACGAAAAAAAAATAAAGAAAAAAACAGAATCGCCCTTCTTCCACTCAGGTAGTATGTTGGTATAGCTACACCTACAGATTCGGACGAAAAACAAATCTGTCTGATTATTATAATAATCCAGGGATGTTGTCATTCCGAACGCAATAAGTTATTCTAGTTACTCGAATCTCCTATCTCAGTGCTGATTAAACTGGTATGGCGAAACGAGCCAATCAACGTTCTATAAAACTTCGGTTTTCAGTCATGTTGCTCGAAGTGTTCAACTTGTTGCCGATGTCATCGAAAACGTAAAAACCCTCACAAGCTTGAAACCACTCAATCAGTAAGCACGCCCATGTTAACCCACCAATGTGGACGTCCCTGTAACGAAATGAATAATATCGTGCTTTGGCAGAACGAGCAATTCGAGGCGGCTGAGGATAGAGTGGAAGTAATCGAGGTGAGAGTCTGGAACGACACTGTTGCCAACCTAACGCTGATGGCTTTTGGCACGTCGGCACCGGAGATTCTTCTGTCCATCATCGAGATCGTCGCACACGACTTTCAAGCCGGAAAATTGGGTGAGACTAAGTGAATAAACAATTTCAACTAGGTACGTCACAATTTCAACTACGTACACAATCCGTACGCCGTCCGAGCCGTTTTAGGCAGTAGGATTTTTTTTTTAAATCTGAAATTTTGACAAAATACTCGGTTTACTATATAGTTGTGCCCGCAAGGTTTTCAGCCCGATCGCCTAAACCCCTGGGGCTGATTAAAGGGGGGGGGGGGGTTTGATGGGCTTCGGCTATGGGGGAGATCTCCCCCATAACTCGAGTTATGTGTCGTTTTCCGAGTTGGATTTTGGGCGCATTTACGCGATTATAATCCATTTTATAGCTATGTCACGGTGAAAGCCCGGTGCCCGGTGATTGTCCGACATTCGCCGGTAATGTCAACAATCACCGCTGATTTTGGTGAAAGCCCGAAGCAACAATGTTTGTCGGGCTTTCACCGGTGAATGCTAACAATGACCAAGGCTAGTTGGTGAATGTGCGAAGTTGAATCTGGAGCCACCGAAAATCTTCACCTTTAATGTAATAATAAGAATACAATGTAATAACATAAGTTACAACTGGTATAATTAATAGGGGTTAACAATTGCTCTCGAAATCGTCAAAATGTCGCCCATTCGGGCTCGTCATGGTCAATAACAATATTGTTCATTTGTTCATGCAACTGTCACTCCCATGGCATTTGCTGTTGCAAAGAATGCCATTGGATTTGCATTTACATTGGTTTGCCCGTTCAACAGAGCACATCAGACATCATCACACCGATAAGCATAGAAGACTACTGGCTGCGAGTCATTAGATATGTCTAAAATCGAACTTACACCGCTCGCTGCCGGAGACTGTCGACTATGACCGGCGAAAGCCCGGAATTCGGACTTTCGCCAGGGGTTACGTTATCCACCTCGGTGAATATCAACAATCACCGGTGATTCTCAGCTTTGACCGATTTCGAGCTTTCACCGTAACAGCTATATCAAAGAATAATAAACCCTTGTGTGAAATCTGAAGCGGTTTTTATGCCGTTTTTTCGCTGGAGGTGGCTCAAACGACACTAATCACAAATTTTTAGGGATATGCGTCTTACGGTGGACGCTTTGGCTGCTGTGGATGCGGCCTACTGTTCTGAGAGTGTTGTCGTTGGTTTCAGCGGATAGAAAGGCTTGATAAATGCCACCAAACCAGTTTTGTGCGCAATGGGTCACGTTGCGGCCGCTGCTAAAGCTGCTCGCTGAGTTTAAGTAGAGCCTCACTGGACTCAGGAATAAATTATGTTCACCGCCAACTTCCATGCCTTTCCTCCTCTATCAGCTCAAAGAACAACGATCACTGTTGCAGGTCCTGGAACCATCTTAGGTTCTGCCGCTTTCAAGCTCCTGATCATCACTTCCATCTGCATGGTCGCTCTACCAGGAAAAGAAATCAAAAGAATCGAAAAATTCCAGGTGAACAAGACTATGATTCCTTTTCCTTTTAGTTTGTATTTATTTATTTATTCTTTTAAACGGGCAATGCCCAATTGAAGCCTTTTGGGATCAAAGGGCTTCAATTAATCAGCGATAATAATAATAATTATTAATATAATTATTCAGAAAAATAGATAATTCAGGCTGTCACACAGCATCAACACCTCCACTGATAATGTTTGTAAGGGTGCGCACCAGTTCACTCCGTGACACAAAGATGTCAACATCGCCCAAGTTTGCCAACCTAATTTTTCGGGGGGGGGGGGGGGGGGCATGTAGTTCGTACGTTGGAAGGGCACCAGGAAGAGATCGTCAAAACGGGTCGTGCGTGATGGTATCCGGAAAGAGAGTGAAGAGAGAAAAGACGGGGAGTCCACCGTGTCCCGCAGGACATTAAAGAGGAAGGTGATGTCGTGTTCTTCTTGCGGACAACGTCAGGGACAAAATCGCCGTGAGGGATGGTGTAATCTTCAGATGGGAACAAGGAAAGTCCTCTCGATGGTCCCAACATGCTCAGCATAGTGAGGAGACCAAATCACCGTTGAAAACTCCAACAGTGGTTGAACCAGAGATATATAGAGCATCCTCGCCGTCTGAATGTCCCTGAAGTCCCGAGAAGCCCTCCAGACAAGCCAAAGGACCCTATGGGCCCTGATCGAGAGGGATTCGACGTGCGCAACGTACTTATTTTGTACGCATAATTCGTTTTTCGAGGTCCCACATCAGATGTGACAGATTCAGTCAAACATTTTAGGTACTGAAACCGGTTTTTCTTAATGACAGTTAATTTTTGCACAGTTAACCTATATCAAAGAATAATAAACCCTCAAGTAAAATTGCTGCGCTTTTGGTTTATTATTCTTGGAATAATACACCTATGTTTTCGCGACGCGGGTCGACGACTCCGATCGGCCTCAAAATTTGACATTATCCGTTTCAAGAGGTCTACATTCAAAATCCGAAATGTCCGTCCGCCGTCCGCCGTCCGGGCCGTTTTGGGCAGTAGGAATTTTTTTAAAAATCTGAAATTTTGACAAAATACTTGGTTTACCATCTAGTTGTGCCCGCAAGGTTTTCAGTCCGATCGCCCAAACCCGTGGGGCGCTCTGGGGCTATAATGGGGCTACGGGAGGGTTTTTTTGAAGGCTTTCAGCTATGGGATCGAGTTAGGTGTCGTTTTCGAAGTATTTTTGGACGTATAATCCATTTTTTGGGGTCCCGGAACGATCCGATTTCACTGTGCCGATCTATAGGGCTCTCATGGGGCTAAAAATGGGCTTTTTGAAGGATCCCAGGATGTTAAATATTTTTCGAGTAAAAAATACGGAATTTTTGAAAAAAACACATTTTTGAACAAAAAAATCCAAAAAAAAAAATTTTTGAGATAAAAATCCAAAAAAAAAATTTTTTTTTAATTTTTTCATTGACAGAATTAAATTTCTGCACAAGTAATGTATATCAAAGAATAATAAACCCTTGTGTAAAATTTGCAGCGTTTTTTTTTTCATCAATTTTGCTTCAGGTGTTCCTTGTAACGGCGACATTCGCCATCTCCGCCTACGTCTGGCTTTACGTCATGCTCAGCGTCCACACTCCCCGACAACTGGAGCTTTGGGAATCTATTGTGACGTTGGTGCTTTTCCCCATCCTGATTGTCTTTGCCTGGTCCGCCGAGAAGCCTTGGTGCAGATTATTCCCTTCCCGCCGCAAAAAGGCCCGCCAGGAAGTCGAGTTGGGCCCTCTCAGAGAAAAAGGTTTGTTTTTTTATCTTTCCTTGGGAAATTTTTTGTTTTGTCCAATTTCAATATTGTATGACTTGCACAGAAAAACAACCTCTTGCTGAGCAGAACCTAACCAAGCAAGGGAAACTGGACAAAGCAGCCTTGGCCAAGTTCCTTCGGGAAGTGAAGAAGTACGACGGGCTGAATGATGAAGATGCTGCTGTGCTCGCTGCCGCCAGGTTAGTTGCATTTCAAGCACACCCAAACCCTTCGCTTTGAACGATTTTGCAAGTTTCTCACTTTATTGCAGGTTGGTCCAAACTCAGCCCCATTCCGCAGTTTGGTACAGAATCGGCGGTGTCAGAGATTTGACCTCGGGAAGGAGAACCGTTCCACAATTGGATATTCGCCTCAATGAGGTAAGCGTTAACTAAACGTTTACCTTTCTTCAGCGTTACGTCCCCTAATTGCTAATAACATCGTAGGTGTATAACGCTATCGGTGACCAAGAAAAGACCCGAAAACTGCACGAAAGGTTCCAACATGACATAGAGAAGGTCGCAGTCGTTGAGTTTCATTCGCCGATTATCGCCGTCCGAGAAACGATTGGCCAGGTCCCAGTTACAATATACAGGCGTGGGAACCCCGATATTCAAGTTAAAGTCAGGTAGTCTAATGATGCTTAAAGTAAAGATATTTGAATTTGAATATTAAATCACTTTTCCGTTTATTATTCTCAAATTCGTAATCTTAAGAATTTAGTTTTTTTTTTTTTTTTTTTTTTTTGCGCAGGGTTAAGACCATCGACGGGACTGCCAGGAAACACGAAAACTACGAGCCCATCAACCACGTCATCACTTTTGGAATAGGCGAGCGCGAGAAGAAGATTATGGTCACCATCAATCACGATCACAAGTGGGAGCCGGATCAAGAATTCTTCGTCAGGCTGACACTTTACGACGAAGGACAGGAGAACGTCTCGATGGGACGGATTTCAATCCTGGCAATCACTATTTTGAACGAAGACAGTAAGCTACAGCGAGATTGATTTTTAGGCTAATAATTTCTAGCAGCCTTGCGCGAATCCCCACCCAGCGGGAATTTCCAGCAACTTAAATATTTTAATTGTTTCGACCGCTTCAAACTGTCTACCTTATGTTAACTGTGGTAGTGAGTCACTTGCACCTCAGCTTAAGGCCAGAAAATCCACCCCAGACCTCAGGAAGCCGGCGAATTCTAGTCATAAGAATTCTTTATTGATAACTTGAAGTGCTTAATAAGTCCACACATCACATTTTGGCTAATTGTTGGGTAGAGCCATTTTGGCGGTTCTCAATGATTTTCTCAATGAGTACGCTCAGGTACAATAGGTGAAATTGCCCTCTCCATTTTAGTTGGGAAAAGCCAGGGAGGTTAGAAGATGAAGTTCTTCTTCTAACCTCCTTGGGAAAAGCTGAGACGTGTGGTCAGCTTTGGCAGTTTTCACATGTCACGTTGATTACATTTTCTCGGTTTAGATTAGACTTAAGGCTGTCTCACTATTTTTTCAGTTTGAACGTCGACTTTTCCATGTAGTTAGGTAGCTAACTCAAAACACTCCAAAAATGAGATGTGCGGATTTACAGTAACAACGACGTTATGTATTATTGGCCGCATCCCCCCCCCCCCCCTCTGGAACGAGTGAGGGGCACGTGCATCCCTAAAAGCGTGGGGAAGTGCGACCTACGACAGAAATAGTGCATTGTGGTTCCAGCTTGTAAAGTATTATGCTGTAGACTAACGATTTACCATTCACAAAATGAGTTGGACTCCAAATCCCATTTCTGTCGAGAGTGTAACTCGAAATAAAGCAGTTCGTTTTCCTGGCGTATTTGTGTTTTTCGTTAGGTTCATTTTTCGTTCAGTTTACAGTTAGGAGGGCAATGCGCACTTGGTCCTACTAAGGGGGACAAGTGCGACTGCAAATCACATTTGTAATTTTCGTGATACAAACTGTTGGGTGAATTTATCGAATCGAAAATATGCTAAAATATCGAAGGATATATAGAAGATTATCTCGTGAAAATTTGAAAGCGATTGGATAAAAGCTGTGGATTTTATGGAGACGCAAAGTCAAATTTATTAAAATATAGATTGCACTTACCCCGCTGTACCTTAATATGCCTTATTCAATCATGTACTACAAGCACTCACACCAAAAACCTAGTTGAACGAAGGGTGGCGATCTTGACGTCGAACAATAATTATTCTCCTTTTGACCTTCATTTTCCCCTCTAAGATCAACCGGAGCACATAATATTTTTCTCCACGCATAATATGGCTAAGATGTTGAGCTTTTCTTTCCTTCGCTGTGAGAAGGAGCTCTGTATCTTTTCTCATTCCGGGGCAGCGCCTCAACACTCGTCACTTTATCAACCCAACTTTTTTCCTCAACTAAGAAATGAAAGAAAAATGACATTGTACTTGTGGGGAAGCGGGAAATTTTGCTGGAAACGCTGGAACGGTCTTAATTGATTAGCCGAACTGCTGCCAACCACCAAGTAGTTGGCTCAATGTTAATTCATAACTAATCAATTTCTAGAACCTGGTGTCATATCGTTCGAAAAGAGGGGCCTCGTCGTGAAGGAGAGCGTAGGAACCCTATCCGTTGGAGTCAAGCGAATCAAAGGTTCAGACGGGCCAGTCTCCGTAAAATGGAGGACCATCGATAAGTCGGCCATTTCCGGAAGGGATTACAAAGGAGGGAGCGGCACGATCGGTTTCGAACATGGAGAAGTAAGTTCCACTCTTGTACACTTGAGGTAGATGCAGAGCACCTGCTGCTGGTTTCTGCTTGCGCAGAGAAGCAATGCTTCTGAAGCAGTCAAGTAGGCAGGGGCGTGCGTCGCTGCTTACTACCACAATCAGACCCTTTGACTGCAGTGGCGCCTGTGACTAGCATTAAAAAAAATCTTCTTCATGGGCTCCCGAATACGATCGGTTTCGCTTCAGTGGAAAAGTTAACAACCCTAGTTGCAACTTACGTTAGTACTTTTCAGATGAAAGCTTTCATCGACATCCCCATCGTCAACGACCTGCAGCCAGAAAAGGAGATTCGCTTCGAGATTGAAATCTACAACCCCACTGGCGGTAGCAAACTCGGTGAGATCAACAGGTGTGCCGTTAGCATCACCAATGACGACGGTGAGTGGCCGGATTACCTTATTTATTTATTTATTTTTTTTGAAATTCATACTGCCCAACGTCGAGCCTCCGGAATTTTCCAGATTTCGACAACATTATGAACAGACTGGCGGTGATGACGCAAACCAACGTTGACGCCACTAAAGTTCACCGAGATGGCTGGCAACAACAAATCAAAGACGCCATGTCGGTGAAGGGCGGGATGGTCGATAGTGCCGTCGCTAAGGACTACATCTTGCACTTTTTGTCATTTTTCTGGAAGGTAATCTAATACGCCAAATGATAATATTAATTTGATACGCTTTTGCTATTTTTTGTTCCCAAATTGAGCATTCTCGATTTCAACGATTTCACTATCTTTGTTGCAGGTCTTATTTTCCCTAATCCCACCCCCTACGTTGTTAGGAGGTTGGGTCACTTTTTTCATTTCCCTAGCCTGCATTGGCTTCGTCACGACCATAATTGGTGACTTGGCAACACGGTTCGGTTGTTTTGTTGGACTGGACGACTTCATCACCGGTAAGACGAATCATCTCTTTTCAATAGGGTTCTTCATGGTGGGCGACTCCCATATGGATAAATCCTAGTCCTACGGCCCAACTCAGTAAGAATAATATTATGCGGCCTAACTAAGTTCACCTTCCCGAGCTCGCGACGACCCATCTGTGTAAAAGTTTTCTCTGGCTAGAAATTTGCGAATAATGTGTGTAGATTAAACGTAAATACACGACCCATCTGTGTAGAATCTCATGTATAAAAATATTGTTTTTCATGAATAGTCATAAATTGATTAAATTATTTATGAAATAAGGAGAAAGATAGATCTTTCCTAGTAACAATTAATAACCTTGTCAAATGGGTCCATTTTTTTAATGGCTTGCATTTTTTTAATGGAACGGCAGAATCTATTCCATGCATTGCCCAAGGTGCTGTGGGCATTAAGCATACTACCTAGCCATTCTTCAAAAATGAAGAAATTATACAATAATTGGCAATAATTATTGAATAACATACCCGTCATTATACAGAATGCCAGCATTACACACATTGACTATAACATACCTATCGATTAATTAAGGGGAAATAATAACCGACTTGTTATTGGTCGATTCACATCACTACTCACGGTGAGATTTGATCTGTTCACAGCCATCACCCTCGTCGCGATGGGGACCTCTCTGCCGGACATGTTCGGCGCTCGGATGGTGACCAGGATTGAGGAGACGGCCGACGGGTGTGTCATTCACATTCTGGGGAGCATAGCAGTCAACGCACTCGCCGGTGTCGGCATGCCCTGGTTTGTTGCTGTAATGTACCACTGGAACCAGGTGACAATTTTACCTCAATGCGTTACGGTTTTCGCTGTGCACTTGAAATTTTGAGTTAGGTAAGAAAAAGCTAACATTGTCGAGCTCGTTCCAACAGGGTACCGTCTTCACAGTGAATGACAGGAACCTCGGCTTCAGCGTCTTCCTTTTCCTCATAGCCGCCCTCATCGCCATCTCAGTCCTCATCTTCAGGAGGGTCACCCCTTGGATGGGCAAAGCCGAAATCGGCGGGCCGCGGCTCAGCAAATGGGGAACACTCGTACTGTTTGTCACCATTTGGATCACCTACGTCACCCTCACGTGGATGAAAATCCTTGGATTTTTCCCGGCCAGCACTGTTATATTTGATATCTCTTTCGATGAGTAAAGAAGCATCAAACTGATTGAAACAGAATACCAGCCATAGGGAGGACGTCTCCCTGTAGCGCCACTCGGACAAGACGGCAAAAGTATTCTGAACTCATCTCGGTGTGGGGATATTCAGTACCAATACTGCCCAGATTTGAAAACTGCTACAAGAAGAAAACTCCTGTTGGGGATGATTGAGCAATGTCAAGTAAGTTATGCTCACTATCATATTTATATGTCCTTATAAGGACTTCATTGTGCCTGCAGGCAGTTCTGCATCTTTCTATTTTAGGTTGAATAGTATTTTCATAAATAACAATGCACTCGAGAAGATAATGTTTTCTTACACAAAGTTTCTACCAACTTGAAAGTAATATTAATTGGTAATATCATTTTGTGAACTTTTTTTTACGCATCTTGAAAGGCTGATTGTTATTTAACTGGAAGTATATTACATTAGAATGATTTCCTTCATTAAGAACTAGTGATATTTTGAAAACGTGTCTAATTCTTCACCTGTCCTCAGGGAGAACTAGAAGAGGGTATGTAGTAGCCCTTGTCATGGGCATGATGTTTGCCAAATGTTTAAGAATGAAAAATTTTCAATGAGTAATTTAACGTACTCAACGGGACTTTTTTTTTTACCTAAACTTTCGGTTCATTGATGTACAAATACCTATTTCTGGCTGATTCACTGAATCGGGAGTTATTAGAGAGTTCCTAAAGAAACATCCGAGATACGTCGACCGTTAATTTTTATCACCGTAAGGGATTTGTCTAGGGAGAATCAAAGAAAAGCTAACTTCACATAAGACCGTAACAGAGATACGGTCTTATCAAAAGTCACGCTAAATTTAAAGTGCCACTATTTACGTTCTATTGCTCGAAATTAACGGCGGTATCCTTAAGACCGTAAGTTTATTGCCGTAACTTTACGGCAATAACGTTCGACGTTAGGCATAAGGACGTAAGTTATCACCGTTATTTCTGCGCATGCGCGAAATCTCGAGTTACGTCGACCGTAACTCATCACCGTTAGGCAAAAAGTGGCTTTAGGAACTCTCTATTAGATTTTTGGAGCCATTCCACCATACCGCATTCATCCTCTCCCCAATGACTTCTCACTTCGTGTCGCTTGATCAGGCCTGTCTGGCCACTCAACTCCCATTTGAGCATCTACTGGGGCCTAGGGAGAGAGCATCCCCGAACTCCAACAAAGAAATAATTTCTAATCTAATAATTATTAGATTCGATACTATTGCTAAAACCAACGAATACCCGTGGTTTTCAATTTTTAACACGGACTGTCCGGGTAGTTCTCCAGACGCCCGCTTGGAGCGCTCGAGTGTTAAATCTCAATCAGACATCAGCTATTTTTGCCACAATTAGGAATGGAAATAGACCCGAATTTCGGCTTAAATCATCCTGTACCATGTTGTTAGAAGTCAAAAAGGTAAAAATACCTGTGTTCGCTCTGTTGTGAATGTGATCGTGCATATTGACTCAACTTAAGTAATTATTATTAGTGATATAAATTAACTTTTTTGACGTGACTGATCCTTCAGTTTTTATTTGTTTGGTGGCCAACTCGTCGACCAATAGGGGCTGACTTCGGGTTTCCACTAAAATTCAAATTGAAAATTTTCCATAAATTGTATAAATTCTTACGAACTTGCAGTTTGTGTTTTACCCCATTTTCAGTATTATTTGGACGCCTTCTATCGATAAAAAAAATAATCCAGACACGTTTCCATTCCTCCGTGCACCCGAATTTCGGGTTAAATCATCCTGCGGCATGTTGTTAGAAGTCAAAAGGAAAAATACATCATTTTTTGTGATAAGTCTTTCACGTAGGTAGTTTGTACCTATTCATCTAAAGTTGCTTGGTTCAAGAGGTAGGTACATGCGTCACCTACGAACCATCCGGTTTTACATCCAGGGTTGCAGACTCAGAAAACCACTTTTGACATTTTATGTCTTTACTTTGGCACAAAACCGAAAAAACCGTTACTTTTTAGTGTAATGTTTAGTGTAACGAAATTTGTACCTAAGTAGCGTTAATCATCTCCTCGTATGCAAGCGTGTCGACATGCTGATTATGTATACATCCCACCCCGAGCGAGTGAGAAAACTAGTTTCTGTAGATCATTCCCATAATCAATTTCTTGAGATTTTTAGAACTAATTTTTAAAAAAAGTAGTTTTTCTGCTATTCAACTTGACCTACGACGAATCAAAACACCGGCCGTGGTGTCACGTTTACTCTTCGCTGTGGTTCAACCTTAGAGACCAATCCTCAATTTTTTTTTTAAATGGTGGCCAACTTGGCACCATGGCGAAATCGTCGACCAATGGGAGCTGATCACCGTGTCCGTCAAAAATTCAAATTGCTATTTTTCCCATAAATTCTATTAATTTGTACGAACTTGAAATTTTTGTTTTAATAATACCCATTCTCGGTATTATTTTGAAGCCTTCAATCGATAAAAAAATAAACAAGCCATCAATTGAATTGAATAGATGAGCGCAACCAATTACGATATATCTACGATATCTCTACGATATAGTTTCTCTCGCTCATTAAATATATATATTTAATGAGCGAGAGAAACTAAGAAACAGTAGGTATCTAGCGACCAAACTATGCCACACAACACATCAAAAATATCCACGTGATGCTCATTACGTAAACAACTGCACCCTAACGACCGATGCTTAAGAAAACCTTATGCCGATCAGAGGTAACGAACGGCTCAGGCTGCAAAAATCGTTTTGGAGTCGTTGGAATCAGCCTAAAAAGCTCATTCCATAGACCCTTGTACCAACGAAATCGGACAAAAACTTTTGTCCCCCTTTTGAGGCCTCCTTAGTTACACATCAGAGATAAACAACTTTCGTCGTGAAGGACCTCCCGAAAACCGATGAAGGGGATGAGGGAGGAAAAATCAAGGCAGCCTATAACCACCCCCTGAACTCGCTGATGACAATGAGACCACCCTCATGAAAATCTGTTGAGCCGCTCGGGCGTGATGCTCTGTACACAAACAAAACAAGCCATCAATTGAATTGAATAGATGAGCGCAACCTTTTTGTTATTACGATATATTTAATGAGCGAGAGAAGCTAAGAAACAGTAGGTATCTAGCGACCAAACTATGCCACACAACACATCATCCACGTGATGCTCATTACGTAAACAACTGCACCCTAACGACCGATGCTTAAGAAAACCTTATGCCGATCAGAGGTAACGAACGGCTCAGGCTGCAAAAATCGTTTTGGAGTCGTTGGAATCAGCCTGAAAAGCTCATTCCATAGACCCTTGTACCAACGAAATCGGACAAAAACTTTCGTCCCCCTTTTGAGGCATCCTTAGTTACACATCAGAGATAAACAACTTTCGTCGTGAAGGACCTCCCGAAAACCGATGAAGGGGATGAGGGAGGAAAAATCAAGGCAGCCTATAACCACCCCCCGAACTCGCTGATGACAATGAGACCACCCTCATGAAAATCTGTTGAGCCACTCGGGCGTGATGCTCTGTACACAAAAAAACAAAAAAAAAAACATACATGTCGAAGAGGTGAGCGCACCTTTCCATTTTTTGGAAAAAGATTGCGCTAAAAATCCAGAAACACGTCCATTCCTAATTTTCCCCAAAAATGGATTCAAAACTACACAGTCAGTATTTTATATTGATATTGACAATAAAAAATAGAATGGACTGAAAACTGTATGGGTCATACAGTATGACCCAATGTGAACTGTAGATAGTCCTCAGTCCCCCACAGCCCAGTAGGAAGTTCAAAAAGCCCGTTGTCTGGGGAAATGTAGGTACGGAAGTTTTTTTTCTAAACGGTTCTCTATGTTTTTGGGTCGCTGAATCAAAATGACCACTATGTTCAAAATTGAAGTAGATGAAATTTCCTAAAAGAATATACTTACTATCAAGTTTGTTTCTACGTCCAATAAGACGGCCGCTAGAGCGCTCTGAAGTATACTATTTTTAAGCTCCAATTGAAAATGCTGCAAATTTTACACGAAGGTTTATTATTCTGATGTAGAAAAATTGTGCAAAAATTATTTCTGTTAATAAAAAATTATTTTCAAAAAAATCCTATACCCACATACAATAGATTACCCCCAAAAATGTATTATTCGTCCGAAATTACTCGGAATGCAACACCTCATTCGACCTTCTGACATCCTTCGAAAGCCTAATTTGTAGCCCCATGCAAGCCCCTTAGATCCCCATGGTGCAATCGAATCGTTCTGGGTCCTCCAAAAATGGATTCTACGTCAAAAATACTTCGAAAACGACATCCCACTCGGTATCATACCTGAAACCCCCTTCCCCCCTCCTTCTCACCCTTTTTAGCCTCACAGAGCAGCACGAGGGCTGAAAACCTTGCGGGCACAACGAGATGGTAAACCGAGTATTTTGTTAAAATTTCAGATTAAACCAAAAACGCTGCAAATTTTACACAAGGGTTTATTATTCTGTGATATAGGTTACTTGTACAGACATTTAATTCTGTCAATAAAAAAAATTTAAAAAAATTTTTTTTTGGATTTTTATATTTAAAAAAAATTTTGGGGGGATTTTTTTTTTCAAAAATGTGTTTTTTCAAAAATTCTTTAATTTTTACTCGAAAAATATTTAACTTCTTGGGATCCTTCAAAAATCCCATTTTTAGCCCCATGAAAGCCCTAAAGATCGCCCCAGTGAAATCGGATCGTTCCGGGACCCCCAAAAATGGATTCTACGTCCAAAAATACTTCGAAAACGACACCTAACTCGATACCATAGCTAAAAGCCTTCAAAACACCCCTCCTGTAGCCCCATTTTAGCCCCATAGCGCCGACGGGTTTGGGCGATCGGACTGAAAACCTTGCGGGCACAACTAGATGGTAAACCAAATATTTTGCCAAAATTTCAGATTTTTTTAAAAATTCCTACTGCCCAAAACGGCCCGGACGGCGGACGGCGTACGGCGTACGGCGGACGGACATTTCGGATTTTGAATGTAGACCTCTTGAAACGGATAATGTCAAATTTTGAGGCCGATCGGAGTCGTCGACCCGTGTCGCGAAGACATAGGTGTATTATTCCAAGAATAATAAACCAAAAAGAAGAAGAAGTCTACTGCGCAGTAGTAGGTACTGGCCAAAACGGCGAACGGACATTAAATTTCATTTTTGTAATCCACACATCTTAAGCGTAGGTATAATGACAAAATTTGAAGACGATCAAAACTTTGCCCCCCCCCCCGGTGCAAATTTTACACTAGGGTTCTTATTCTTTTATATCTATATTTTTTAAAAACCATGTTTTTACTAAAATATTTTAGATTTTTTCAAAAAAAGAAGTTTTTTTTCAAATAAGATTTTGGTTTATTATTCTTGGAATAATACACCTATGTTTTCGCGACGCGGGTCGACGACTCCGAACGGCCACAAAATTTGACATTATCCGTTTCAAGAGGTCTACATTCAAAATCCGAAATGTCCGTCCGCCGTCCGGGCCGTTTTGGGCAGTAGGAATTTTTTTAAAAATCTGAAATTTTGACAAAATACTTGGTTTACCATCTAGTTGTGCCCGATAGGTTTTCAGTCCGATCGCCCAAACCCGTGGGGCGCTCTGGGGCTATAATGGGGCTACGGGAGGGGTTTTTTGAAGGCTTTTAGCTATAGGATCGAGTTAGGTGTCGTTTTCGAAGTATTTTTGGACGTAGAATCCATTTTTTGGGGTCCCGGAACGATCCGATTTCACTGGGGCGATCTTTAGGGCTTTCATGGGGCTAAAAATGGGATTTTTGAAGGATCCCAGGATGTTAAATATTTTTTGAGTAAAAAATACAGAATTTTTGAAAAAACATATGAACAAAAAAATTTAAAAAAATTTTTTTTTGAAATAAGAATCCAAAAAAAAATTTTTTTTTTTTAAATTTTTTCATTTTAACACAGAATTTAATTTCTGCACAAGTAACCTATATCAAAGAATAATAAACCCTTGTGTAAAATTTGCAGCGTTTTTTGTTCTTTAATTGAAAAATATTTGACCTCCTGGGATCCTTCAAAATCCCATTTGTATCCCCATGAGAGCCCAATAGATCCCCACAGTGAAATCGGATCGTTCCGGGACCCCGAAAGATGGATTCTACGTCCAAAAATACTTCGAAAACGACACCCAACTCGATCCCACAGCCAAAAGCCTTCAAAAAACCCCTCCCGTAGCCCCATTTTAGTCCCATAGCGCGTCACGGTCATAGCGAGTCGTCGACCTCCGTCGCGAAAACAGACCTATACACCTGTGTATTATTACATGAATAATAAAGCAAGATGCAGGTAGCTCGAATCTACTGTTGCTCTACGCTTTAGTTTTATTATGTCTATAAAATGTTTTTCAATAAATAAATAATGTGCCTGAATTAACTTGACTCTGGCGTGAGGGCAAGCCTCAAATTCGGATTCACCGACCCACAAAACGGTTGAGAAAATTTTTTTCAATGTATTTGTCCTTGGAAAACCTTAAATTTACTGGACTACCAAGGAAGAGTGTATGAATTCATTCTAGATACAATAAACAGTTTTTATTAAGTTATAATTCTTCTAAACTATATTTGCACAAATCAGATCAGACTCATCTGTCATGGTTGTATCACATTCAGAAAGCTGTCTGGTGACGAATAAAGCACGTAAAAAATTTCTGTATTCTGTTGCGATCACACAAACAATTCCAAAAACAAAATAAACAAACTTTTTTTTTTCATACATAACTGAATAGCCTCAAATTAAGAAGACTTTGTTCAATATATTCAACTTCATTCAGAATAATTCAATATAATATATCAATAATTATTATTGATTGATATAGAAGGCATATCAACATGGTTATAGTGTAATGTGGCTGCACTGTGGCGCTGCGTTACTGGTAACTTGCACCTCCTCAGCGTCTAACCCCAAATCTCGAAGTTTCTCCAACCATAGGATCTGAAAGGGGTACGCGGGGTCCTGAGGCTTCTTCAACCCAAGGAACTTTACCTTTTTCGACTCGGGATTCCACAAAACAGCGTCCGCCATCCCAACCGTTTCGTCCAGGTTGGCCAACACGGCGGACCCGATGGACAAAAACACTTCCAACCCTAACGCCTCGAGGAGGGACAGGGTGGTCGATTTGTGTGAAGCGACGAGCTGACAATCGACGACGGACCGGTAGGAAGTGAATTGTTCGAGGCGGTTAGTCATTGCTTTGAAAATACCGGGCAGCCCGAGTTTTTTCATATCTGACGTTAACTGTTTTATGTACTTTTCTCGTTTCGTGAAAAATTCTTTGGAGCCCCAATCAAGTGGGGCGTTTTGATATTTATTGATGAACACGTCTTCTAAATTTAGGTATATCGCTGACCAAAAAGCCAAAAAAATAGCGTTCGAAAGTAAACATCCGTTGTCTTCAACTCCACAAGGGAAATCCGTGTGGTACTTTTGAAAAATACTGGCACGAATCAAATTGAAACTTTTTCCTTTGGGTTTCTTCGTCAAAACACTATACATTACGTTATTTGAAGGCTGTAAGCAAATTTGAGTTGTTTTGTGGGATGTTGGACGGAGAAGTTTTGTTAAATTGTATTTTTCTTCCTGCGAAAGGCCAATTTTTTTATTGCCAAAGGTGCTTAAAACGAATTCTGAACGAACGAAGTACTCAACGGGAGAAACCGGTTCGTTGAGGATTTTCGAAAACGCATCGAAAATCTTCCCCGAGTCCAATAATTTCGCAAGGTGCTTCATCCGCTCACGACACCATTTGACTTTGAGTTGACACCCGGTCACGTTCTGCTTCAACAAAACCCCCAAATAAACGCATGAGCTGAATTCGTCGGGGGGGAGAGTTTTAAGTAGGTCGTCCAGAGCGTGGACGTAGTTTGTGACGAGCGCCGTATACGTCGGGCGGTTGGACGGGTCGCAAAACGACGAGTCCAAAACCGCTAGCGATGCGCATATGTCGTTGACGCGGAAAACCGAGTCGACGTTTCCGGAAACCGTTTTGAGACGATACAGCGCGCTCAGGTCGTTCAACACACACTCGCTCGCCACCATTTTGTTAAGTTTGAGCGGCAGAAGTGAACATTTTTTCGCGCTCACATCCCGAAGAAGCGTATTTACAAATCTAACAAGATCAACAGTCGTATAAAGTTTATCACAAAGGTTTAATGGCAGCACAAATAGTTCTATTAGTATTATTATACAAAAGGACACATCCTCAGTCAGCCTTACAAATTTCTTATTGACATAATCGCACAATTCTTTAGCCTGTTCATTCGTACAACCCGATTTGTTGATTATACTTCTCATTGTTTCAATCGATTCACTCGGAGAATGACCTATTTTGGCAACAACTTCGCTTATTTCAGAGAATGACAAATAATTCAATTTGGTCGTCCATTCGTCATCTTTCAGGTATTCAAGGATGCCGGAAGACACCAAATTGTCAATGCTGGGAGCGAGCGGTGGAGAATATTTGAGCCAGCGGTGGGATTCTTCGAGGAAATCGATCAAGCAGGTGTGGAGCACTGTTTTGGAGTAGTGGGGGAGGTTGGTGTACTTGGTGACAAACGAGCGAAGTGGGTCGTGGAAAACTTCTTCTGCGAAGTTTTGACACTCGGCGATGATGGCGTCCAAGAGGAGGACGTTGGGTCTTTTGCTTTCCAGGTGATGGGTGATGTCGAGAGGTTGAAAACCGCAAACTATCTTGATTTCGTTCATTGTCAAGTCCGCTGGTTCGGAATCGTCAGGAGTCACGTAAGCGTCTACAGAAGGCTTGGGAAGATCTGCTCCAGCTGACTGAGACAAATCACGTGGTGGAGTATTGAACTCTGGAGCAGTTTCCAGGGCAGCAACTGAATCGCCCAGTTGAGTCAGGTTATCATCTACCAAAGGCTTGGGAAGATCTGCTCCAGCTGACTGTGATGAATCACGTGCAGCAACGCAAGACTCAGGAGCTTCCAGGGCAGCAACTTCCAGAGCAATATTCACCAGCTCCTTTGTCGGCGAAGGGCTTCGGACGATGTCTCGTTCGCATTTTCCATCACTCAGAGAAACGTCTGAGAAGAACTCGGCCGATGCGTCCAACACGGAATCCAAAATTGGACTGATACAAGTGTCAGAAGCTTCGACTAGAAGAGATGACAATTCGGTGGGGATATCAGAGCATGGGTACTTCGTTGGTTCATCATGTGAATAAACGCAAGAAAAATCAGAGCCTGAACCACTGATGTGGCTCATGTCCAGCAGTTCGGAAAGAGGAATCCCCTGGCTGACGTTATCGGAATGCTCCAGCAAGATTGACTCCTCCACGTCGCTCGCCTCAACAATCCCACCACTCTTGGCAGATTCAGGCAAAGTGTTAAATTTGTCAGCCTCGTCGTCACGGAGATCGACTGAATCACACAGTCTGGGATCGAGTGTTTTTTCGTTGTATATGGCGTGGCCAGGAGGTGGTGTCCAAGGAGAATTCCGCGCTTTCCAATTCGTGTCAGACGGCAGTATCGTTTCTTGGAGATAAATTGACGAAAGCCGAGCATTGGAAGCGTTTACTTTGTTCTCATCAGCAGAATCACTGTCAAGGCTGTCTCTTTGAAGAGGACCCACACGATGAACTGAGCCACTTGACTGGCTCAAGAAAGATTGAGGCGTTTTGGAATTGTGAAGTTCAAAATCCGATTCGTCGCTGCTTGAAATGACGACAGTTTGGGACACCTTTTCACGGCTGAGACGCCTTCTGCTTTGTGACTGGACAACGCGAACATCTTGGGAGTTGTCCATGTGATCTTCAGGCTCACTGTCCGACAGGTATGTAGACCTGCTCCGCTTCAACTGTCGACTTCGCGAGTATGTTACTGGGTACAAACGCCTTTTGACGAGATTCAGACGCGTCTTGGGAACTGCGGCTTTGGGCGGTTGCGTGAAGACGTCATCCGAGTCGTCGCTAGACTCAATCTGTTTCAGGGATGTCAAAAGCCGCTTTTTCTTGTTCGGAGAATCCGCGACCGAACGTTTTTTGCGTTTTCTGCCGCTCGACAACGATGAATAAAACTGTGTTATGTGACGCTGAGACTTACCATTTCCCAAGGCATCCCCAGGGCTCTTTTTTATCCTCCCATTGTTATCCCTAACAGGCGACGGTGTGGTCACATCCATTGTGATCCACCGTGGGATACATGTTCAGGGCCTGCCAACATAAATAATAAATCTATCAGTAAAGAGCAATCAGTGAGTTGTTATTGTACATAATCCTGTCAACAGCGTGAGGGAAGTGAAAAAATTTCAAAAATGGGAAAGTCCTAGCATGAGAACTGCATTCTTCTAAGCAATAAAGGTAATGGGCCCCGGAACCGACCGTCGACTAATACTTTTTTCTGAAAGAACTTCATAATTTGAAGGCATAGCAGTGAGTTTTGGGCTCCTACGGTGTAATACAAATTTCCAGGGCACTGTCGAAAATTTCAACTTTGAATCTGGAGGGAAAAGTGGCGCTACTCTCTCATTGGCTGCTACACGGCCGCCATTTCCGCCGTCACCTCCGGCAGATTCCCGTCGGTCCCTTCTTATGCTAGTGCACTCTGGCGGATTAGTAAAAGTGCCACCGCGGGAAAAATTCAAAACGCCAAATATTCACTAGTGATTTCCTCTGCTCAGACACCTAATTTCTCAGTGCTAACTGTACTGAGTACTTTGTTCATTACTAGTTCAACTATGTTCGGCCGAATTTCCCATTTCTCTGACCTAGTTCCTTGGCCCATTGAGGAAACTTTTTGCGGAATACAAGTACTTAGTGCTTGGCTGCTTCTTTCCCTGATGTCTGTCTCTTTTCCGGAAGATCCAGGTATGTATTAAATAATATTTAATTATATTATAAATAAATATTATTCTTATCATTTCTACCGAATTAGTTAATATTACAACCGATATATGTATTAAATATACATGAAATACTTTCTTAAAGGAGATTTATTACCCATATTATGGGATAATCGTGCAAAAATCGATTCCGCGTTATTAATTAGGGAAATATTTCTGAAAATAAAAGAAAGAAAAAACGACACCTTACACGATCCCATAGCCTTCAACGACTCCTCCCGTAGCCCCATTTTAACACCATAGCGCCCGACGGGTTAGGGCGATCGGGCTGAAAACCTTACGGGCACAACTAGATGGTAAACTGAGTATTTTGTCGAAATTTCAGATTTTTAAAATAATTCCTAAAGCCCAAAACGGCTCGGGCAGCGGACGGACATTTCGTTTTTGGAATCTAGACATCTTGAAACGTATAAAGCCAAATTTTGAGGCCGACCAAAATTTTCTATCACCGTCGCGATTACAAAGGTGTATTATTCCAAGAATAATGAACCGAAAGGAAGGGTGCAGGATGATCCAGTCCTATCCTCCATCAGCTGGGTGTGAGCGCCAGCTTCTGTTCAGTACAACCAGTAGTTTCTAATAATATTAGAATCGACTATTTATATAATATAATATATTAGTATTATATATATATATATCGACTAATTATATATTATATTATCGTCTGACGACTAAAGGGGTATTTATTTTAATTTTTATAAAAATGGTTAACACTGGTCTATAAAAAAAACTGAGAGTTGCCGGTTTCGTTTTAGGAGTTTACCCTTTCTAGGAGTTTTTGAGGGTGCTGAATACGAAAATAACAGCCTTTTTTTTAAAAGTTGGTTCGAATTCCCTTTTCGATGAATACGAAAATAATAGCCTTTTTTAAAGTTGGTTCGAAAGGCCCCTTTCTTGCATATTTTTTTTATCCCTTACACTGAAGTTTCCAGTACTTACTCATGTAATAGCAAAATTTGCTTTAATCTACTGTAGATTCCGAATATATACTTACATTTAGTCTAAAATCTATTTAAACCACCAAAAACCTCAAAAAACTGCAAACAAATGAGCAAAAATCACATTTTTCACCGTTTTTGGATTATTATTCTTGGAATAGTAAGTACACCTATACATTGTAATCGCGATGGGGGTCGACAATTCTGATGAAGGAAGGTACGAATGGAATTCAGATGCCTACACTGTTACAGTACGCCGTACAGCAGATGATTCGAGCGTGGCTACGATTGAAAATTATTTTAATATACGACTTTCCCAGTTCGGTTCCCCAACAAAGCTTGCACAAATATGAACCGCCTATTTATAGAATATTTAGTCAGGCATTTGGTTTGACGAGGAAGAGGTCTGATAAACAATCCCAACCAAAAATTTGAAAAGCCATGGTCGAGATGTAGGCAATTTCTTTGAGGGTTTTTTTTTTTTGTCAAAATCCCTCGAAAAAATCGCTTACCCCTTCATTCTCACGAAGCTCCACTTACTAAGAAGAAACTTTGGATCTTGCCTGATCTAGGGTCATTCTTTTAGAGTAATCTGGACAGGATACCATAACTAAAATCCAGATTTAAAAAATTTTCTTTTGTCCACCAAAATCTAATAAGTTGCCCGCTGTGCAGCGTGAGCAACCTCCTTGTGGTGTCCTCTGGATTCAGCTGATAGCTCACAAACGATCGGTGAACAAACATGGCTGAGTTTATTTTCTAGAAAACCCCGGAAGGTTGGGTTCTCAGTGCAAGAACTCGTTGGAACGATTGAGTACCGCGGTATAAATATCATTCCCGAAAAAGCTGGTAGCCGAAAGCAACAGTTGCTGATCAAAAACAATAAGTTACTGATGATTTTGACACAGCTGAGTGCCGAATGCCAGGACCCGGCGAAACCGTTTGATTATACAGAAAACAACAAACCAAAAGCGCACTTACCGGTTTAGTGACGACAATAATTATCCAGACTCGTCAAAATGTCCAAGTTGATGGGGTAGGCATCACATCGTATCGTCTTTCTGAAACAACTACTGCTTAGTCAACCAGTCGCAAAATTTGCTATTTGCTATTGCTATTTAATAGCAAAATCTACAGTGATTGAAGTTTCACCTTTGGATCTCGCGTTTTATGCCACAGGGATGAACATTCACTGGTAGAGTTCTATCGATGACAATCACAATATAAATAAAACGTAAGGTATCTTGAAGGTTGTCAGTGTTATCGGGAGAAACGCGGGATCAAGTTAGGAGTGGGCCCCATTCAAAGGGGAACGATTTAGATTTTTCATATATCGATTGTTTGAATCGATAGTCCAGTGACCGATTATTATTGGACTATTCATCTTGCGGGCCCCGCACTGCGGGGATCGAACATTTTGATCGGGCTTTATTACTTGGGCGATCGGGCTGAAAACCTTGCGGGCGCGATGGTAAACCGTTCATTTTGTCAAAATTTCAAAGTTCAATTAAAAAAATCCCACTGCCTATAACGGCTTGGACGCCGAACAGACATTTCGTATCAATACATAATATGTAATATAATACATAATATATTATATTATTACGACTTTCAATACATATTTCAAATGACAGAATCTGATACGAAATGAACCTTACCGAAAAATTTTTATATCCGTACATCTCCAAGAGATAATAATAATAATTATTATTAAAGACAAAATAATAAGATTTGTTTATAGGTTGGGGCCCTTTCAGGTAGGCCAGCCAAAATAAATAAATCAAATTTGTCACTATCCGTTTTAAGACACGTAGATTCCAAAATGCACCTCCTTCAATTCAAACACACCTACAGTTCGCAGACGGAAAGAATGCAGCTGGGGAGAGATATGCCCATGGCATAAACATAATGGTATTCCTGTTGGATTCTCAACCTACTACCAGTTTGCAAACTGTTGACAATGCTGGGCTGGATTGTCAAAGGATTTTAAAAGGGTCCAATGAGGGTTTTCAGCAGGTATCCAGAAGGGTGGGAACGGGACCTGGACGCACGGGGTGCGGGGGACGACGACGGTTTGAAGACAACTTTTTCAGAAAAGATAGTTTGGGGAATCGGGCTAGACGCATTCTTTCCGTCTGTGAACTGTACAAATCACACGCAAACACGGAAACAAATCATGGCATGGATAATATCTACCAATGGACATAATATTAATAATATAATAATAATAATCTATAATTAATAATATATGGCTATTGGATTTTCAGTACCAACATAATATTATTTCAAATGACAGAAAATTATGAAAAATTATAAAATTAAAATCCGTTTTAAACTCCGGTACAATATCCCCTAAATTGTTTCTTCTTTTTCTGACCACTGAATAAATAATTTAATTAATTATTAATTTTTGACGTGGTAAACATGAGATGAAATAAATTAAATCAGAAAAAAAAACTTGTATTGTTAATGAATGAAAGGATAAATGAATAGATTGAAAATTTGCAAAAATAAATATTATAAAATAGAAGAGTTTTCATCTTCAAAACAGAATGTAAAAGGCAATTTTTATTCGTTTTTTCTGAATGTGACTCTTGGCATCGAGTAGGTACTTTGGTTTCGATATAATATCGATATCTGTATCGGGAGAAATATATTCATTCGATACCGTGTATCGAGTACTCCGGAGAATCGAAACGAGACGGGCCACCCACAACCTAACCACATCCCCCCTTCCCTGCGCCCATAAGAACCCTCGACCGTCCTACTCTCCTAATAGGAGCGAGTCAAAACGTGGGGTAACTCGGACATACGAGTTTCCTCTTTCAGCGACCTACTGGCGGACCACCTTCTTCCTTCTTCCGAGCGTTGGAAAAGTCTACCACTAAGAATATTGTTGTAGGTTAGTACCAAACAAGACTTGTTTGCACTTAGTGCAAAGTGACTAGTGTGCACTTAGTGCTAGGTTAGTAGGTACCAAAACATCAAAAATTAAACTCGGTACCTAGGTAATGAATTCTATTTTAATAATCATACGGTTCTATAATATAGAACTACCTATATAATATATAGTTCCTTGGCCCATTATTGGATAACACCAATAATTATATACCTATATAATATTATTATATTGTCTACGGGGGGGGGGGGGGGGGGGGGGGTCGCAAATTTTGATCGCCCTCCAAATTTATCCCCATGCATTTAAGACGACATTTGCGTAGTTTCCAAAATTTGGAATATTGATATTTTATGGAAATTTAATATCAGCTATCTGGGTAGTACAGATGTTTGAACAATGTACTCAAAAATGTTGACAATGTACTCTGTTATCCAATAATGGGCCAAGGAACTAGGTCAGAGAAATGGGAAAATTCGGCCGAACATAGTTGAACTAGTAATGAACAAAGTACCTACTCAGTACAGTTAGCACTGAGAAATTAGGTGTCTGAGCAGAGGAAATCACTAGTGAATATTAAATATTGGCGTTTTGAATTTTCCCGCGGTGGCCATTTTACTAATCCGCCAGAGTGCGCATAAACATAAGCATAAGAAGGGAACGACGGGAATCTGCCGGAGGTGACGGCGGAAATGGCGGCCGTGTAGCAGCCAATGAGAGAGTAGCGCCACTTTTCCCTCCAGATTCAAAGTTGAAATTTTCGACAGTGCCCTGGAAATTTGTGTTACACCGTAGGAGCCCAAAACTCACTGCTATATATAGCAGTGAAGGCATATGCCTTCAAATTATGAAGTTCTTTCAGAAAAAAGTATTAGTCGACGTTCGGTTCCCGGGCCCATTGGAACTAATTATTAGTTGAGCCAGTAGGATTTTCAGCCCGATCGTTCAAACCTGTGGGGCTAAAAAGGGGCTGCGGAAGGGTTTTTTGACACTTTTCGAGTGGGGTGTAGTATTCGAGGTAGTTTTGGACGTGGAATCCATTCTTTAACCCTCTACTCCTGAAAGAATTCCATTAAATTACGAATTTTGAAGCCCCATGAAATCCCAGTAGATCCTCAACCGTGACACTCGACGATTCTGCTGCAGCCATTGCAGGTGAGGATCTACGGGGATTTCATGGGGCTTCAAAATTTGTAATTTAATTTTTTTGAAAATTGCCAGGAAGTCGAATGAGGTGTCGTTATCCGAGTAATTTTGGACGCATAATAACGGTTGCCAGATTTCAAAAAATATGCAAATTTTACTCAAGGGTTATTCTTTTTTGATATAGGTAGATAGGTTAATAATTATTTGCACAATTATTGTGCAAAAATTAACTCTGTGTCATTATGAAAATATTTTTGAACACATTAACAAAAATTTTTTTTCTGTACAATGTTCCTCTCCTGTAGCCCCATTTTGGAAGAGATGAAACCAACTATAGGTGGTATCCAAGTTACAACACGGTAGCTCATGGAGGAAGGGAAAGGAGAACTCACTAGATAGGACTTTATGTGCCAGAGTCGACGGTGGCGCTATCCCTACGGAATGTAGTGAATTACACATAGTACCTTCAAATCCGACTAGAACCAATGAGCCACTAGCCCTTCTTCCAAGGTTGGCGTTTTGGGAACGCCGTTTAACACAGAGTGAGTTCTCCTTTCCCTTCCCTCATGAGGGCGACTATAGTATCGCTAAGCGCTGGATGTTCCGTCAATCCAAGCTTGTCAGCGTTGCTTGTTGCGGAAATTTTGTTTTTTCGAAATCTATGCGTCATGTGAAATGACAAATTTTAAGACCGATCAAACTTTTTTGGTCCCGTCTCGCAAACATGATTTGATTATTCTACTGTAAAATATGGGTGTTTGATTATTCTACTGAAGAATGAGTGTAGAATTTCTACACTCAAAGTACAAATCTTTCTTTTCTGTACCTTGCAGATAAGAGCCAACGAGGACAAACTGGAGATCGAAAGGTTGAAACAGCGCCTCGAAGAAAAAGATTGCGTCAAACACCCGCCACCACAGCATCAACAGAAGCAGCAACACCCTCCTCATCCAACGAGAAGGAACAGGAAACGACGCAATTGATTTTACTAGCTCAAAAAAAAAAAAAAAAAAAAAAAAAAATTTGTTACCTAGGTACTGCAATTTTTGAATATTCACCCCGTGCGAATGTAATATATATTACATTAAAATCTATATAGATTTTAAGCTATTTTGAGTTATAAGTGTATTTATACACTACTTTATAAATTATAGTATTTATAAATACTTCCCATCGCTGATTGAAAATAAAACACTTTTTTGTGTCAATTGACTTAATTCACATTTTCTTCCGCGTTATGATACTCAAAGGAGAGCATTAAAGAAAGACAACCCTGTGACGATCGGCCTCAAAATTTGACATTATCCGTTTCAAGAGGTCTACATTCAAAATCCGAAATGTCCGTCCGCCGTCCGGGCCGTTTTGGGCAGTAGGAATTTTTTTAAACCTGAAATTTTGACAAAACACTTGGTTTACCATCTAGTTGTGCCCGATAGGTTTTCAGTCCGATCGACCAAACCCGTGGGGCGCTATCGGGCTAAAATGGGGCTATAGGAGGTTTTTTTTAAGGCTTTAAGCTATCGGATCGAGTTAGGTGTCGTTTTCGAAGTATTTTTGGACGTAGAACCCATTTTTTGGAGTCCCGGAACGTAGTATGAAGTGCCTACAGTTGGTATTTGGTTAATGTTTAGGAATGGTTTCCTGTGGTTACCTATCGTAATTACGATTAAGGGATCCTTACAAAGACTGACGTCGAGGTCGAGAACTTAGTTACATTTCCTCCCCTCACTACATTATTACACATACCATGAACCCCTTGACAAAATCTGAAAGAAGACACACACGAGTTCGAAGAGATCGAAGAACTGGACGATGTTGTTCGCAGTCCATCCATAGTTGGGTTGGTCAAGACTTAGTGTTCAACTGGTGGATGCATAGGAGGCTCAAGGAGTTTGGGGTCTCTCTTCTTTTGAGGAGGGACTCGTACGGGCGCCTCCATGGAACTATTTGTTGGTATTTGTTGGGACTGAAACATAATACGTTTCAGCCCCAACAAACGTATACACGCCGATATTATCGGTAGGTATACGTTTGGAAACAGCTGAGGAACCGAGTTCTTGTCAGCGTTCCCCGGAGAAGTCCATGCGTGTACCAAGATTGGTACACGCGGTCCACTGCGGTCGCTATCGTGTGACGCAGATGTGGGACACACGGCGCTCAACGTGTTAAGCCGTATCATGACCAATCAAACTGTTGGCAGGTTTCAGGAGGCACAAAAAACTGTTTATAAGACTTAATCTGAACGTACCTGACACTTGAATCAATTTTGCATCTTCAACATCCACTTTTCCTATGGAAATTGACCAGTTTTGCATGTAAAAAAAATTTATTTTTATTTATATTTAATATAATGAGAAATACTGCGTGATAGGTCATGATACTGAATTTTTTCATCCTTGATTAGAGAAGATCACATGCTTTGCTTTTTTGCCTTTGCCATCGATGGAAAAAATACACTGCCAAGGCAATGGCACATGAGCTTCCTCGTGCCAAGTTCAAAATGAACGTAGTTGTCACTGTAACAAGAAAATTACGTTCGCGCATGCGGAGGGAGTACCACTGATGCAATCGTGATGAAACTGATAGGGGACCATCTAAAGCTATATCCACACAATTCCTGAAAATTTGATTGAAATCCGATCAAAATTGTGAAAGTTATGCCTGTTTCAAGAATTTCACGTTAGCGCATGCGCAGAGCGTACCGCTGATTCTATTGTGATGAAATTCGTATGGGAGCTCAAGGAGCCTTATCCGCATAATCCCTCAAAATTTGAGCTAAATTCATTCAAAATTGTGGAAATTATGGCGGTAACAAGGAAATGCGGACAGACCGACAGACACGGAACCAAATTTGTTCAGTAGGCTATGAAACGCAAAATGCAAGTGGAAATTTTGAATTCGAACAACAAAAATATTTTGGCTCCCGAAAGTGAACACAAGGATTCCGCTGCTTCGCGGCATAGGCATAGGCAATAGGGTGACCATAATTTCAAGACAAAAAAAGAGTACCATTTGGGAAACAACTATATTACTTTATATATCATAATATATTTTACATTGTTATAGGTACCATTATAAGTATATGTTATGTTTCATGTTAAGTACCTAATTTTCAAAATAAACTTTTTTTCTTATAGGAAGTTCCACAGCATGGTTGGTAACAATACTAAATTGACATAGGATAAGGAACTAAAATAAGCAAGTGATATTAAACAAACGGACATAGCAAACTAAAAAAAATCGTTTTTCAACTCAATTTTTCAGGAATTCATTTTTTTCATTTTTTAAATCCATCAAAATAATGATATTATTATTTTGCAGAGCCGTGAATGGCTTTGAGCAGCTGTTTGTGATTTTTCAGAAACTCAAACATCTCTAAAAAAAATTTCTCAAAATTTTGGTAAATCTGCATTACCTCTTTCAAGGTCTCAATGCCTAATCTGGATTTTTCCAGACCTGTAACTTCCAATAGTAGGACTTCGGGAGTACCACTTCAAAAAAGGAGTACCATTACTCTATTTTCATGTACCCAAAAATATGAGAGGACCCTAACTCAAAAAGTAGTACCTGTCCTCCCAAAAGGAGTACCTCTGGTCTTCCTACCTATGCCTCTTATCAATCTTCAACATCCACTTTTCCTATTGAAATTGACCAGTTTTTGCATTTAAATAAAATTTATTTTCATTTATATTTAATATAATGAGAAATACTGCGTGATAGGTCATGATACTGAATTTTTTCATCCTTGATGAGAGAAGATCACTTGCTTTGCCATCGATGGAAAAAACATGCCTATGCCTCTTATCAGTCTTATCAATGTTGTTTACTCACCTCCACATCTCTCTTTAACTGGGGCATAGATTATTTTCATCTGTGAATACATGAATGAAATGAGGCGTTCAGCTGCAAACCCTGATAAGTCCACTTTTTCACATTTCGAGTAAATGGCAAAAAACTGTTTGAACATGATTTTCGTTGAATCTGATGCATTTAATGGGTCATATTGTCAGCAAAGGTATTTTAGGTTGAATCTCCAATGGTTCCAGGCTTGGAAGTCTGGCTATTTTGCAGAAAAAGCGATTATTAGTATGGACTTATCAGGTTTTGATTACAAACTGTGCATCTATCACATTTTGCAGCGGAACTACCTGGATTTGTCTGCTTTTGCAACAGATAGAAAAACTTTGCTCCTGGTGGTGGAATGCAGAAAATGAGTTTTACCCCGTTCTCACTCTTCTCACATGATTGAAAAAACAAAACAAAATCAGGGATAGTGATACTTATTGCTATAAAAATTATTTAATAGTTTAAAAATGAAATACATGTATTTTTCGAAAACCAAAGACTCGCAAAAGGTCACCACCAACTACTTACCACATCACAATTGCAATATTAATATTGAATTGTATCAAAATCATCTTCTTCCGCTCCCTCATTTTCATCGGGCTGAGGATCTTTGCTTCTGTCTGTCGAGCACTTTTCTGAAGTACCTATTCAAGATGGTCCAAAGACCTCCAGGTATCGCCAAAATGAAGTCTCAGAAGCTTCTCGACATCATCAAGTTTTTCTTTCTTCACCTTAGCCGAACCAGTATGAAATTCTTCTGGGACCAGACAACTGACCTTGCACTTTTTTTAAATTTTTTTAATGGCTTGAAGGCACCAACGTCGTTTTGGTTTATTATTCTTGGAATAATACACCTATGTTTTTGCGACGGAGGTCGACGGCTCCGATCGGCGTCAAAATTTGACATTATCTGTTTCAAGAGGTCTACATTCTAAATCCGAAATGTCCGTCCGCCATCCGGGCCGTTTTGGGCATTAGGAACTTTTTTTTTTAAATCTAAAATTTCGACAAAATACTTGGTTTACCATCTAGTTGTGCCCGCAAGGTTTTCAGTCCTATCGCCCAAACACGTGGGGTGCTATGGGGCTAAAATGGGGCTATTGGGAGGGGCTTTTAGCTATAGGATCGAGTTAGGTATTTTTGGACGTAGAATCCATTTTTGGGGGTCCCGGAACGATCCGATTTCACTGTGGCGATATGTAGGGCTATCATGTTGCTAAAAATGGGATTTTTGAAGTATACCAAGAGGTTAAAATTTAATATTTTTCGAGCAAAAAATAAAGAATTTTTGAAAAAAAAATTTGTTGAAAAAAAAATTTTCAAAATTTTTTCCATTGACACAGAAATAATTTTTGCACAAGTAACCTATCTCAAAGAATAATAAACCCTTGTGTAAAATTTACAGCGTTTTTGTAGTAAGGTCAGGATCAACAGGTTCCACACTAAAAGGTCCAAAAGGGCTCTCATTGCAGTGTTACACGCCTAAAGACGAGTTCATAGAGAAGTTCATCGCGCGAAATTGAGCAGAAACTACGTTCAACAACACAACAATTCTCCATCCTTACTTTTTAGGGTGTTTGGGGTTGATACAAGAACACCCTGGACTTAGCAGGGTTTGAAACTAAACAAGAGGATCTAATCGCCTTTGGAGCCAATTTTGCAACTCTCAGGTTTTGATCCGGAACATGCCTCGGATCTAGCAGGTTTTGAAACTGAAATAATGTTTGTACCCTCTTTTTCTATTGGATCTATCATGTTTTGCAAGAAAATACCTGCACCATCGGATTCCTCGCTACCAAAACCTTCGAAAACACACATAAACTCGATTTTCGAGAAAATGGATGTGGGATATTGGGGACTACAATGTAGGGAAATTTTGGTAACCCTGTATTTGTTACGCAGATTAGTATTTTTTGTGATAGCAGGAGAGATAAGGCGTTTTGTTCCCGGTATTTGAATCGGTGTTGATCTCGTGGTGAAAATTGAGACGTGTTGGAATAAATTGATTAAAGGAAGCCGGTATTGTTTTATTTCGCCCTCTGCACAACGGTTTATTAGGTGATATCTCACATTTTGGCGACCGTGACAGGACGATTTTCGGTTGTGCAGAGGTGTTGGACAGACGGTTTTTTTTCTTGCTCCACCGGTTTGTTTGAAGGTTGCGTTTTGACCGGTGTTGGATTCGAGTTGCCTCCTGAAATTGATCTTCTTGAACTGACCGGCGTGAGTTGATTCGAGTGGTTGTGTTACCTCAAGACGTAAGTACCAGAGTCTCCGACATGCCAAGTAAGTCAGTAAAGCGTGGTATTTTAAGAAAGCTTTTCACCAAGAGTGTGAACGTTTTGGAGGAATTGCTGCAAAGTCACCCTGTCAATATTATGGACGTCCTAGCCCGTTTCAAAGTTTTGGAAGGGAAGTATGCGGAACTAGTTGAGTTGAATCAGGAGATACGTTCCGAGTTGTTCAATAGTTTGGACGAAGATAACATGGAAGCGACGATTGCGGCAGAAATAAGACTCTTGTGATGGATATGATGTGAGATACCAGGGTATCAGGGTGAGGGTGGACGGCTTGACCATGCCTGTGAACACGGTGTGCGGTTCCTCTTCTGGAGGCTCTGAAAAAGGGTCAAACTTGAAATTGCCTAAAATTGAGTTCCGCCAGTTCAGTGGGGATATTTCGCAGTGGATAGCTTTTTGGGCTCAATTTTCGCGTGTACACAAGAGTGACTCATTGGATCCTGAAGAAAAATTCCAATACCTGATTCAGGCCACTACCCCTGGGTCTAGAGCGCGGAAAATTGTAGACAGTTACCCACCTTCTGGCGGCAATTATGAGAAGGTTATTTTGGCGTTAAAGGAACGTTTTGGACGCAACGAATTGTTAATTGAGTATTATACCCGTCAATTGATCCGCTTGCTTTGCAATAAACAGTCTATGGAGCTTTCTGATTTATATGATGACTTGGAATAGCAGGTGAGGGCTCTGGAAACTTTGGATGACGTCTGCTCTCAGCATGGTCCTGTGTTGTTCCCATTAATTTCGTCTTGTGTTCCAGTTGAATTGCTTAGGATATGGCAACGGAGTAGCTCCAAGAGTAAGGCACCCTTCCACGAGCGGATGACAGACTTGCTGGAGTTTCTCAAATCTGAAGTGGAGGGCGAAGAGAAACTGAAACTTGCTCAAACTGAAATTGGAGTTAGTGACAACTCTGGCCCAGCGAGCAATCAAACGTCCACCACCAGACTGTCTGAACCAGGAGCCCCACATGCTGCTACTGCGGCAGACCTTGCGAATTTGAGTCTGAGCGACTCCTGCGTTTTCTGCCAAGGTAAGCACGCCTCCGATGAGTGTCAGCAGGTTTCAAGCATGAGTATGTTGGAGAGAAAATCTGCCCTTCGTAAGGCCAACCGTTGTTTCTCATGTGCCAAGCGTGGGCACCCTGCCTCAAGGTGCAGAGCCAAGTGTGGTGTTTGTGGTGGTCGCCATATTTCGCTTCTTTGTGATAAGAGTGAAACTGTGCCGGCTCCTTCTGCTAGTGGGGGCACCTCCAAAACTGAGAGTGACTTGTTGTCGGTTAATCACAGCCTCACTGTAAGCGCCTGAAGAAGTATTCCTGCAAACGTTTTCAGCTATACTGTATAATGGTCCTAGCGAGCGTAAGGTTCGGGTTTTGATTGACAGTGGGTCTCAGAGGTCGTACATATTGGATACGTTGGCGCGTGAGATGAAATACGATGCCGTCGGTGAGGAGAACCTTGTCCACTCACTTTTTGGTGGTTGTAGCCTGGGACTTGTGAAGCATGCATGTTACAAGGCGAGGTTGCGCAGTATTGACGACAAATTTGCTTGCAATTTCACAGCATTGTCACAGCCTGTGATTGCGTCTTTCATTCCGGTGGCTGATGTGGACAGTGAGACTGGAGAAGAGTTGCAGAAAAAGGGTGTCAAGCTGGTTGAGGACATGAATGGACCGATAGATGTTTTGATGGGTGCGGACATCGCTGGAAAAGTATGGTCTGGGAAAAGGCAGGTTTTGTCGGCTGGGATGGTCGCGGTTGACACCTCATTTGGTTGGACGTTGATGGGAACACGGAAAACATTGCCAATTGCGAGGTGCAGTAGCAATCTTGCCACTACCTTCACCATGACCACGGTGACCACCGGCGATGTTTCGGACTTATGGAAACTTGAAGCAATTGGTATAGGTGACCCCATTGAAAAGGAAAAAAAAGATGATAGGAGACTAGCAGTTTTAGACCATTTTAAGAAGACTGTTGAATTTCATGATGGCAGATACCAGGTTCGTCTCCCTTGGTACGATGTTGCATCTGAGTTACCAAACAACCGGGGCCTTGCAGAGGGACGAATCTCACGTGTCGCTAAGAAACTTCAGCAAGATAATGGACTTTATCATCAGTACGATGCTGTTTTTAGGGAGTGGTTGAAACTCAATATTATTGAAACAGCCGATGATGATGGCAGGGGGCACTATTTGCCCCACAGGCCTGTATTAAAGGACTCCAGTGCCACAACCAAGGTGAGACCCGTGTTTGACGCTTCTGCCAGGTGTGCTGGATTCCCGTCTCTCAATGATTGCTTGGAGCAGGGCCCTAACCTCATTGAGTTACTGCCAGATGTGTTGATGAGGTTTCGTGAGAAGGCTGTAGGTGTGTCGGCTGACATAGAAAAGGCCTTTCTGCAAATTGGAATTCACCCTGAGGACAGGGAGTATTTGAAATTTTTTTGGTGGAACTCTGATCGGCAGTTGATTGCCATGAAGCATGCTCGTGTCGTATTTGGGGTGACATGTAGTCCATTTCTGTTGGCAGCAGTACTGGATTATCATTTTGAACGCTGTGCAGAGCGGGGTTTGGTTGAGAATCTTGACATCTTGGGGCAGCTGAAAAGGAGCTTTTATGTTGACAACCTGGCGACAAGTGTAAATGATGGAGAAGAAGCTAGCAACTTGAAGAATGTGGCTACTGACATCCTCAAGAAGGGTGGATTTAACCTCAGAGGGTGGGAGTTCTCTCATGATGAACCTGGTGTATCTAATCTGTTGGGGTTGAAGTGGGACCGGGATAAAGATACCCTTGGACTCAACATGGATTGGTGGGAGAGCTTCAGCCAGAATTCGGTTGTGACAAAAAGAAGTATATTGTCAATGACTCAGCGAATCTTCGATCCTATTGGAATATGTGGGCCTGCGATTCTAGGTTTGAAGCTGATGATGCAAGTTTTGTGGGACTTGAAGGTTGAGTGGGACGACCCCTTGGATGAGGAGAACGCGAAGGTTTTCAATAGGTGGTTACACCAGGTTCCCCTACTTAGTGAGATACACATTCCTAGGAACTTGAGCATGTCCAGAAATCGTTCACTACATTTGTTTACAGATGCTAGCTCCAAAGCTTACTCTGCATGTGTGTTTCTTCGAAGTGAATCTGAAGATGGCAATGTCGTGGTGTCGTTGGTGCAGGCAAAATCTCGTGTCGCACCGTCGAAGGGGATAACAATGCCCAGATTGGAGCTGATGGGAGCAGTAATTGGTGCGAGGCTGCTCAAGTCTGTGAGAGATGCTCTCAGTATGGAATCTGTGCAGGCTTATGCGTGGTGTGACTCGACCACCGTGATTGCGTGGATACAACGTGAAGAAGAATGGACAGTATTTGTGAGAAACCGTATAAAGGAAATTCGAGCATTGTCCTCTGGAGTTGTGTGGCAACACATTCCTGGGCCATTGAACCCAGCTGACCTCCCATCGAGAGGGTGTAGCATCCAACAACTGGTTGATTCACACTGGTGGGAGGGCCCTAAGTGGTTGCACGAGAGAGAAGATTTGTGGCCTCTTTCTGGTGAAATGTTTTTGGAAGATGAGATTTCTTGTGAGCGCTTGAAAAAATCCTCTACATTAACTACACTTGCTGTGAGTGATCATGGTTGGGTGCACCAATATTTTAGTAGTTATGAACGCATCATTCGAATGATTGGTTGGATTTACAGATTCACGTTCAATTGCTTACTCAAAAATAGAAATGAGAGGAAAAGTGGCGATCTTTCAGTGGAGGAGCTTGAGAAAGCAGAAATCGTCATTTTGAGGCTGGTACAACAAGATTGTTTTCAGTCA
This sequence comes from Pilophorus perplexus, assembly GCA_955831195.1. Lineage (NCBI taxonomy): Eukaryota > Metazoa > Arthropoda > Insecta > Hemiptera > Miridae > Pilophorus > Pilophorus perplexus. Next base: position 29,666,700 of record OY037009.1, on the reverse strand, counting down.
TTGGAAGATGTTTCCATCAAAATGCTGAACCCATTTATTGATGGAACAGGTTTGATAAGAGTAAGGACAAGGCTCACTGAAAGAGATGATGAAATCTCGTTCAAAATGCCTGTGATTCTCCCAAATCATCACCCCATTGTTAGGAGGATGGTGGAATATCATCATATCAAGGCGAAGCACGTTGGGGCACACACATTATGGACACTACTCCGGGAAAAGTATTGGATTTTAAAAGGGCGCCAACTGACTCGAGCAGTTGTTAAGAAGTGTGTCACTTGTCGTAGGTTCTTGGGTAGCAGTTTGGATGTGGAATCACCTTCTCTCCCTCGTTTTAGAGTAGATGATGCTGCCGTATTCGAGGTCTGTGGAGTGGATTATGCCGGACCACTTTCATTAAGAGATGGACAGAAGACGTGGATTGCTCTTTTCACATGTGGGGTTTATCGCGCTGTGCATCTGGAGCTGGTGACTTCCTTGTCTACTGATGCCTTCTTGCTCGCGTTGCGACGGTTCATCGCCCGTAGGGGGCGCCCTAGCGTAATTTACAGTGATAATGCTACATGTTTTAGAGGGGCAGATAACCTTTTAAGAGATATAGACTGGGATGAGATTAAAGGGCAGTGCACTCTTGAAAGGATTGATTGGAGGTTTAACCCACCTACGGCTCCTTGGTGGGGAGGATTTTATGAAAGGATGGTTCAAACCGTGAAGAATCTTCTAAAGCGCATTCTTGGGAAAGCCGCGCTTGATCTCGATGAGTTATACACGATTTTATGTGAATGTGAGAGTTTAGTCAACTCTCGGCCAATCACTATCTCGTCTGAGGATAATCGTGATCCAGAAGCACTTACACCTGCTGCGTTTCTTGTGGATGTCAAAACCAAGATGCCTGGATATTATGCTACTTTGGATCTGGACAGCATTGATGGTAGCAGCCTGGATCGACGTCTCCAATACCGCGATGAAGTTAGGCGACATCTGCGTGCCCGTTTCCGACTGGAGTACCTGGGAACTCTGAAGTGGATCCATCGTAAGCCGACGAGGGAGCCAACAGTCGGTGAGATTGTCCTGATAGGGGCGGATGATGCAAAGCGTTTGGACTGGCCGCTGGGGCGAGTGGAGAGCTTGGAGCGTGGTCGGGATGGGCAAATAAGAGTTGTTCATCTTCGAACTGAGAGGGGTTTTATTACCCGCCCGTTGCAAAGAATTTTCCCACTGGAAGTGGCTGTGCAGCCCATTCAGGAGGTAGGGGTCGATCCGTCGGGGGAACATTCGGAGGTAGAAGACATCAGTGAAGCAAGAGACTCGGGGTCGCTCTCACGCAGTTGTCCAGAAGCTGATGAAATAACGTCCAGTGATTCTGCGATTGGGGAACGACAAACTCGCCGTGGAAGAGTTGTGAAGAATCCGCAACGCCTTGATCTTTGAAGACAAGAAGAAGGAAAAACGAAGACCTGTCGACTGAGAGTACTTGCAGATTCTCTTCATGTTGTTTCAAATCATATGTTGAAATCATTACGTTAGATTTTATTTTATTGACATTGGCAATGGGTTTTTTTCTTAGATTACGTACGTCTGTAATTGATGAGATTGTTTGTTTGATTTGTTTTTGTTGCATACTTAATATTATTAGGTGGTCGGTAATTTCATCCTTTTAAAATTGATGTGATTTCGTTCAATGGAAAAAATAAGAAATTAGGTGGGAGAAATGTGGGATATTGGGGACTACAATGTAGGGAAATTTTGGTAACCCTGTATTTGTTACGCAGATTAGTATTTTTTGTGATAGCAGGAGAGATAAGGCGTTTTGTTCCCGGTATTTGAATCGGTGTTGATCTCGTGGTGAAAATTGAGACGTGTTGGAATAAATTGATTAAAGGAAGCCGGTATTGTTTTATTTCGCCCTCTGCACAACGGTTTATTAGGTGATATCTCACAATGGACTTATCAGGTTTTGCAACTGAACGCCTCAAATAGAATGTCATGTTATTCCGATTGTTTGCCATTGTGAACCATTTCATGTTCATTACGAGTTCTACTTGCATAGGTCTAGTCTGACCTTTATGACTTAACGACAATCATCTGCCCACGTACACTTGTGTTATTCAAATCTGTTCATATTCACTTATTTACTCAAACGTCATGACGTTGCAACGTCCAGGATTATCGTCGCGATCGCGATGTTACGCGTAACAACGCAAATTTAGTTGCATTTAGTTACAAACTAAATTGCAGCAGGATCACGAGATATGTCGTTACAGCGGCTGCTACCTGCAAAAAGAAAAAGCACTCCAAAAATTAGCGTTCTTGGTACTTGATGGGGAATGGACATGCTTATTGATTTTTTAATCTATGTAGGTTTCCAAATAACATGGTAAAAAATGTTACCGCCTGTGGTGCCGCTTTTGACTAATTATTAGTCAATAATATAATAATATTATAAGATAATTTACTAGATAATGCTAACATAATTTATGTTAGTAGGTAGGTACTCAAGACATAAGGTCTCGCTTCGCTCAGCCCACCACTTTCTCGGCCAGAAGGCCTTGCTTCGTTCGGCCGGGAGCTGGGAAACTCCTCCGGCCTCTGTGTTCTACCTGGTAGGTACCTACCTAGGACGTTTCCCTCCCTATCAGAATAGAATATTTAGAGATGGTGAGAAACGCTCCGCTGGAAATCCGGGCTACCACCAGTTGAGCGCGAAAGAGTGCATTTTTGGCATTTTTACGTCATTATTCCATGAGAAGCTAACATAAAAATATGATAGTATCATATAGACCTATATGGAAAAAATATTAATATTAACCCATTTTGGAAAAAATTGCACATCTTTTACGTTCGGTTTCGGCTAGACGCCAAATTTTGTCCATTTCAAAAAAGGTTCGGTAGTATAACTTTTTTTGTCAGACGCTTCTTCTGGGTGAAAATGTCCAAAAACCAATAAAAGGGAGGCAAAAATCGCGGGTTTTGAGCCACCAATACCTAAGCTCGCCTCCCAAGATGGTGCAAACCCAGATTCCACACGTTTGTGTCCACTAGGAGCAATTTTAGCATTTTCTCCATTTCCACGCGTTCAAGGACTTCGAAGCCATCGCTCTAACTGACCTTCAGGACGGCCGGAGGAGTTGGGCGTTGCGGTAAGTATCTCAAGTAAACATAACCGGAGGAGTTGTCCTTTGGAATTAATTAATGAGCCCGGAGGAGATAGGGTGATAGGGCAGGATACAGTGGAAACGCCCTTACTTATACCACTGAGTAACAAATATTTCAGATAATTAGTAAAACAAAAATCAATGAATATAATATAATCATTTTATCCAAAATTACTAACTTCGGAAATTGTGGGGAAAAAAAAGTCTCCCCCCTGTCAAGAGACCTCAAAGACCTGAAGAAAGGCCGGCCCCTATTTATAGGAGGTCAATATTTATAGGATAAGGTCAAAGACACACACACCAGACAGACGCAGGCGCCCAATGAACTCGGCACAGACCTGAAGAGCAGGTGGGCCTATGAGAAGGCTTGAGTCTCAAGCCTTGAGACAACGTGTCATACTCAGCCAGTTAGATAGATAGCCACGGACGTTCTGAATTAGTGGTTTAAATCGAGGTGTCGAGGTTGGTCAAACCAATGAAATACAGAATGTATATTTCGGTGATTCTACAGAGGGCTGGTGGAATACTTGAAAGTAATCTGTCATTCAGCCTCAAACACTCAACACTAACGCATCTGGTGCGCCTAATTTGAAAAGACGACACGCAATCAGCGGACCTACATTATCTGTTTCATTTAAATCGCCGCTTTCAGGTCAGCAGACACCAAAACGACTGATTTCAAAAGGCGACATATGGTCAGCGGACCCTCACAATATGTTTTGTTTAAACCGCAGACGCAAAACGCCTAATGTGAAAAGGCGACACATGGTCAGCAGACCCACATTATTTAAACCACAGCCTCTGTGTCAGCAGGCCCCCAATCGCCTAATACGAAATGGCGACACATGGTCGGTGGGCCCACACAATTTGCTTCATCTAACGCTCAGCCCTCAGCCCTCTAGTGGTTCGGCAAACCCAAAAAGCCTAATTTGAAAAGGCGACACATGGTCAGCAGACCCATATTATCGTATTTTTCTAAAGGTGTGAACGGTGGAATGTGGAGCGGAACCTCTCCGGCCGTGGGGTGGAGTCCGGGTTTTGGGTGGATAGGTACCATCGGGTGGGTGATGGTTGGCCGGGGGGATCTTATGCCTAATGCCTCAGGTACTTCCAACCAAATAACCTCCGTAAAAACACATTCTGCGTTAAAATTAAAAATAAATCCTTCAAAGAGCTCATTCAAATCAGAACCAACAACTTTTGTAAATATCAACAAAGCGAAACACTTTTTGTCACAATCCTTTAAAAAAAAGATTTTCCCTCCGTTTTGACTTCTTAGAACCCGGCTCTGGATTTAACCCGAAATCCAGGGGCGTGTCCATTTCATAATAATATTATGAATATATTATTAATATATTATATATTAACAATATTATTGTTTCTATGATTCGTGTGACTTCAAAACGCCAGGTTAGTATAACAATGCCGTAACAGTACCTAAATTTTTGTCAAAAGAAAGTGGTAGCGCATGAACTAATTTGCTTTTTTAATGAAAATGAGGTAAAATTTCAGAGGAATAATGTCGTAAGTGCACATTGCGTCATTGTTCGAACCAAAACGTTGGAAGAACAATGACGTATTTGCAATAAATCATGTGCGGAGCGGGGGAGAGGGTGAGAATCACCCCCATAAAATATGTCCTCTACAGTAAGTAAACCCCTAGTGTAGGTAACAAATTACCCGAATTTGGATACCGCAGGAGCTGGCAATCATGCGTCAAAGGATTTTTCGTGAAAGATTTTTGGTTTTTTGCTTATCCTGTAAAATCTGGGTTTTTTGCAGTTGCATCATTGTTTTACTAACAAGGCGAAAAGAAGACGCTATTTGCGAAAATTACGTACCGATGTTAGGAACGGATAACCTAAAGAAAAGAACCCACAGGCGGTGAAGTTCACGGAACGTTTGGTTTTCACGTATAGTACTATTTTATCCTGGAAAAAATGAAGTCGAATTTGAATTAGGTACAATAGCACTGATAAAAACCAGAGTTAGGTACATAAGTAATATTATGCTCAATGTATCACGTTGCAGCGAACTTCGCAGTTGTCGTGTTTGATCAATCTAAACAGCTCCACATTGAAATCATTTGCCTGAAACAAATAGTATCGTTTCCTGTCACAAATTTCTATTATTTATTTGAAGCACTGCAGAAGAATAACTTTGGGGGTTTACAGTGTCCATGCAGCTTTGGCAGCAATGACTGAGATAGATCAACATTCCAAAGTCGTACACCACGGAAGAGGCCATTTCGCTCAAATCTAGCCATCCACTACCGCTGAGGGAGCCGATAATAAGCATGAGAAGGTTAACAATCATCAGCTCTCCATAAATAAGACAGGCGGAGAGAAGTTGAAATCCGTAAACGGAATTGAAAGTATTCACAAATCGGACAACTCTGGCGTGGTTGTCGACGAGCGCCGTAGCGTCGAAGATTTTCTGCTTCTTCATCACGGCGTACATTTTGCCGAACTCGCGATGTGAGAGGCGGAGCCAGTCGCAGAATTGAACCACCACAACGCCGAGGTAGATGCTGGGTTGGTTGTATAAAAGGACGATGAGGAGATTGGTCCACTCGCTCGACCCGGGGACGGGCAGGTAAGTGAATTCGTCGCGCCAAATTTTAAAAGCGTGGTAAACCAAAATGAACCCGAGAGCCGGAGAGTCTGGGACGACCTCGACCATGCCCAGGACGTCGACTCGATTCCGAATGATTTTGACCAGATGGACGCTAATAGCTACGACGATGAGTTTGTTCTTCAAGTTGATCATCTCTTCAACGAGCCAACTCACTTTGAAAGGGAACAAATGCCGGCGGTCGTACGCGTATACGTAGCAAAACATGGCCGACACCATTACGATGGAATAAATCGATAGTTTTACGCTGAACCTACCTTTCCTATCAAAAGGAAACAACCCTAGCAACAATGAAAACATCACATTACAGTTTACCATTTTAAACACCGTGAAACTACTGAAGTGATGTTACTACCCGACTAGACGCCATTCTGAATAAATTTTTTCTTGTAGCCCAATTTATTTCAAAACTCAAAACCTGTCAATTAACGTGTGTTCCATGTCACGATAATCCTGATGCTTTAGCGTTGTAAAACGATTAAAAATCAGTACAAATTTAAATGAACATTGGTAAATCTGGTGGAAAATCTGATAAACGCTGTTCATTAATAAATCTTCCGTAGATTGGGGCTATTTTAATCAGGCGGGGGAAGTTTAATCGAAGCGCCCTTTTTCACACCTCTGTTTGCCACGCACTGTAGTGGACGTTTTTCGAAACAAAAAAGGAGCAACGTTACGTGTAACGGAAATTCAATGTGTAGGTACCTACATTGAATTTCCTCTGAGAAGAGTTTTTACGCATGAGTCCAGCACCCTTTCTTTGGGAATGCACCGTTTGGGCTTTGCACAGAGTCCTACACATTCCGCTGGATTGTGAACGAGATGTCCACCACCAGGAATAGGCTGTGAACACTCTGGCACTTATCGAGCCCCTGCCACCTGCCAGGGGTTAGCAAAGCTGAACCAGCTCCTAGACATCCCAAATCAGAGCTTCGTGGCTCTTAGCCAGTTCCTGTTAAAATCCTTGTCATGAGACAGGAAGTAGTCAAGCAGAACCAGGTTCTGGAAATACAGAAATCAGATATTATTGGCTATTAAACAGTCTCTGACTACATCCCTGCCATGTGCCAAGAGTTAGAAAACTGAACCAGATCCAAGGCACCTGTAAATTAGACTTTAGAGGAAAATTCACTTAAGTAGTTATTATTTGGTCGACCTGACCACTGAGCGAGCGGCTTGTCCCGATGACTTTGTGAAATGAAAACACTTTGGATCTATTGAAACTATCAGGAAGAAACACTGAATTTTATTTCTTACATTCGAAATCAGCTGTTGATGTTGGTTATAATAACTATTGCAAAGTTATTTCCAACATACTCCCGCGCGAGGAGCGGCGAAGCCGCTTCATAGTGTCCTCGTCTCTGGCGCCTTCTAGCAAATAAACTCTCTGCAGGGGACGGGTCATTTCTTGACCGGCAGCCGTTCGAAGGCGGGCGACTCTAGGATGCCCGTCGCGCCCTGGAATTAACTCTTCGACCCTAGCTAGGGGCCAATCTTGTCGACGTTTCCCTTCGTTGCCAGCAGCACCACATCACCGACGGCCAACTTCCTGCCTTCATATTTGGATGGTTTCTGCACAAGTTGATCTATATTGACGATTTTTTTTCTTTTGGTCTTTGTGCTCTGTAGCTCAATACGAACGTGTTCTCCCTCCTGCCCTTTCTGGATACGCTTCTTCTTGCTGGCGTACCAAGGGGCAGCTGGAGCCATTGTCGCTAATGTCGATATTGTACCTACTACTCTTCGGAGGCCTCTTTTTTTCTCGGTAGATTTGCTCATCAGTTTCAGGCAATACTCTCGACGGCCAATCATTCTCACTCCCCTTCAACCACTCGGGTCCCTCCCACCAACGGGAAGCAACGAGCTTCTTAACAGTACAACCTCGGCTTGGTAAGTCGGCAGGGTTGTCTTGAACAGGAATATGACAGGTGGAAACATTGACTCGTTCGACGTGAGGTACTTTACCCATCACCGTCCAACCTAGATGCGTTTCTACGGCAACAAGACCAGAATTTAATACTAGGTGTGTGCCTGTGAGAATTCGACCGCAGAAATCGGCCCCTAGTAAAACTTCGATGGGAACTCGTCTATCTGCGACTTCAATCCCCTGGCCTGCGAGTTCTTGAATCCTCGAACCTGACGCTGAAGTAGGAACCGACCCACATAATATTTTCTCCTGGTCTAAAACGTTCAGCCTGTATCTGTACTTCCCTTTCAGGTCGGAAATGAATAACTCGTAACAGTGGTGGGAAGTAACCGCTGACCTAGAGCCTCCAAAAACAGCGTGAGAAATTTTTTCTACGCCACTTGGTGCCAGGTCCATGGAGGTAGCAACCTTTTTTAACACATAATATATATTATATATGTCATATACCTATGACCTCTGTGACCCTGTGTCGATGAGATAACGGACGGTCCTCTTCGATTTTCCATCGCTGATCTGGATCAAGAGAGTTTGCAGCAGCACCACGTTGCAGATACTCGTCAGGACACTAACTGCTGAATTCCCTGAATTAGAATTTGCCTTCATTGACTCTAACTTCCTGCAAAGTATAGGGAGGTGTCGGCCGTCACAAGCTATGCATTTTATCTTGGCTCGGCAGTCAGCAATTCTGTGTTTGTTTAAACATGCAAAGCAAGACCCACTGTTCTTGACCTTTTCCGATCGCTGCTCAAGCGTCATGGACCGGGCTGACAAACAATGCTCACTGGGGTGAGCCTTAGAATCAGAATCAGAATCAGAATCAGAAGAAGCTTTATTTGTCGTGTACACATGGTATATGACAATGGTCAGATTGATGTCTTACAGGCTAAACTAGAGGTACATACATGCACATGTCAAGTAAAACAAATTTAAGTCAAGGAGAACATCAGGTGGCAAAAAACTACAAATAGCGTTTGGTGAAGGCAAAATATTCGTCGAAAGAGTAAGGCACAATTTGAGTCAGGAGGTCTTTACATGTATTTTTGAATATTGTGTCCTTTTCTTGACGTACATGCAGAGGGAGTGCATTGAAGAACCTGATCCCCCACCAATTTTTTGAATTACGGCTCGTGGTCAAGCGGGAGAACGGGAGGACCAACAAATCAGCATTTCTCGTGAAATGGGAATGCGTCGGAAGCCTGAACCCCGCCAAGTTCCTATGGACATATACCAGGCACTCGAGGATGTACAGGGCAGGGATAGTCAGAATTTCTAATTCCAGAAAAGCAACACGGCAGTCATTCCTGAAAGAAATTCCTGCAACAGCTCTAATGGCTCTCCTTTGGCTAGCGTTTTCTTTCTTAGAGCAGAAAAATACAGAAAATACAAGAGCTTTTGGCTTGCGGTCGTTCCGGATTGGAGGAACTCACCGTGAGTGAAGCAGCTGTTAGCACCTTCTCTTCGATTCCATCTTCTTTTTTCTTCTTTGTCTTACTGTCTTCTTTTAAGCCGAGTCCCGAACTTTCAGCTACGATCTTCACGTCTCCTTCAACTTCAAGCCGGAGGAACTCATGAGTCGGTCGAGGCGTCTGTCCGACGCAGGTTCGCCACGATATTCGGGGGTTCTCTGCCATACCCTAAGCAAATCTTCATTTAGACATGATTCTACAAGAGGGTATAGTAGTCCCGCGCCCTTGTCTTTGGTAACCCCCAAAGTTGCCAAATTGTTGATTTGGGTCTCAATTTTGTCGTACACCTGACTGAGTGGAACTTTACCCTTTTGAACGATATTTTGAACCACTAACTTTAACAATCCCCTCTGATAGTGCTCGAAGAGCAAGTCTTCTCTCCTGAACCTTGACTGAGACTCGCGATCACTTTTTGGGTAGCTGTCTTTGGTCGGGGGAAAACTATCTACTATCTCTCTCGCCCTGGACCCAGGGATTATAGCTTGAACGAGATAATGGTACTTCTGTGTGGGGCTTAAGGATTCATCATCATGAACTGACTCGAACTGACTCCAGAAGCGAATCCAGTCTTTCACGTCCCCACCAAACTTAACCCATTCGATTTTCGGTAAACGGAACCGCCCTCCACCCGCCGACTGGCGGGCAGAAAGTAGCGAAGCGGATTCCTCCCTGACACATACCGATTCCCGCGCATTGTACAGGGCTTCTATTTCGTTGAAATCGAACTCGTATTCGCTAGCACCTAACGCAACTTCTTCTAGCTGATCCTCTGACACGTCTACGTCTTCCAACATTGCCTGGAAGACAGCTCTATCCAAGTCGCGAACCGCCTCGGAACGGTCCCGCACACGCTTCGTGTTGGCCTCTATTCTAGCCAACTCTGCAGGATCGACTAGCTCGGCAGCTAGTTGAACTCGAAATTGATGTACAAACCTTGTAAACAAACTCCTCTCAGTCTTACGGGACTTCTTCAGCCGCTCCATCGATTACCTCGTCCGGGGAGCCACAAAATGTACATTAGACTGAAGAGTAAAATCCCGAAGACAAAACTTGTGAAAATAAAACACTTTGGATCTCTTGAAACTATCAGGAAGAAACACTGAATTTTATTAAATAAAGAAATTTTCTTACATTCGAAATCAACTGTTGATGTTGGTTAAAATAACTATTGGAAAGTTATTTCCAACAGCACCCCAAATCAGAGCAAGGTGCTTCTTAGCCATGGCTGCAGTTCCTGCGAACATCCTTGCCATGTGGAAGTAATTAAGCTGAACCAGGTGATGGAAATCCAGAAATCAGAGATTAGAGGCCATTAAACAGTCTCTGCCAACATCCCTGCCATGCCATCCATGCTCATGGCCATCGTTGACTGACAGGAGGATGATGACAGGTGGGAACGTTCGGTTGAAATGTGCATGAAATGCCTTTGCCTGCATACTTATAAGTATTCAGCCAAGGCTTGAGCACTAGGAACGCTCGTCGACTTCTTCCTGATTGCATAAAGCGAATCTAAATGACCAGTGGAGCCACCTTCCACCTTTTGAAGTGTAGTTTTAATAAGTTGTCACGAGACCAAGCTCTTGTTCTATGCGTCTCTACCCGTCCTCTACCTTCAAATGAGCTTTGCAGAACGGTTAAAATTTTCTTCTTTCAGCGCAAACCCGTCATTCTCCGTTGGCGAGTCGTTTTTGAAATACAAATCGATAATTATTGAGAACTCGAAAGTCCCCACCCGCCGAGAGGCTCCCGGAACCAAGCTCATGTTGACGGTAAGTGGTGAAACTGACTGACGGGCGAGCTCGGATTTGAGCGAAAGAACAAAAGTGATCGACAGAGATAATTATTATAGGTACCTACCTCACTCTCAGAACCATACAAACAGTACGTCTGAGTCATTTAGGACGGATTTGACCAAATGACTGTGACAGATGATGACAGATATAATTGCTAAACCAAAATACAATCAGGTATGAGTGTTGAAAGAAAATACCACCACAAAAATCGTGCTTTACTCTGTCCTTTAAAGTTTTCCATGGAACACTGCGTCTTTTGATAATGACCAGCTCAATAATTTGCCAGACCACTGCCCGTCATTTAGTTAAACGCCTAGTAATTTTACTAAATTCCTAGGCAATCTGTCAAATGTGTGTTTTCTACCAACAAAAAACGAATATTTGACAGTTTGCCTAGGTATTTAGTAAAATGACGGATTTGACAAAATGACTGCGACAGATATAACTGCTGAACCAAAATACAACCAGGTATGAGTGTTGAAAGAAAATACCACCACAAAAATTGAAAAATTGATTCCTGGATTTCCGCACTTTTTTCTTCTTGAGGAAAGTATGATTTTTCAATTGGAACGTTTTTAGGGGGAGAACGATTATTCAATAGTAGAAGTGAAGAGCTAGACAACATAAATCGTTAATTTTTTTAATTTTTGAAAAATATCCAATATATCGATACTTCTATACGATATACCGGATTACTAAAACGATATATTTTCAAATATCGATATATCGAATATCGATATTTTTCTCCAATAGTTATAGTAAGACGTATCCATGTCAAAAGGAAGGTCAGAGGTCAAATTTTTTAAATTGTCGCCTCTAGCTTCAGTGAGCTCTTCGGATGGGCTTTTGATGTGTCGTCGAACTTGCGAAAAATAAGTGCTAAATTTGTAAAACCGCGTTTAATTAATCAACCTGCACTCGTTCAAAGGTGTCTAATTGCCGCGGAGTTTTTTGGTCTTCCATCTACCTATCCCAGTCCTATCCCGAATTCCTGTCATTCAGCTCCAGGTAAGCGGCTCTAAGCTTTCCCGAACCTCGTCGATTCGGTAAGTTTAAATTTACAGACCACTTTTTGTTGTCTATACCTCGTTTGCCCCTGTCGCCAAACCAGATACATTTATGTCTGAGATGTCTTCTTCTGAGTCTTCTCGCAAAACCTGGGGGATCTGTGATTGCCGCGACGCATCGATTGACGCTCCCTTCGGCCTTCTCTACCATTTTCGGGTATAATACATAATAGTGTTGTGATGGTCTCTTGAATTGTAGATAGTTGGAGGTCTTCCTGGAGCACGTCGTTTCCCACGTACCACGGGGCCCCTGTGATGAATCGGACAATCTTCTTCTGTTGTCGTTGAATCTGTTGTGTGGAAGTGTTGCAGGCTGTGCCCCAAATCTCGCAGCCATAAGACCTTATAGGTCTTGTGAGAGGAGCTTCTTGTTCTCGAAGCTCAGCTTGGATCTCCAATTCAGCATTGGCCAGCACAGGAACGCTCAAAAGGAAGAAAATAAAAGTAGAGAAGACTCCTGACGTGTCTCAATCAGTTCCACCCATTTATTTACTATTATTAAGTTGTATGAGAATAACCAAATAAGTTGTCACTCCAGCAAACATCTAAACAAAAAAATAATTTATATTAGATGTGTCCCGCTTCGGAAGTAACTTTCAACAAAAATTAACTAACCGACGTAACCAGTGAGCATCCCAGCGTGAAAAATCCACAAGCCGTAAATTTCACGAATTGCTTCATGGTGACAAGTAGAACCAGTTTCTTCTGAAAATAAATATCGTCATTATCTAACAATTTTTATTTTTTATTTCAATAGATAACAAAGGATTCGATTCATGGGGCTTACATTTGAACATAAGTCGTCTCTCTTCCTCATGAGGCGGAAGAGTTGTACATTGAAAGAATGAGCCTATGGAAGAAATAATATTTGTGTATATTATACAAGACTCGAGTGTTTGAGAAAGGCAAGGAACACCCTTTATACCACAGATTTTGTTTTACTCACTGCTATGGTGCATTTGTTGCAAACATTAACCACCAGAAGTAGAAGACTGATGTTGTAAAAGACTATCATGAGCCGGCAAATTGAAACGATGGTATTGTGCTTTTTGAAGAAGCCTATCAGAAACCTGTAAATCCCGAGAGTGATGCTTAGAAACACTTTGAAGCACAGCGAGAGCAACTGTGGTGAGAAGAAGTCGTTCAGGCTCTCGGTCAGTTTGATCAGGGCGCAATTCTTGTCTGCCACAGTTGCGGTGTTGACGCACAGGATCGGGATGAGGGATTGGATTTGGCCTGTGATGAAGGTGACGGCTTTGCAGAACATCAGGATGACGAGGAACGTGGCAAAATTCCCGATACAAGAAATGGAGTTGACCATTCGAGGCCAGAATTTGGTGCTGGCTGTCATCAAAAGAACCCAAGAAATCAGTAAAAATGAGGAGGCCAGTAGAGGGTAAACAACGGTGAATAATCTGCTTTGACTAGGATGATAGACGAAGTGAAGAAGAAACCTAGAACCATAAACAACACATGTACAATTTGGTTGGGGTGGCATTCATTTTCCGAGGTATACCTCGGAAATTTCCATATCGATATCCGTTACAATTGATATTATCCTACAATAATATTATTATTGTAGGATAATATCAATTGTAACGGATATCGAAAAGAAAAAATAAGAAAAAAACCGACTGCCCAAAACGGTCTGGACAGCGGACGGACATGTTTTATAATAATATATTATTAATAATTAATAATAATAATAATAATATAATATATTACTGAAGAACATGTTTTATAATAATATTATTATTATAAAACATGTTCGTCAGCTGTCCAGACCGTTTTGGGCAGTCGGTTTTTTTCTTCTTTTTTCTTTTCGATATCCGTTACAATTGATATTATCCTACAAATTATAATCCAAATAGATTATAATCCAAACGACCAATATATTGAGATAAAATTATCGATGTAGGTCCTACATTGTAGGATGATAATATAATATGATATTATCCTTGTATCATACAATAATTATATTATATTATATATTATATCTACGATGTAGGACCTACATCGATAATTTTATCTCAATATATTGGTCGTTTGGATTATTATTATAAAACATGTTCGTCCGCTGTCCAGACCGTTTTGGGCAGTCGGTTTTTTTCTTTTTAATCTGACATTTTGACAAAATACTCGGACCACCATCTAGTTGTGCCCTCACGGTTTTCAGCCTGATAGCCCAACCCCGCGGGGCTAAAAAGGAAGGATTTTTGCAGGTTTTCGGGTAAGATAATATCTTATAGCGATATTATGGAGTGGGATGTCGTTTTCAAAGTATTTTTGGCCGTAAAATCATCTTTTTGGTGTCCCAGCACCGTCGGACTTCACCGAGAGGATCGATGGGGCTTTCATTGTGCTACAAATGGGGCTCATGAAGGATGCCAGAAGTCGAACTATGAACCGTTTTCCGAATATTTTTGGACTCGGAATCCAGCTTCCACTTCCCCAAAAAAGACTAGAAAAAATTTTAAAAATTAAATGTTAAATGTAATTTTTTTAAATCGATATCGAAATAATTTTCGAATAATTTATTAAATAAATTTTAATAAATTATTTTAATTGAAATTTTCAAACAATAATAAACCTTGTGTAAAATTTGCAGCGGGTTTTCCGAGCCGTTTTGGGCAGTAGGATTTTTTTTTTTAAATCGGAAATTTTGGCAAAATATCTATTCGGTTTACCATCCAGTTGTGCCCGCAAGGTTTTCAGCCTGATCGCCAAACCCGTGAGGCGCTATGGAGCTAATATGGGTCTACGGGAGTTTTTTTTAAGGATTTCGGCTATGGGGTCGAGTTAGGTGTCGATTTCAGGGTAGTTTTGAACGTATAATCCGTTTTTGGGGTCCTAGAACGATCCGATTTCACCCCTGTTGGGCTTTTGTGGAGCTGCAATTGAAACTTTTGAAGGATGTCAGGAAGTTGAATGAGGTGTCGTTTTCCGAGTAAGTTTGGACGCATAATCCATTTTAGTGGGTCCCATATCTTTCCAACTAGAAATTTTATTTTATTTTTTAATTTTTAGAAAATGACTTTTTATTGACAGAATTAATTTTTTCGCAACTCTTCTATGATATATCAAAGAATAATAAACCCTAGTGTGAAGATTTTACACATCCTTCAAAGATCCAATTTGTAGCCACATGAAAGCGCCTTAGATCCCCACGGTGAAATCAGATCGTTCTGGGACCTCCAAAAATGGATTCTACCTCCAAAAATACTTTGAAAATGACACCTAACTGACCCCATTGCCGAAACCCTTAAAAAACCATCGGGGGGGGGGGGGGGGGGGGGGTCATTGTACAATGTACATCGGGGATTTTTACCTATAACTTCCTCTTCTTCTCATCGCTAGCACAGGAAAATAAAAAAATATCGTAGCAATTTCACATATTAGTACCGCTACAAAACAAGTACTTGGATCGAAAGAAAAGTATCGCTACCTACTCACATCGGTAAGTCCCGGTAAGGGGTTAAAGTATACCTTGGCAAGGGGTTCGACAACAGCTTATAGATGTGTGAAACTGTCACGAATACGACACTTGTGCCGTCCACAATTGTGACAATCCAATCACCAAGAGATACTTTGGAGTGTACATGACTTAACGAAACTAAGAGACAACAACTTATCAAACCGTGAAGTGCTAAACAATATACCGTCCAGGCTACGGACAACTTGTGACTACCAAGAGGAACAAGGCCAAGTATGCAGGAGACGAACAGCACTGTGGGCACTTCTGAGATTGAATGTTCTTGCAAATTCATCGCCAGGATTGAACTAAAAACTACTTCAAAAATTCCAGTTATTTAGGTGATGAATCAGAAGTGAAGAATACAAGTCGACTTTTACACACTAATCCAAGGTCAAACAGCGATGATATCTCCGAGCAGTCAATTTGTTTAGTAGATCTCATTGGTTGATCAATAGTACAAGTTTGACGTTAATTGACAATCACAGAAGAAGTTACGAAGGAGTAACGTGATTTATTTTATTAACAAGTTTCACGTCTTTAGGATGGCCCGCGATTTGAATTTTTGCAGGGCCAGAACCGGGATACACACTAGTTTAGCAACTGCTGATATCACTGCAAACATAATAATATTATGGTAATAAGTAGGTACATCGTTCATATTATAATAAATAATATATATAGAGGTACGTATATAGGTACGTATATACATAGTATAATACTATATATATAGGTATATTATGGATTTACGATGTACCTACGTATAATACGTAGGTACATCGTAAATCCCTTTAATAAGTCTTATTAAAGGGATTTAAGGAGATTAATTTTCAAGAAAGCATGCTTATTATGCATTATGTACTAATGCATTAGTACATAATTTAATAACTACAGCTATAATATACAATACGCATGCTACATATTATGTAGTTTCTAGGTAAGTAGTAGTTGTACTACCTCACTATGTAAAATGCTGGTTTTTTTTTCTCCTTTTGGTTTATTATTCTGAATAATACACCTATGCAATCGCGACAGAGTCGAAAATTCTGATCAGCCTCAAAATTTGACACAAGGGGGGTTTATTAGTCTTTGATATAGGTAGGTTAATTGCGAAAAAATTAATTCTGGGTCATTACGAAAATATTTTTGTTTAATAAAATAAAAAATTGGGGCTAAAAAGGGGCAACAGGAGGGCTTTTTTTGAAGGGTTTTGGCTATGGGGTCGAATTAGCTGGCGTTTTCGAAGTAATTTTGGACGTAGAATCCATTTTTGGGGCTCCCAGATTGATTCGATTGCACCGTGGGGATCTATTTGGCTC
Source organism: Pilophorus perplexus (assembly GCA_955831195.1). Taxonomy (NCBI): domain Eukaryota; kingdom Metazoa; phylum Arthropoda; class Insecta; order Hemiptera; family Miridae; genus Pilophorus; species Pilophorus perplexus. The sequence goes on along the minus strand of OY037009.1, from coordinate 29,649,870 downwards.
TCCTGAGACGGCTCTGGGAATTGGGGCCCGCCCTTGCAGTTCTGCACGTTGGGTTGGCGATACAGGAAGTTTTTGGTGCGGGAGTTCAACTTCTGAAGTTTCTATTCCCCTTGTTGTTGAGTCCTCCCGCCTTGGGGAATCCGATCCATCATGGCTATTTCTCTTTAAAACTAATATAAGTAGGTAGATAATATCTACTTTATATTACAAAGATAAGATGTGTATTCCAGTCAAACCTCCTGCATGCAGACAGTCATCATAACCATTGGCGTATTGCTTATTTTCGTCATTTAAATTGTTTTAATTGTTGTGTTTGTAAATAAACAATTTATCTATCTATCTATTGGGCTCTCATGGGGCTACAAATGGGATTTTTGAAGGATCCCAGGAGTTCAAATATTTTCCGGGTAATTTCGGACGCATAATCCATTTTTCGTGGTCCCACATCTTTTTTTTTTTTTTTCAAAAGTATTTTTTCATTGGCACAGAATTAATTTTTGCACACGTAACCTATATCAAAGAATAATAAACTCTTGTGTAAAATTAGTAGCGTTTTTTATTGATAGAATCAAATTTTGCCCAATTTATACAATAGAATAATAAACACTTATGTAAAGTTTCCGTTTTTAGAACCTACTTGGATCAAGCAATTTTACGAATTTTGCGAGTTTCCCCAAAGACGAACTATCAGTTGATTTGGTCGTCAGTTTTGTTTGTATAACTTCTACCAGGCCGAACGTCACTGCGTTCGAATAAAATGTAAATCGACACGCCCGTTAAAGAGCTGTCGAAAGTTATGAGGTAGGTATTTGGTGTTATTCAGCGAAAAAAAGCTGTTTCAGTGGTAATGCCAACTACGACTTATGGAACATTTTTACGGCTCGTTCTACTCTCGGGCGATTTAAGATAGTGACCATTCTGTTGTACATCCGCTGTCATGCCCTCTCCTCCTCAGATTCTACTCTTGGCATCCGGTCAGTTTTTCAGGTTCTGTATTGAATTAGGCCGTAGATTATATTCAAAATGTCGAGATTAAAGACTTAAAATTGAAGCTTGTGGGAGGAAAGTTCCATCGTTGGGTTCCCATGAAATTCGGAATGATTGCATGATTTTGGCTCCAGCCGGATGTCACAGCCTCCCTGCCCACCGTCGGTCTGTCAGTTATACACAGGTTGCAACTCAAACCATTCAATTTTTTAGCGTTTCTATTCGTAATTTAATAAATTGGTACAGTGATAGCGGAGAACAGGTTTCAAGTTGATGAAATGCACCTGTTTTTATGAAAGGCCCTCATTATTATGGACCGTGTTCATTGTTTGTTGCATAGAAGTGAATCGTGTAATTGACATGTCAATTACACGCTTCAGTTCTATGCAAACTTCTGGCTGAATAAAAAGTTGCTCTTTCAAAAGGTTTTATCACAATTTATTCTCCCATAGTACCTATAGTAATAATTATTATTACACTTCTCTGTCAAAATTATGGTGTCCCAGACTATTTGAAATTCTTCTCTTCGATTGACGATCTTGATTTCTGTTAAGCCTGTTTCAGTTGTTCTGCTCTTCCTCCTGTCATGTTCCTGTTTCGAGCCTAATTCCTATTTTGCCTGTTCCCCTCGTGTCCCTCGTCTTCTCCCTTACCTGTCCCTTTGTACCTACCAATCACTGCAATATGATATTTTTGTTTTCACAGTGTTAGGGGCTCAACTAGGATGGGGTGCCCTACTAAACACCCAACAGCCATCGTCAGAGGGGCAAGCTCGGTCACCGGTGACATCACCACAGGGGGCCGATCAACCCAATGTGACAGAGGCAAACCCTGTAAAAGGTAAGAAGATAGTATTCAGGGTTGCACGGTTCAAGTTGATGAGTTTTGGATAAACAAGTGAAACCTCACAAACGCTTCTAGCGGCACAGCTTGATTAATACGCATACATGGGATAGTCTTTGCATGTTCAACATGTTTGGTAATTGCAGTTGTCGCTGGCGCACCAGATTCGATCAACAGTGGAAGGCAGTCAGGACCAAATTTTAACAACGACAACGTATACACTGGACCCACACTAAACCTCGTTCCGGGTGCTTATATCCAATTTAAAGTGGCAGTACCAGTCGGTTTCTATGTACAACTAGACAATACGCCAGATGGTGGCAGCCTGATAACGGTAATTTCCCCACAGCTGCCATGCGTTAAATGTGATACGAAAATTGAGAGCAGAGAAATGGAAAGTTCTAAACCAGGTAAATTTGAAGAAAACGGCTCTCAACGAAATCCTGGTAATGCACCGAAATACCAAGAAAGCCAAGTAATTCCGGTACAGCCCCTTCCTTCAGGCTATGCATCGCAACAAGAAAGCAATCCACCAGTGTATGAAAAGATTGGGTACAGCAAGCAGCAAATCCCAGAAGGATTTCAGCCAGAGGAGTACCCACCAGAATCTCAAGACTCCCCGACATCTCAACTCACAAGACAGCAGGTCGACCCATTGCCAACGAATCAGCCCTCTCAAATCAACTCCTTCCCGCAGCAGCATGCCTCTCAGCCGCAGCCTCAGGACGCCCACGTACTTCCAGATGGTAGCTTCCAACTTGTCACTCATAATAACCCATTGGCTCCTAACAATCCACCTACCTTGCAAAATTACCCTTTGCCTCTTCCGAATAATCCCCCTGTCATGCAGAACCCTTCGGCTCCCTCCAACAATCCACCTGCCTTGAAGAATTACCCTTCGAATAATCCGAACAACCCACCCGTCTTGCAAAATTACCCTTCGGCTCCCTCCAATCTACCGGTCATGCAGAATCGCCCTGCAGCTCCCCCCAACAATCTTCCCGTCATGCAGACTCGCCCTTTGGCTCCCTCCAACACTCCTGTCATACAGCATTTTCCCAACACTCTCACGCGGCATTACTATTTAGCTCCCCCTAGAAATCCACCTGCCATGCAGAATTTCCCTAACAGCCCATCTGAAAAGCAGGATTACCAGTCGGCAGTTAGAAGTTTGGATGACACGAGAAAAGTACAAGAAGAAAGCTAACACTACGCCAAAAAATTATTCCACACAATGTGAATTCTCCTCGCCCCAAATACAACAATGTTAAACAAATAAGAAATTACAAAAGTTCCTTATGTGTGAAAAAATGTAGCTGCGCCAGTGGGTTTAAAAGTGGACAACCTGAGCTCAAGAAATGGTTCTGACAATTGCAGGGGCTGGTGTACAAGTGGTGTCGGAGAGAAAAATGGCTCTCCGCTGTGGAGTTAATTATATGATGAGACAAGTGCTAATTGATTGATCTCTCTCCCAGGCAATCAGGGGATATGGAAGTCAGTTCTCAAGGGTTGTGACCAGGGGCGAATCCTGAGCTGGCAGGCTGGGCAAGCACACAATTGGGTTCCCCCTCCCCCTTCATCGCCTTCGCTCATCTCTGAAATCCCCACGATAAACCTCAAAATCTCCTACACTTTCATAAGCAACTTTCACAATAATTGTAATTATTGTAATTATTACCAACAGCGAACTTACAGAAAAACAACGGGGCCTGCAGCAGTGCGTGTATTCCACAGCTGCATGAAGCCATTCTGATTGCCGCTTTCACACACACGATACACAAAACACAGAAAAATCAAAGAACACTAGTAATACCTAATAGCAATAAAACTAAAACAAGGTAAAATTCAAGTAAATTGATCACAGGAAGAACTATTAAATAGTTCTTCCTGTGATCAATTTACTTGAATTTTACCTTACCTTTTAGTACTTTCTGAAATTTTCAGAAAGTACCTAACAACTAATGGAGAAGTTGGCAACTGAGGATCAATGTCTGCTAGTGCTGAAAAAAAACGTAATCGTAATCGATTAATCGATTTTCCCAAAACATCGAAAAAGCGATTTTTAAAAATAAAATCGATTTTAATCGGACACAAAAATCCCCAACTCTTGCAATGGATGAAAAATGAAATATGTCTTTTAAAATAATTTAAACTATTCATCTAGTTTATATCAGCGAAGAATTGAGATCAAAACAATATAAATTTGATCCAATTCTGTTAGGTAATAAAATTTTTATTAACAATCGAGTAGATACAAAATGTAGGTAAAGGCTCGTCTGGGACGTTCTAAACTCATACATGGTACGAATTGACGTTGACTAGGGAGAAAGATGCTCAAACGGTAGTTCTACACTCACGAAAAATTAGAAGATTAGCTGCGCTGGAGCTCGTTGACATTGCTCACAAGAATGAGCACCTACTTTGGGTACAAGTTAATAGTAAATTTTCCATTACTAATGTAAAAATCATTTGAAAAATTGTCCAAAAATTAAAACAATAAAACAAAAAATTATTAAAAAAAAAAAAAAAAGAAAAAAAGGCAAGCACTGGGCAAGCAGTGCTTACCTTGCTTTGCCAAAGAATTCGCCTCTGGTTGTGACCCTAAGCGTATTTTATTACATAAATATTGTAGACAGTCAGATAATAATTATTATTACCGACAGACACTGTGAATTACCGGCTAGGTACCGACCGCGATTTCAGGAGTTGTCCTTCCGCGGGTAGGTATCCGAAGAAATCTTCAGATAGTCTTTGGGTTGTGATTCATTAAAATTTAGATGTCTTCAACTAACAACGTGAAAGAAGAAAACGTCAGGAAAGTGAAGAAACGCGATATGCCTAAAACCTCTGAAGGAAGTGGGAGAAAAGTGTGGAAGTTACTCGCAATTGATAATTTTGATGTCTCTTACGAACCACAGTCGATCGCAAATATCGCAACGGCTCCAAAGAGGTTCTCGTAAAATTGTTTCTCAAATGTTTGTAGCAGCGTAAATCTTTTTTTGGGATGAGTCAATCCCATCAAGCATGGCCTGAGGCAGAGGTGGCTGGCTGCGATCCGGCAGAAAACGCTCCCCATAAAACTGTTTGCTAGAAACATTTTATAAACGGTAAGTAAATAAACCAGTACCTACATTAATTATGTAGAAAATGACTAGGAGGCCACCCCATCGTTAAAGCCAGCCAACCCCCGACCATATCCCACGTACCTAGTCTCAAACCCAACAACTCGCTTCACAATGTTCTTTATGCTTTTTTCCTTAAAGAAATACTTCATGATGGTTAATGACACGCCCTTGCAGTAGTTAATCTGTGCCTTGCAACACACCTTCCCCCTCCCCCCACGCAAATCGCCGTAGTAGCACCTGAGACAGAGGTGGCTGGCTGCGATCCTGCGGAAAACACTCCCCTTACAACTTTGCTTACGGTTTGCTAGAAACATTTTATAAACGGTACGTAAGTAAATTAACCAGTACCTATACAGTAATTACGTAGAAAATGACTAGGGAGCCACCCCCTGCCGGCAAAAGCCAACCAACCAGAGGTAAATTCTCCCTCCCAGCGGATTACCGGTGGTTTGAGAGGAAGTAGCTGGCAGCAAGACGGACCCAGGGATTTTCGAGAATCCCTCTTTGAGGAACGTTGCGTCCCTGGACGGCATTATGTTTACGATTTTAGGTTTTTCCGTTCGAGCAACTGGGACGGACCTGACAGGGGCACGACTTGCAGAAGGCTTAGCTGGGGTCTGAGTGTTCGGGCGCAGATTTTGACGTTTTCCCGCGGGAAAACTACCCGCGGGTAGTTCACCGAAAGTTGCTCATTGGACTTCAGACAGTTATAAAAGATCCGGTTTTTCTTACAGCACTCTTTAACATCGTGCCCTCCCGTCCTTCAAATTGCAGAATTTTCGTTTCGACTGGGGCTTGGAGGTAGTGGATACTCCACAATACGAACCACGTGGGGCGCTTATGGGGTAAAATGGGGCAACGAGAGGGTTTTTTGAAGGGTTTTGGCTATGGGCTCGAGTTAGTTGTCGTTTTCAAAGTATTTTTGGACGTAGAATACATTTTCGGAAGTCCCAGAACGGTCCGATTTCACCGTGGGGATCGATGATGCTTTCATGTGGCTAGAAATTGGATCTTTGAAGGATTCCAGGAGGTCAAATGAGGTCTCGCTTTCCGAATAATTTAAATCTATATCAAAGAATAATAAACCCTTGTTTAAAAGGTACATTTCCGTTATACTGTCCCCACTCGAGTTTGGTTGCGTTTCGGCTGCTTTGGGTGAATTAAAGCCATCGGGAGGGGTGTGAATGAAACTCGAAATCGATGGGAGGGGGACCCGAAATCGAGTGGGGGCTGTGCAAAGGAAAAGTACCGTGTAAAATTTGCAGCATTTTGATAGAGGCACTGGACTAAAAGTAGGTAAGTAGGGAGGTAGGGTCCTTTTTTAGAAACTGTTGTAAGATTTAACAGTTTTTTCTTTGGAAATTATCCCCCCCCCCCCTCTCTCCATTGATAAATTTTGGATAATTTTTTTTAGAACAGCCTTTATTTTTTTGCATACCTCAATACCGTCCATATATATCATAATCGATGTTTGAAGAGTTGCCCTTTAGTGGAACGTGGAACTCGTCTGTTACTACGAATTCTGGTGTTGAGTGGCTCGTATTGCTCATCTTATTCACGGTATTCTCTTCAACAATGAAGACATCACTCTTGTCAGTTACCTTAATTGGATTATCGACCTCCGGTGGTTTTTTCATAGAGGCGAAAACTCCAAACCTCAGCCCTCGCTTGTACGAACAGTAGAACAGGCGGAAGGCGTTCTCGCACGGGTCAGCCACGTAACTGCCGGCTAAATCTACAAACCGAAAGTTCCCACTGTGGATTACACAAATCAAATACGGAAGCTTTTTTTTTTTTCTTTAAATTTTTTACTGACCTGTAAAATAACACTGTCGTAAGGATGATTCTGCCGTTTTGACCCGCTCGTAGGTGAGGCCGAGTTGTTCGAAAAAGTCGATCGCCTTGTCGAGGTTGAAAAAGTCATTGCCAGCGGTTAACTGAAAAATAACGAGCCAAATTCAGTCAAGTTGAAGAAGAAGATACCTGGCTGTGGGAGTGACCCAATACTTCAATCAAACAAACACGTTTATATTTGCACATGCCTATTAGGCTAGGTAAGTAATACAATAATTGTATTGTAATTATTGTCGAACAGAATTCAGAAAAAAACAACATCAAAACAGATAATATCTGTTTATAGTTTAGTATATTATACTCGTACAACCAACGAAGCAACAATGGTAATGAATACAAACAAGCCATCAATTGAATTGAATAGATGAGCGCAACCTTTTTGTTATTACGATATATTTAATGAGCGAGAGAAACTAAGAAACAGTAGGTATCTAGCGACCAAACTATGCCACACAACACATCACCCACGTGATGCTCATTACGTAAACAACTGCACCCTAACGACCGATGCGTAATAAAACCTTATGCCGATCAGAGGTAACGAACGGCTCAGGCTGCAAAAATCGTTTTGGAGTCGTTGGAATCAGCCTAAAAAGCTCATTCCATAGACCCTTGTACCAATGAAGTCGGACAAAAACTTTCGTCCCCCTATTGAGGTCTCCTTAGTTACACATCAGAGATAAACAACTTTCGTCGTGAAGTACCTCCCGAAAACCGATGAAAGGGATGAGGGAGGAAAAATCAAGGTAGCCTATAACCACCCGACGAACTCGCTGATCACAATGAGACCACCCTCATGAAAATCTGTTGAGCCGCTCGGGCGTGATGCTCTGTACACAAAAAAAAAACAAAAAACATACATATCGAGGAGGTGAGCGCACCTTTCCATTTTTTGGAAAAAGGTTGCGCTAAAAAGGAACGATCACACCGCACTCCTTACTCTTCAACCCGTAGCTACGGGTTCTAGAACTCTGCTCTACCTTCTTCATTCGTACCTACTTCATTCATTTTTTTAATGCATTCCATGGAAGAAGAATGTTCGATTTATTCGGAAAGATCAATTTATGGAGTTTATCCAACCCTAATGACAGTCATTATTAATATCACAATATTATCTAAATCTATGATATGAATATTATATCTATAGAATGTATATTATACATTCACCAGATTCATTAATACTTAAACTATTTTTCTTATTGTGCGAAGTTGTTTCCGACTATTTTTCCAGATTATTGCTCTGGGGGGCAGTTCTACAGTTTTTGCCTCGGGAAAATCTTTAGTACTGCACCCGGTTTTTTATTTGATAAAAAACCACCTATTTACAGGGCCGTACCCAGGGGGGGGGGGGGGGGGTTGGAACCCCCCCCCGAAATTTTATACAATTAAAAATTTGTAATTATTTTACCGTTTAGGAAATTATTATTTTTAATTCAATTCAACTTTTTTTAAATAAAGGTCTCTCCATCTATCAAAGTTCCCTGGACCCTCCGTTTTCTAAGATCCCTGGCCCCGCGCGAATTAAAACGATCCAATTGTCTTCTCACCGTGAAATCGCCCCCTCCCCCTCGGTTTTTTTGAAATCCGACTTCGGAATCGGATTGGCCATATTTTGCCGCGCATTTGGCTCGCGGATACCATACCCAAAAAATGGCTCCTTACTGGGTATTTTTGAACCCGAAAAAACGTGGGACAAATTCGAGAAAGACGATTTTTCGACGAATTTCCGGCGAATTTCCCGGGCGAATTTCCGAATTACGATTTGACCGACGTCTTCCTCCAGGTCTGATCTATACGGCTGGTATTTTTTCGTAATTTTTTCGACCCCTTAAACGGGCTTTGGCGCGAGTTGAAAGTGGAAAACGTAGGACAAACGGGAGAAAGACGATTTTTCGACGAATTTTCCCTGGCCCCGCGCGAATTAAAACGATCCAATTGGCGATCAAATTTTTCCCAATTTTTTTCATACAATAATATAAAATTGTGTTGGCCGACGGCCGACGGCCGTGTGGTAGCCGTGTGGTTTGTTGGTACGGGATAACGCGTTCCCGAGTGAGTTTTTTCACTTTACGCTCGCTGGCCGTTTAGGGGGTCGAAAAAATTACGAAAAAATACGAGCCGTATATATCAGACCTAGAGGTAGACGTCGGTCAAATCGAAAATCCGAAATTCGCCCGGGAAATTCGTCGAAAATTCGTCGAAAAATCGTCTTTCTCGCGTTTGTCCTGTAAGCACTTACCTGGGTAGCGTGCGAGTCGGCGCTTACATAAACGGAGGCAATTGATCTGGCAAGTACTTCAATTACCCTGAGGCTTCTGAGTCGTGAATCATTAGATCGGATTTTGTCAAAAAAGAAATATTTAAATGGCCGAAAATGGTCTCCTGTCTCCTCTTTACTTGTCAAATTACTCTGTCACACTTGTATGGGCGAATGATCAAGTCAAATTCAAAAATGCAATTTATTAAATGCAACAATATAAAGAAAGAAGTCCAAACTGGAAAATGCCAACCTATAGGAAGAGATTGAAAAGGGGGATACAATACAATTTGGGAGCTAATAACCCTAAAATACTGGGATGGTTTCCCTAAAAAGACTGAGTAAGATAAATGCACAACGGTGCAGGATAATAGAAATAAAATAGACATACAATTCCTAAACCTATGGTACAAAAAATTGATCTTCATAGGTAAATAAGGAAGAGTACAAAACATTTTCTAGTTAAAAGTATACGTAAATAATTTGTATTGTCTATCTATTTATTTTCCTAGTCACCAAATTAACAGGGGAAATTATTTTTATGTTATTATTTATATACTTAGTGACACTAAGTTAGTGTCGTTCTAACTTTTGTCAATAAAAGCTTAAAATGGGTTATTTGACAATTTAAAAAAAAGTTTTATTGGGTAGGGCCTCTGGACCCCGCCTGGTGCCACAACCCCCTTTATATACTTAGTGTCGTTCTAACTTTTGTCAATGAAAGCTTAAAATGGCCTAAAAATGGGTTACCTATTTGACAATTTTGGTTTTTCTTGGAATAATAGGTACACCTATGTTTTCGCGACGGAGGTCGACGACTCCGATCAGCCTCAAAATTTGACATTATCCGTTTCAAGAGGTCTACTTCGAAATGTCCGTCCGCCGTACGCCGTCTGGGCCGTTTTGGGCAGTAGGAATTTTTTTTAAAACCTGAAATTTTGACAAAATACTTGGTTTACCATCTAGTTGTGCCCGCAAGGTTTTCAGTCCGATCGCCCAAACCCGTGGGGCGCTATGGGGCTAAAATTGGGCTACAGGAGGGTTTTTCTGAAGGCTTTTAGCTATGGGATCGATTTAGGTGTCATTTTTGAGTATTTTTGGACGTAGAATCCATTTTTGGGGGTCCCGGAACGATCCGATTGCACTGTGGCAATCTATATTTCTTTCATGGGGCTAAAAATGGGATTTTTGAAGGATCCCAGGAGGTTAAATATTTTTCGAGTAAAAAAATAAAGAATTTTTGAAAAAACACATTTTTGAAGAAAAAAATCCCCCCAAAATTTTTTTTTGGAATATAAAAATCTAAAAAAAAAATGAATTTTTTTTTTTTTTCATTGACAGAATTAAATGTCTGTACAAGTAACCTATATCGAAGAATAATAAACCCTTGTGTAAAATTTGCAGCGTTTTTTCTAAAGTTTTATTGGGTAGGGCCTCCGGACCCCGCCTGGTGCCACAACCCCCCCCCCCCCCCCCCCCCCCCCCCGAAAATTTTTCCTGGGTACGGCCTTGCCTATTTATATAAAATTCAATCGGATCCCAGCTGAAAACACGTTTAACAGTGCAGTTTGACGTTTCGAAATCACTCGTTAAATTTCCAAGTAGGAGGACCTAAGACTTAGTAAGGTTTTGAGGGAGAAATCTTAATTTGAAGGGGGGGGGGGGGGGAGTACTAAAGAACACCCTCATTAAGACTTACTTAGTATGATTTTAAATATTTACCCAAACTTACAACTCCTATAGTTTGCATGAGACACCGCAGAAGACACTGAAAATAAAGAATGGAAATCTCAGTGACAATAGAAAACTGCTGTTACCTCTTCACACATTCTACACATGTGTATGGGTTCATTATTATTTATAAAAATTATACCAAGCGAGGGAGACAAGAAACAGCATAGACCTAGAATGGCATTTTACCACTTAATTGGAGGGACCATAAGTAATTTCATCCTTAATAGTATAAAATATAAAATATTTTTGTTCCATCTCCAGTATAAAATATTATTCCCATACTGGTATAATATACCAATAATATTATTATGTGTGGTAATATTATTATTCAGTTCTCCCGTTCATTCCGAGGATCTGCCGGACTTGGGAAAACCCGACAGTTCGGGAATTCCTAAGGAACCCAGATCCTCCTGCGTGGCGGCTCGGACGAATCTCCAACCGTACTCCCTCTGGCCTCCTCCAACTACACTGGCGGCGTAACCACGGACGCTGTGCCGGACGCATTCCGCCACCCACACAATAATAATCAATTAGGTAACACAAAACTAAGTGTCACATTACACACATTCATCAGGTGTGCCTTGATATATTTCGTATAGCAAAATAGGTACCTACCTACTTGTATTTGCATTTACAAAATTCTCTTTTCTTTTAATATAGATAAGTTAAGTTTTTAGTTAATGACATTTTTTCATGATAAACATGTTCTGAGTAAAACTTGACTTACATACTCCAGGTATGTAGGTAAGTCAAGTTTTACTCAGAACATGTTTATCATGAAAAAAATGTCATTAACTAAAAACTTAACTTATCTATATTAAAAGAAGAGAGAATTTTTTAATAATTAAAAAAAAATAAAAGTCTCATGTCGTTAAAACGATCAAAGCATCCTGTTTTTGTTGATTTTGCGATAGAGCCATGGAAGAAGAAGAAGATATCCTAGGAGAAGAAGCTTCTTCCGTGCGATAACAAAACATTTTACAATTTTTCGCAAATTTTCCGATTTTCGGGTTTTTTCCTGCCACGTGGAAGACGGGCATTGTCCGCGTTGTGCTGAAGGGGGGAGATAGGGATCCTATCAGATAGGACAGATTCTGTCCTATATCTGCCTTCTCTCCGTCCTTTCGATTTTTTGTTGAAAAACGTGACTAGTCCCCACCAGCAACTATCAGCCGCAATGAGCATTATTAGGGGTGGTCGAACTCAGGCTCCCAACCAGGGTAGTGCGAAGCCCTTCCCTTCCTTTTCTTCATGTCGTCGTGTCAGAATGGGTGGGGGGAGGGGGGCTGCTGTTAGCTGACGAATTTCCCACTTGTAAAAAAGCTTGTACCTACCTTCATTGTATTTCCATAATAAACAGGCTGGTTCTCTGGACACTAATTACCTACACCTAACAATTATTATTGGCTATTATAGCAACAACGCTTCATTTTATGCGTTCTAGTGGTGAACATGGAAACATCTTGATCTATCACAGTCTGTTCGCTAACAAACAAATTCTGCATAGTTAAATTTGGGTTACAGTTGTCTGTTGTCTGCCCACTTGTTATCGTTGGACGCCCCAAAAAAAATCAGATGTTCGCATACATCTTCTTTAGGCCGTACCTATGCCACTTACCTTGTGTTGGTAATTAAACATTGCCGGCTTCCCAACTGCAACAAATGCCAGACCCGTGTTTCAATTTCTGAAAACTCCATTATAATTTTGTTCAAATTCTTATCAAACCGGCCTATAAATCTAAAGCACACAACTCTTTTAGTTAACTGACCGAGTATTATCAACGCCAGTGCTGGGCTTTTGATGTTCGTCCAGATGCTGCAGACCGCCAAGTTCGGAATCACTTTAAAAATTCCGCCCAAATCCAAATCAGTGCTGAGGCCAATAAAATTGTCTTCCTGAAACAAAAAAATGTCACATCACAACTCACGTGGGTGTACTAGCAGCGAATTTGGAAGAACTGGTACGTTACCATGTTGATGGTCTACTGAGAAGCGAAGAATTTGACAAAGCTGACAACCAACTTATCCTATGGTTCCGGAAAACTACGTATTTTAGCTTGCTAAACTATCTTACAACATAATATTATTTCATTATTTCATCGGATGGGTTCACCAGAGATCATGTGCTGTATCTATCAACAATCAACATGTCAGCTATTGAAATCTAGTTGGAGTCTTCAATCGGTTTTTTGTTTATAATTCTCTAAATAATCAACCTATGGTTTCAAAGACAAATCATCATAGGTGCATAATATGTACCTGTCCAGGTCAAAACACAAAATTTGATTATATTATAATCAAATTTTGGTTTTGACCTGGACAAAATATGCCTTTTAGCTTGGGGTTGGCTTAATAACGGCTTTTGGTAATGTCATATTAATTATTAAAATTAAAATAATGTTTTATTTCGAGGGCGTCAGAGCAATACCCCACATCGTCATTTGGACCACTTTTCAGGAGAGCCAAAAAACTACCTGCCAATGACTATACTGCCGAATACGGCTCGGCGGCGTACGAAGGACGTAGTTAGGTACCTACATTTCGTTTTTGGAAACTTCACTTCTTAAAACGTACTATCCATAGCCGGTAATGTCAAATTTTGAGGCCGATCAGAATTTTCGACCTCCGTCGCGATTACATAGGTGAATAAGAATAACAAACCTAAAACGTCATATCATTGTTAAACATCAGGTTAACCTGTTAAACTAATTAGTTTCCGATACCTACCCAAATGATATGACTGAATTGATATTTATAAATTATAAATATATTATACATATATTATGAATATATTTATTATAATATATATATATATTTATAAATTATAAAAATATTTTTAAAAAACAAGAAACAAATGTGAGCTCTGTTAAGTTACTTGGGGAGTTCCTCCTAGAAGTTATAATGACATAAATTTATGTCATATTTATATGACATATTATGTCATAATGAAGCTATAGCTTCATTTTTTTAATAAAAAACACACCAATGCAGCCACATCGTCATCAACGATTGGAATGCGTCAAAAACTGACGGAAACTATTCTATTAAATTTTAATGATGTTTGAATCTTCATCTGTCTACTACATAATATGTGGGAGACAGATGAAGGCGCATTCACAGATGAAGACAGGCAGCCATGTAAATAATACTGTTGTACCTACCTATCCTATCTGTATACATTTTTGTATTTTTTGTTATCCTGGAATAAATTAATTACTGTACCTACAATACCTACTTCGACTGATTTATATAATATTATTATACATTAATATTATTATAATCAATTTATATAATAATAATAATAATAATAATAATATTATTAAGTATTGATTATATTATTATTTTAATCAATACATTGAAGATTCCTTGAGTTGGAATGTTGGTTTCCTGTAGCCTACACTATCTTCCTATTTTTATCCCACAAAATGCTATTCGTTTCCACATACCTAGGTGTCTTACCTGTCTTCAATAGAGACGAAAAACGTTTAAACCCCATTCGAAATTAACTTTTGAACACGGAAAAAAGGCGAGACGCTATGCTGAACAACTTTAGGTGGGCTGGATTCGTCCCGCAGGAGAGGGGCAACCCTCCGAATTTTTCGGACCGCTTGGCCTCTCCCGATTATCTATTATATTATGTCTTTGGCTTCGTACTATGTCTATGATCAGAATCCCTGAAAAAAAGGGGGAAGTGAAGGATCTGGGTACGCGGCAAGGAATGTTTGAACCAAAGTTCAGGATTTCATTCAGTTCACTACGCTTTCAGATGGGAAAACTCCAGTAGAGAACTATATAATCTATATCACTAAAAAAGTGACTTGCAGTGAAATTCCGAGACGAATAACAACGTGTATTTTTGACTGTAGGTAACCATAATCACTTAGTATTCGCCCAGCAACCTAACATCATCCCCCTCCTTTAAACAGTCGGAGAAGATCAGCATGGACGACCCTGTATCTTCCATTAGTCATCTTGATCCGGAAAACGACGTACGAGATCGCCTTCCATGGGGAATCCAGCTTCGGGCACCGCCCTACATCCAACCCTCCGTGGGATGTAACACCATACCATGTCCCCAGCAGCAAACTGCGGATCCTTGCATTTGACATCGTACCTCCTTTTCGTTTTTTTCAGCTGCATTCACTAGCCTTTGTCGGGCTAGGTCATGGACCGTCATCATGTTATCCTCTAACATGCTTGCGAATTGT
This sequence comes from Pilophorus perplexus, assembly GCA_955831195.1. NCBI lineage: Eukaryota > Metazoa > Arthropoda > Insecta > Hemiptera > Miridae > Pilophorus > Pilophorus perplexus. The sequence continues at coordinate 29,634,862 of OY037009.1, read as the reverse complement.
GTTCTGCTCTCTGTATGGGGTGGCTTACCATAGAGTAAGTGAATGGGAAGATTGAGCTCTCTACCGAACAACAGGTGTGCAGGGGAAAAGCCTGTCGTCGCCTGTTCCATCCCACCGCTGTCACCAATGTTAAACAAGTGACTTGCAGTGAAATTCCGATAAAACAACGTGTATTTTTGACTGTAGGTAACCATAATCACTTAGCATTCGCTCAGCAACCTAAAAATATTATATTATGGGTGTTCAAGGTTGGGAGGAATCTTCGCCAAGAGCTGCTCGGGCGGGAGTTCATTTGGATACATTGGATACATAATGAAGAAGTGCATAGTCTTGGATTTTATCGAGGTAACAAGATGCTAAACCTGCCAACGTTATGGAAACATTTCGGCATCACAATGCTGCCCTGGGACACTTAGATGCGAATTTTGAGCTAGTGATCATGAGACATAGAATTGCATATCTTAAGGTGGATGCGGGCCCCTGATTCCAGTTACCTATTCAAAACACACAGCAAGATGAAAGCAGAGCAGAATCGATGAGATAATGTTGAGCTGGATGCAGACCTGTACCATCTGGGGAAAGCGTGGTTTTTTCTGATTTCGAACTACGAGGGGATTAAAATCGGAGATTTTCTCAGGTTGTTTTTTGGATTAGGTATTGACCGAAAGGAAGATGAATTTTGCAACTATAGTTGCACGTATACGTGCGTGACAATTACATTAGAGAAAATGCTCAATTCGGGCAGCACGTACACTCACCCAAATTTATATTCCTCGATTATCAAACGGCTGCATAATATGCCAAACGGTTGACTCCCAGTGGCCAATTTCCCCATTCTAGGAGGACAAAATGCAAGTTTTTCTTTTAATTTTTCAACAAGTTCAACCTTCCAAGCAACCATACCTCTTTTTCGAATAAGTTTCTCCATCTTGCATACCTACCTACCATTTGAACAACAACAAAAATCAATAGAGAGTTCCTAAAGCCACTTTTTGCCTAACGGTGATGAGTTACGGTCGACGTAACTCGAGATTTCGCGCATGCGCAGAAATAACGGCGATAACTTACGTCCTTATGCCTAACGTCGAACGTTATTGCCGTAAAGATACGGCGATAAACTTACGGTCTTAAGGATAACGCCGTTAATTTCGAACAATAGAGAGTTTCTACTACCTGCGCGGGGCTTGATGCGGCCCCATTTGCGTTCGTAAATACGGTATACGGGCGGCGCGGGAACGCAGGTAGTCGTACGTGCGGGACCACAACCGCATAAAGGGCTCTTAATCCGGGAAGGGACCGCATATACAACCGCAAATAGAACCCCGTAAGGTAGTAAGGCTGTTGAACCAGTACCTTCTGGATAGATAACCGTCTGGCTGGTTATCAGTTGCTCAGGTCAGAAGGGAATTCCGTCCTCGTTCTTCATTAGTATTTTTGTGGTGACTAACTAAACTACTGCACAGAATAGGTAAGCGATATGCATCTATCTAATCAGTTTTCCTACTTCTAAAATGGTATGAAATGTTTGATGGGCGAAACCCACTCTACTTGAGAGTCTCCTGACGGTCAATTAGATAGATTCATTAGATTAGATTAGAAAATTAGGTAGATTCATGAGCAGTAGGTCGGTAAGTAGCAGTTTGTAGTAAAGTAGAGAAGAGCGTGTACATAAAATACACGCGTGTGTACATCAGTAGCGTGCTGTATTAGGTATAATGCGAAAAACAGAAATCGCTCTGTATCTGTTGGTACTGTGGTACCTAGGTACATGAAATGATATTTTGTTCATGAATAGTGTTACTTGTAATTTTTTTGGTACTAAATCTAATGAGGCCCGCCAGTAATTCAAGAAAACTTTAGGATAGGTACCTACTCAGGTAGGTTTCGAAGTGGACCACTCAATTTGAAAAACGCATGACACTGAAATGTCTAAACATTTTATTATTCAACTTTGGCTTTTTGCACGATCTAATTTACAGTCACGCTTCTACTTATTTTGTGCTTGGATTGCATTGTATTAAAATACATACCTACTGCATTTGTGAGTAAAATAGCCAGACAAAAAGGGAATAAACAGTCACTCATGTAGCATAACAGGTTGAAGTAGCAACATTTTTACACATAGGTATTGCCGTCGAAATTTCCTGGTCTCTTCATCTTCCCTTAAGTTTGCTCAATGTTTCAAAATAATACATACCTAATTAAAAATGTGGGTTTTCAAGCTTTATCCAATTGTAAGTTATCGTAAGCAAGGTAACAGTAAAAATTGAAAGTAATGAGCACTTGTACAATGTCATCCTCTTCGACAGGTAACCTATTCTGGAAAAGATGAGCCAGCCCCCTCTACTTGTCACAGATTCTCAAACAGTGTTTTGTTTCCTTTTGTGCTAATTAAACATACTCGTATAAGTAAATATTTCAGAATTAGAACACAATATTAAAAACAATGTGTATCCTACAACTCATCTCAATTATATTTTTCACTTTCTCTCAAAAAAAGTAACACCTAGTCTAAAATCCCTGTATCAACAAAACAATCACACTACTTCTTTCAACACCATGAGAGACACCATCAACCGTTGAGTGACGCTTGACGTGACTTCTCATTCCACGTTGGTGCCCCTACCAATGAAATCCCGTAAATAGCGTCTCGTAAGAAGTGGCTGTGCGGTTAGCATTCACCTTGGCTCGCCCTAGTATTTGCGTTTTCCGTAAGTTACTCCCGTCACCGTAGTTACCCTCGCATCTAGTAGAATCTCTCTAATATAAGGTAAATAGCGGCACTTTAAATTTAGCGTGACTTTTGATAAGACCGTATCTCTGTTATGGTCTTATGTGAAGTTAGCTTTTCTTTGATTCTCCCTAGACAAATCCCTTACGGCGATAAAAATTAACGGTCGACGTAACTCGGATGTTTCTTTAGGAACTCTCTAGTTTGGCGAGCTCAGTACGAGAAATGCTGCCCCATGTGGTGTATCAGAGCTCCGAAAATCGGTCTAAATAGGGGTAAAAATATATTTTGCCTTCCTAATGAATCCTTTCACGTCCATCCTGAATTTCTTCAAGATAAACAAATTATACCTACATTATCAGAAAGCGAGTTGTTGGTCAGGTAAGAAAAGTCGGGGGTTCGCTCGTGAAGCCTGCCGGGAGTGGCCCCCTAGCTTAGTAGTTGAATCAGGCTCAGTACTTTAATTTGTGCCCCCTAGCCTACTGTATTATGCATGTATCAGTAGTTTAATCTGTGCCCCCTAGTCTACTGTATTGGAGCTGCAACACGAGGAGGAGGCGAATGAGGATAACCATCTTTATTCCAGGGTGGGTGCCTTAATCCCAATTGGGATTCCACCACGGGGGCTCATTAACTGGAGGGTGATAATGTGGGGCTAATCCCTCTGGCTCGGCCCTTCCTTGGGATTCCAACTCGATAGGGGACGAACGAGGAAGGTAGACATCGGGATTCCGCACTTTGTGTGTATTCAACGTTTTGAACACTGCTCTTTTACCAATGTTGACTCGGTTTCACACTGCTTGACAAATTCGGTAGTTCGGTGTCTCACATTGTCGCTATGTCGTTAAAAAAATTATATAGAAAAAATTATATAGAAAGCCTAAAGTCCCTTCGCTATGGGCCGATCTTTCATCAGACCTGAACCGGACCACAAATTGTTGTGAATCTTTTCATAGTCACCTAGCTAACAGCTTCTGTACATCACACCCTGACATAATATATTACACACCTTCACTGACACCATTGTTAAATTACAGAATGAAGTTTACATCAAATTGAACAGCAGGAATTTGCCCCGTAGGATTCGTGAAACACGCACACGCCCGAAAAAACGCAGTTGCCAACCAAATCCAACTTTACACCAGTAACCAAGTGAGTAGGGCAGACAAATTATTTGTCTCGTCAGTATCCAAGTTTTATGCTGATACTGTCGTTCAGCCCTTTTCTACAGTTGCTTCGCGGTCGTAAATACTTTTTTTTCTACTCACTGTATTCTTACAGTTCGTACCGACGTTGACTGATCTTATAGATTTTCATGGAATAACTAAATACAGCTCTACTGCTACTAAAATTCTCGCTTTTTTACTCTTTCTCTACTACGAAGCCTCAACGGACTTGCAAATGTGGGTTGGACTTGCAAATGTGGAATCCCAAGGTGTTGGTAGAACGATGTTATTGGATGGTGCGGAATCCCAAGATATTCCTAAGCCGATCTGAGCTCATAATGGGGTCCGTGGTGGAATCCATAGCCGCCCTCCAGGGAAGGCACTTCATCTTGTTAAGGAAAATGATATTTTCATGTTGAAGAAAAAAAAGGTCAGGGAAAAATTAACAATTTTGTTTCCCAGGGAAGAGGCGATTTAAAAAATTATTACAGGCGGATTGATTTCCCGGCGTATTATGTACAAATCACGAATCATACACTTTTGGGATGGATGTTCAACCCGGTTCAGCCAGTACTTCTAAATGGTTGCCTCTCTTCGACGATATTCTTATTTCGTGATGAGAAGTCGTGGTTGTAAAGTCTTTAAGCGTCTTAGTCTGTAGAAGAAAAAAAAAAGAAGAAAATCATCCACATAAAGGTCACAACACACCTGTTCCGTTTCCAGGTTCCACCATCAGATAATTGCTATTAAAATGAAAACTGAAAACGTATATAAAAGATATTTCCATACAAATAAACGGTTGAAGATGTTTTAATACCATGATGCAGATCTGTTTACTTACCGTCGTCGTCGTCATCGTCGTCGTCATCTGAAAAAATATTAGTATCTACATGCCTGTCTATTGTATATAAACACAGGGGCGGTTAGGCGGTTTTAAACGGCACAGGCGATTGAATTTGACCAAAATTAGCCTTTTTTAGTGGAATGAGCCATCAATGATAAAAAAAATAAAAAAATAAATAAAAATAAGGTTTGCAAGAGGAGCATCTGGCAGGAGCACTGATATGAGCTTTCCCCGTTCATACGTGTGTCCCCCGCTCGTTCATTTCTTTCGAATTCTAGGCTCAACCTCGGACCAATGGTAAATTTACCTTTTACCTATATCAGATATAAAAGGTAACCTAAAAGGTAAACCTTTTTTTAATAATAAAATTTAAACAGATTCTGTTTAAATTTGATTATTAAAAAAAGGTTTTTGAAATTTTTATATTAAGTGATTGGACAGATGAAGGACCCCGAAAAATGAATTATCACCATTACTCCAAACGAGTCCTCATTCGACTTCTTGGCATCCTTCTAAAGCCCCATGGATCCATGGATAATAATATATTTTACATCCAAAAATAATTCGAAAACGACACCTAACTCGATCCCATTGATGAAACCCTTCAAAATCCCTTCCCATGGGTTTGTGCAATCCGGCTGAAAACCTTGCAGGTACAACTACAAGAAGAACCAAGTAGTTTGTCATCAAATTTATGATAAACTACTTGGTTCTCTGACATTATTGTCAGGTTTTTAAATGAGTTCCTACTGCCCAAAACGGCATGAGCGGCGGATGGGCATTTCAGTTTTGGAATCTACACATCTTGAAACATGAATATACTTACACATTTTGATGACGATCAAAATTTTTGACCCCCGTTGCACATACCAAAGTGAGCGGGGGGGGGGGGGGGGGAGTGGGTTATCCTCGCATTATATCAAAGTCCGCGCAATATTTCAAGTGTATTATCCCCGTTTTGGTTAAATATTTTATAATTTCTAAGAATATTTAACCAAAACGGGATCACATAAAGCTCATACACAAAACGCTCGCTGATGAGGGAGAAGGGACCAAGGCGGTAGGCGATGGCGAGGAGGGCGGAAACGACTGAAGCCACTCGACGCTCCAGCCAGACGCTCCTGCTCGCAAGCCGTCAGCATGAGATCCTCCAAATTGTTCAATTTTGAAAAAAATTCCCCTAAAACTCGACTTGGGTCGTAGAAAGCAATGGTACCAAAAATGTTTAAATCAAAAAGAGACTTGCATATAATGAGGCCATGAGGTTGTACTGTAGTACAAATTACGCATTTATTGCACTTGCCACCCACCCTATGAGGAACAAAGCCAACCAGAACATTTTCCTTTTCAGTCTCGAATACGTATTTTTGGTAGGATACCATTTTTTCCAGCTTTGACCGGCCCCTCATGACCTTTGGCCGTCGCCCGATTGCCCGACCTGCCAATCTGCCCCAGAATAAACACAATTGAAATGTGAGGTCTACTCATTCATTTACCATCGTCGTCGTCATCATCATCATCATCATCATCATCATCATCATCATCATCGTCATCATCTGAAAAAGTTCAAGTTATCTACATACAAGCCTGTCTAATATAAACTATGTTGGCCATTTGATATGGCTGGCAACTACGCCAAATGGTTTTTACCTAACTACACTCACCATCATCGTCATCATCATCATCATCATCGTCGTCATCTGAAAATTTTTTTTTTTTTTAAATTATGTAGGTACACTAGTGAAAATGTTGGTATTGGTGAATTCGCAAAAATTTTAAAGCAATTTAAGGGTACGACCATTCTCACCATCGGAAAGACTTTAAAACAGGAAAAACTATTTAAAAAATTCAAGAAGGTGAACAAATAAAGACCTACCCCATTTTGACCGGGAATGGGGAGGTCCCTGGGGTGGGTTCCTTGAAAAGATCGAAATTCATAATTGTGTGTCTGTCTACTCACCATCGTCGTCGTCGTCATCATCATCATCGTCATCGTCATCTGAAAAAGGCAAAACAAATTATGAATGCTCTTCTTTCAGTGATATCCTGTTACTGATGTCGCCCTATTTTGAAGGCATAATAATATAATGTTATTATTATATTTTAATTAATCATGACTACTAATTTATTATGCACTTACCGTCATCATCGTCGTCGTCATCATCATCATCATCTGCAATTATTAGCCAACATTGCTTTTAAGAAGGGGGTTTGAAAATTATCTCTATCTTGACTATATTGTTGGTAGGTATATCATATCACAAGGCAATAATTGCTGTAATTATAACACAACTCTGCATGATTTTCGTTGTTTGAAAACGGATAGGTGATTCTCTATGGTTTTTAAGCGCTGAATTCGAATCCATTGGAGTTTTATCGCTATCACGTCTAGTTCTCTCACAATTCTCAAATTAAGGTTCTGCAGAGAGACATTTTTCTTGGGTAGAAACAAATGGCAACCCTGAGCCATGACGGTGGTTCTGTGATTCACAGGCTCTATCTGTTCTTTACTTTTCCTTCTTCCTAGGTGGCCTTTGTTCAATCAATTTTATCTAGTTCTCTTGACTTTCGTAATGGACATGAGTACGTTTTCTAGCGCACTAGAAAAGAGCGCATTTTCTAGCGCCTGAGGCATAAGTGCGTGTACAATCCCAATGTTTTTGCTTCATCTGTTGTGACCGAAAAACAGAAACAGGTGATTACTCCTTTTGTGATGAAAGCCTACCACGCCTGTTTTGAGATGAAGCTAGGCGATCAGGACGAACCGTGGGCTCCTCATATGTGTGTCGCACCTAAGTTGAACAAATGAGATGTTGGATCAAAGTTTTGCTCCCTCCATTGCACATTACCTTAGTAAGCTTGGTTTGATGAAACAATTTGTTTCCAAACTGGACCGAGAAAATGATTGCTTTGGGGTGATCACGTTCTAGAAAATAAATGCAGGCATTTTTGTGGGTCCACAAATACGCAAACTCTTTCATGAAAGATCCCCAGTTTGAAGAACGCATGCCCGCTCTTGAAAAAAATGCTTGGGCGAGTTTCAAGTCATAACTGACCTTGCAGAAGCCCTCTTGGGTAACAACAAAGATCTCTTGGTAAAAACAAGGAACTGATGGACAAGATGCTCACAGCATTTCAAAGACTGGGTTGTAACATGAGTGTAAATCTCCACTCGCACTCAGAAAACTTGGGTGACTACAGCGAGGAACACGGGGAAAGATTTCATCAGGGTATCAAAACGATGGAACAGCGTTATCAAGGAAGATGTCACACCAGTTATTATACGATGGCTGACTTCGTTATTATTATGAAATGATGTAGTTGCATGTACATAGAGACCTCTGACCAGAGGTCTACTATCTATAGTAACAACAATTTATAACAAATGAGTGAAGTTGATTGCGAAAAACCTTCTCTTTCTATAAATTTTCAGTCCATTTTCAATGCACTGGATCACGTTGTGGGTCCCAAAGTGAGACTCTTTTTATTTTACTTTTGCGAAAAATCTGAACGTGATTGGGGAAAACTGAGCTGATATTCGTATTCAGCATTAAAAATCCCTTGAGAATCACCTACTAGATTCAAAACAACGATCAAAAACTTCCAAAATGCAGAGTTGTGTAATCAACTATTGATATAATGTGGCTTGTGTATCTTTCTACTCACCATCGTCGTCGTCGTCATCTGAAAAATGCAAATCAAGTTATGAATGAAAGGGATCTTCATTGAAATCCTGTTCCTGATGTCGCCATACTTTGAAGGCATAATCAAATTATGTTTTTTCATATTATATTTTAATTTATCGTGACCACCT